>OY723407.1:22380433-23587005 GCA_963210345.1 Inga oerstediana | reverse complement strand
GTTTGCGCCCTGAAGGAACAAAAAATATATTTCAGGCTAATTGGAGGTCAAAAGAATGAAAGTTTGGTCACTGTCTCGGAATTGCGTGAAAACCCACATACCCGGTCAATTTTACATCATGATTTTAGAATGCCCAATACTGTTTTCAAATTCATCCGTTTGGGCCCCCAACGGACAAAAACGCTTTTCAGGCTAATTTGAGGTCAAAAGAATGAAAGTTAGGTCACTGTCTCGGAATTGCGTGAAAACCCACATACCCACACCATTTTTCATGAGGATTCTAGAATGCCCAATATTGTTGGAAAATTCATCTGTTTGGGCCCTGAACGAACAAAAACACATTTCAGGCAGATTTGATGTCAAAAGAATGAAAGTTAGGTCACTGTCTTGGAATTGCGTGAAAACCCACATACCCTCTTAATTTTACATCATGATTTTAGAATGCCCAATATTGTTTTCAAATTCATCCATTTGGGCCCTCAACGGACAAAAACGCTTTTCAGGCTAATTTGAGGTCAAAAGAATGAAAGTTTGGTCACTGTCTCGGAATTGCGTGAAAACCCACATACCCGCTCAATTTTACATCTTGATTTTAGAATGCCCAATATTGTTTTCAAATTCATCCGTTTGGGCGCTGAACGGACAAAAATGCTTTCCAGGCTAATTTGAGGTCAAAAGAATGAAAGTTAGGTCACTGTCTCGGAATTGCGTGAAAACCCACATACCCCTACCATTTTTCATGAGGATTCTAGAATGCCCAATATTGTTGGAAAAGTCATCTGTTTGGGCCCTGAACGAACAAAAACACATTTCAGGCTGATTTGAGGTCAAAAGAATGGAAGTTTGGTCACTGTCTCGGAATTGCGTGAAAACCCACATACCCTCTCAATTTTACATCATGATTTTAGAATGCCCAATATTGTTTTCAAATTCATCCGTTTGGGCCCTGAACGGACAAAAACGCTTTTCAGGCTAATTTGAGGTCAAAAGAATGAAAGTTTGGTCACTGTCTCGGAATTGCGTGAAAACCCACATACCCGGTCAATTTTACATCATGATTTTAGAATGCCCAATATTGTTTTCAAATTCATCCGTTTGGGCCCCCAACGGACAAAAACGCTTTTCAGGCTAATTTGAGGTCAAAAGAATGAAAGTTAGGTCACTGTCTCGGAATTGCGTGAAAACCCACATACCCACACCATTTTTCATGAGGATTCTAGAATGCCCAATATTGTTGGAAAATTCATCTGTTTGGGCCCTGAACGAACAAAAACACATTTCAGGCAGATTTGATGTCAAAAGAATGAAAGTTAGGTCACTGTCTTGGAATTGCGTGAAAACCCACATACCCTCTCAATTTTACATCATGATTTTAGAATGCCCAATTTTTTTTTCAAATTCATCCATTTGGGCCCTCAACGGACAAAAACGCTTTTCAGGCTAATTTGAGGTCAAAAGAATGAAAGTTTGGTCACTGTCTCGGAATTGCGTGAAAACCCACATACCCGCTCAATTTTACATCTTGCTTTTAGAATGCCCAATATTGTTTTCAAATTCATCCGTTTGGGCGCTGAACCGACAAAAACGCTTTCCAGGCTAATTTGAGGTCAAAAGAATGAAAGTTAGGTTACTGTCTCGGAATTGCGTCAAAACCCACATACCCCTACCATTTTTCATGAGGATTCTAGAATGCCCAATATTGTTGAAAAAGTCATCCGTTTGGGCCCTGAACGAACAAAAACACATTTCAGGCTGATTTGAGGTCAAAAGAATGAAACTTTGGTCACTGTCTCGGAATTGCGTGAAAACCCACATACCCTCTCAATTTTACATCATGATTTTAGAATGCCCAATATTGTTGGAAAATTCATCCGTTTGGGCCCTCAACGGACAAAAACGCTTTTCAGGCTAATTTGAGGTCAAAAGAATGAAAGTTTGGTCACTGTCTCAGAATTCCGTGAAAACCCACATACCCGCTCAATTTTACATCATGATTTTCGAATGCCCAATATTGTTTTCAAATTCATCCGTTTGGGCCCTGAACGGACAAAAACGCTTTTCAGGCTAATTTGAGGTCAAAAGAATGAAGTTAGGTCACTGTCTCGGAATTGCGTGAAAACCCACATACCCACACCATTTTTCATGAGGATTCTAGAATGCCCAATATTGTTGGAAAATTCATCTGTTTGGGCCCTGAACGAACAAAAACACATTTCAGGCAGATTTGATGTCAAAAGAATGAAAGTTAGGTCACTGTCTTGGAATTGCGTGAAAACCCACATACCCTCTCAATTTTACCTCATGATTTTAGAATGCCCAATTTTGTTTTTAAATTCATCCATTTGGGCCCTCAACGGACAAAAACGCTTTCCAGGCTAATTTGAGGTCAAAAGAATGAAAGTTAGGTCACTGTCTCGGAATTGCGTCAAAACCCACATACCCCTACCATTTTTCATGAGGATTCTAGAATGCCCAATATTGTTGAAAAAGTCATCTGTTTGGGCCCTGAACGAACAAAAACACATTTCAGGCTGATTTGAGGTCAAAAGAATGAAACTTTGGTCACTGTCTCGGAATTGCGTGAAAACCCACATACCCTCTCAATTTTACATCATGATTTTAGAATGCCCAATATTGTTGGAAAATTCATCCGTTTGGGCCCTCAACGGACAAAAACGCTTTTCAGGCTAATTTGAGGTCAAAAGAATGAAGTTAGGTCACTGTCTCGGAATTGCGTGAAAACCCACATACCCACACCATTTTTCATGAGGATTCTAGAATGCCTAATATTGTTAAAAAATTCTTCTGTTTGCGCCCTGAAGGAACAAAAAATATATTTCAGGCTAATTGGAGGTCAAAAGAATGAAAGTTTGGTCACTGTCTCGGAATTGCGTGAAAACCCACATACCCGATCAATTTTACATCATGATTTTAGAATGCCCAATACTGTTTTCAAATTCATCCGTTTGGGCCCCCAACGGACAAAAACGCTTTTCAGGCTGATTTGAGGTCAAAAGAATGAAAGTTAGGTCACTGTCTCGGAATTGCGTGAAAACCCACATACCCGCTCAATTTTAGATCATGATTTTGGAATGCCCAATATTGTTTTCAAATTCATCCGTTTGGGCCCTGAACGGACAAAAACGCTTTTCAGGCTAATTTGAGGTCAAAAGAATGAAAGTTTGGTCACTGTCTCGGAATTGCGTGAAAACCCACATACCCGCTCAATTTTAGATCATGATTTTGGAATGCCCAATATTGTTTTCAAATTCATCCGTTTGGGCCCTGAACGGACAAAAACGCTTTTCAGGCTAATTTGAGGTCAAAAGAATGAAAGTTTGGTCACTGTCGCGGAATTGCGTGAAAACCCACATACCCTCTCAATTTTAGATCATGATTTTAGAATGCCCAATATTGTTTTCAAATTCATCCGTTTGGGCCCTGAACGGACAAAAACGCTTTTCAGGCTAATTTGAGGTCAAAAGAATGAAAGTTAGGTCACTGTCTCGGAATTCTGTGAAAACCCACATACCCGCTCAATTTTACATCATGATTTTAGAATGCCCAATATTGTTTTCAAATTCATCCGTTTGGGCCCTCAACGGACAAAAACGCTTTTCAGCCTAATTTGAGGTCAAAAGAATGAAAGTTTGGTCACTGTCTCGGAATTGCGTGAAAACCCACATACCCGCTCAATTTTACATCATGATTTTCGAATGCCCAATATTGTTTTCAAATTCATCCGTTTGGGCCCTGAACGGATAAAAACGCTTTTCAGGCTAATTTGAGGTCAAAAGAATGAAAGTCAGGTCACTGTCTCGGAATTGCGTGAAAACCCACATACCCACACCATTTTTCATGACGTTTCTAGAATGCCCAATATTGTTGGAAAATTCACCTGTTTGGGCCCTGAACGAACAAAAACACATTTCAGGATTATTTGAGGTCAAAAGAATGAAAGTTTGCTCACTATCTCGGAATTGCGTGAAAACCCACATACCCCTTGCATTTTTCATGAGGATCCTAGAATGCCCAATATTGTTGTCAAATTCATCCTTTTGTGCCCTGAACGGATAAAAACGCTTTTCAGGCTAATTTGAGGTCAAAAGAATGAAAGTTAGGTCACTGTCTTGGAATTGCGTGAAAACCGACACACCCTCTCAATTTTACATCATGATTTTAGAATGCCCAATATTGTTTTCAAATTCATCCGTTTGGGCATTCAACGGACAAAAACGCTTTTCAGGTTAATTTGAGGTCAAAAGAATGAAAGTTTGGTCACTCTCTCGGAATTGCGTGAAAACCCTCATACCCATTCCATTTTTCATGAGGATCCTAGAATGCCCAATATTGTTGTCAAATTCATCCTTTTGTGCCCTGAACGGATAAAAACGATTTTCAGGCTCATTTGATGTCAAAAGAATGAAAGTTAGGTCACTGTCTTGGAATTGGGTGAAAATCCACATACCCTCTCAATTTTACATCATGATTTTAGAATGCCCAATATTGTTTTCAAATTCATCCGTTTGGGCCCTAGACGGACAAAAACGCTTTTCAGGCTAATTTGAGGTCAAAAGAATGAAAGTTTGGTCACTGTCTTGGAATTGCGTGAAAACCCACATACCCGCTCAATTTTAGATCATGATTTTGGAATGCCCAATATTGTTTTCAAATTCATCCGTTTGGGCCCTCAACGGTCAAAAACGCTTTTCAGGCTAATTTGAGGTCAAAAGAATGAAAGTTTGGTCACTGTCTCGGAATTACGTGAAAACCCACATACCCTCTCGATTTTAGATCATGATTTTAGAATGCCCAATATTGTTTTCAAATTCATCCGTTTGGGCCCTGAACGGACAAAAACGCTTTTCAGGCTAATTTGAGGTCAAAAGAATGAAAGTTAGGTCACTGTCTCGGAATTGCGTCAAAACCCACATACCCCTACCATTTTTCATGAGGATTCTAGAATGCCCAATATTGTTGAAAAAGTCATCTGTTTGGGCCCTGAACGAACAAAAACCCATTTCAGGCTGATTTGAGGTCAAAAGAATGAAACTTTGGTCACTGTCTCGGAATTGCGTGAAAACCCACATACCCTCTCAATTTTACATCATGATTTTAGAATGCCCAATATTGTTGGAAAATTCATCCGTTTGGGCCCTCAACGGACAAAAACGCTTTTCAGGCTAATTTGAGGTCAAAAGAATGAAAGTTTGGTCACTGTCGCGGAATTCAGTGAAAACCCACATACCCGCTCAATTTTAGATCATGATTTTGGAATGCCCAATATTGTTTTCAAATTCATCCGTTTGGGCCCTGAACGGACAAAAACGCTTTTCAGGCTAATTTGAGGTCAAAAGAATGAAGTTAGGTCACTGTCTCGGAATTGCGTGAAAACCCACATACCCACACCATTTTTCATGAGGATTCTAGAATGCCCAATATTGTTAAAAAATTCATCTGTTTGCGCCCTGAAGGAACAAAAAATATATTTCAGGCTAATTGGAGGTCAAAAGAATGAAAGTTTGGTCACTGTCTCGGAATTGCGTGAAAACCCACATACCCGGTCAATTTTACATCATGATTTTAGAATGACCAATACTGTTTTCAAATTCATCCGTTTGGGCCACCAACGGACAAAAACGCTTTTCAGGCTAATTTGAGGTCAAAAGAATGAAAGTTAGGTCACTGTCTCGGAATTGCGTGAAAACCCACATACCCGCTCAATTTTAGATCATGATGTTAGAATGCCCAATATTGTTTTCAAATTCATCCGTTTGGGCCCTGAACGGACAAAAACGCTTTTCAGGCTAATTTGAGGTCAAAAGAATGAAAGTTTGGTCACTGTCTCGGAATTGCGTGAAAACCCACATACCCGCTCAATTTTAGATCATGATTTTGGAATGCCCAATATTGTTTTCAAATTCATCCGTTTGGGCCCTGAACGGACAAAAACGCTTTTCAGGCTAATTTGAGGTCAAAAGAATGAAAGTTTGGTCACTGTCTCGGAATTGCGTCAAAACCCACATACCCCTACCATTTTTCATGAGGATTCTAGAATGCCCAATATTGTTGTCAAATTCATCCTTTTGTGCCCTGAACGGATAAAAACGATTTTCAGGCTCATTTGATGTCAAAAGAATGAAAGTTAGGTCACTGTCTTGGAATTGGGTGAAAATCCACATACCCTCTCAATTTTACATCATGATTTTAGAATGCCCAATATTGTTTTCAAATTCATCCGTTTGGGCCCTAGACGGACAAAAACGCTTTTCAGGCTAATTTGAGGTCAAAAGAATGAAAGTTTGGTCACTGTCTTGGAATTGCGTGAAAACCCACATACCCGCTCAATTTTAGATCATGATTTTGGAATGCCCAATATTGTTTTCAAATTCATCCGTTTGGGCCCTCAACGGTCAAAAACGCTTTTCAGGCTAATTTGAGGTCAAAAGAATGAAAGTTTGGTCACTGTCTCGGAATTACGTGAAAACCCACATACCCTCTCGATTTTAGATCATGATTTTAGAATGCCCAATATTGTTTTCAAATTCATCCGTTTGGGCCCTGAACGGACAAAAACGCTTTTCAGGCTAATTTGAGGTCAAAAGAATGAAAGTTAGGTCACTGTCTCGGAATTGCGTCAAAACCCACATACCCCTACCATTTTTCATGAGGATTCTAGAATGCCCAATATTGTTGAAAAAGTCATCTGTTTGGGCCCTGAACGAACAAAAACCCATTTCAGGCTGATTTGAGGTCAAAAGAATGAAACTTTGGTCACTGTCTCGGAATTGCGTGAAAACCCACATACCCTCTCAATTTTACATCATGATTTTAGAATGCCCAATATTGTTGGAAAATTCATCCGTTTGGGCCCTCAACGGACAAAAACGCTTTTCAGGCTAATTTGAGGTCAAAAGAATGAAAGTTTGGTCACTGTCGCGGAATTCAGTGAAAACCCACATACCCGCTCAATTTTACATCATGATTTTCGAATGCCCAATATTGTTTTCAAATTCATCCGTTTGGGCCCTGAACGGACAAAAACGCTTTTCAGGCTAATTTGAGGTCAAAAGAATGAAGTTAGGTCACTGTCTCGGAATTGCGTGAAAACCCACATACCCACACCATTTTTCATGAGGATTCTAGAATGCCCAATATTGTTAAAAAATTCATCTGTTTGCGCCCTGAAGGAACAAAAAATATATTTCAGGCTAATTGGAGGTCAAAAGAATGAAAGTTTGGTCACTGTCTCGGAATTGCGTGAAAACCCACATACCCGGTCAATTTTACATCATGATTTTAGAATGACCAATACTGTTTTCAAATTCATCCGTTTGGGCCACCAACGGACAAAAACGCTTTTCAGGCTAATTTGAGGTCAAAAGAATGAAAGTTAGGTCACTGTCTCGGAATTGCGTGAAAACCCACATACCCGCTCAATTTTAGATCATGATGTTAGAATGCCCAATATTGTTTTCAAATTCATCCGTTTGGGCCCTGAACGGACAAAAACGCTTTTCAGGCTAATTTGAGGTCAAAAGAATGAAAGTTTGGTCACTGTCTCGGAATTGCGTGAAAACCCACATACCCGCTCAATTTTAGATCATGATTTTGGAATGCCCAATATTGTTTTCAAATTCATCCGTTTGGGCCCTGAACGGACAAAAACGCTTTTCAGGCTAATTTGAGGTCAAAAGAATGAAAGTTTGGTCACTGTCTCGGAATTGCGTGAAAACCCACATACCCGCTCAATTTTAGATCATGATTTTGGAATGCCCAATATTGTTTTCAAATTCATCCGTTTGGGCCCTGAACGGACAAAAACGCTTTTCAGGCTAATTTGAGGTCAAAAGAATGAAAGTTTGGTCACTGTCGCGGAATTGCGTGAAAACCCACATACCCTCTCAATTTTAGATCATGATTTTAGAATGCCCAATATTGTTTTCAAATTCATCCGTTTGGGCCCTGAACGGACAAAAACGCTTTTCAGGCTAATTTGTGGTCAAAAGAATGAAAGTTAGGTCACTGTCTCGGAATTCTGTGAAAACCCACATACCCGCTCAATTTTACATCATGATTTTAGAATGCCCAATATTGTTTTCAAATTCATCCGTTTGGGCCCTCAACGGACAAAAACGCTTTTCAGCCTAATTTGAGGTCAAAAGAATGAAAGTTTGGTCACTGTCTAGGAATTGCGTGAAAACCCACATACCCGCTCAATTTTACATCATGATTTTCGAATGCCCAATATTGTTTTCAAATTCATCCGTTTGGGCCCTGAACGGACAAAAACGCTTTTCAGGCTAATTTGAGGTCAAAAGAATGAAAGTTTGGTCACTGTCTCGGAATTGCGTGAAAACCCACATACCTGCTCAATTTTAGATCATGATTTTGGAATGCCCAATATTGTTTTCAAATTCATCCGTTTGGGCCCTGAACGGACAAAAACGCTTTTCAGGCTAATTTGAGGTCAAAAGAATGAAAGTTTGGTCACTGTCTCGGAATTGCGTGAAAACCCACATACCCGCTCAATTTTAGATCATGATTTTGGAATGCCCAATATTGTTTTCAAATTCATCCGTTTGGGCCCTGAACGGACAAAAACGCTTTTCAGGCTAATTTGAGGTCAAAAGAATGAAAGTTTGGTCACTGTCGCGGAATTGCGTGAAAACCCACATACCCTCTCAATTTTAGATCATGATTTTAGAATGCCCAATATTGTTTTCAAATTCATCCGTTTGGGCCCTGAACGGACAAAAACGCTTTTCAGGCTAATTTGAGGTCAAAAGAATGAAAGTTAGGTCACTGTCTCGGAATTGCGTGAAAACCCACATACCCACACCATTTTTCATGACGTTTCTAGAATGCCCAATATTGTTGGAAAATTCACCTGTTTGGGCCCTGAACGAACAAAAACACATTTCAGGATTATTTGAGGTCAAAAGAATGAAAGTTTGCTCACTGTCTCGGAATTGCGTGAAAACCCACATACCCCTTGCATTTTTCATGAGGATCCTAGAATGCCCAATATTGTTGTCAAATTCATCCTTTTGTGCCCTGAACGGATAAAAACGCTTTTCAGGCTAATTTGAGGTCAAAAGAATGAAAGTTAGGTCACTGTCTTGGAATTGCGTGAAAACCGACACACCCTCTCAATTTTACATCATGATTTTAGAATGCCCAATATTGTTTTCAAATTCATCCGTTTGGGCATTCAACGGACAAAAACGCTTTTCAGGTTAATTTGAGGTCAAAAGAATGAAAGTTTGGTCACTCTCTCGGAATTGCGTGAAAACCCTCATACCCCTTCCATTTTTCATGAGTATCCTAGAATGCCCAATATTGTTGTCAAATTCATCCTTTTGTGCCCTGAACGGATAAAAACGATTTTCAGGCTCATTTGATGTCAAAAGAATGAAAGTTAGGTCACTGTCTTGGAATTGGGTGAAAATCCACATACCCTCTCAATTTTACATCATGATTTTAGAATGCCCAATATTGTTTTCAAATTCATCCGTTTGGGCCCTGAACGGACAAAAACGCTTTTCAGGCTAATTTGAGGTCAAAAGAATGAAAGTTTGGTCACTGTCTCGGAATTGCGTGAAAACCCACATACCCGCTCAATTTTAGATCATGATTTTGGAATGCCCAATATTGTTTTCAAATTCATCCGTTTGGGCCCTCAACGGTCAAAAACGCTTTTCAGGCTAATTTGAGGTCAAAAGAATGAAAGTTTGGTCACTGTCTCGGAATTACGTGAAAACCCACATACCCTCTTTATTTTAGATCATGATTTTAGAATGCCCAATTTTGTTTTTAAATTCATCCGTTTGGGCCCTCAACGGACAAAAACGCTTTCCAGGCTAATTTGAGGTCAAAAGAATGAAAGTTAGGTCACTGTCTCGGAATTGCGTCAAAACCCACATACCCCTACCATTTTTCATGAGGATTCTAGAATGCCCAATATTGTTGAAAAAGTCATCTGTTTGGGCCCTGAACGAACAAAAACCCATTTCAGGCTGATTTGAGGTCAAAAGAATGAAACTTTGGTCACTGTCTCGGAATTGCGTGAAAACCCACATACCCTCTCCATTTTACATCATGATTTTAGAATGCCCAATATTGTTGGAAAATTCATCCGTTTGGGCCCTCAACGGACAAAAACGCTTTTCAGGCTAATTTGAGGTCAAAAGAATGAAAGTTTGGTCACTGTCTCGGAATTCCGTGAAAACCCACATACCCGCTCAATTTTACATCATGATTTTCGAATGCCCAATATTGTTTTCAAATTCATCCGTTTGGGCCCTGAACGGACAAAAACGCTTTTCAGGCTAATTTGAGGTCAAAAGAATGAAGTTAGGTCACTGTCTCGGAATTGCGTGAAAACCCACATACCCACACCATTTTTCATGAGGATTCTAGAATGCCCAATAGTGTTAAAAAATTCATCTGTTTGCGCCCTGAAGGAACAAAAAATATATTTCAGGCTAATTGGAGGTCAAAAGAATGAAAGTTTGGTCACTGTCTCGGAATTGCGTGAAAACCCACATACCCGGTCAATTTTACATCATGATTTTAGAATGCCCAATACTGTTTTCAAATTCATCCGTTTGGGCCACCAACGGACAAAAACGCTTTTCAGGCTAATTTGTGTTCAAAAGAATGAAAGTTAGGTCACTGTCTCGGAATTGCGTGAAAACCCACATACCCGCTCAATTTTAGATCATGATGTTAGAATGCCCAATATTGTTTTCAAATTCATCCGTTTGGGCCCTGAACGGACAAAAACGCTTTTCAGGCTAATTTGAGGTCAAAAGAATGAAAGTTTGGTCACTGTCTCGGAATTGCGTGAAAACCCACATACCCGCTCAATTTTAGATCATGATTTTGGAATGCCCAATATTGTTTTCAAATTCATCCGTTTGGGCCCTGAACGGACAAAAACGCTTTTCAGGCTAATTTGAGGTCAAAAGAATGAAAGTTTGGTCACTGTCTCGGAATTGCGTGAAAACCCACATACCCGCTCAATTTTAGATCATGATTTTGGAATGCCCAATATTGTTTTCAAATTCATCCGTTTGGGCCCTGAACGGACAAAAACGCTTTTCAGGCTAATTTGAGGTCAAAAGAATGAAAGTTTGGTCACTGTCGCGGAATTGCGTGAAAACCCACATACCCTCTCAATTTTAGATCATGATTTTAGAATGCCCAATATTGTTTTCAAATTCATCCGTTTGGGCCCTGAACGGACAAAAACGCTTTTCAGGCTAATTTGAGGTCAAAAGAATGAAAGTTAGGTCACTGTCTCGGAATTCTGTGAAAACCCACATACCCGCTCAATTTTACATCATGATTTTAGAATGCCCAATATTGTTTTCAAATTCATCCGTTTGGGCCCTCAACGGACAAAAACGCTTTTCAGCCTAATTTGAGGTCAAAAGAATGAAAGTTTGGTCACTGTCTCGGAATTGCGAGAAAACCCACATACCCGCTCAATTTTACATCATGATTTAAGAATGCCCAATATTGTTTTCAAATTCATCCGTTTGGGCCCTGAACGGACAAAAACGCTTTTCAGGCTAATTTGAGGTCAAAAGAATGAAAGTTTGGTCACTGTCTCGGAATTGCGTGAAAACCCACATACCTGCTCAATTTTAGATCATGATTTTGGAATGCCCAATATTGTTTTCAAATTCATCCGTTTGGGCCCTGAACGGACAAAAACGCTTTTCAGGCTAATTTGAGGTCAAAAGAATGAAAGTTTGGTCACTGTCTCGGAATTGCGTGAAAACCCACATACCCGCTCAATTTTAGATCATGATTTTGGAATGCCCAATATTGTTTTCAAATTCATCCGTTTGGGCCCTGAACGGACAAAAACGCTTTTCAGGCTAATTTGAGGTCAAAAGAATGAAAGTTTGGTCACTGTCGCGGAATTGCGTGAAAACCCACATACCCTCTCAATTTTAGATCATGATTTTAGAATGCCCAATATTGTTTTCAAATTCATCCGTTTGGGCCCTGAACGGACAAAAACGCTTTTCAGGCTAATTTGAGGTCAAAAGAATGAAAGTTAGGTCACTGTCTCGGAATTCTGTGAAAACCCACATACCCGCTCAATTTTACATCATGATTTTAGAATGCCCAATATTGTTTTCAAATTCATCCGTTTGGGCCCTCAACGGACAAAAACGCTTTTCAGCCTAATTTGAGGTCAAAAGAATGAAAGTTTGGTCACTGTCTCGGAATTGCGTGAAAACCCACATACCCGCTCAATTTTACATCATGATTTTCGAATGCCCAATATTGTTTTCAAATTCATCCGTTTGGGCCCTGAACGGACAAAAACGCTTTTCAGCCTAATTTGAGGTCAAAAGAATGAAAGTTTGGTCACTGTCTCGGAATTGCGTGAAAACCCACATACCCACACCATTTTTCATGACGTTTCTAGAATGCCCAATATTGTTGGAAAATTCACCTGTTTGGGCCCTGAACGAACAAAAACACATTTCAGGATTATTTGAGGTCAAAAGAATGAAAGTTTGCTCACTATCTCGGAATTGCGTGAAAACCCACATACCCCTTGCATTTTTCATGAGGATCCTAGAATGCCCAATATTGTTGTCAAATTCATCCTTTTGTGCCCTGAACGGATAAAAACGCTTTTCAGGCTAATTTGAGGTCAAAAGAATGAAAGTTAGGTCACTGTCTTGGAATTGCGTGAAAACCGACACACCCTCTCAATTTTACATCATGATTTTAGAATGCCCAATATTGTTTTCAAATTCATCCGTTTGGGCATTCAACGGACAAAAACGCTTTTCAGGTTAATTTGAGGTCAAAAGAATGAAAGTTTGGTCACTCTCTCGGAATTGCGTGAAAACCCTCATACCCCTTCCATTTTTCATGAGTATCCTAGAATGCCCAATATTGTTGTCAAATTCATCCTTTTGTGCCCTGAACGGATAAAAACGATTTTCAGGCTCATTTGATGTCAAAAGAATGAAAGTTAGGTCACTGTCTTGGAATTGGGTGAAAATCCACATACCCTCTCAATTTTACATCATGATTTTAGAATGCCCAATATTGTTTTCAAATTCATCCGTTTGGGCCCTGAACGGACAAAAACGCTTTTCAGGCTAATTTGAGGTCAAAAGAATGAAAGTTTGGTCACTGTCTCGGAATTGCGTGAAAACCCACATACCCGCTCAATTTTAGATCATGATTTTGGAATGCCCAATATTGTTTTCAAATTCATCCGTTTGGGCCCTCAACGGTCAAAAACGCTTTTCAGGCTAATTTGAGGTCAAAAGAATGAAAGTTTGGTCACTGTCTCGGAATTACGTGAAAACCCACATACCCTCTCGATTTTAGATCATGATTTTAGAATGCCCAATATCTTTTTCAAATTCATCCGTTTGGGCCCTGAACGGACAAAAACGCTTTTCAGGCTAATTTGAGGTCAAAAGAATGAAAGTTAGGTCACTGTCTCGGAATTGCGTCAAAACCCACATACCCCTACCATTTTTCATGAGGATTCTAGAATGCCCAATATTGTTGAAAAAGTCATCTGTTTGGGCCCTGAACGAACAAAAACCCATTTCAGGCTGATTTGAGGTCAAAAGAATGAAACTTTGGTCACTGTATCGGAATTGCGTGAAAACCCACATACCCTCTCAATTTTACATCATGATTTTAGAATGCCCAATATTGTTGGAAAATTCATCCGTTTGGGCCCTCAACGGACAAAAACGCTTTTCAGGCTAATTTGAGGTCAAAAGAATGAAAGTTTGGTCACTGTCTCGGAATTCCGTGAAAACCCACATACCCGCTCAATTTTACATCATGATTTTCGAATGCCCAATATTGTTTTCAAATTCATCCGTTTGGGCCCTGAACGGACAAAAACGCTTTTCAGGCTAATTTGAGGTCAAAAGAATGAAGTTAGGTCACTGTCTCGGAATTGCGTGAAAACCCACATACCCACACCATTTTTCATGAGGATTCTAGAATGCCCAATATTGTTAAAAAATTCATCTGTTTGCGCCCTGAAGGAACAAAAAATATATTTCAGGCTAATTAGAGGTCAAAAGAATGAAAGTTTGGTCACTGTCTCGGAATTGCGTGAAAACCCACATACCCGGTCAATTTTACATCATGATTTTAGAATGCCCAATACTGTTTTCAAATTCATCCGTTTGGTCCACCAACGGACAAAAACGCTTTTCAGGCTAATTTGAGGTCAAAAGAATGAAAGTTAGGTCACTGTCTCGGAATTGCGTGAAAACCCACATACCCGCTCAATTTTAGATCATGATGTTAGAATGCCCAATATTGTTTTCAAATTCATCCGTTTGGGCCCTGAACGGACAAAAACGCTTTTCAGGCTAATTTGAGGTCAAAAGAATGAAAGTTTGGTCACTGTCTCGGAATTGCGTGAAAACCCACATACCCGCTCAATTTTAGATCATGATTTTGGAATGCCCAATATTGTTTTCAAATTCATCCGTTTGGGCCCTGAACGGACAAAAACGCTTTTCAGGCTAATTTGAGGTCAAAAGAATGAAAGTTTGGTCACTGTCTCGGAATTGCGTGAAAACCCACATACCCGCTCAATTTTAGATCATGATTTTGGAATGCCCAATATTGTTTTCAAATTCATCCGTTTGGGCCCTGAACGGACAAAAACGCTTTTCAGGCTAATTTGAGGTCAAAAGAATGAAAGTTTGGTCACTGTCGCGGAATTGCGTGAAAACCCACATACCCTCTCAATTTTAGATCATGATTTTAGAATGCCCAATATTGTTTTCAAATTCATCCGTTTGGGCCCTGAACGGACAAAAACGCTTTTCAGGCTAATTTGAGGTCAAAAGAATGAAAGTTTGGTCACTGTCTCGGAATTCTGTGAAAACCCACATACCCGCCCAATTTTACATCATGATTTTAGAATGCCCAATATTGTTTTCAAATTCATCCGTTTGGGCCCTCAACGGACAAAAACGCTTTTCAGCCTAATTTGAGGTCAAAAGAATGAAAGTTTGGTCACTGTCTCGGAATTGCGTGAAAACCCACATACCCGCTCAATTTTACATCATGATTTTCGAATGCCCAATATTGTTTTCAAATTCATCCGTTTGGGCCCTGAACGGACAAAAACGCTTTTCAGCCTAATTTGAGGTCAAAAGAATGAAAGTCAGGTCACTGTCTCGGAATTGCGTGAAAACCCACATACCCACACCATTTTTCATGACGTTTCTAGAATGCCCAATATTGTTGGAAAATTCACCTGTTTGGGCCCTGAACGAACAAAAACACATTTCAGGATTATTTGAGGTCAAAAGAATGAAAGTTTGCTCACTATCTCGGAATTGCGTGAAAACCCACATACCACTTGCATTTTTCATGAGGATCCTAGAATGCCCAATATTGTTGTCAAATTCATCCTTTTGTGCCCTGAACGGATAAAAACGCTTTTCAGGCTAATTTGAGGTCAAAAGAATGAAAGTTAGGTCACTGTCTTGGAATTGCGTGAAAACCGACACACCCTCTCAATTTTACATCATGATTTTAGAATGCCCAATATTGTTTTCAAATTCATCCGTTTGGGCATTCAACGGACAAAAACGCTTTTCAGGTTAATTTGAGGTCAAAAGAATGAAAGTTTGGTCACTCTCTCGGAATTGCGTGAAAACCCTCATACCCCTTCCATTTTTCATGAGGATCCTAGAATGCCCAATATTGTTGTCAAATTCATCCTTTTGTGCCCTGAACGGATAAAAACGATTTTCAGGCTCATTTGATGTCAAAAGAATGAAAGTTAGGTCACTGTCTTGGAATTGGGTGAAAATCCACATACCCTCTCAATTTTACATCATGATTTTAGAATGCCCAATATTGTTTTCAAATTCATCCGTTTGGGCCCTGAACGGACAAAAACGCTTTTCAGGCTAATTTGAGGTCAAAAGAATGAAAGTTTGGTCACTGTCTCGGAATTGCGTGAAAACCCACATACCCGCTCAATTTTAGATCATGATTTTGGAATGCCCAATATTGTTTTCAAATTCATACGTTTGGGCCCTCAACGGTCAAAAACGCTTTTCATTCTAATTTGAGGTCAAAAGAATGAAAGTTAGGTCACTGTCTCGAAATTGCGTGAAAACCCACATACCCGCTCAATTTTAGATCATGATTTTCGAATGCCCAATATTGTTTTCAAATTCATCCGTTTGGGCCCTGAACGGACAAAAACGCTTTTCAGGCTAATTTGAGGTCAAAAGAATGAAAGTTTGGTCACTGTCTCGGAATTACGTGAAAACCCACATACCCTCTCGATTTTAGATCATGATTTTAGAATGCCCAATATTGTTTTCAAATTCATCCGTTTGGGCCCTGAACGGACAAAAACGCTTTTCAGGCTAATTTGAGGTCAAAAGAATGAAAGTTTGGTCACTGTCTCGGAATTGCGTGAAAACCCACATACCCGCTCAATTTTAGATCATGATTTTGGAATGCCCAATATTGTTTTCAAATTCATCCGTTTGGGCCCTCAACGGTCAAAAACGCATTTCATTCTAATTTGAGGTCAAAAGAATGAAAGTTAGGTCACTGTCTCGAAATTGCGTGAAAACCCACATACCCGATCAATTTTACATCATGATTTTCGAATGCCCAATATTGTTTTCAAATTCATCCGTTTGGGCCCTGAACGGACAAAAACGCTTTTCAGGCTAATTTGAGGTCAAAAGAATGAAAGTTTGGTCACTGTCTCGGAATTACGTGAAAACCCACATACCCTCTCGATTTTAGATCATGATTTTAGAATGCCCAATATTGTTTTCAAATTCATCCGTTTGGGCCCTGAACGGACAAAAACGCTTTTCAGGCTAATTTGAGGTCAAAAGAATGAAAGTTTGGTCACTGTCTCGGAATTACGTGAAAACCCACATACCCTCTCGATTTTAGATCATGATTTTAGAATGCCCAATATTGTTTTCAAATTCATCCGTTTGGGCCCTGAACGGACAAAAACGCTTTTCAGGCTAATTTGAGGTCAAAAGAATGAAAGTTAGGTCACTGTCTCGGAATTGCGTGAAAACCCACATACCCTCTCAATTTTAGATCATGATTTTAGAATGCCCAATATTGTTTTCAAATTCATCCGTTTGGGCCCTGAACGGACAAAAACGCTTTTCAGGCTAATTTGAGGTCAAAAGAATGAAAGTTAGGTCACTGTCTCGGAATTCCGTGAAAACCCACATACCCGCTCAATTTTACATCATGATTTTAGAATGCCCAATATTGTTTTCAAATTCAACCGTTTGGGCCCTGAACGGACAAAAACGCTTTTCAGGCTAATTTGAGGTCAAAAGAATGAAAGTTTGGTCACTGTCTCGGAATTGCGTGAAACCCACATACCCGCTCAATTTTACATCATGATTTTAGAATGCCCAATATTGTTTTCAAATTCATCCGTTTGGGCCCTGAACGGACAAAAACGCTTTTCAGCCTAATTTGAGGTCAAAAGAATGAAAGTTTGGTCACTGTCTCGGAATTGCGTGAAAACCCACATACCAGCTCAATTTTAGATCATGATTTTAGAATGCCCAATATTATTTTCAAATTCATCCGTTTGGGACCTCAACGGACAAAAACGCTTTTCAGGCTAATTTGATGTCAAAAGAATGAAAGTTTGGTCACTGTCTCGGAATTGCGTGAAAACCCACATACCCGCTCAATTTTACATCATGATTTTAGAATGCCCAATATTGTTGTCAAATTCATCCTTTTGGGCCCTGAACGGACAAAAACGCTTTTCAGGCTAATTTGAGGTCAAAGGAATGAAAGTTAGGTCACTGTCTCGGAATTGCGTGAAAACCCACATACCCGCTCAATTTTAGATCATGATTTTCGAATGCCCAATATTGTTTTCAAATTCATCCGTTTGGGCCCGGAACGGACAAAAACGCTTTTCAGGCTAATTTGAGGTCAAAAGAATGAAAGTTTGGTCACTGTCTCGGAATTGCGTGAAAACCCACATACCCTCTCAATTTTAGATCATGATTTTAGAATGCCCAATATTGTTTTCAAATTCATCCGTTTGGGCCCTGAACGGACAAAAACGCTTTTCAGGCTAATTTGAGGTCAAAAGAATGAAAGTTAGGTCACTGTCTCGGAATTGCGTGAAAACCCACATACCCGCTCAATTTTAGATCATGATGTTAGAATGCCCAATATTGTTTTCAAATTCATCCGTTTGGGCCCTGAACGGACAAAAACGCTTTTCAGGCTAATTTGAGGTCAAAAGAATGAAAGTTTGGTCACTGTCTCGGAATTCTGTGAAAACCCACATACCCGCCCAATTTTACATCATGATTTTAGAATGCCCAATATTGTTTTCAAATTCATCCGTTTGGGCCCTCAACGGACAAAAACGCTTTTCAGCCTAATTTGAGGTCAAAAGAATGAAAGTTTGGTCACTGTCTCGGAATTGCGTGAAAACCCACATACCCGCTCAATTTTAGATCATGATTTTGGAATGCCCAATATTGTTTTCAAATTCATCCGTTTGGGCCCTGAACGGACAAAAACGCTTTTCAGGCTAATTTGAGGTCAAAAGAATGAAAGTTTGGTCACTGTCTCGGAATTGCGTGAAAACCCACATACCCGCTCAATTTTAGATCATGATTTTGGAATGCCCAATATTGTTTTCAAATTCATCCGTTTGGGCCCTGAACGGACAAAAACGCTTTTCAGCCTAATTTGAGGTCAAAAGAATGAAAGTTTGGTCACTGTCTCGGAATTGCGTGAAAACCCACATACCAGCTCAATTTTAGATCATGATCTTAGAATGCCCAATATTATTTTCAAATTCATCCGTTTGGGACCTCAACGGACAAAAACGCTTTTCAGGCTAATTTGATGTCAAAAGAATGAAAGTTTGGTCACTGTCTCGGAATTGCGTGAAAACCCACATACCCGCTCAATTTTACATCATGATTTTAGAATGCCCAATATTGTTGTCAAATTCATCCTTTTGGGCCCTCAACGGACAAAAACGCTTTTCAGGCTAATTTGAGGTCAAAGGAATGAAAGTTAGGTCACTGTCTCGGAATTGCGTGAAAACCCACATACCCGCTCAATTTTAGATCATGATTTTCGAATGCCCAATATTGTTTTCAAATTCATCCGTTTGGGCCCGGAACGGACAAAAACGCTTTTCAGGCTTATTTGAGGTCAAAAGAATGAAAGTTTGCTCACTATCTCGGAATTGCGTGAAAACCCACATACCACTTGCATTTTTCATGAGGATCCTAGAATGCCCAATATTGTTGTCAAATTCATCCTTTTGTGCCCTGAACGGATAAAAACGCTTTTCAGGCTAATTTGAGGTCAAAAGAATGAAAGTTAGGTCACTGTCTTGGAATTGCGTGAAAACCGACACACCCTCTCAATTTTACATCATGATTTTAGAATGCCCAATATTGTTTTCAAATTCATCCGTTTGGGCCCTGAACGGACAAAAACGCTTTTCAGGCTAATTTGAGGTCAAAAGAATGAAAGTTTGGTCACTGTCTCGGAATTGCGTGAAACCCACATACCCTCTCAATTTTAGATCATGATTTTAGAATGCCCAATATTGTTTTCAAATTCATCCGTTTGGGCCCTCAACGGACAAAAACGCTTTTCAGCCTAATTTGAGGTCAAAAGAATGAAAGTTTGGTCACTGTCTCGGAATTGTGTGAAAACCCACATACCAGCTCAATTTTAGATCATGATTTTAGAATGCCCAATATTATTTTCAAATTCATCCGTTTGGGACCTCAACGGACAAAAACGCTTTTCAGGCTAATTTGATGTCAAAAGAATGAAAGTTTGGTCACTGTCTCGGAATTGCGTGAAAACCCACATACCCGCTCAATTTTACATCATGATTTTAGAATGCCCAATATTGTTGTCAAATTCATCCTTTTAGGCCCTCAACGGACAAAAACGCTTTTCAGGCTAATTTGAGGTCAAAAGAATGAAAGTTAGGTCACTGTCTCGGAATTGCGTGAAAACCCACATACCCGCTCAATTTTAGATCATGATTTTCGAATGCCCAATATTGTTTTCAAATTCATCCGTTTGGGCCCGGAACGGACAAAAACGCTTTTCAGGCTAATTTGAGGTCAAAAGAATGAAAGTTTGGTCACTGTCTCGGAATTGCGTGAAAACCCACATACCCTCTCGATTTTAGATCATGATTTTAGAATGCCCAATATTGTTTTCAAATTCATCCGTTTGGGCCCTGAACGGACAAAAACGCTTTTCAGGCTAATTTGAGGTCAAAAGAATGAAAGTTAGGTCACTGTCTCGGAATTACGTGAAAACCCACATACCCGCTCAATTTTACATCATGATTTTAGAATGCCCAATATTGTTTTCAAATTCATCCGTTTGGGCCCTCAACGGACAAAAACGCTTTTCAGGCTAATTTGAGGTCAAAAGAATGAAAGTTTGGTCACTGTCTCGGAATTGCGTGAAAACCCACATACCCGCTCAATTTTAGATCATGATTTTGGAATGCCCAATATTGTTTTCAAATTCATCCGTTTGGGCCCTGAACGGACAAAAATGCTTTTCAGGCTAATTTGAGGTCAAAAGAATGAAAGTTTGGTCACTGTCGCGGAATTGCGTGAAAACCCACATACCCTCTCAATTTTAGATCATGATTTTAGAATGCCCAATATTGTTTTCAAATTCATCCGTTTGGGCCCTGAACGGACAAAAACGCTTTTCAGGCTAATTTGAGGTCAAAAGAATGAAAGTTAGGTCACTGTCTCGGAATTCTGTGAAAACCCACATACCCGCTCAATTTTACATCATGATTTTAGAATGCCCAATATTGTTTTCAAATTCATCCGTTTGGGCCCTCAACGGACAAAAACGCTTTTCAGCCTAATTTGAGGTCAAAAGAATGAAAGTTTGGTCACTGTCTCGGAATTGCGTGAAAACCCACATACCCGCTCAATTTTACATCATGATTTTCGAATGCCCAATATTGTTTTCAAATTCATCCGTTTGGGCCCTGAACGGACAAAAACGCTTTTCAGGCTAATTTGAGGTCAAAAGAATGAAAGTTAGGTCACTGTCTCGGAATTGCGTGAAAACCCACATACCCGCTCAATTTTAGATCATGATTTTCGAATGCCCAATATTGTTTTCAAATTCATCCGTTTGGGCCCGGAACGGACAAAAACGCTTTTCAGGCTAATTTGAGGTCAAAAGAATGAAAGTTTGGTCACTGTCTCGGAATTGCGTGAAAACCCACATACCCTCTCGATTTTAGATCATGATTTTAGAATGCCCAATATTGTTTTCAAATTCATCCGTTTGGGCCCTGAACGGACAAAAACGCTTTTCAGGCTAATTTGAGGTCAAAAGAATGAAAGTTAGGTCACTGTCTCGGAATTACGTGAAAACCCACATACCCGCTCAATTTTACATCATGATTTTAGAATGCCCAATATTGTTTTCAAATTCATCCGTTTGGGCCCTCAACGGACAAAAACGTTTTTCAGGCTAATTTGAGGTCAAAAGAATGAAAGTTTGGTCACTGTCTCGGAATTGCGTGAAAACCCACATACCCGCTCAATTTTAGATCATGATTTTGGAATGCCCAATATTGTTTTCAAATTCATCCGTTTGGGCCCTGAACGGACAAAAATGCTTTTCAGGCTAATTTGAGGTCAAAAGAATGAAAGTTTGGTCACTGTCGCGGAATTGCGTGAAAACCCACATACCCTCTCAATTTTAGATCATGATTTTAGAATGCCCAATATTGTTTTCAAATTCATCCGTTTGGGCCCTGAACGGACAAAAACGCTTTTCAGGCTAATTTGAGGTCAAAAGAATGAAAGTGAGGTCACTGTCTCGGAATTCTGTGAAAACCCACATACCCGCTCAATTTTACATCATGATTTTAGAATGCCCAATATTGTTTTCAAATTCATCCGTTTGGGCCCTCAACGGACAAAAACGCTTTTCAGCCTAATTTGAGGTCAAAAGAATGAAAGTTTGGTCACTGTCTCGGAATTGCGTGAAAACCCACATACCCGCTCAATTTTACATCATGATTTTCGAATGCCCAATATTGTTTTCAAATTCATCCGTTTGGGCCCTGAACGGACAAAAACGCTTTTCAGGCTAATTTGAGGTCAAAAGAATGAAAGTTAGGTCACTGTCTCGGAATTCCGTGAAAACCCACATACCCGCTCAATTTTACATCATGATTTTAGAATGCCCAATATTGTTTTCAAATTCATCCGTTTGGGCCCTGAACGGACAAAAACGCTTTTCAGGCTAATTTGAGGTCAAAAGAATGAAAGTTTGGTCACTGTCTCGGAATTGCGTGAAACCCACATACCCTCTCAATTTTAGATCATGATTTTAGAATGCCCAATATTGTTTTCAAATTCATCCGTTTGGGCCCTCAACGGACAAAAACGCTTTTCAGCCTAATTTGAGGTCAAAAGAATGAAAGTTTGGTCACTGTCTCGGAATTGCGTGAAAACCCACATACCAGCTCAATTTTAGATCATGATTTTAGAATGCCCAATATTATTTTCAAATTCATCCGTTTGGGACCTCAACGGACAAAAACGCTTTTCAGGCTAATTTGATGTCAAAAGAATGAAAGTTTGGTCACTGTCTCGGAATTGCGTGAAAACCCACATACCCGCTCAATTTTACATCATGATTTTAGAATGCCCAATATTGTTGTCAAATTCATCCTTTTCGGCCCTCAACGGACAAAAACGCTTTTCAGGCTAATTTGAGGTCAAAAGAATGAAAGTTAGGTCACTGTCTCGGAATTGCGTGAAAACCCACATACCCGCTCAATTTTAGATCATGATTTTCGAATGCCCAATATTGTTTTCAAATTCATCCGTTTGGGCCCGGAACGGACAAAAACGCTTTTCAGGCTAATTTGAGGTCAAAAGAATGAAAGTTTGGTCACTGTCTCGGAATTGCGTGAAAACCCACATACCCTCTCGATTTTAGATCATGATTTTAGAATGCCCAATATTGTTTTCAAATTCATCCGTTTGGGCCCTGAACGGACAAAAACGCTTTTCAGGCTAATTTGAGGTCAAAAGAATGAAAGTTAGGTCACTGTCTCGGAATTACGTGAAAACCCACATACCCGCTCAATTTTACATCATGATTTTAGAATGCCCAATATTGTTTTCAAATTCATCCGTTTGGGCCCTCAACGGACAAAAACGCTTTTCAGTCTAATTTGAGGTCAAAAGAATGAAAGTTAGCTCACTGTCTCGGAATTGCGTGAAAACCCATCTACCCCTTCCATTTTTCATGAGGATCCTAGAATGCCCAATATTGTTGTCAAATTCATCCTTTTGTGCCCTGAACGGATAAAAACGATTTTCAGGCTCATTTGATGTCAAAAGAATGAAAGTTAGGTCACTGTCTTGGAATTGGGTGAAAACCCACATACCCTCTCAATTTTACATCATGATTTTAGAATGCCCAATATTGTTTTCAAATTCATCCATTTGGGCCCTCAACGGACAAAAACGCTTTTCAGGCTAATTTGAGGTCAAAAGAATGAAAGTTTGGTCACTGTCTCGGAATTGAGTGAAAACCCACATACCCGCTCAAATTTACATCATGATTTTAGAATTCCCAATATTGTTTTCAAATTCATCCGTTTGGGCGCTGAACGGACAAAAATGCTTTCCAGGCTAATTTGAGGTCAAAAGAATGAAAGTTTGGTCACTGTCTCGGAATTGCGTGAAAACCCACATACGCGGTCAATTTTACATCATGATTTTAGAATGCCCAATACTGTTTTCAAATTCATCCGTTTGGGCCCCCAACGGACAAAAACGCTTTTCAGGCTAATTTGAGGTCAAAAGAATGAAAGTTAGGTCATTGTCTCGGAATTGCGTGAAAACCCACATACCCACACCATTTTTCATGAGGATTCTAGAATGCCCAATATTGTTGGAAAATTCATCTGTTTGGGCCCTGAACGAACAAAAACACATTTCAGGCAGATTTGATGTCAAAAGAATGAAAGTTAGGTCACTGTCTTGGAATTGCATGAAAACCCACATACCCTCTCAATTTTACATCATGATTTTAGAATGCCCAATATTGTTTTCAAATTCATCCATTTGGGCCCTCAACGGACAAAAACGCTTTTCAGGCTAATTTGAGGTCAAAAGAATGAAAGTTTGGTCACTGTCTCGGAATTGCGTGAAAACCCACATACCCGCCCAATTTTACATCTTGATTTTAGAATGCCCAATATTGTTTTCAAATTCATCCGTTTGGGCGCTGAACGGACAAAAATGCTTTCCAGGCTAATTTGAGGTCAAAAGAATGAAAGTTAGGTCACTGTCTCGGAATTCCGTGAAAACCCACATACCCGCTCAATTTTACATCATGATTTTAGAATGCCCAATATTGTTTTCAAATTCAACCGTTTGGGCCCTGAACGGACAAAAACGCTTTTCAGGCTAATTTGAGGTCAAAAGAATGAAAGTTTGGTCACTGTCTCGGAATTGCGTGAAACCCATCTACCCCTTCCATTTTTCATGAGGATCCTAGAATGCCCAATATTGTTGTCAAATTCATCCTTTTGTGCCCTGAACGGATAAAAACGATTTTCAGGCTCATTTGATGTCAAAAGAATGAAAGTTAGGTCACTGTCTTGGAATTGGGTGAAAACCCACATACCAGCTCAATTTTAGATCATGATTTTAGAATGCCCAATATTATTTTCAAATTCATCCGTTTGGGACCTCAACGGACAAAAACGCTTTTCAGGCTAATTTGATGTCAAAAGAATGAAAGTTTGGTCACTGTCTCGGAATTGCGTGAAAACCCACATACCCGCTCAATTTTACATCATGATTTTAGAATGCCCAATATTGTTGTCAAATTCATCCTTTTGGGCCCTCAACGGACAAAAACGCTTTTCAGGCTAATTTGAGGTCAAAGGAATGAAAGTTAGGTCACTGTCTCGGAATTGCGTGAAAACCCACATACCCGCTCAATTTTAGATCATGATTTTCGAATGCCCAATATTGTTTTCAAATTCATCCGTTTGGGCCCGGAACGGACAAAAACGCTTTTCAGGCTAATTTGAGGTCAAAAGAATGAAAGTTTGGTCACTGTCTCGGAATTGCGTGAAAACCCTCATACCCTCTCAATTTTAGATCATGATTTTAGAATGCCCAATATTGTTTTCAAATTCATCCGTTTGGGCCCTGAACGGACAAAAACGCTTTTCAGGCTAATTTGAGGTCAAAAGAATGAAAGTTAGGTCACTGTCTCGGAATTGCGTGAAAACCCACATACCCGCTCAATTTTAGATCATGATGTTAGAATGCCCAATATTGTTTTCAAATTCATCCGTTTGGGCCCTGAACGGACAAAAACGCTTTTCAGGCTAATTTGAGGTCAAAAGAATGAAAGTTTGGTCACTGTCTCGGAATTGCGTGAAAACCCACATACCCGCTCAATTTTAGATCATGATTTTGGAATGCCCAATATTGTTTTCAAATTCATCCGTTTGGGCCCTGAACGGACAAAAACGCTTTTCAGGCTAATTTGAGGTCAAAAGAATGAAAGTTTGGTCACTGTCTCGGAATTGCGTGAAAACCCACATACCCGCTCAATTTTAGATCATGATTTTGGAATGCCCAATATTGTTTTCAAATTCATCCGTTTGTGCCCTGAACGGACAAAAATGCTTTTCAGGCTAATTTGAGGTCAAAAGAATGAAAGTTTGGTCACTGTCGCGGAATTGCGTGAAAACCCACATACCCTCTCAATTTTAGATCATGATTTTAGAATGCCCAATATTGTTTTCAAATTCATCCGTTTGGGCCCTGAACGGACAAAAACGCTTTTCAGGCTAATTTGAGGTCAAAAGAATGAAAGTTAGGTCACTGTCTCGGAATTCTGTGAAAACCCACATACCCGCTCAATTTTACATCATGATTTTAGAATGCCCAATATTGTTTTCAAATTCAACCGTTTGGGCCCTGAACGGACAAAAACGCTTTTCAGGCTAATTTGAGGTCAAAAGAATGAAAGTTTGGTCACTGTCTCGGAATTGCGTGAAACCCATCTACCGCTTCCATTTTTCATGAGGATCCTAGAATGCCCAATATTGTTGTCAAATTCATCCTTTTGTGCCCTGAACGGATAAAAACGATTTTCAGGCTCATTTGATGTCAAAAGAATGAAAGTTAGGTCACTGTCTTGGAATTGGGTGAAAACCCACATACCAGCTCAATTTTAGATCATGATTTTAGAATGCCCAATATTATTTTCAAATTCATCCGTTTGGGACCTCAACGGACAAAAACGCTTTTCAGGCTAATTTGATGTCAAAAGAATGAAAGTTTGGTCACTGTCTCGGAATTGCGCGAAAACCCACATACCCGCTCAATTTTACATCATGATTTTAGAATGCCCAATATTGTTGTCAAATTCATCCTTTTGGGCCCTCAACGGACAAAAACGCTTTTCAGGCTAATTTGAGGTCAAAGGAATGAAAGTTAGGTCACTGTCTCGGAATTGCGTGAAAACCCACATACCCGCTCAATTTTAGATCATGATTTTCGAATGCCCAATATTGTTTTCAAATTCATCCGTTTGGGCCCGGAACGGACAAAAACGCTTTTCAGGCTAATTTGAGGTCAAAAGAATGAAAGTTTGGTCACTGTCTCGGAATTGCGTGAAAACCCTCATACCCTCTCAATTTTAGATCATGATTTTAGAATGCCCAATATTGTTTTCAAATTCATCCGTTTGGGCCCTGAACGGACAAAAACGCTTTTCAGGCTAATTTGAGGTCAAAAGAATGAAAGTTAGGTCACTGTCTCGGAATTGCGTGAAAACCCACATACCCGCTCAATTTTAGATCATGATGTTAGAATGCCCAATATTGTTTTCAAATTCATCCGTTTGGGCCCTGAACGGACAAAAACGCTTTTCAGGCTAATTTGAGGTCAAAAGAATGAAAGTTTGGTCACTGTCTCGGAATTGCGTGAAAACCCACATACCCGCTCAATTTTAGATCATGATTTTGGAATGCCCAATATTGTTTTCAAATTCATCCGTTTGGGCCCTGAACGGACAAAAACGCTTTTCAGGCTAATTTGAGGTCAAAAGAATGAAAGTTTGGTCACTGTCTCGGAATTGCGTGAAAACCCACATACCCGCTCAATTTTAGATCATGATTTTGGAATGCCCAATATTGTTTTCAAATTCATCCGTTTGGGCCCTGAACGGACAAAAATGCTTTTCAGGCTAATTTGAGGTCAAAAGAATGAAAGTTTGGTCACTGTCGCGGAATTGCGTGAAAACCCACATACCCTCTCAATTTTAGATCATGATTTTAGAATGCCCAATATTGTTTTCAAATTCATCCGTTTGGGCCCTGAACGGACAAAAACGCTTTTCAGGCTAATTTGAGGTCAAAAGAATGAAAGTTAGGTCACTGTCTCGGAATTCTGTGAAAACCCACATACCCGCTCAATTTTACATCATGATTTTAGAATGCCCAATATTGTTTTCAAATTCATCCGTTTGGGCCCTCAACGGACAAAAACGCTTTTCAGCCTAATTTGAGGTCAAAAGAATGAAAGTTTGGTCACTGTCTCGGAATTGCGTGAAAACCCACATACCCGCTCAATTTTACATCATGATTTTCGAATGCCCAATATTGTTTTCAAATTCATCCGTTTGGGCCCTGAACGGACAAAAACGCTTTTCAGGCTAATTTGAGGTCAAAAGAATGAAAGTTAGGTCACTGTCTCGGAATTCCGTGAAAACCCACATACTCGCTCAATTTTACATCATGATTTTAGAATGCCCAATATTGTTTTCAAATTCATCCGTTTGGGCCCTGAACGGACAAAAACGCTTTTCAGGCTAATTTGAGGTCAAAAGAATGAAAGTTTGGTCACTGTCTCGGAATTGCGTGAAACCCACATACCCTCTCAATTTTAGATCATGATTTTCGAATGCCCAATATTGTTTTCAAATTCATCCGTTTGGGCCCTCAACGGACAAAAACGCTTTTCAGCCTAATTTGAGGTCAAAAGAATGAAAGTTTGGTCACTGTCTCGGAATTGCGTGAAAACCCACATACCAGCTCAATTTTAGATCATGATTTTAGAATGCCCAATATTATTTTCAAATTCATCCGTTTGGGACCTCAACGGACAAAAACGCTTTTCAGGCTAATTTGATGTCAAAAGAATGAAAGTTTGGTCACTGTCTCGGAATTGCGTGAAAACCCACATACCCGCTCAATTTTACATCATGATTTTAGAATGCCCAATATTGTTGTCAAATTCATCCTTTTAGGCCCTCAACGGACAAAAACGCTTTTCAGGCTAATTTGAGGTCAAAAGAATGAAAGTTAGGTCACTGTCTCGGAATTGCGTGAAAACCCACATACCCGCTCAATTTTAGATCATGATTTTCGAATGCCCAATATTGTTTTCAAATTCATCCGTTTGGGCCCGGAACGGACAAAAACGCTTTTCAGGCTAATTTGAGGTCAAAAGAATGAAAGTTTGGTCACTGTCTCGGAATTGCGTGAAAACCCACATACCCTCTCAATTTTAGATCATGATTTTAGAATGCCCAATATTGTTTTCAAATTCATCCGTTTGGGCCCTGAACGGACAAAAACGCTTTTCAGGCTAATTTGAGGTCAAAAGAATGAAAGTTAGGTCACTGTCTCGGAATTGCGTGAAAACCCACATACCCGCTCAATTTTAGATCATGATGTTAGAATGCCCAATATTGTTTTCAAATTCATCCGTTTGGGCCCTCAACGGACAAAAACGCTTTTCAGGCTAATTTGAGGTCAAAAGAATGAAAGTTTGGTCACTGTCTCGGAATTGCGTGAAAACCCACATACCCGCTCAATTTTAGATCATGATTTTGGAATGCCCAATATTGTTTTCAAATTCATCCGTTTGGGCCCTGAACGGACAAAAACGCTTTTCAGGCTAATTTGAGGTCAAAAGAATGAAAGTTTGGTCACTGTCGCGGAATTGCGTGAAAACCCACATACCCTCTCAATTTTAGATCATGATTTTAGAATGCCCAATATTGTTTTCAAATTCATCCGTTTGGGCCCTGAACGGACAAAAACGCTTTTCAGGCTAATTTGAGGTCAAAAGAATGAAAGTTAGGTCACTGTCTCGGAATTCTGTGAAAACCCACATACCCGCTCAATTTTACATCATGATTTTAGAATGCCCAATATTGTTTTCAAATTCATCCGTTTGGGCCCTCAACGGACAAAAACGCTTTTCAGCCTAATTTGAGGTCAAAAGAATGAAAGTTTGGTCACTGTCTCGGAATTGCGTGAAAACCCACATACCCGCTCAATTTTACATCATGATTTTCGAATGCCCAATATTGTTTTCAAATTCATCCGTTTGGGCCCTGAACGGACAAAAACGCTTTTCAGGCTAATTTGAGCTCAAAAGAATGAAAGTCAGGTCACTGTCTCGGCATTGCGTGAAAACCCACATACCCACACCATTTTTCATGATGTTTCTAGAATGCCCAATATTGTTGGAAAATTCACCTGTTTGGGCCCTGAACGAACAAAAACACATTTCAGGATTATTTGAGGTCAAAAGAATGAAAGTTTGCTCACTATCTCGGAATTGCGTGAAAACCCACATACCCCTTGCATTTTTCATGAGGATCCTAGAATGCCCAATATTGTTGTCAAATTCATCCTTTTGTGCCCTGAACGGATAAAAACGATTTTCAGGCTCATTTGATGTCAAAAGAATGAAAGTTAGGTCACTGTCTTGGAATTGGGTGAAAATCCACATACCCTCTCAATTTTACATCATGATTTTAGAATGCCCAATATTGTTTTCAAATTCATCCGTTTGGGCCCTGAACGGACAAAAACGCTTTTCAGGCTAATTTGAGGTCAAAAGAATGAAAGTTTGGTCACTGTCTCGGAATTGCTTGAAAACCCACATACCCGCTCAATTTTAGATCATGATTTTGGAATGCCCAATATTGTTTTCAAATTCATCCGTTTGGGCCCTCAACGGTCAAAAACGCTTTTCATTCTAATTTGAGGTCAAAAGAATGAAAGTTAGGTCACTGTCTCGCAATTGCGTGAAAACCCACATACCCGCTCAATTTTAGATCATGATTTTCGAATGCCCAATATTGTTTTCAAATTCATCCGTTTGGGCCCTGAACGGACAAAAACGCTTTTCAGGCTAATTTGAGGTCAAAAGAATGAAAGTTTGGTCACTGTCTCGGAATTACGTGAAAACCCACATACCCTCTCGATTTTAGATCATGATTTTAGAATGCCCAATATTGTTTTCAAATTCATCCGTTTGGGCCCTGAACGGACAAAAACGCTTTTCAGGCTAATTTGAGGTCAAAAGAATGAAAGTTAGGTCACTGTCTCGGAATTACGTGAAAACCCACATACCCGCTCAATTTTACATCATGATTTTAGAATGCCCAATATTGTTTTCAAATTCATCCGTTTGGGCCCTCAACGGACAAAAACGCTTTTCAGTCTAATTTGAGGTCAAAAGAATGAAAGTTAGCTCACTGTCTCGGAATTGCGTGAAAACCCATCTACCCCTTCCATTTTTCATGAGGATCCTAGAATGCCCAATATTGTTGTCAAATTCATCCTTTTGTGCCCTGAACGGATAAAAACGATTTTCAGGCTCATTTGATGTCAAAAGAATGAAAGTTAGGTCACTGTCTTGGAATTGGGTGAAAACCCACATACCCTCTCAATTTTACATCATGATTTTAGAATGCCCAATATTGTTTTCAAATTCATCCATTTGGGCCCTCAACGGACAAAAACGCTTTTCAGGCTAATTTGAGGTCAAAAGAATGAAAGTTTGGTCACTGTCTCGGAATTGAGTGAAAACCCACATACCCGCTCAAATTTACATCATGATTTTAGAATTCCCAATATTGTTTTCAAATTCATCCGTTTGGGCGCTGAACGGACAAAAATGCTTTCCAGGCTAATTTGAGGTCAAAAGAATGAAAGTTAGGTCACTGTCTCGGAATTGCGTGAAAACCCACATACCCCTACCATTTTTCATGAGGATTCTAGAATGCCCAATATTTTTGGAAAAGTCATCTGTTTGGGCCCTGAACGAACAAAAACACATTTCAGGCTGATTTGAGGTCAAAAGAATGAAAGTTTAGTCACTGTCTCGGAATTGCGTGAAAACCCACATACCCTCTCAATTTTACATCATGATTTTAGAATGCCCAATATTGTTTTCAAATTCATCCGTTTGGGCCCTGAACGGACAAAAACGCTTTTCAGGCTAATTTGAGGTCAAAAGAATGAAAGTTTGGTCACTGTCTCGGAATTGCGTGAAAACCCACATACGCGGTCAATTTTACATCATGATTTTAGAATGCCCAATACTGTTTTCAAATTCATCCGTTTGGGCCCCCAACGGACAAAAACGCTTTTCAGGCTAATTTGAGGTCAAAAGAATGAAAGTTAGGTCATTGTCTCGGAATTGCGTGAAAACCCACATACCCACACCATTTTTCATGAGGATTCTAGAATGCCCAATATTGTTGGAAAATTCATCTGTTTGGGCCCTGAACGAACAAAAACACATTTCAGGCAGATTTGATGTCAAAAGAATGAAAGTTAGGTCACTGTCTTGGAATTGCATGAAAACCCACATACCCTCTCAATTTTACATCATGATTTTAGAATGCCCAATATTGTTTTCAAATTCATCCATTTGGGCCCTCAACGGACAAAAACGCTTTTTAGGCTAATTTGAGGTCAAAAGAATGAAAGTTTGGTCACTGTCTCGGAATTGCGTGAAAACCCACATACCCGCCCAATTTTACATCTTGATTTTAGAATGCCCAATATTGTTTTCAAATTCATCCGTTTGGGCGCTGAACGGACAAAAATGCTTTCCAGGCTAATTTGAGGTCAAAAGAATGAAAGTTAGGTCACTGTCTCGGAATTGCGTGAAAACCCACATACCCCTACCATTTTTCATGAGGATTCTAGAATGCCCAATATTGTTGGAAAATTCATCTGTTTGGGCCCTGAACGAACAAAAACACATTTCAGGCTGATTTGAGGTCAAAAGAATGGAAGTTTGGTCACTGTCTCGGAATTGCGTGAAAACCCACATACCCTCTCAATTTTAATTCATGATTTTAGAATGCCCAATATTGTTTTCAAATTCATCCGTTTGGGCCCTGAACGGACAAAAACGCTTTTCAGGCTAATTTGAGGTCAAAAGAATGAAAGTTTGGTCACTGTCTCGGAATTACGTGAAAACCCACATACCCGGTCAATTTTACATCATGATTTTAGAATGCCCAATATTGTTTTCAAATTCATCCGTTTGGGCCCCCAACGGACAAAAACGCTTTTCAGGCTAATTTGAGGTCAAAAGAATGAAAGTTAGGTCACTGTCTCGGAATTGCGTGAAAACCCACATACCCACACCATTTTTCATGAGGATTCTAGAATGCCCAATATTGTTGGAAAATTCATCTGTTTGGGCCCTGAACGAACAAAAACACATTTCAGGCAGATTTGATGTCAAAAGAATGAAAGTTAGGTCACTGTCTTGGAATTGCGTGAAAACCCACATACCCTCTCAATTTTACATCATGATTTTAGAATGCCCAATATTGTTTTCAAATTCATCCATTTGGGACCTCAACGGACAAAAACGCTTTTCAGGCTAATTTGAGGTCAAAAGAATGAAAGTTTGGTCACTGTCTCGGAATTGCGTGAAAACCCACATACCCGCCCAATTTTAGATCTTGCTTTTAGAATGCCCAATAGTGTTGGAAAATTCATCTGTTTGGGCCCTGAACGAACAAAAACACATTTCAGGCAGATTTGATGTCAAAAGAATGAAAGTTAGGTCACTGTCTCGGAATTGCGTCAAAACCCACATACCCCTACCATTTTTCATGAGGATTCTAGAATGCCCAATATTGTTGGAAAAGTCATCTGTTTGGGCCCTGAACGAACAAAAACACATTTAAGGCTGATTTGAGGTCAAAAGAATGAAAGTTTGGTCACTGTCTCGGAATTGCGTGAAAACCCACATACCCTCTCAATTTTACATCATGATTTTAGAATGCCCAATATTGTTGGAAAATTCATCCGTTTGGGCCCTCAACGGACAAAAACGCTTTTCAGGCTAATTTGAGGTCAAAAGAATGAAAGTTTGGTCACTGTCACGGAATTGCGTGAAAATCCACATACCCGCTCAATTTTACATCATGATTTTAGAATGCCCAATATTGTTTTCAAATTCATCCGTTTGGGCATTCAACGGACAAAAACGCTTTTCAGGTTAATTTGAGGTCAAAAGAATGAAAGTTTGGTCACTCTCTCGGAATTACGTGAAAACCCTCATACCCCTTCCATTTTTCATGAGGATCCTAGAATGCCCAATATTGTTGTCAAATTCATCCTTTTGTGCCCTGAACGGATAAAAACGATTTTCAGGCTCATTTGATGTCAAAAGAATGAAAGTTAGGTCACTGTCTTGGAATTGGGTGAAAATCCACATACCCTCTCAATTTTACATCATGATTTTAGAATGCCCAATATTGTTTTCAAATTCATCCGTTTGGGCCCTGAACGGACAAAAACGCTTTTCAGGCTAATTTGAGGTCAAAAGAATGAAAGTTTGGTCACTGTCTCGGAATTGCTTGAAAACCCACATACCCGCTCAATTTTAGATCATGATTTTGGAATGCCCAATATTGTTTTCAAATTCATCCGTTTGGGCCCTCAACGGTCAAAAACGCTTTTCATTCTAATTTGAGGTCAAAAGAATGAAAGTTAGGTCACTGTCTCGCAATTGCGTGAAAACCCACATACCCGCTCAATTTTAGATCATGATTTTCGAATGCCCAATATTGTTTTCAAATTCATCCGTTTGGGCCCTGAACGGACAAAAACGCTTTTCAGGCTAATTTGAGGTCAAAAGAATGAAAGTTTGGTCACTGTCTCGGAATTACGTGAAAACCCACATACCCTCTCGATTTTAGATCATGATTTTAGAATGCCCAATATTGTTTTCAAATTCATCCGTTTGGGCCCTGAACGGACAAAAACGCTTTTCAGGCTAATTTGAGGTCAAAAGAATGAAAGTTTGGTCACTGTCTCGGAATTGCGTGAAAACCCACATACCCGCTCAATTTTAGATCATGATTTTGGAATGCCCAATATTGTTTTCAAATTCATCCGTTTGGGCCCTGAACGGACAAAAACGCTTTTCAGGCTAATTTGAGGTCAAAAGAATGAAAGTTTGGTCACTGTCTCGGAATTGCGTGAAAACCCACATACCCGCTCAATTTTAGATCATGATTTTGGAATGCCCAATATTGTTTTCAAATTCATCCGTTTGGGCCCTGAACGGACAAAAACGCTTTTCAGGCTAATTTGAGGTCAAAAGAATGAAAGTTTGGTCACTGTCTCGGAATTGCGTGAAAACCCACATACCCTCTCAATTTTAGATCATGATTTTAGAATGCCCAATATTGTTTTCAAATTCATCCGTTTGGGCCCTGAACGGACCAAAACGCTTTTCAGGCTAATTTGAGGTCAAAAGAATGAAAGTTAGGTCACTGTCTTGGAATTGGGTGAAAATCCACATACCCTCTCAATTTTACATCATGATTTTAGAATGCCCAATATTGTTTTCAAATTCATCCGTTTGGGCCCTGAACGGACAAAAACGCTTTTCAGGCTAATTTGAGGTCAAAAGAATGAAAGTTTGGTCACTGTCTCGGAATTGCGTGAAAACCCACATACCCGCTCAATTTTAGATCATGATTTTGGAATGCCCAATATTGTTTTCAAATTCATCCGTTTGGGCCCTCAACAGACAAAAACGCTTTTCATTCTAATTTGAGGTCAAAAGAATGAAAGTTAGGTCAATGTCTCGGAATTGCGTGAAAACCCACATACCCGCTCAATTTTAGATCATGATTTTCGAATGCCCAATATTGTTTTCAAATTCATCCGTTTGGGCCCGGAACGGACAAAAACGCTTTTCAGGCTAATTTGAGGTCAAAAGAATGAAAGTTTGGTCACTGTCTCGGAATTGCGTGAAAACCCACATACCCTCTCAATTTTAGATCATGATTTTAGAATGCCCAATATTGTTTTCAAATTCATCCGTTTGGGCCCTGAACGGACTAAAACGCTTTTCAGGCTAATTTGAGGTCAAAAGAATGAAAGTTAGGTCACTGTCTCGGAATTGCGTGAAAACCCACATACCCGCTCAATTTTAGATCATGATGTTAGAATGCCCAATATTGTTTTCAAATTCATCCGTTTGGGCCCTGAACGGACAAAAACGCTTTTCAGGCTAATTTGAGGTCAAAAGAATGAAAGTTTGGTCACTGTCTCGGAATTGCGTGAAAACCCACATACCCGCTCAATTTTAGATCATGATTTTGGAATATCCAATATTGTTTTCAAATTCATCCGTTTGGGCCCTGAACGGACAAAAACGCTTTTCAGGCTAATTTGAGGTCAAAAGAATGAAAGTTTGGTCACTGTCTCGGAATTGCGTGAAAACCCACATACCCGCTGAATTTTAGATCATGATTTTGGAATGCCCAATATTGTTTTCAAATTCATCCGTTTGGGCCCTGAACGGACAAAAACGCTTTTCAGGCTAATTTGAGGTCAAAAGAATGAAAGTTTGGTCACTGTCTCGGAATTGCGTGAAAACCCACATACCCTCTCAATTTTAGATCATGATTTTAGAATGCCCAATATTGTTTTCAAATTCATCCGTTTGGGCCCTGAACGGACAAAAACGCTTTTCAGGCTAATTTGAGGTCAAAAGAATGAAAGTTATGTCACTGTCTCGGAAATCTGTAAAAACCCACATACCCGCTCAATTTTACATCATGATTTTAGAATGCCCAATATTATTTTCAAATTCATCCGTTTGGGCCCTCAACGGACAAAAACGCTTTTCAGGCTAATTTGAGGTCAAAAGAATGAAAGTTTGGTCACTGTCTCGGAATTCCGTGAAAACCCACATACCCGCTCAATTTTACATCATGATTATCGAATGCCCAATATTGTTTTCAAATTCATCCGTTTGGGACCTCAACGGACAAAAACGCTTTTCAGGCTAATTTGATGTCAAAAGAATGAAAGTTTGGTCACTGTCTCGGAATTGCGTGAAAACCCACATACCCGCTCAATTTTACATCATGATTTTAGAATGCCCAATATTGTTGTCAAATTCATCCTTTTGGGCCCTCAACGGACAAAAACGCTTTTCAGGCTAATTTGAGGTCAAAAGAATGAAAGTTTGGTCACTGTCTCGGAATTGCGTGAAAACCCACATACCCGCTCAATTTTACATCATGATTTTAGAATGCCCAATATTGTTTTCAAATTCATCCGTTTGGGCCCTCAACGGACAAAAACGCTTTTCAGTCTAATTTGAGGTCAAAAGAATGAAAGTTAGCTCACTGTCTCGGAATTGCGTGAAAACCCACATACCCCTTCCATTTTTCATGAGGATCCTAGAATGAACAATATTGTTGTCAAATTCATCCTTTTGTGCCCTGAACGGATAAAAACGATTTTCAGGCTCATTTGATGTCAAAAGAATGAAAGTTAGGTCACTGTCTTGGAATTGGGTGAAAACCCACATACCCTCTCAATTTTACATCATGATTTTAGAATGCCCAATATTGTTTTCAAATTCATCCATTTGGGCCCTCAACTGACAAAAACGCTTTTCAGGCTAATTTGAGGTCAAAAGAATGAAAGTTTGGTCACTGTCTCGGAATTGCGTGAAAACCCACATACCCGCTCAATTTTACATCTTGATTTTAGAATGCCCAATATTGTTTTCAAATTCATCCGTTTGGGCGCTGAACGGACAAAAATGCTTTCCAGGCTAATTTGAGGTCAAAAGAATGAAAGTTAGGTCACTGTCTCGGAATTGCGTGAAAACCCACATACCCCTACCATTTTTCATGAGGATTCTAGAATGCCCAATATTGTTGGAAAAGTCATCTGTTTGGGCCCTGAACGAACAAAAACACATTTCAGGCTGATTTGAGGTCAAAAGAATGGAAGTTTGGTCACTGTCTCGGAATTGCGTGAAAACCCACATACCCTCTCAATTTTACATCATGATTTTAGAATGCCCAATATTGTTTTCAAATTCATCCGTTTGGGCCCTGAACGGACAAAAACGCTTTTCAGGCTAATTTGAGGTCAAAAGAATGAAAGTTTGGTCACTGTCTCGGAATTGCGTGAAAACCCACATACCCGCTCAATTTTACATCATGATTTTCGAATGCCCAATATTGTTTTCAAATTCATCCGTTTGGGCCCTGAACGGACAAAAACGCTTTTCAGGCTAATTTGAGGTCAAAAGAATGAAGTTAGGTCACTGTCTCGGAATTGCGTGAAAACCCACATACCCACACCATTTTTCATGAGGATTCTAGAATGCCCAATATTGTTAAAAAATTCATCTGTTTGCGCCCTGAAGGAACAAAAAATATATTTCAGGCTAATTGGAGGTCAAAAGAATGAAAGTTTGGTCACTGTCTCGGAATTGCGTGAAAACCCACATACCCGGTCAATTTTACATCATGATTTTAGAATGCCCAATACTGTTTTCAAATTCATCCGTTTGGGCCCCCAACGGACAAAAACGCTTTTCAGGCTAATTTGAGGTCAAAAGAATGAAAGTTAGGTCACTGTCTCGGAATTGCGTGAAAACCCACATACCCACACCATTTTTCATGAGGATTCTAGAATGCCCAATATTGTTGGAAAATTCATCTGTTTGGGCCCTGAACGAACAAAAACACATTTCAGGCAGATTTGATGTCAAAAGAATGAAAGTTAGGTCACTGTCTTGGAATTGCGTGAAAACCCACATACCCTCTCAATTTTACATCATGATTTTAGAATGCCCAATATTGTTTTCAAATTCATCCATTTGGGCCCTCAACGGACAAAAACGCTTTTCAGGCTAATTTGAGGTCAAAAGAATGAAAGTTAGGTCACTGTCTTGGAATTGCGTGAAAACCGACATACCCTCTCAATTTTACATCATGATTTTAGAATGCCCAATATTGTTTTCAAATTCATCCGTTTGGGCATTCAACGGACAAAAACGCTTTTCAGGTTAATTTGAGGTCAAAAGAATGAAAGTTTGGTCACTCTCTCGGAATTGCGTGAAAACCCTCATACCCCTTCCATTTTTCATGAGGATCCTAGAATGCCCAATATTGTTGTCAAATTCATCCTTTTGTGCCCTGAATGGATAAAAACGATTTTCAGGCTCATTTGATGTCAAAAGAATGAAAGTTAGGTCACTGTCTTGGAATTGGGTGAAAATCCACATACCCGCTCAATTTTAGATCATGATTTTGGAATGCCCAATATTGTTTTCAAATTCATCCGTTTGGGCCCTCAACAGACAAAACGCTTTTCATTCTAATTTGAGGTCAAAAGAATGAAAGTTAGGTCAATGTCTCGGAATTGCGTGAAAACCCACATACCCGCTCAATTTTAGATCATGATTTTCGAATGCCCAATATTGTTTTCAAATTCATCCGTTTGGGCCCGGAACGGACAAAAACGCTTTTCAGGCTAATTTGAGGTCAAAAGAATGAAAGTTTGGTCACTGTCTCGGAATTGCGTGAAAACCCACATACCCTCTCAATTTTAGATCATGATTTTAGAATGCCCAATATTGTTTTCAAATTCATCCGTTTGGGCCCTGAACGGACTAAAACGCTTTTCAGGCTAATTTGAGATCAAAAGAATGAAAGTTAGGTCACTGTCTCGGAATTGCGTGAAAACCCACATACCCGCTCAATTTTAGATCATGATGTTAGAATGCCCAATATTGTTTTCAAATTCATCCGTTTGGGCCCTGAACGGACAAAAACGCTTTTCAGGCTAATTTGAGGTCAAAAGAATGAAAGTTTGGTCACTGTCTCGGAATTGCGTGAAAACCCACATACCCACTCAATTTTAGATCATGATTTTGGAATGCCCAATATTGTTTTCAAATTCATCCGTTTGGGCCCTGAACGGACAAAAACGCTTTTCAGGCTAATTTGAGGTCAAAAGAATGAAAGTTTGGTCACTGTCTCGGAATTGCGTGAAAACCCACATACCCGCTCAATTTTAGATCATGATTTTGGAATGCCCAATATTGTTTTCAAATTCATCCGTTTGGGCCCTGAACGGACAAAAACGCTTTTCAGGCTAATTTGAGGTCAAAAGAATGAAAGTTTGGTCACTGTCTCGGAATTGCGTGAAAACCCACATACCCTCTCAATTTTAGATCATGATTTTAGAATGCCCAATATTGTTTTCAAATTCATCCGTTTGGGCCCTGAACGGACAAAAACGCTTTTCAGGCTAATTTGAGGTCAAAAGAATGAAAGTTAGGTCACTGTCTCGGAATTCTGTGAAAACCCACATACCCGCTCAATTTTACATCATGATTTTAGAATGCCCAATATTGTTTTCAAATTCTTCCGTTTGGGCCCTCAATGGACAAAAACGCTTTTCAGCCTAATTTGAGGTCAAAAGAATGAAAGTTTGGTCACTGTCTCGGAATTGCGTGAAAACCCACATACCCGCTCAATTTTACATCATGATTTTCGAATGCCCAATATTGTTTTCAAATTCATCCGTTTGGGCCCTGAACGGACAAAAACGCTTTTCAGGCTAATTTGAGGTCAAAAGAATGAAAGTCAGGTCACTGTCTCGGAATTGCGTGAAAACCCACATACCCACACCATTTTTCATGACGTTTCTAGAATGCCCAATATTGTTGGAAAATTCACCTGTTTGGGCCCTGAACGAACAAAAACACATTTCAGGATTATTTGAGGTCAAAAGAATGAAAGTTTGCTCACTATCTCGGAATTGCGTGAAAACCCACATACCCCTTGCATTATTCATGAGGATCCTAGAATGCCCAATATTGTTGTCAAATTCATCCTTTTGTGCCCTGAACGGATAAAAACGATTTTCAGGCTCATTTGATGTCAAAAGAATGAAAGTTAGGTCACTGTCTTGGAATTGGGTGAAAATCCACATACCCTCTCAATTTTACATCATGATTTTAGAATGCCAAATATTGTTTTCAAATTCATCCGTTTGGGCCCTGAACGGACAAAAACGCTTTTCAGGCTAATTTGAGGTCAAAAGAATGAAAGTTTGGTCACTGTCTCGGAATTGCGTGAAAACCCACATACCCGCTCAATTTTAGATCATGATTTTGGAATGCCCAATATTGTTTTCAAATTCATCCGTTTGGGCCCTCAACGGTCAAAAACGCTTTTCATTCTAATTTGAGGTCAAAAGAATGAAAGTTAGGTCACTGTCTCGAAATTGCGTGAAAACCCACATACCCGCTCAATTTTAGATCATGATTTTCGAATGCCCAATATTGTTTTCAAATTCATCCGTTTGGGCCCTGAACGGACAAAAACGCTTTTCAGGCTAATTTGAGGTCAAAAGAATGAAAGTTTGGTCACTGTCTCGGAATTACGTGAAAACCCACATACCCTCTCGATTTTAGATCATGATTTTAGAATGCCCAATATTGTTTTCACATTCATCCGTTTGGGCCCTGAACGGACAAAAACGCTTTTCAGGCTAATTTGAGGTCAAAAGAATGAAAGTTTGGTCACTGTCTCGGAATTACGTGAAAACCCACATACCCTCTCGATTTTAGATCATGATTTTAGAATGCCCAATATTGTTTTCAAATTCATCCGTTTGGGCCCTGAACGGACAAAAACGCTTTTCAGGCTAATTTGAGGTCAAAAGAATGAAAGTTATGTCACTGTCTCGGAATTACGTGAAAACCCACATACCCTCTCGATTTTAGATCATGATTTTAGAATGCCCAATATTGTTTTCAAATTCATCCGTTTGGGCCCTGAACGGACAAAAACGCTTTTCAGGCTAATTTGAGGTCAAAAGAATGAAAGTTAGGTCACTGTCTCGGAATTCTGTGAAAACCCACATACCCGCTCAATTTTACATCATGATTTTAGAATGCCCAATATTGTTTTCAAATTCATCCGTTTGGGCCCTGAACGGACAAAAACGCTTTTCAGGCTAATTTGAGGTCAAAAGAATGAAAGTTTGGTCACTGTCTCGGAATTACGTGAAAACCCACATACCCTCTCGATTTTAGATCATGAATTTAGAATGCCCAATATTGTTTTCAAATTCATCCGTTTGGGCCCTGAACGGACAAAAACGCTTTTCAGGCTAATTTGAGGTCAAAAGAATGAAAGTTAGGTCACTGTCTCGGAATTGCGTGAAAACCCACATACCCTCTCAATTTTAGATCATGATTTTAGAATGCCCAATATTGTTTTCAAATTCATCCGTTTGGGCCCTGAACGGACAAAAACGCTTTTCAGGCTAATTTGAGGTCAAAAGAATGAAAGTTAGGTCACTGTCTCGGAATTCCGTGAAAACCCACATACCCGCTCAATTTTACATCATGATTTTAGAATGCCCAATATTGTTTTCAAATTCATCCGTTTGGGCCCTGAACGGACAAAAACGCTTTTCAGCCTAATTTGAGGTCAAAAGAATGAAAGTTTGGTCACTGTCTCGGAATTGCGTGAAAACCCACATACCCGCTCAATTTTACATCATGATTTTAGAATGCCCAATATTGTTTTCAAATTCATCCGTTTGGGCCCTCAACGGACAAAAACGCTTTTCAGCCTAATTTGAGGTCAAAAGAATGAAAGTTTGGTCACTGTCTCGGAATTGCGTGAAAACCCACATACCAACTCAATTTTAGATCATGATTTTAGAATGCCCAATATTATTTTCAAATTCATCCGTTTGGGACGTCAACGGACAAAAACGCTTTTCAGGCTAATTTGATGTCAAAAGAATGAAAGTTTGGTCACTGTCTCGGAATTGCGTGAAAACCCACATACCCGCTCAATTTTACATCATGATTTTAGAATGCCCAATATTGTTGTCAAATTCATCCTTTTGGGCCCTCAACGGACAAAAACGCTTTTCAGGCTAATTTGAGGTGAAAAGAATGAAAGTTTGGTCACTGTCTCGGAATTGCGTGAAAACCCACATACCCGCTCAATTTTACATCTTGATTTTAGAATGCCCAATATTGTTTTCAAATTCATCCGTTTGGGCGCTGAACGGACAAAAACGCTTTCCAGGCTAATTTGAGGTCAAAAGAATGAAAGTTAGGTCACTGTCTCGGAATTGCGTCAAAACCCACATACCCCTACCATTTTTCATGAGGATTCTAGAATGCCCAATATTGTTGGAAAAGTCATCTGTTTGGGCCCTGAACGAACAAAAACACCTTTCAGGATAATTTGAGGTCAAAAGAATGAAAGTTTGGTCACTGTCTCGGAATTCCGTGAAAACCCACATACCCGCTCAATTTTACATCATGTTTTTCGAATGCCCAATATTGTTTTCAAATTCATCCGTTTGGGCCCTGATCGGACAAAAACGCTTTTCAGGCTAATTTGAGGTCAAAAGAATGAAGTTAGGTCACTGTCTCGGAATTGCGTGAAAACCCACATACCCACACCATTTTTCATGAGGATTCTAGAATGCCCAATATTGTTAAAAAATTCATCTGTTTGCGCCCTGAAGGAACAAAAAATATATTTCAGGCTAATTGGAGGTCAAAAGAATGAAAGTTTGGTCACTGTCTCGGAATTGCGTGAAAACCCACATACCCGCTCAATTTTACATCATGATTTTCGAATGCCCAATATTGTTTTCAAATTCATCCGTTTGGGCCCTGAACGGACAAAAACGCTTTTAAGGCTAATTTGAGGTCAAAAGAATGAAAGTCAGGTCACTGTCTCGGAATTGCGTGAAAACCCACATACCCACACCATTTTTCATGACGTTTCTAGAATGCCCAATATTGTTGGAAAATTCACCTGTTTGGGCCCTGAACGAACAAAAACACATTTCAGGATTATTTGAGGTCAAAAGAATGAAAGTTTGGTCACTATCTCGGAATTGTGTGACAACCCACATACCCCTTGCATTTTTCATGAGGATCCTAGAATGCCCAATATTGTTGTCAAATTCATCCTTTTGTGCCCTGAACGGATAAAAACGCTTTTCAGGCTAATTTGAGGTCAAAAGAATGAAAGTTTGGTCACTGTCTTGGAATTGCGTGAAAACCGACATACCCTCTCAATTTTACATCATGATTTTAGAATGCCCAATATTGTTTTCAAATTCATCCGTTTGGGCATTCAACGGACAAAAACGCTTTTCAGGTTAATTTGAGGTCAAAAGAATGAAAGTTTGGTCACTCTCTCGGAATTGCGTGAAAACCCTCATACCCCTTCCATTTTTCATGAGGATCCTAGAATGCCCAATATTGTTGTCAAATTCATCCTTTTGTGCCCTGAACGGATAAAAACGATTTTCAGGCTCATTTGATGTCAAAAGAATGAAAGTTAGGTCACTGTCTTGGAATTTGGTGAAAATCCACAAACCCTCTCAATTTTACATCATGATTTTAGAATGCCCAATATTGTTTTCAAATTCATCCGTTTGGGCCCTGAACGGACAAAAACGCTTTTCAGGCTAATTTGAGGTCAAAAGAATGAAAGTTTGGTCACTGTCTCGGAATTGCGTGAAAACCCACATACCCGCTCAATTTTAGATCATGATTTTGGAATGCCCAATATTGTTTTCAAATTCATCCTTTTGGCCCTGAACGGACAAAAACGCTTTTCAGGCTAATTTGAGGTCAAAAGGGTGAAAGTTTGGTCACTGTCTCGGAATTGCGTGAAAACCCACATACCCGCTCAATTTTACATCATGATTTTAGAATGCCCAATATTGTTTTCAAATTCATCCGTTTGGGCCCTGATCGGACAAAAACGCTTTTCAGGCTAATTTGAGGTCAAAAGATTGAAAGTTTGGTCACTGTCTCGGAATTGCGTGAAAACCCACATACCCGCTCAATTTTAGATCATGATTTTAGAATGCCCAATATTGTTTTCAAATTCATCCGTTTGGGCCCTGAACGGACAAAAACGCTTTTCAGGCTAATTTGAGGTCAAAAGATTGAAAGTTAGGTCACTGTCTCGGAATTACGTGAAAACCCACATACCCGCTCAATTTTAGATCATGATTTTAGAATGCCCAATATTGTTTTCAAATTCATCCGTTTGGGCCCTGAACGGACAAAAACGCTTTTCAGGCTAATTGGAGGTCAAAAGAATGAAAGTTTGGTCACTGTCTCGGAATTGCGTGAAAACCCAAATACCCGCTCAATTTTACATCATGATTTTCGAATGCCCAATATTGTTTTCAAATTCATCCGTTTGGGCCCTGAACGGACAAAAACGCTTTTCAGGCTAATATGAGGTCAAAAGAATGAAAGTTTGGTCACTGTCTCGGAATTGCGTGAAAACCCACATACCCTCTCAATTTTAGATCATGATTTTAGAATGCCCAATATTATTTTCAAATTCATCCGTTTGGGACCTCAACGGACAAAAACGCTTTTCAGGCTAATTTGATGCCAAAAGAATGAAAGTTTGGTCACTGTCTCGGAATTGTGTGAAAACCCACATACCCGCTCAATTTTACATCATGATTTTAGAATGCCCAATATTGTTGTCAAATTCATCCTTTTGGGCCCTCAACGGACAAAAACGATTTTCAGGCTCATTTGATGTCAAAAGAATGAAAGTTAGGTCACTGTCTTGGAATTGCGTGAAAACCCACATACCCTCTCAATTTTACATCATGATTTTAGAATGCCCAATATTCTTTTCAAATTCATCCGTTTGGGCCCTCAACGGACAAAAACGCTTTTCAGGGTAATTTGAGGTAAAAAGAATGAAAGTTAGGTCACTGTCTCGGAATTGCGTGAAAACCCACATACCAACACCATTTTTCATGAGGTTTCTAGAATGCCCAATGTTGTTGGAAAATTCACCTGTTTGGGCCCTGAACGAAGAAAAACACATTTCAGGATTATTTGAGGTCAAAAGAATGAAAGTTTGGTCACTATCTCGGAATTGTGTGACAACCCACATACCCTTTGCATTTTTCATGAGGATCCTAGAATGCCCAATATTGTTGTCAAATTCATCCTTTTGTGCCCTGAACGGATAAAAACGCTTTTCAGGCTAATTTGAGGTCAAAAGAATGAAAGTTAGGTCACTGTCTTGGAATTGCGTGAAAACCGACAAACCCTCTCAATTTTACATCATGATTTTAGAATGCCCAATATTGTTTTCAAATTCATCCGTTTGGGCCCTGAACGGACAAAAACGCTTTTCAGGCTAATTTGAGGTCAAAAGGGTGAAAGTTTGGTCACTGTCTCGGAATTGCGTGAAAACCCACATACCTGCTCAAGTTTACATCATGATTTTAGAATGCCCAATATTGTTTTCAAATTCATCCGTTTGGGCCCTGATCGGACAAAAACGCTTTTCAGGCTAATTTGAGGTCAAAAGAATGAAAGTTTGGTCACTGTCTCGGAATTACGTGAAAACCCACATACCCGCTCAATTTTAGATCATGATTTTAGAATGCCCAATATTGTTTTCAAATTCATCCGTTTGGGCCCTGAACGGATAAAAACGCTTTTCAGGCTAATTTGAGGTCAAAAGAATGAAAGTTTGGTCACTGTCTCGGAATTGCGTGAAAACCCACATACCCGCTCTATTTTAGATCATGATTTTAGAATGCCCAATATTGTTTTCAAATTCATCCGTTTGGGCCCTGAACGGACAAAAACGCTTTTCAGGCTAATTTGAGGTCAAAAGAATGAAAGTTAGGTCACTGTCTCGGAATTGCGTGAAAACCCACATACCCACACCATTTTTCATGAGGATTCTAGAATGCCCAATATTGTTAAAAAATTCATCTGTTTGCGCCCTGAAGGAACAAAAAATATATTTCAGGCTAATGGGAGGTCAAAAGAATGAAAGTTTGGTCACTGTCTCGGAATTACGTGAAAACCCACATACGTGCTCAATTTTACATCATGATTTTAGAATGCCCAATATTGTTTTCAAATTCATCCGTTTGGGCCCTGAACGGACAAAAACGCTTTTCAGGCTAATTTGAGGTCAAAAGAATGAAAGTTAGGTCACTGTCTCAGAATTGCGTGAAAACCCACATACACACACCATTTTTCATGAGGATTCTAGAATGCCCAATATTGTTGGAAAATTCATCTGTTTGCGCCCTGAAGGACCAAAAAATAAATTTCAGGCTAATTTGAGATCAAAAGAATGAAAGTTTGGTGACTGTCTCGGAATTGCGTGAATCCCCACATACCCGCTCAATTTTACATCATGATTTTAGACTGCCCAATATTGTTTTCAAATTCATCCGTTTGGGCCCTGAACGGACAAAAACGCTTTTCAGGCTAATTTGCGGTCAAAAGATTGAAAGTTTTGTCACTGTCTCGGAATTGTGTGAAAACCCACATACCCCTTCCATTTTTCATGAGGATCCTAGAATGCCCAATATTGTTGTCAAATTCATCCTTTTGTGCCCTGAACGGATAAAAACGCTTTTCAGGCTAATTTGAGGTCAAAAGAATGAAAGTTAGGTCACTATCTCGGAATTGCGTGAAAACCCACTTACCCACACCATTTTTCATGAGGATTCTAGAATGCCCAATATTGTTGGAAAATTCATCTGTTTGCGCCCTAAAGGACCAAAAAATAAATTTCAGGCTAATTTGAGGTCAAAAGAATGAAAGTTTGGTGACTGTCTCGGAATTGCGTGAAAACCCACATACCCTCTCAATTTTACATCATGATTTTAGAATGCCCAATATTGTTTTCAAATTCATCCCATTGGGCACTCAACTGACAAAAACGCTTTTCAGGCTAATTTGAGGTCAAAAGAATGAAAGTTTGGTCACTGTCTCGGAATTGCGTGAAAACCCACATACCCGCTCAATTTTACATCATGATTTTAGAATGCCCAATATTGTTTTCAAAATTCATCCGTTTGGGCCCTCAACGGACAAAAACGCTTCTCAGGCTAATTTGAGGTCAAAAGAATGAAAGTTATGTCACTGTCTCGGAATTGCGTGAAAACCCACATACCCGCTCAATTTTTCATCATGATTTTAGAATGCCCAATATTGTTTTCAAATTCATCCGTTTGGGCCCTGAACGGACAAAAACGCTTTTCAGGCTAATTTGAGGTCAAAAGAATGAAAGTTTGGTCACTGTCTCGGAATTACGTGAAAACCCACATACCCTCTCGATTTTAGATCATGAATTTAGAATGCCCAATATTGTTTTCAAATTCATCCGTTTGGGCCCTGAACGGACAAAAACGCTTTTCAGGCTAATTTGAGGTCAAAAGAATGAAAGTTAGGTCACTGTCTCGGAATTGCGTGAAAACCCACATACCCTCTCAATTTTAGATCATGATTTTAGAATGCCCAATATTGTTTTCAAATTCATCCGTTTGGGCCCTGAACGGACAAAAACGCTTTTCAGGCTAATTTGAGGTCAAAAGAATGAAAGTTAGGTCACTGTCTCGGAATTCCGTGAAAACCCACATACCCGCTCAATTTTACATCATGATTTTAGAATGCCCAATATTGTTTTCAAATTCATCCGTTTGGGCCCTGAACGGACAAAAACGCTTTTCAGCCTAATTTGAGGTCAAAAGAATGAAAGTTTGGTCACTGTCTCGGAATTGCGTGAAAACCCACATACCCGCTCAATTTTACATCATGATTTTAGAATGCCCAATATTGTTTTCAAATTCATCCGTTTGGGCCCTCAACGGAAAAAACGCTTTTCAGCCTAATTTGAGGTCAAAAGAATGAAAGTTTGGTCACTGTCTCGGAATTGCGTGAAAACCCACATACCAACTCAATTTTAGATCATGATTTTAGAATGCCCAATATTATTTTCAAATTCATCCGTTTGGGACCTCAACGGACAAAAACGCTTTTCAGGCTAATTTGATGTCAAAAGAATGAAAGTTTGGTCACTGTCTCGGAATTGCGTGAAAACCCACATACCCGCTCAATTTTACATCATGATTTTAGAATGCCCAATATTGTTGTCAAATTCATCCTTTTGGGCCCTCAACGGACAAAAACGCTTTTCAGGCTAATTTGAGGTGAAAAGAATGAAAGTTTGGTCACTGTCTCGGAATTGCGTGAAAACCCACATACCCGCTCAATTTTACATCTTGATTTTAGAATGCCCAATATTGTTTTCAAATTCATCCGTTTGGGCGCTGAACGGACAAAAACGCTTTCCAGGCTAATTTGAGGTCAAAAGAATGAAAGTTAGGTCACTGTCTCGGAATTGCGTCAAAACCCACATACCCCTACCATTTTTCATGAGGATTCTAGAATGCCCAATATTGTTGGAAAAGTCATCTGTTTGGGCCCTGAACGAACAAAAACACCTTTCAGGATAATTTGAGGTCAAAAGAATGAAAGTTTGGTCACTGTCTCGGAATTCCGTGAAAACCCACATACCCGCTCAATTTTACATCATGTTTTTCGAATGCCCAATATTGTTTTCAAATTCATCCGTTTGGGCCCTGATCGGACAAAAACGCTTTTCAGGCTAATTTGAGGTCAAAAGAATGAAGTTAGGTCACTGTCTCGGAATTGCGTGAAAACCCACATACCCACACCATTTTTCATGAGGATTCTAGAATGCCCAATATTGTTAAAAAATTCATCTGTTTGCGCCCTGAAGGAACAAAAAATATATTTCAGGCTAATTGGAGGTCAAAAGAATGAAAGTTTGGTCACTGTCTCGGAATTGCGTGAAAACCCACATACCCGCTCAATTTTACATCATGATTTTCGAATGCCCAATATTGTTTTCAAATTCATCCGTTTGGGCCCTGAACGGACAAAAACGCTTTTAAGGCTAATTTGAGGTCAAAAGAATGAAAGTCAGGTCACTGTCTCGGAATTGCGTGAAAACCCACATACCCATACCATTTTTCATGACGTTTCTAGAATGCCCAATATTGTTGGAAAATTCACCTGTTTGGGCCCTGAACGAACAAAAACACATTTCAGGATTATTTGAGGTCAAAAGAATGAAAGTTTGGTCACTATCTCGGAATTGTGTGACAACCCACATACCCCTTGCATTTTTCATGAGGATCCTAGAATGCCCAATATTGTTGTCAAATTCATCCTTTTGTGCCCTGAACGGATAAAAACGCTTTTCAGGCTAATTTGAGGTCAAAAGAATGAAAGTTTGGTCACTGTCTTGGAATTGCGTGAAAACCGACATACCCTCTCAATTTTACATCATGATTTTAGAATGCCCAATATTGTTTTCAAATTCATCCGTTTGGGCATTCAACGGACAAAAACGCTTTTCAGGTTAATTTGAGGTCAAAAGAATGAAAGTTTGGTCACTCTCTCGGAATTGCGTGAAAACCCTCATACCCCTTCCATTTTTCATGAGGATCCTAGAATGCCCAATATTGTTGTCAAATTCATCCTTTTGTGCCCTGAACGGATAAAAACGATTTTCAGGCTCATTTGATGTCAAAAGAATGAAAGTTAGGTCACTGTCTTGGAATTTGGTGAAAATCCACAAACCCTCTCAATTTTACATCATGATTTTAGAATGCCCAATATTGTTTTCAAATTCATCCGTTTGGGCCCTGAACGGACAAAAACGCTTTTCAGGCTAATTTGAGGTCAAAAGAATGAAAGTTTGGTCACTGTCTCGGAATTGCGTGAAAACCCACATACCCGCTCAATTTTAGATCATGATTTTGGAATGCCCAATATTGTTTTCAAATTCATCCTTTTGGCCCTGAACGGACAAAAACGCTTTTCAGGCTAATTTGAGGTCAAAAGGGTGAAAGTTTGGTCACTGTCTCGGAATTGCGTGAAAACCCACATACCCGCTCAATTTTACATCATGATTTTAGAATGCCCAATATTGTTTTCAAATTCATCCGTTTGGGCCCTGATCGGACAAAAACGCTTTTCAGGCTAATTTGAGGTCAAAAGATTGAAAGTTTGGTCACTGTCTCGGAATTGCGTGAAAACCCACATACCCGCTCAATTTTAGATCATGATTTTAGAATGCCCAATATTGTTTTCAAATTCATCCGTTTGGGCCCTGAACGGACAAAAACGCTTTTCAGGCTAATTTGAGGTCAAAAGATTGAAAGTTAGGTCACTGTCTCGGAATTACGTGAAAACCCACATACCCGCTCAATTTTAGATCATGATTTTAGAATGCCCAATATTGTTTTCAAATTCATCCGTTTGGGCCCTGAACGGACAAAAACGCTTTTCAGGCTAATTGGAGGTCAAAAGAATGAAAGTTTGGTCACTGTCTCGGAATTGCGTGAAAACCCAAATACCCGCTCAATTTTACATCATGATTTTCGAATGCCCAATATTGTTTTCAAATTCATCCGTTTGGGCCCTGAACGGACAAAAACGCTTTTCAGGCTAATATGAGGTCAAAAGAATGAAAGTTTGGTCACTGTCTCGGAATTGCGTGAAAACCCACATACCCTCTCAATTTTAGATCATGATTTTAGAATGCCCAATATTATTTTCAAATTCATCCGTTTGGGACCTCAACGGACAAAAACGCTTTTCAGGCTAATTTGATGCCAAAAGAATGAAAGTTTGGTCACTGTCTCGGAATTGTGTGAAAACCCACATACCCGCTCAATTTTACATCATGATTTTAGAATGCCCAATATTGTTGTCAAATTCATCCTTTTGGGCCCTCAACGGACAAAAACGATTTTCAGGCTCATTTGATGTCAAAAGAATGAAAGTTAGGTCACTGTCTTGGAATTGCGTGAAAACCCACATACCCTCTCAATTTTACATCATGATTTTAGAATGCCCAATATTCTTTTCAAATTCATCCGTTTGGGCCCTCAACGGACAAAAACGCTTTTCAGGGTAATTTGAGGTAAAAAGAATGAAAGTTAGGTCACTGTCTCGGAATTGCGTGAAAACCCACATACCAACACCATTTTTCATGAGGTTTCTAGAATGCCCAATGTTGTTGGAAAATTCACCTGTTTGGGCCCTGAACGAAGAAAAACACATTTCAGGATTATTTGAGGTCAAAAGAATGAAAGTTTGGTCACTATCTCGGAATTGTGTGACAACCCACATACCCTTTGCATTTTTCATGAGGATCCTAGAATGCCCAATATTGTTGTCAAATTCATCCTTTTGTGCCCTGAACGGATAAAAACGCTTTTCAGGCTAATTTGAGGTCAAAAGAATGAAAGTTAGGTCACTGTCTTGGAATTGCGTGAAAACCGACAAACCCTCTCAATTTTACATCATGATTTTAGAATGCCCAATATTGTTTTCAAATTCATCCGTTTGGGCCCTGAACGGACAAAAACGCTTTTCAGGCTAATTTGAGGTCAAAAGGGTGAAAGTTTGGTCACTGTCTCGGAATTGCGTGAAAACCCACATACCTGCTCAAGTTTACATCATGATTTTAGAATGCCCAATATTGTTTTCAAATTCATCCGTTTGGGCCCTGATCGGACAAAAACGCTTTTCAGGCTAATTTGAGGTCAAAAGAATGAAAGTTTGGTCACTGTCTCGGAATTACGTGAAAACCCACATACCCCCTCAATTTTAGATCATGATTTTAGAATGCCCAATATTGTTTTCAAATTCATCCGTTTGGGCCCTGAACGGATAAAAACGCTTTTCAGGCTAATTTGAGGTCAAAAGAATGAAAGTTTGGTCACTGTCTCGGAATTGCGTGAAAACCCACATACCCGCTCTATTTTAGATCATGATTTTAGAATGCCCAATATTGTTTTCAAATTCATCCGTTTGGGCCCTGAACGGACAAAAACGCTTTTCAGGCTAATTTGAGGTCAAAAGAATGAAAGTTAGGTCACTGTCTCGGAATTGCGTGAAAACCCACATACCCACACCATTTTTCATGAGGATTCTAGAATGCCCAATATTGTTAAAAAATTCATCTGTTTGCGCCCTGAAGGAACAAAAAATATATTTCAGGCTAATGGGAGGTCAAAAGAATGAAAGTTTGGTCACTGTCTCGGAATTACGTGAAAACCCACATACGTGCTCAATTTTACATCATGATTTTAGAATGCCCAATATTGTTTTCAAATTCATCCGTTTGGGCCCTGAACGGACAAAAACGCTTTTCAGGCTAATTTGAGGTCAAAAGAATGAAAGTTAGGTCACTGTCTCAGAATTGCGTGAAAACCCACATACACACACCATTTTTCATGAGGATTCTAGAATGCCCAATATTGTTGGAAAATTCATCTGTTTGCGCCCTGAAGGACCAAAAAATAAATTTCAGGCTAATTTGAGGTCAAAAGAATGAAAGTTTGGTGACTGTCTCGGAATTGCGTGAATCCCCACATACCCGCTCAATTTTACATCATGATTTTAGACTGCCCAATATTGTTTTCAAATTCATCCGTTTGGGACCTGAACGGACAAAAACGCTTTTCAGGCTAATTTGAGGTCAAAAGAATGAATGTTAGGTCACTGTCTCGAAATTGCGTGAAAACCCACATACCCACTCAAGTTTACATCATGATTTTAGAATGCCCAATATTGTTTTAAAATTCATCCGTTTGGGCCCTGAACGGACAAAAACGCTTTTCAGGCTAATTTGAGGTCAAAAGAATGAAAGTTAGGTCACTGTCTCGGAATTGCGTGAAAACCCACATACCCGCTCAATTTTAGATCATGATTTTAGAATGCCCAATATTGTTTTCAAATTCATCCGTTTGGGCCCTGAACGGATAAAAACGCTTTTCAGGCTAATTTGAGGTCAAAAGAATGAAAGTTTGGTCACTGTCTCGGAATTGCGTGAAAACCCACATACCCGCTCTATTTTAGATCATGATTTTAGAATGCCCAATATTGTTTTCAAATTCATCCGTTTGGGCCCTGAACGGACAAAAACGCTTTTCAGGCTAATTTGAGGTCAAAAGAATGAAAGTTAGGTCACTGTCTCGGAATTGCGTGAAAACCCACATACCCACACCATTTTTCATGAGGATTCTAGAATGCCCAATATTGTTAAAAAATTCATCTGTTTGCGCCCTGAAGGAACAAAAAATATATTTCAGGCTAATGGGAGGTCAAAAGAATGAAAGTTTGGTCACTGTCTCGGAATTACGTGAAAACCCACATACGTGCTCAATTTTACATCATGATTTTAGAATGCCCAATATTGTTTTCAAATTCATCCGTTTGGGCCCTGAACGGACAAAAACGCTTTTCAGGCTAATTTGAGGTCAAAAGAATGAAAGTTAGGTCACTGTCTCAGAATTGCGTGAAAACCCACATACACACACCATTTTTCATGAGGATTCTAGAATGCCCAATATTGTTGGAAAATTCATCTGTTTGCGCCCTGAAGGACCAAAAAATAAATTTCAGGCTAATTTGAGGTCAAAAGAATGAAAGTTTGGTGACTGTCTCGGAATTGCGTGAATCCCCACATACCCGCTCAATTTTACATCATGATTTTAGACTGCCCAATATTGTTTTCAAATTCATCCGTTTGGGCCCTGAACGGACAAAAACGCTTTTCAGGCTAATTTGCGGTCAAAAGATTGAAAGTTTTGTCACTGTCTCGGAATTGTGTGAAAACCCACATACCCCTTCCATTTTTCATGAGGATCCTAGAATGCCCAATATTGTTGTCAAATTCATCCTTTTGTGCCCTGAACGGATAAAAACGCTTTTCAGGCTAATTTGAGGTCAAAAGAATGAAAGTTAGGTCACTATCTCGGAATTGCGTGAAAACCCACTTACCCACACCATTTTTCATGAGGATTCTAGAATGCCCAATATTGTTGGAAAATTCATCTGTTTGCGCCCTAAAGGACCAAAAAATAAATTTCAGGCTAATTTGAGGTCAAAAGAATGAAAGTTTGGTGACTGTCTCGGAATTGCGTGAAAACCCACATACCCTCTCAATTTTACATCATGATTTTAGAATGCCCAATATTGTTTTCAAATTCATCCCTTTGGGCACTCAACTGACAAAAACGCTTTTCAGGCTAATTTGAGGTCAAAAGAATGAAAGTTTGGTCACTGTCTCGGAATTGCGTGAAAACCCACATACCCGCTCAATTTTACATCATGATTTTAGAATGCCCAATATTGTTTTCAAAATTCATCCGTTTGGGCCCTCAACGGACAAAAACGCTTCTCAGGCTAATTTGAGGTCAAAAGAATGAAAGTTATGTCACTGTCTCGGAATTGCGTGAAAACCCACATACCCACACCATTTTTCATGAGGATTCTAGAATGCCCAATATTGTTTTCAAATTCATATGTTTGGTCCTGAACGAACAAAAACATATTTCAGGCTAATTTGAGGTCAAAAGAATGAAAGTTTGGTGACTGTCTCGGAATTGCCTGAATCCCCACATACCCGCTCAATTTTACATCATGATTTTAGAATGCCCAATATTGTTTTCAAATTCATCCGTTTGGGCCCTGAACGGACAAAAACGCTTTTCAGGCTAATTTGAGGTCAAAAGATTGAAAGTTTGGTCACTATCTCGGAATTGTGTGAAAACCCACATACCCGCTCAATTTTACATCATGATTTTAGAATGCCCAATATTGTTTTCAAATTCTTCCGTTTGGGCCTCAACGGACAAAAACGCTTTTCAGCCTAATTTGAGGTCAAAAGAATGAAAGTTTGGTCACTGTCTCGGAATTGCGTGAAAACCCACATACCCGCTCAATTTTACATCATGATTTTCGAATGCCCAATATTGTTTTCAAATTCATCCGTTTGGGCCCTGAAGGACCAAAAAATAAATTTCAGGCTAATTTGAGGTCAATAGAATGAAAGTTTGGTCACTGTCTCGGAATTGCGTGAAAACCCACTTACCCACACCATTTTTCATGAGGATTCTAGAATGCCCAATATTGTTGGAAAATTCATCTGTTTGCGCCCTGAAGGACCAAAAAATAAATTTCAGGCTAATTTGAGGTCAATAGAATGAAAGTTTGGTGACTGTCTCGGAATTGCGTGAATCCCCACATACCCGCTCAATTTTACATCATGATTTTACAATGCCCAATATTGTTTCAAATTCATCCGTTTGGGCCCTCAATGGACAAAAACGCTTTTCAGGCTAATTTGAGGTCAAAAGAATGAAAGTTAGGTCACTGTCTCGGAATTGCGTGAAAACCCACATACCCACACCATTTTTCATGAGGATTCTAGAATGCCCAATATTGTTTTTCAAATTCATCTGTTTGGGCCCTGAACGAACAAAAACACATTTCAGGCTAATTTGATGTCAAAAGCATGAAAGTTTGGTCACTATCTCGGAATTGTGTGACAACCCACATACCCCTTCCATTTTTCATGAGGATCCAAGAATGTCCAATATTGTTGTCAAATTCATCCTTTTGTGCCCTGAACTTATAAAAACGCTTTTCAGGCTAATTTGAGGTCAAAAGAATGAAAGTTAGGTCACTGTCTTGGAATTGCGTGAAAACCCACATACCCTCTCAATTTTACATCATGATTTTAGAATGCCAAATATTGTTTTCAAATTCATCCGTTTGGGCCCTCAACGGACAAAAACGCTTTTCAGGCTAATTTGAGGTTAAAAGAATGAAAGTTTGGTCACTGTCTCGGAATTGCGTGAAAACCCACATACCCGCTCAATTTTACATCATGATTTTCGAATGCCCAATATTGTTTTCAAATTCATCCGTTTGGGCCCTGAACGGACAAAAACGCTTTTCAGGCTAATTTGAGCTCAAAAGAATGAAAGTTTGGTCACTGTCTCGGAATTGCGTGAAAACCCACATACCCGCTCAATTTTACATCATGATTTTAGAATGCCCAATATTGTTTTCAAATTCATCCGTTTGGGCCCTCAATGGACAAAAACGCTTTTCAGGCTAATTTGAGGTCAAAAGAATGAAAGTTAGGTCACTGTCTCGGAATTGCGTGAAAACCCACATACCCACACCATTTTTCATGAGGATTCTAGAATGCCCAATATTGTTTTTCAAATTCATCTGTTTGGGCCCTGAACGAACAAAAACACATTTCAGGCTAATTTGATGTCAAAAGCATGAAAGTTTGGTCACTATCTCGGAATTGTGTGACAACCCACATACCCCTTCCATTTTTCATGAGGATCCAAGAATGTCCAATATTGTTGTCAAATTCATCCTTTTGTGCCCTGAACTTATAAAAACGCTTTTCAGGCTAATTTGAGGTCAAAAGAATGAAAGTTAGGTCACTGTCTTGGAATTGCGTGAAAACCCACAAACCCTCTCAATTTTACATCATGATTTTAGAATGCCAAATATTGTTTTCAAATTCATCCGTTTGGGCCCTCAACGGACAAAAACGCTTTTCAGGCTAATTTGAGGTCAAAAGAATGAAAGTTTGGTCACTGTCTCGGAATTGTGTGAAAACCCACATACCCGCTCAATTTTACATCATGATTTTCGAATGCCCAATATTGTTTTCAAATTCATCCGTTTGGGCCCTGAACGGACAATAACGCTTTTCAGGCTAATTTGAGGTCAAAAGAATGAAAGTTATGTCACTCTCTCGGAATTGCGTGAAAAACCACTTGCCGACACCATTTTTCATGAGGATTCTAGAATGCCCAATATTGTTGGAAAATTCATCTGTTTGCGCCCTGAAGGACCAAAAAATAAATTTCAGGCTAATTTGAGGTCAAAAGAATGAAAGTTTGGTCACTATCTCGGAATTGCGTGAATCCCCACATACCCGCTCAATTTTAAATCATGATTTTAGAATGCCCAATATTGTTTTCAAATTCATCCGTTTGGGCCCTGAACGGACAAAAACACTTTTCAGGCTAATTTGAGGTCAAAAGAATGAAAGTTATTTCACTGTCTCAGAATTGCGTGAAAACCCACATACACACACCATTTTTCATGAGGATTCTAGAATGCCCAATATTGTTGGAAAATTCATCTGTTTGGGCCCTGAACGGACAAAAACGCTTTTCAGGCTAATTTGAGGTCAAAAGAATGAAAGTTTGGTGACTGTCTCGGAATTGCGTGAAAACCCACATACCCGCTCAATTTTAGATCATGATTTTAGAATGCCCAATATTGTTTTAAAATTCATCCGTTTGGGCCCTGAACGGACAAAAACGCTTTTCAGGCTAATTTGCGGTCAAAAGAATGAAAGTTTGGTCACTGTCTCGGAATTGCGTGAAAACCCACATACCCGCTCAATTTTACATCATGATTTTCGAATGCCCAATATTGTTTTCAAATTCATCCGTTTGGGCCCTGAACGGACAAAAACGCTTTTCAGGCTAATTTGAGGTCAAAAGAATGAAAGTTAGGTCACTGTCTCAGAATTGCGTGAAAACCCACATACCCGCTCAATTTTACATCATGATTTTAGAATGCCCAATATTGTTTTCAAATTCATCCGTTTGGGCCCTCAACGGACAAAAACGCTTTTCAGGCTAATTTGAGGTCAAAAGAATGAAAGTTAGGTCACTATCTCAGAATTGCGTGAAAACCCACATACACACACCATTTTTCATGAGGATTCTAGAATGCCCAATATTGTTGGAAAATTCATCTGTTTGCGCCCTGAACGGACAAAAACTCTTTTCAGGCTAATTTGAGGTCAAAAGAATGAAAGTTAGGTCACAGTCTCAGAATTGCGTGAAAACCCACATACACACACCATTTTTCATGAGGATTCTAGAATGCCCAATATTGTTCGAAAATTCATCTGTTTGGGCCCTGAACGAACAAAAACACATTTCAGGCTGATTTGATGTCAAAAGAATGAAAGTTAGGTCACTGTCTTGGAATTGCGTGAAAACCCACATACCCTCTCAATTTTACATCATGATTTTAGAATGCCCAATATTGTTTTCAAATTCATCCATTTGGGCACTCAACTGACAAAAACGCTTTTCAGGCTAATTTGAGGTCAAAAGAATGAAAGTTTGGTCACTGTCTCGGAATTGCGTGAAAACCCACATTCCCGCTCAATTTTACATCATGATTTTAGAATGCCCAATATTGTTTTCAAATTCATCCGTTTGGGCCCTCAACGGACAAAAACGCTTTTCAGGCTCATTTGAGGTCAAAAGAATGAAAGTTAGGTCACTGTCTCGGAATTGCGTGAAAACCCACATACCCACACCATTTTTCATGAGGATTCTAGAATGCCCAATATTGTTGTAAAATTCATATGTTTGGTCTTGAACGAACAAAAACATATTTCAGGCTAATTTGAGGTCAAAAGAATGAAAGTTTGGTGACTGTCTCGGAATTGCGTGAATCCCCACATACCCGCTCAATTTTACATCATGATTTTAGAATGCCCAATATTGTTTTCAAATTCATCCGTTTGGGCCCTGAACAGACAAAAACGCTTTTCAGGCTAATTTGAGGTCAAAAGATTGAAAGTTTGGTCACTATCTCGGAATTGCGTGAATCCCCACATACCCGCTCAATTTTACATCATGATTTTAGAATGCCCAATATTGATTTCAAATTCATCCGTTTGGGCCCTCAACGGACAAAAACGCTTTTCAGGCTAATTTGAGGTCAAAAGAATGAAAGTTAGGTCACTGTCTTGGAATTGCGTGAAAACCCACATACCCACACCATTTTTCATGAGGATTCTAGAATGCCCAATATTGTTGGAAAATTCATCTGTTTGGGCCCTGAACGGACAAAAACTCTTTTCAGGCTCATTTGAGGTTAAAAGAATGAAAGTTTGGTAGCTATCTCGGAATTGTGTGACAACCCACATACCCCTTCCATTTTTCATGAGGATCCTAGAATGCCCAATATTGTTGTCAAATTCATCCTTTTGTGCCCTGAACGGATAAAAACGCTTTTCAGGCTAATTTGAGGTCAAAAGAATGAAAGTTAGGTCACTATCTCGGAATTGCGTGAAAACCCACTTACCCACACCATTTTTCATGAGGATTCTAGAATGCCCAATATTGTTGGAAAATTCATCTGTTTGCGCCCTGAAGGACCAAAAAATAAATTTCAGGCTAATTTGAGGTGAAAAGAATGAAAGTTTGGTGACTGTCTCGGAATTGCGTGAATCCCCACATACCCGCACAATTTTACATCATGATTTTACAATGCCCAATATTGTTTTCAAATTCATCCGTTTGGGCCCTGAACGGACAAAAACGCTTTTCAGGCTCATTTGAGGTCAAAAGAATGAAAGTTTGGTCACTGTCTCGGAATTGCGTGAAAACCCACATACCCGCTCAATTTTACATCATGATTTTCGAATGCCCAATATTGTTTTCAAATTCATCCGTTTGGGCCCTGAACGGACAATAACGCTTTTCAGGCTAATTTGAGGTCAAAAGAATGAAAGTTAGGTCACTCTCTCGGAATTGCGTGAAAACCCATTTACCCACACCATTTTTCATGAGGATTCTAGAATGCCCAATATTGTTGGAAAATTCATCTGTTTGCGCCCTGAAGGACCAAAAAATAAATTTCAGGCTAATTTGAGGACAAAAGAATGAAAGTTTGGTCACTATCTCGGAATTGCGTGAATCCCCACATACCCGCTCAATTTTAAATCATGATTTTAGAATCCCCAATATTGTTTTCAAATTCATCCGTTTGGGCTCTGAACGGACAATAACGCTTTTCAGGCAAATTTGAGGTCAAAAGAATGAAAGTTTGGTCACTGTCTCGGAATTGCGTGAAAACCTACATACCCGCTCAATTTTAGATCATGATTTTAGAATGCCCAATATAGTTTTCAAATTCATCCGTTTGGGCCCTGAACGGACAAAAACGCTTTTCAGGCTAATTTGAGCTCAAAAGAATGAAAGTTATTTCACTGTCTCAGAATTGCGTGAAAACGCACATACACACACCATTTTTCATGAGGATTCTAGAATGCCCAATATTGTTGGAAAATTCATCTGTTTGGGCCCTGAACGGACAAAAACGCTTTTCAGGCTAATTTGAGGTCAAAAGAATGAAAGTTAGGTCACTGTCTCAGAATTGCGTGAAAACCCACATACACACACCATTTTTCATGAGGATTCTAGAATGCCCAATATTGTTGGAAAATTCATCTGTTTGCGCCCTGAAGGATCAAAAAATAAATTTCAGGCTAATTTGAGGTCAAAAGAATGAAAGTTTGGTGACTATCTCGGAATTGCGTGAATCCGCACATACCCGCTCAATTTTATATCATGATTTTAGAATGCCCAATATTGTTTTCAAATTCATCCGTTGGGGCCCTGAACGGACAAAAACTCTTTTCAGGCTCATTTGAGGTTAAAAGAATGAAAGTTAGGTCACTGTCTCGGAATTGCGCGAAAACCCACATACCCGCTCAATTTTACATCATGATTTTAGAATGCCCAATACTGATTTCAAATTCATCCGTTTGGGCCCTGAACGGACAAAAACGCTTTTCAGGCTAATTTGAGGTCAAAAGAATGAAAGTTATGTCACTGCCTCAGAATTGTGTGAAAACCCGCATATCCACACCATTTTTCATGAGGATTCTAGAATGCCCAATATTGTTTCAAAATTCATCTGTTTGCGCCCTGAAGGAACAAAAAATAAATTTCAGGCTAATTCGAGGCAAAAGAATGAAAGTTTGGTCACTGTCTCGGAATTGCGTGAATCCCCACATACCCACTCAATTTACATCATAATTTTAGAATGCCCAATATTGTTTTCAAATTCATCCGTTTGGGCCCTGAATGGACAAAAACGCTTTTCAGTCTCATTTAAGGTTAAAAGAATGAAAGTTAGGTCACTGTCTCGGAATTGCGTGAAAACCCACATACCCGCTCAATTTTACATCATGATTTTAGAATGCCCAATATTGTTTTCAAATTCATCCGTTTGGGCCCTCAACGGATAAAAACGCTTTTCAGGCTAATTTGAGGTCAAAAGAATGAAAGTTAGGTCACTGTCTCAGAATTGAGTGAAAACCCACATACCCACACCATTTTTCATGAGGATTCTAGAATGCCCAATATTGTTGTAAAATTCATATGTTTGGTCCTGAACGAACAAAAACATATTTCAGGCTAATTTGAGGTCAAAAGAATGAAAGTTTGGTCACTATCTCGGAATTGTGTGACAACCCACATACCCCTTGCATTTTTCATGAGGATCCTAGAATGCCCAATATTGTTGTCAAATTCATCCTTTTGTGCCCTGAACGGATAAAGACGATTTTCAGGCTCATTTGATGTCAAAATAATGAAAGTTAGGTCACTGTCTGGGAATTGAGTGAAAACCCACATACCCTCTCAATTTTACATCATGATTTTAGAATGCCCAATATTGTTTTCAAATTCATCCATTTGGGCCCTCAACGGACAAAAACGCTTTTCAGGCAAATTTGAGGTCAAAAGAATGAAAGTTAGGTCACTGTCTCGGAATTGCATGAAAACCCACATACCCACACCATTTTTCATGAGGATTCTAGAATGCCCAATATTGTTGGAAAATTCATCTGTTTGGGCCCTGAACGGATAAAAACTCTTTTCAAGCTCATTTGAGGTTAAAAGAATGAAAGTTTGGTAACTATCTCGGAATTGTGTGACAACCCACATACCCCTTCCATTTTTCATGAGTATCCTAGAATGCCCAATATTGTTGTCAAATTCATCCTTTTATGCCCTGAACGGATAAAAACGCTTTTCAGGCTAATTTGAGGTCAAAAGAATGAAAGTTAGGTCACTATCTCGGAATTGCGTGAAAACCCACTTACCCACACCATTTTTCATGAGGATTCTAGAATGCCCAATATTGTTGGAAAATTCATCTGTTTGCGCCCTGAAGGACCAAAAAATAAATTTCAGGCTAATTTGAGGTCAAAAGAATGAAAGTTTGGTGACTGTCTCGGAATTGCGTGAATCCCCACATACCCGCTCAATTTTACATCATGATTTTAGAATGCCCAATACTGTTTTCAAATTCATCCGTTTGGGCCCTGAACGGACAAAAACGCTTTTCAGGCTAATTTGAGGTCAAAAGAATGAAAGTTATGTCACTGTCTCGGAATTGCGTGAAAACCCACATACCCTCTCAATTTTACATCATGATTTTAGAATGCCCAATATTGTTTTCAAATTCATCCATTTGGGCCCTCAACGGACAAAAACGCTTTTCAGGCTAATTTGAGGTTAAAAGAATGAAAGTTAGGTCACTGTCTCGGAATTGCGTGAAAACCCACATACCCACACCATTTTTCATGAGGATTCTAGAATGCCCAATATTGTTGGAAAAGTCATCTGTTTGGGCCCTGAGCGGACAAAAACTCTTTTCAGGCTCATTTGAGGTTAAAAGAATGAAAGTTTGGTAACTATCTCGGAATTGTGTGACAACCCACATACCCCTTCCATTTTTCATGAGGATCCTAGAATGCCCAATATTGTTGTCAAATTCATCCTTTTGTGCCCTGAACGGATAAATACGCTTTTCAGGCTAATTTGAGGTCAAAAGAATGAAAGTTAGGTCACTATCTCGGAATTGCGTGAAAACCCACTTACCCACACCATTTTTCATGAGGATTCTAGAATGCCCAATATTGTTGGAAAATTCATCTGTTTGCGCCCTGAAGGACCAAAAAATAAATTTCAGGCTAATTTGAGGTCAAAAGAATGAAAGTTTGGTGACTGTCTCGGAATTGCGTGAATCCCCACATACCCGCTCAATTTTACATCATGATTTTAGAATGCCCAATATTGTTTTCAAATTCATCCGTTTTGGCCCTGAACGGACAAAAACGCTTTTCAGGCTAATTTGAGGTCAAAAGATTGAAAGTTTGGTCACTGTCTCGGAATTGCGTGAAAACCCACATACCCGCTCAATTTTACATCATGATTTTAGAATGCCCAATATTGTTTTCAAATTCATCCGTTTGGGCCCTCAACGGACAAAAACGCTTTTCAGGCTAATTTGAGGTCAAAAGAATGAAAGTTAGGTCACTATCTCGGAATTGCGTGAAAACCCACATACCCTCACCATTTTTCATGAGGATTCTAGAATGCCCAATATTGTTGGAAAATTCATCTGTTTGGGCCCTGAACGGACAAAAACTCTTTTCAGGCTAATTTGAGGTTAAAAGAATGAAGTTTGGTAACTATCTCGGAATTGTGTGACAACCCACATACCCCTTCCATTTTTCATGAGGATCCAAGAATGCCCAATATTGTTGTCAAATTCATCCTTTTGTGCCCTGAACTGATAAAAACGCTTTTCATGCTAATTTGAGGTCAAAAGAATGAAAGCTAGGTCACTGTCTTGGAATTGCGTGAAAACCCACATACCCTCTCAATTTTACATCATGATTTTAGAATGCCCAATATTGTTTTCAAATTCATCCGTTTGGGCCCTCAACGGACAAAAACGCTTTTCAGGCTAATTTGAGGTCAAAAGAATGAAAGTTTGGTCACTGTCTCGGAATTGCGTGAAAACCCACATACCCGCTCAATTTTACATCATGATTTTCGAATGCACAATATTGTTTTCAAATTCATCCGTTTGGGCCCTGAACGGACAAAAACGCTTTTCAGGCTAATTTGAGGTCAAAAGAATGAAAGTTAGGTCACTATCTCGGAATTGCGTGAAAACCCACTTACCCACACCATTTTTCATGAGGATTCTAGAATGCCCAATATTGTTGGAAAATTCATCTGTTTGCGCCCTGAAGGACCAAAAAATAAATTTCAGGCTAATTTGAGGTCAAAAGAATGAAAGTTTGGTGACTGTCTCGGAATTGCTTGAATCCCCACATACCCGCTCAATTTTACATCATGATTTTAGAATGCCCAATATTGTTTTCAAATTCATCCGTTTTGGCCCTGAACGGACAAAAACGCTTTTCAGGCTAATTTGAGGTCAAAAGATTGAAAATTTGGTCACTGTCTCGGAATTGCGTGAAAACCCACATACCCTCTCAATTTTACATCATGATTTTAGAATGCCCAATATTGTTTTCAAATTCATCCATTTGGGCCCTCAACGGACAAAAACGCTTTTCAGGCTAATTTGAGGTCAAAAGAATGAAAGTTAGGTCACTGTCTCGGAATTGCGTGAAAACCCACATACCCACACCATTTTTCATGAGGATTCTAGAATGCCCAATATTGTTGGAAAATTCATCTGTTTGGGCCCTGAACGGACAAAAACTCTTTTCAGGCTCATTTGAGGTTAAAAGAATGAAAGTTTGGTAACTATCTCGGAATTGTGTGACAACCCACATACCCCTTCCATTTTTCATGAGGATCCTAGAATGCCCAATATTGTTGGAAAATTCATCTGTTTGGGCCCTGAACGGACAAAAACACTTTTCAGGCTAATTTGAGGTCAAAAGAATGAAAGTTTGGTGACTGTCTCGGAAATGCGTGAAAACCCACATACCCTCTCAATTTTACATCATGATTTTAGAATGCCCAATATTGTTTTCAAATTCATCCGTTTGGGCCCTGAACGGACAAAAACTCTTTTCAGGCTCATTTGAGGTTAAAAGAATGAAAGTTAGGTCACTGTCTCGGAATTGCGTGAAAACCCACATACCCCTTCCATTTTTTATGAGGATCCTAGAATGCCCAATATTGTTGTCAAATTCATCCTTTTGTGCCCTGAACGGATAAAAACGCTTTTCAGGCTAATTTGAGGTCAAAAGAATGAAAGTTAGGTCACTATCTCGGAATTGCGTGAAAACCCACTTACCCACACCATTTTTCATGAGGATTCTAGAATGCCCAATATTGTTGGAAAATTCATCTGTTTGCGCCCTGAAGGACCAAAAAATAAATTTCAGGCTAATTTGAGGTCAAAAGAATGAAAGTTTGGTGACTGTCTCGGAATTGCGTGAATCCCCACATACCCGCTCAATTTTACATCATGATTTTAGAATGCCCAATATTGTTTTCAAATTCATCCGTTTTGGCCCTGAACGGACAAAAACGCTTTTCAGGCTAATTTGAGGTCAAAAGATTGAAAGTTTGGTCACTGTCTCGGAATTGCGTGAAAACCCACATACCCTCTCAATTTTACATCATGATTTTAGAATGCCCAATATTGTTTTCAAATTCATCCATTTGGGCCCTCAACGGACAAAAACGCTTTTCAGGCTAATTTGAGGTCAAAAGAATGAAAGTTAGGTCACTGTCTGGGAATTGCGTGAAAACCCACATACCCACACCATTTTTCATGAGGATTCTAGAATGCCCAATATTGTTGGAAAATTCATCTGTTTGGGCCCTGAACGGACAAAAACTCTTTTCAGGCTCATTTGAGGTTAAAAGAATGAAAGTTTGGTAACTATCTCGGAATTGTGTGACAACCCACATACCCCTTCCATTTTTCATGAGGATCCTAGAATGCCCAATATTGTTGGAAAATTCATCTGTTTGGGCCCTGAACGGACAAAAACACTTTTCAGGCTAATTTGAGGTCAAAAGAATGAAAGTTAGGTCACAGTCTCAGAATTGCGTGAAAACCCACATACACACACCATTTTTCATGAGGATTCTAGAATGCCCAATATTGTTGGAAAATTCATCTGTTTGCGCCCTGAAGGACCAAAAAATAAATTTCAGGCTAATTTGAGGTCAAAAGAATGAAAGTTTGGTGACTGTCTCGGAATTGAGTGAAAACCCACATACCCTCTCAATTTTACATCATGATTTTAGAATGCCCAATATTGTTTTCAAATTCATCCGTTTGGGCCCTGAACGGACAAAAACTCTTTTCAGGCTCATTTGAGGTTAAAAGAATGAAAGTTAGGTCACTGTCTCGGAATTGCGTGAAAACCCAATTACCCGCTCAATTTTACATCATGATTTTAGAATGCCCAATACTGTTTTCAAATTCATCCGTTTGGGCCCTGAACGGACAAAAACGCTTTTCAGGCTAATTTGAGGTCAAAAGAATGAAAGTTATGTCACTGTCTCAGAATTGCGTGAAAACCCACATACCCCACCATTTTTCATGAGGATTCTAGAATGCCCAATATTGTTGGAAAAGTCATCTGTTTGGGCCCTGAACGAACAAAAACACATTTCAGGCTGATTTGAGGTCAAAAGAATGAAAGTTTGGTCACTGTCTCGGAATTGCGTGAAGACCCACATACCCTCTCAATTTTACATCATGATTTTAGAATGCCCAATATTGTTTTCAAATTCATCCGTTTGGGCCCTGAACGGACAAAAACGCTTTTCAGGCTAATTTGAGGTCAAAAGAATGAAAGTTAGGTCACTGTCTCGGAATTGCGTGAAAACCCACATACCCACACCATTTTTCATGAGGATTCTAGAATGCCCAATATTGTTGGAAAATTCATCTGTTTGGGCCCTGAACGGACAAAAACTCTTTTCAGGCTCATTTGAGGTTAAAAGAATGAAAGTTTGGTAACTATCTCGGAATTGTGTGACAACCCACATACCCCTTCCATTTTTTATGAGGATCCTAGAATGCCCAATATTGTTGTCAAATTCATCCTTTTGTGCCCTGAACGGATAAAAACGCTTTTCAGGCTAATTTGAGGTCAAAAGAATGAAAGTTAGGTCACTATCTCGGAATTGCGTGAAAACCCACTTACCCACACCATTTTTCATGAGGATTCTAGAATGCCCAATATTGTTGGAAAATTCATCTGTTTGCGCCCTGAAGGACCAAAAAATAAATTTCAGGCTAATTTGAGGTCAAAAGAATGAAAGTTTGGTGACTGTCTCGGAATTGCGTGAATCCCCACATACCCGCTCAATTTTACATCATGATTTTAGAATGCCCAATATTGTTTTCAAATTCATCCGTTTTGGCCCTGAACGGACAAAAACGCTTTTCAGGCTAATTTGAGGTCAAAAGATTGAAAGTTTGGTCACTGTCTCGGAATTGCGTGAAAACCCACATACCCTCTCAATTTTACATCATGATTTTAGAATGCCCAATATTGTTTTCAAATTCATCCGTTTTGGCCCTGAACGGACAAAAACGCTTTTCAGGCTAATTTGAGGTCAAAAGATTGAAAGTTTGGTCACTGTCTCGGAATTGCGTGAAAACCCACATACCCTCTCAATTTTACATCATGATTTTAGAATGCCCAATATTGTTTTCAAATTCATCCATTTGGGCCCTCAACGGACAAAAACGCTTTTCAGGCTAATTTGAGGTCAAAAGAATGAAAGTTAGGTCACTGTCTCGGAATTGCGTGAAAACCCACATACCCTCTCAATTTTACATCATGATTTTAGAATGCCCAATATTTTTTTCAAATTCATCCGTTTGGGCCCTGAACGGACAAAAACTCTTTTCAGGCTCATTTGAGGTTAAAAGAATGAAAGTTAGGTCACTGTCTCGGAATTGCGTGAAAACCCACTTACCCGCTCAATTTTACATCATGATTTTAGAATGCCCAATACTGTTTTCAAATTCATCCGTTTGGGCCCTGAACGGACAAAAACGCTTTTCAGGCTAATTTGAGGTCAAAAGAATGAAAGTTATGTCACTGTCTCAGAATTGCGTGAAAACCCACATACCCCACCATTTTTCATGAGGATTCTAGAATGCCCAATATTGTTGGAAAAGTCATCTGTTTGGGCCCTGAACGAACAAAAACACATTTCAGGCTGATTTGAGGTCAAAAGAATGAAAGTTTGGTCACTGTCTCGGAATTGCGTGAAGACCCACATACCCTCTCAATTTTACATCATGATTTTAGAATGCCCAATATTGTTTTCAAATTCATCCGTTTGGGCCCTGAACGGACAAAAACGCTTTTCAGGCTAATTTGAGGTCAAAAGAATGAAAGTTAGGTCACTGTCTTGGAATTGCGTGAAAACCCACATACCCACACCATTTTTCATGAGGATTCTAGAATGCCCAATATTGTTGGAAAATTCATCTGTTTGGGCCCTGAACGGACAAAAACTCTTTTCAGGCTCATTTGAGGTTAAAAGAATGAAAGTTTGGTAACTATCTCGGAATTGTGTGACAACCCACATACCCCTTCCATTTTTTATGAGGATCCTAGAATGCCCAATATTGTTGTCAAATTCATCCTTTTGTGCCCTGAACGGATAAAAACGCTTTTCAGGCTAATTTGAGGTCAAAAGAATGAAAGTTAGGTCACTATCTCGGAATTGCGTGAAAACCCACTTACCCACACCATTTTTCATGAGGATTCTAGAATGCCCAATATTGTTGGAAAATTCATCTGTTTGCGCCCTGAAGGACCAAAAAATAAATTTCAGGCTAATTTGAGGTCAAAAGAATGAAAGTTTGGTGACTGTCTCGGAATTGCGTGAATCCCCACATACCCGCTCAATTTTACATCATGATTTTAGAATGCCCAATATTGTTTTCAAATTCATCCGTTTTGGCCCTGAACGGACAAAAACGCTTTTCAGGCTAATTTGAGGTCAAAAGATTGAAAGTTTGGTCACTGTCTCGGAATTGCGTGAAAACCCACATACCCTCTCAATTTTACATCATGATTTTAGAATGCCCAATATTGTTTTCAAATTCATCCATTTGGGCCCTCAACGGACAAAAACGCTTTTCAGGCTAATTTGAGGTCAAAAGAATGAAAGTTAGGTCACTGTCTCAGAATTGCGTGAAAACCCACATACCCACACCATTTTTCATGAGGATTCTAGAATGCCCAATATTGTTGGAAAATTCATCTGTTTGGGCCCTGAACGGACAAAAACTCTTTTCAGGCTCATTTGAGGTTAAAAGAATGAAAGTTTGGTAACTATCTCGGAATTGTGTGACAACCCACATACCCCTTCCATTTTTCATGAGGATCCTAGAATGCCCAATATTGTTGGAAAATTCATCTGTTTGGGCCCTGAACGGACAAAAACACTTTTCAGGCTAATTTGAGGTCAAAAGAATGAAAGTTTGGTGACTGTCTCGGAAATGCGTGAAAACCCACATACCCTCTCAATTTTACATCATGATTTTAGAATGCCCAATATTGTTTTCAAATTCATCCGTTTGGGCCCTGAACGGACAAAAACTCTTTTCAGGCTCATTTGAGGTTAAAAGAATGAAAGTTAGGTCACTGTCTCGGAATTGCGTGAAAACCCACTTACCCGCTCAATTTTACATCATGATTTTAGAATGCCCAATACTGTTTTCAAATTCATCCGTTTGGGCCCTGAACGGACAAAAACGCTTTTCAGGCTAATTTGAGGTCAAAAGAATGAAAGTTATGTCACTGTCTCAGAATTGCGTGAAAACCCACATACCCCACCATTTTTCATGAGGATTCTAGAATGCCCAATATTGTTGGAAAAGTCATCTGTTTGGGCCCTGAACGAACAAAAACACATTTCAGGCTGATTTGAGGTCAAAAGAATGAAAGTTTGGTCACTGTCTCGGAATTGCGTGAAGACCCACATACCCTCTCAATTTTACATCATGATTTTAGAATGCCCAATATTGTTTTCAAATTCATCCGTTTGGGCCCTGAACGGACAAAAACGCTTTTCAGGCTAATTTGAGGTCAAAAGAATGAAAGTTAGGTCACTGTCTCGGAATTGCGTGAAAACCCACATACCCTCACCATTTTTCATGAGGATTCTAGAATGCCCAATATTGTTGGAAAATTCATCTGTTTGGGCCCTGAACGGACAAAAACTCTTTTCAGGCTCATTTGAGGTTAAAAGAATGAAAGTTTGGTAACTATCTCGGAATTGTGTGACAACCCACATACCCCTTCCATTTTTCATGAGGATCCTAGAATGCCCAATATTGTTGTCAAATTCATCCTTTTGTGCCCTGAACGGATAAAAACGCTTTTCAGGCTAATTTGAGGTCAAAAGAATGAAAGTTAGGTCACTATCTCGGAATTCCGTGAAAACCCACTTACCCACACCATTTTTCATGAGGATTCTAGAATGCCCAATATTGTTGGAAAATTCATCTGTTTGCGCCCTGAAGGACCAAAAAATAAATTTCAGGCTAATTTGAGGTCAAAAGAATGAAAGTTTGGTGACTGTCTCAGAATTGCGTGAATCCCCACATACCCGCTCAATTTTACATCATGATTTTAGAATGCCCAATATTGTGTTCAAATTCATCCGTTTTGGCCCTGAACGGACAAAAACGCTTTTCAGGCTAATTTGAGGTCAAAAGATTGAAAGTTTGGTCACTGTCTCGGAATTGCGTGAAAACCCACATACCCGCTCAATTTTAGATCATGATGTTAGAATGCCCAATATTGTTTTCAAATTCATCCGTTTGGGCCCTGAACGGACAAAAACGCTTTTCAGGCTAATTTGAGGTCAAAAGAATGAAAGTTAGGTCACTGTCTCGGAATTGCGTGAAAACCCACATACCCACACCATTTTTCATGAGGATTCTAGAATGCCCAATATTGTTGGAAAATTCATCTGTTTGGGCCCTGAACGGACAAAAACTCTTTTCAGGCTAATTTGAGGTTAAAAGAATGAAAGTTTGGTAACTATCTCGGAATTGTGTGACAACCCACATACCCCTTCCATTTTTCATGAGGATCCTAGAATGCCCAATATTGTTGTCAAATTCATCCTTTTGTGCCCTGAACGGATAAAAACGCTTTTCAGGCTAATTTGAGGTCAAAAGAATGAAAGTTAGGTCACTATCTCAGAATTCCGTGAAAACCCACTTACCCACACCATTTTTCATGAGGATTCTAGAATGCCCAATATTGTTGGAAAATTCATCTGTTTGCGCCCTGAAGGACCAAAAAATAAATTTCAGGCTAATTTGAGGTCAAAAGAATGAAAGTTTGGTGACTGTCTCGGAATTGCTTGAATCCCCACATACCCGCTCAATTTTACATCATGATTTTAGAATGCCCAATATTGTTTTCAAATTCATCCGTTTTGGCCCTGAACGGACAAAAACGCTTTTCAGGCTAATTTGAGGTCAGAAGATTGAAAGTTTGGTCACTGTCTCGGAATTGCGTGAAAACCCACATACCCTCTCAATTTTACATCATGATTTTAGAATGCCCAATATTGTTTTCAAATTCATCCATTTGGGCCCTCAACGGACAAAAACGCTTTTCAGGCTAATTTGAGGTCAAAAGAATGAAAGTTAGGTCACTGTCTCGGAATTGCGTGAAAACCACATACCCACACCATTTTTCATGAGGATTCTAGAATGCCCAATATTGTTGGAAAATTCATCTGTTTGGGCCCTGAACGGACAAAAACTCTTTTCAGGCTCATTTGAGGTTAAAAGAATGAAAGTTTGGTAACTATCTCGGAATTGTGTGACAACCCACATACCCCTTCCATTTTTCATGAGGATCCTAGAATGCCCAATATTGTTGTCAAATTCATCCTTTTGTGCCCTGAACGGATAAATACGCTTTTCAGGCTAATTTGAGGTCAAAAGAATGAAAGTTAGGTCACTATCTCGGAATTGCGTGAAAACCCACTTACCCACACCATTTTTCATGAGGATTCTAGAATGCCCAATATTGTTGGAAAATTCATCTGTTTGAGCCCTGAAGGACCAAAAAATAAATTTCAGGCTAATTTGAGGTCAAAAGAATGAAAGTTTGGTGACTGTCTCGGAATTGCGTGAATCCCCACATACCCGCTCAATTTTACATCATGATTTTAGAATGCCCAATATTGTTTTCAAATTCATCCGTTTTGGCCCTGAACGGACAAAAACGCTTTTCAGGCTAATTTGAGGTTAAAAGAATGAAAGTTAGGTCACTGTCTCGGAATTGCGTGAAAACCCACTTACCCGCTCAATTTTACATCATGATTTTAGAATGCCCAATATTGTTTTCAAATTCATCCGTTTGGGCCCTGAACGGACAAAAACGCTTTTCAGGCTAATTTGAGGTCAAAAGAATGAAAGTTATGTCACTGTCTCGGAATTGCGTGAAAACCCACATACCCACACCATTTTTCATGAGGATTCTAGAATGCCCAATATTGTTGGAAAATTCATCTGTTTGCGCGCTGAACGAACAAAAAATAAATTTCAGGCTAATTCGAGGCAATAGAATGAAAGTTTGGTCACTGTCTCAGAATTGCGTGAAAACCCACATACCCACACCATTTTTCATGAGGATTCTAGAATGCCCAATATTGTTGGAAAATTCATCTGTTTGGGCCCTGAACGAACAAAAAAGCAATTCAGGCTAATTTGAGGTCAAAAGAATGAAAGTTTGGTCACTGTCTCGGAATTGCGTGAAAACCCACATACCCTCTCAATTTTACATCATGATTTTAGAATGCCCAATATTGTTTTCAAATTCATCCGTTTGGGCCCTGAACGGACAAAAACTCTTTTCAGGCTCATTTGGGTTAAAAGAATGAAAGTTAGGTCACTGTCTCGGAATTGCGTGAAAACCCACTTACCCGCTGAATTTTACATCATGATTTTAGAATGCCCAATACTGTTTTCAAATTCATCCGTTTGGGCCCTGAAAGGACAAAAACGCTTTTCAGGCTAATTTGAGGTCAAAAGAATGAAAGTTATGTCACTGTCTCAGAATTGCGTGAAAACCCACATACCCCACCATTTTTCATGAGGATTCTAGAATGCCCAATATTGTTGGAAAAGTCATCTGTTTGGGCCCTGAACGAACAAAAACACATTTCATGCTGATTTGAGGTCAAAAGAATGAAAGTTTGGTCACTGTCTCGGAATTGCGTGAAGACCCACATACCCTCTCAATTTTACATCATGATTTTAGAATGCCCAATATTGTTTTCAAATTCATCCGTTTGGGCCCTGAACGGACAAAAACGCTTTTCAGGCTAATTTGAGGTCAAAAGAATGAAAGTTAGGTCACTGTCTCGGAATTGCGTGAAAACCCACATACCCACACCATTTTTCATGAGGATTCTAGAATGCCCAATATTGTTGGAAAATTCATCTGTTTGGGCCCTGAACGGACAAAAACTCTTTTCAGGCTAATTTGAGGTTAAAAGAATGAAAGTTTGGTGACTATCTCGGAATTGTGTGACAACCCACATACCCCTTCCATTTTTCATGAGGATCCTAGAATGCCCAATATTGTTGTCAAATTCATCCTTTTGTGCCCTGAACGGATAAAAACGCTTTTCAGGCTAATTTGAGGTCAAAAGAATGAAAGTTAGGTCACTATCTCAGAATTCCGTGAAAACCCACTTACCCACACCATTTTTCATGAGGATTCTAGAATGGCCAATATTGTTGGAAAATTCATCTGTTTGCGCCCTGAAGGACCAAAAAATAAATTTCAGGCTAATTTGAGGTCAAAAGAATGAAAGTTTGGTGACTGTCTCGGAATTGCGTGAATCCCCACATACCCGCTCAATTTTACATCATGATTTTAGAATGCCCAATATTGTTTTCAAATTCATCCGTTTTGGCCCTGAACGGACAAAAACGCTTTTCAGGCTAATTTGAGGTCAAAAGATTGAAAGTTTGGTCACTGTCTCGGAATTGCGTGAAAACCCACATACCCTCTCAATTTTACATCATGATTTTAGAATGCCCAATATTGTTTTCAAATTCATCCATTTGGGCCCTCAACGGACAAAAACGCTTTTCAGGCTAATTTGAGGTCAAAAGAATGAAAGTTAGGTCGCTGTCTCGGAATTGCGTGAAAACCCACATACCCACACCATTTTTCATGAGGATTCTAGAATGCCCAATATTGTTGGAAAATTCATCTGTTTGGGCCCTGAACGGACAAAAACTCTTTTCAGGCTCATTTGAGGTTAAAAGAATGAAAGTTTGGTAACTATCTCGGAATTGTGTGACAACCCACATACCCCTTCCATTTTTCATGAGGATCCTAGAATGCCCAATATTGTTGTCAAATTCATCCTTTTGTGCCCTGAACGGATAAATACGCTTTTCAGGCTAATTTGAGGTCAAAAGAATGAAAGTTAGGTCACTATCTCGGAATTGCGTGAAAACCCACTTACCCACACCATTTTTCATGAGGATTCTAGAATGCCCAATATTGTTGGAAAATTCATCTGTTTGCGCCCTGAAGGACCAAAAAATAAATTTCAGGCTAATTTGAGGTCAAAAGAATGAAAGTTTGGTCACTGTCTCGGAATTGCGTGAAAACCCACATACCCTCTCAATTTTACATCATGATTTTAGAATGCCCAATATTGTTTTCAAATTCCTCTGTTTGGGCCCTGAACGGACAAAAACGCTTTTCAGGCTAATTTGAGGTCAAAAGGATGAAAGTTTGGTCACTGTCTCAGAATTGCGTGAAAACCGACATACCCACTCAATTTTACATCATGATTTTAGAATGCCCAATATTGTTTTCAAATTCATCCGTTTGGGCCCTGAAGGGACAAAAACTATTTTCAGGCTAATTTGAGGTTAAAAGAATGAAAGTTTGGTAACTATCTCGGAATTGTGTGACAACCCACATACCCCTTCCATTTTTCATGAGGATCCTAGAATGCCCAATATTGTTGTCAAATTCATCCTTTTGTGCCCTGAACGGATAAAAACGCTTTTCAGGATAATTTGAGATCAAAAGAATGAAAGTTAGGTCACTATCTCAGAATTCCGTGAAAACCCACTTACCCACACCATTTTTCATGAGGATTCTAGAATGCCCATTATTGTTGGAAAATTCATCTGTTTGCGCCCTGAAGGACCAAAAAATAAATTTCAGGCTAATTTGAGGTCAAAAGAATGAAAGTTTGGTGACTGTCTCGGAATTGCGTGAATCCCCACATACCCGCTCAATTTTACATCATGATTTTAGTATGCCCAATATTGTTTTCAAATTCATCCGTTTTGGCCCTGAACGGACAAAAACGCTTTTCAGGCTAATTTGAGGTCAAAAGATTGAAAGTTTGGTCACTGTCTCGGAATTGCGTGAAAACCCACATACCCTCTCAATTTTACATCATGATTTTAGAATGCCCAATATTGTTTTCAAATTCATCCATTTGGGCCCTCAACGGACAAAAACGCTTTTCAGGCTAATTTGAGGTCAAAAGAATGAAAGTTAGGTCACTGTCTCGGAATTGCGTGAAAACCCACATACCCACACCATTTTTCATGAGGATTCTAGAATGCCCAATATTGTTGGAAAATTCATCTGTTTGGGCCCTGAACGGACAAAAACTCTTTTCAGGCTCATTTGAGGTTAAAAGAATGAAAGTTTGGTAACTATCTCGGAATTGTGTGACAACCCACATACCCCTTCCATTTTTCATGAGGATCCTAGAATGCCCAATATTGTTGTCAAATTCATCCTTTTGTGCCCTGAACGGATAAATACGATTTTCAGGCCAATTTGAGGTCAAAAGAATGAAAGTTAGGTCACTATCTCGGAATTGCGTGAAAACCCACTTACCTACACCATTTTTCATGAGGATTCTAGAATGCCCAATATTGTTGGAAAATTCATCTGTTTGCGCCCTGAAGGACCAAAAAATAAATTTCAGGCTAATTTGAGGTCAAAAGAATGAAAGTTTGGTCACTGTCTCGGAATTGCGTGAAAACCCACATACCCACACCATTTTTCATGAGGATTCTAGAATGCCCAATATTGTTGAAAAATTCATCTGTTTGGGCCCTGAACGAACAAAAACACATTTCAGGCTAATTTTGAGTGAAAAGAATGAAAGTTTGGTCACTATCTCGGAATTGCGTGAATCCCCACATAGCCGCTCAATTTTACATCATGATTTTAGAATGCCCAATATTGTTTTCAAATTCATCCGTTTGGGCCCTGAACGGACAAAAACGCTTTTCAGGCTAATTTGAGGTGAAAAGAATGAAAGTTATGTCACTGTCTCAGAATTGCGTGAAAACCCACATACCCCACCATTTTTCATGAGGATTCTAGAATGCCCAATATTGTTAGAAAAGTCATCTGTTTGGGCCCTGAACGAACAAAAACACATTTCAGGCTGATTTGAGGTCAAAAGAATGAAAGTTTGGTCACTGTCTCGGAATTGCGTGAAGACCCACATACCCTCTCAATTTTACATCATGATTTTAGAATGCCCAATATTGTTTTCAAATTCATCCGTTTGGGCCCTGAACGGACAAAAACGCTTTTCAGGCTAATTTGAGGTCAAAAGAATGAAAGTTAGGTCGCTGTCTCGGAATTGCGTGAAAACCCACATACCCACACCATTTTTCATGAGGATTCTAGAATGCCCAATATTGTTGGAAAATTCATCTGTTTGGGCCCTGAACGGACAAAAACTCTTTTCAGGCTAATTTGAGGTTAAAAGAATGAAAGTTTGGAAACTATCTCGGAATTGTGTGACAACCCACATACCCCTTCCATTTTTCATGAGGATCCTAGAATGCCCAATATTGTTGTCAAATTCATCCTTTTGTGCCCTGAACTGATAAAAACGCTTTTCAGCCTAATTTGAGGTCAAAAGAATGAAAGTTAGGTATGTCTTGGAATTGCGTGAAAACCCACATACCCTCTCAATTTTATATCATGATTTTAGAATGCCCAATATTGTTTTCAAATTCATCCGTTTGGGCCCTCAACGGACAAAAACGTTTTTCAGGCTAATTTGAGGTCAAGAGAATGAAAGTTAGGTCACAGTCTCAGAATTGCGTGAAAACCCACATACACACACCATTTTTCATGAGGATTCTAGAATGCCCAATATTGTTGGAAAATTCATCTGTTTGCGCCCTGAAGGACCAAAAAATAAATTTCAGGCTAATTTGAGGTCAAAAGAATGAAAGTTTGGTGACTGTCTCGGAATTGCGTGAAAACCCACATACCCTCTCAATTTTACATCATGATTTTAGAATGCCCAATATTGTTTTCTAATTCATCCGTTTGGGCCCTGAACGGACAAAACGCTTTCCAGGCTAATTTGAGGTCAAAAGAATGAAAGTTAGGTCACTGTCTCGGAATTGCGTGAAAACCCACATACCCACACCATTTTTCATGAGGATTCTAGAATGCCCAATATTGTTGGAAAATTCATCTGTTTGGGCCCTGAACGGACAAAAACTCTTTTCAGGCTAATTTGAGGTTAAAAGAATGAAAGTTTGGAAACTATCTCGGAATTGTGTGACAACCCACATACCCCTTCCATTTTTCATGAGGATCCTAGAATGCCCAATATTGTTGTCAAATTCATCCTTTTGTGCCCTGAACTGATAAAAACGCTTTTCAGCCTAATTTGAGGTCAAAAGAATGAAAGTTAGGTATGTCTTGGAATTGCGTGAAAACCCACATACCCTCTCAATTTTAGATCATGATTTTAGAATGCCCAATATTGTTTTCAAATTCATCCGTTTGGGCCCTCAACGGACAAAAACGTTTTTCAGGCTAATTTGAGGTCAAGAGAATGAAAGTTAGGTCACAGTCTCAGAATTGCGTGAAAACCCACATACACACACCATTTTTCATGAGGATTCTAGAATGCCCAATATTGTTGGAAAATTCATCTGTTTGCGCCCTGAAGGACCAAAAAATAAATTTCAGGCTAATTTGAGGTCAAAAGAATGAAAGTTTGGTGACTGTCTCGGAATTGCGTGAAAACCCACATACCCTCTCAATTTTACATCATGATTTTAGAATGCCCAATATTGTTTTCTAATTCATCCGTTTGGGCCCTGAACGGACAAAACGCTTTCCAGGCTAATTTGAGGTCAAAAGAATGAAAGTTAGGTCACTGTCTCGGAATTGCGTGAAAACCCACATACCCACACCATTTTTCATGAGGATTCTAGAATGCCCAATATTGTTGGAAAATTCATCTGTTTGGGCCCTGAACGGACAAAAACTCTTTTCAGGCTCATTTGAGGTTAAAAGAATGAAAGTTTGGTAACTATCTCGGAATTGTGTGACAACCCACATACCCCTTCCATTTTTCATGAGGATCCTAGAATGCCCAATATTGTTGGAAAATTCATCTGTTTGGGCCCTGAACGGACAAAAACACTTTTCAGGCTAATTTGAGGTCAAAAGAATGAAAGTTAGGTCACAGTCTCAGAATTGCGTGAAAACCCACATACACACACCATTTTTCATGAGGATTCTAGAATGCCCAATATTGTTGGAAAATTCATCTGTTTGCGCCCTGAAGGACCAAAAAATAAATTTCAGGCTAATTTGAGGTCAAAAGAACGAAAGTTTGGTGACTGTCTCAGAATTGCGTGAATCCCCACATACCCGCTCAATTTTACATCATGATTTTAGAATGCCCAATATTGTTTTCAAATTCATCCGTTTTGGCTCTGAACGGACAAAAACGCTTTTCAGGCTAATTTGAGGTCAAAAGATTGAAAGTTTGGTCACTGTCTCGGAATTGCGTGAAAACCCACATACCTGCTCAATTTTACATCATGATTTTAGAATGCCCAATATTGTTTTCAAATTCATCCGTTTGGGCCCTCAACGGACAAAAACGCTTTTCAGGCTAATTTGAGGTCAAAAGAATGAAAGTTAGGTCACTGTCTCGGAATTGCGTGAAAACCCACATACCCACACCATTTTTCATGAGGATTCTAGAATGCCCAATATTGTTGGAAAATTCATCTGTTTGGGCACTGAACGGACAAAAACGCTTTGCAGGCTAATTTGAGGTCAAAAGAATGAAAGTTAGGTCACTGTCTCAGAATTGCGTGAAAACCCACATACACACACCATTTTTCATGAGGATTCTAGAATGCCCAATATTGTTGGAAAATTCATCTGTTTGCGCCCTGAAGGACCAAAAAATAAATTTCAGGCTAATTTGAGGTCAAAAGAATGAAAGTTTGGTGACTATCTCGGAATTGCGTGAATCCGCACATACCCGCTCAATTTTACATCATGATTTTAGAATGCCCAATATTGTTTTCAAATTCATCCGTTTGGGCCCGGAACGGACAAAAACGCTTTTCAGGCTAATTTGAGGTCAAAAGAATGAAAGTTATGTCACTGTCTCAGAATTGCGTGAAAACCCACATACCCACACCATTTTTCATGAGGATTCTAGAATGGCCAATATTGTTTAAAAATTCATCTGTTTGCGCCCTGAAGGAACAAAAAATAAATTTCAGGCTAATTCGAGGCAAAAGAATGAAAGTTTGGTCACTGTCTCGGAATTGCGTGAATCCCCACATACCCACTCAATTTTTTCATCATGATTTTAGAATGCCCAATATTGTTTTCAAATTCATCCGTTTGGGCCCTGAATGGACAAAAACTCTTTTCAGTCTCATTTGAGGTGAAAAGAATGAAAGTTAGGTCACTGTCTCGAATTGCGTGAAAACCCACATACCCGCTCAATTTTACATCATGATTTTAGAATGCCCAATATTGTTTTCAAATTCATCCGTTTGTTCCCTCAACGGACAAAATGCTTTTCAGGCTAATTTGAGGTCAAAAGAATGAAAGTTAGGTCACTGTCTCGGAATTGCGTGAAAACCCACATACCCACACCATTTTTCATGAGGATTCTAGAATGCCCAATATTGTTGTAAAATTCATATGTTTGGTCCTGAACGAAGAAAAACATATTTCAGGCTAATTTGAGGTCAAAAGAATGAAAGTTTGGTCACTATTTCGGAATTGTGTGACAACCCACATACCCCTTGCATTTTTCATGAGGATCCTAGAATGCCCAATATTGTTGTCAAATTCATCCTTTTGTCCCTGAACGGATAAAAACGATTTTCAGGCTCATTTGATGTCAAAATAATGAAAGTTAGGTCACTGTCTGGGAATTGCGTGAAAACCCACATACCCTCTCAATTTTACATCATGATTTTAGAATGCCCAATATTGTTTTCAAATTCATCCGTTTTGGCCCTGAACGGACAAAAACGCTTTTCAGCCTAATTTGAGGTCAAAAGATTGAAAGTTTTGTCACTGTCTCGGAATTGCGTGAAAACCCACATACCCGCTCAATTTTACATCATGATTTTAGAATGCCCAATATTGTTTTCAAATTCATCCGTTTGGGCCCTCAACGGAGAAAAACGCTTTTCAGGCTAATTTGAGGTCAAAAGAATGAAAGTTAGGTCACTGTCTCGGAATTGCGTGAAAACCCACATACCCACACCATTTTTCATGAGGATTCAAGAATGCCCAATATTGTTTTTCAAATTCATCTGTTTGGGCCCTGAACGAACAAAAACACATTTCAGGCTCATTTGAGGTCAAAAGAATGAAAGTTTGGTCACTATCTCGGAATTATGTGACAACCCACATACCCCTTGCATTTTTCATGAGGATCCTAGAATGCCCAATATTGTTGTCAAATTCATCCTTTTGTGCCCTGAACGGATAAAAACGATTTTCAGGCTCATTTGATGTCAAAATAATGAAAGTTAGGTCACTGTCAGGGAATTGCGTGAAAACCCACATACCCTCTCAATTTTACATCATGATTTTAGAATGCCCAATATTGTTTTCAGATTCATCCATTTGGGCCCTCAACGGACAAAAACGCTTTTCAGGCTAATTTGAGGTCAAAAGTATGAAAGTTATGTCACTGTCTCAGAATTGCGTGAAAACCCACATACCCACACCATTTTTCATGAGGATTCTAGAATGCCTAATATTGTTTAAAAATTCATCTGTTTGCGCCCTGAAGGAACAAAATATAAATTTCAGTCTAATTCGAGGCAAAAGAATGAAAGTTTGGTCACTGTCTCGGAATTGCGTGAATCCCCACATACCCACTCAATTTTACATCATGATTTTAGAATGCCCAATATTGTTTTCAAATTCATCCGTTTGGGCCCTGAATGGACAAAAACTCTTTTCAGTCTCATTTGAGGTGAAAAGAATGAAAGTTAGGTCACTGTCTCGAATTGCGTGAAAACCCACATACCCACACCATTTTTCATGAGGATTCTAGAATGCCCAATATTGTTGGAAAATTCATCTGTTTGGGCACTGAACGGACAAAAACGCTTTTCAGGCTAATTTGAGGTCAAAAGAATGAAAGTTAGGTCACAGTCTCAGAATTGCGTGAAAACCCACATACACACACCATTTTTCATGAGGATTCTAGAATGCCCAATATTGTTGGAAAATTCATCTGTTTGCGCCCTGAAGGACCAAAAAATAAATTTCAGGCTAATTTGAGGTCAAAAGAACGAAAGTTTGGTGACTGTCTCAGAATTGCGTGAATCCCCACATACCCGCTCAATTTTACATCATGATTTTAGAATGCCCAATATTGTTTTCAAATTCATCCGTTTTGGCTCTGAACGGACAAAAACGCTTTTCAGGCTAATTTGAGGTCAAAAGATTGAAAGTTTGGTCACTGTCTCGGAATTGCGTGAAAACCCACATACCTGCTCAATTTTACATCATGATTTTAGAATGCCCAATATTGTTTTCAAATTCATCCGTTTGGGCCCTCAACGGACAAAAACGCTTTTCAGGCTAATTTGAGGTCAAAAGAATGAAAGTTAGGTCACTGTCTCGGAATTGCGTGAAAACCCACATACCCACACCATTTTTCATGAGGATTCTAGAATGCCCAATATTGTTGGAAAATTCATCTGTTTGGGCACTGAACGGACAAAAACGCTTTTCAGGCTAATTTGAGGTCAAAAGAATGAAAGTTAGGTCACTGTCTCAGAATTGCGTGAAAACCCACATACACACACCATTTTTCATGAGGATTCTAGAATGCCCAATATTGTTGGAAAATTCATCTGTTTGCGCCCTGAAGGACCAAAAAATAAATTTCAGGCTAATTTGAGGTCAAAAGAATGAAAGTTTGGTGACTATCTCGGAATTGCGTGAATCCGCACATACCCGCTCAATTTTACATCATGATTTTAGAATGCCCAATATTGTTTTCAAATTCATCCGTTTGGGCCCGGAACGGACAAAAACGCTTTTCAGGCTAATTTGAGGTCAAAAGAATGAAAGTTATGTCACTGTCTCAGAATTGCGTGAAAACCCACATACCCACACCATTTTTCATGAGGATTCTAGAATGCCCAATATTGTTTAAAAATTCATCTGTTTGCGCCCTGAAGGAACAAAAAATAAATTTCAGGCTAATTCGAGGCAAAAGAATGAAAGTTTGGTCACTGTCTCGGAATTGCGTGAATCCCCACATACCCACTCAATTTTTTCATCATGATTTTAGAATGCCCAATATTGTTTTCAAATTCATCCGTTTGGGCCCTGAATGGACAAAAACTCTTTTCAGTCTCATTTGAGGTGAAAAGAATGAAAGTTAGGTCACTGTCTCGAATTGCGTGAAAACCCACATACCCGCTCAATTTTACATCATGATTTTAGAATGCCCAATATTGTTTTCAAATTCATCCGTTTGTTCCCTCAACGGACAAAATGCTTTTCAGGCTAATTTGAGGTCAAAAGAATGAAAGTTAGGTCACTGTCTCGGAATTGCGTGAAAACCCACATACCCACACCATTTTTCATGAGGATTCTAGAATGCCCAATATTGTTGTAAAATTCATATGTTTGGTCCTGAACGAACAAAAACATATTTCAGGCTAATTTGAGGTCAAAAGAATGAAAGTTTGGTCACTATTTCGGAATTGTGTGACAACCCACATACCCCTTGCATTTTTCATGAGGATCCTAGAATGCCCAATATTGTTGTCAAATTCATCCTTTTGTCCCTGAACGGATAAAAACGATTTTCAGGCTCATTTGATGTCAAAATAATGAAAGTTAGGTCACTGTCTGGGAATTGCGTGAAAGCCCACATACCCTCTCAATTTTACATCATGATTTTAGAATGCCCAATATTGTTTTCAAATTCATCCGTTTTGGCCCTGAACGGACAAAAACGCTTTTCAGCCTAATTTGAGGTCAAAAGATTGAAAGTTTTGTCACTGTCTCGGAATTGCGTGAAAACCCACATACCCGCTCAATTTTACATCATGATTTTAGAATGCCCAATATTGTTTTCAAATTCATCCGTTTGGGCCCTCAACGGAGAAAAACGCTTTTCAGGCTAATTTGAGGTCAAAAGAATGAAAGTTAGGTCACTGTCTCGGAATTGCGTGAAAACCCACATACCCACACCATTTTTCATGAGGATTCAAGAATGCCCAATATTGTTTTTCAAATTCATCTGTTTGGGCCCTGAACGAACAAAAACACATTTCAGGCTCATTTGAGGTCAAAAGAATGAAAGTTTGGTCACTATCTCGGAATTATGTGACAACCCACATACCCCTTGCATTTTTCATGAGGATCCTAGAATGCCCAATATTGTTGTCAAATTCATCCTTTTGTGCCCTGAACGGATAAAAACGATTTTCAGGCTCATTTGATGTCAAAATAATGAAAGTTAGGTCACTGTCAGGGAATTGCGTGAAAACCCACATACCCTCTCAATTTTACATCATGATTTTAGAATGCCCAATATTGTTTTCAGATTCATCCATTTGGGCCCTCAACGGACAAAAACGCTTTTCAGGCTAATTTGAGGTCAAAAGTATGAAAGTTATGTCACTGTCTCAGAATTGCGTGAAAACCCACATACCCACACCATTTTTCATGAGGATTCTAGAATGCCTAATATTGTTTAAAAATTCATCTGTTTGCGCCCTGAAGGAACAAAATATAAATTTCAGTCTAATTCGAGGCAAAAGAATGAAAGTTTGGTCACTGTCTCGGAATTGCGTGAATCCCCACATACCCACTCAATTTTACATCATGATTTTAGAATGCCCAATATTGTTTTCAAATTCATCCGTTTGGGCCCTGAATGGACAAAAACTCTTTTCAGTCTCAGTTGAGGCTAAAAGAATGAAAGTTAGGTCACTGTCTCGGAATTGCGTGAAAACCCACTTACCCACACCATTTTTCTTGAGGATTCTAGAATGACCAATATTGTTGGAAAATTCATCTGTTTGCGCCCTGAAGGACCAAAAAATAAATTTCAGGCTAATTTGAGGTCAAAAGAATGAAAGTTTGGTGACTATCTCGGAATTGCGTGAATCCCCACATACCCGCTCAATTTTACATCATGATTTTAGAATGCCCAATATTGTTTTCAAATTCATCCGTTTTGGCCCTGAACGGACAAAAACGCTTTTCAGGCTAATTTGAGGTCAGAAGATTGAAAGTTTGGTCACTGTCTCGGAATTGCGTGAAAACCCACATACCCGCTCAATTTTAGATCATGATTTTAGAATGCCCAATATTGTTTTCAAATTCATCCGTTTGGGCCCTGAACGGACAAAAACGCTTTGCAGGCTAATTTGAGGTCAAAAGAATGAAAGTTAGGTCACTATCTCGGAATTGCGTGAAAACCCACTTACCCACACCATTTTTCATGAGGATTCTAGAATGCCCAATATTGTTGGAAAATTCATCTGTTTGCGCCCTGAAGGACCAAAAAATAAATTTCAGGCTAATTTGAGGTCAAAAGAATGAAAGTTTGGTGACTATCTCTGAATTGCGTGAATCCCCACATACCCGCTCAATTTTACATCATGATTTTAGAATGCCCAATATTGTTTTCAAATTCCTCCGTTTTGGCCCTGAACGGACAATAACGCTTTTCAGGCTAATTTGAGGTCAAAAGATTGAAAGTTTGGTCACTGTCTCAGAATTGCGTGAAAACCCACATACCCGCTCAATTTTACATCATGATTTTAGAATGCCCAATATTGTTTTCAAATTCATCCGTTTGGGCCCTCAACGGACAAAAACGCTTTTCAGGCTAATTTGAGGTCAAAAGAATGAAAGTTTGGTCACTGTCTCGGAATTGCGTGAAAACCCACATACCCGCTCAATTTTACATCATGATTTTCGAATGCCCAATATTGTTTTCAAATTCATCCGTTTGGGCCCTGAACGGACAAAAACGCTTTTCAGGCTAATTTGAGGTCAAAAGAATGAAAGTTTGGTCACTTTCTCGGAATTGCGTGAAAACCCACATACCCGCTCAATTTTAGATCATGATTTTAGAATGCCCAATATTGTTTTCAAATTCATCCGTTTGAGCCCTGAACAGACAAAAACGCTTTGCAGGCTAATTTGATGTCAAAAGAATGAAAGTTAGGTCACTATCTCGGAATTGCGTGAAAACCCACTTACCCACACCATTTTTCATGAGGATTCTAGAATGCCCAATATTGTTGGAAAATTCATCTGTTTGCGCCCTGAAGGACCAAAAAATAAATTTCTGGCTAATTTGAGGTCAAAAGAATGAAAGTTTGGTGACTATCTCGGAATTGCGTGAATCCCCACATACCCGCTCAATTTTACATCATGATTTTAGAATGCCCAATATTGTTTTCAAATTCATCCGTTTTGGCCCTGAACGGACAATAACGCTTTTCAGGCTAATTTGAGGTCAAAAGATTGAAAGTTTGGTCACTGTCTCGGAATTGCGTGAAAACCCACATACCCGCTCAATTTTACATCATGATTTTAGAATGCCCAATATTGTTTTCAAATTCATCCGTTTGGGCCCTCAACGGACAAAAACGCTTTTCAGGCTAATTTGAGGTCAAAAGAATGAAAGTTAGGTCACTGTCTCGGAATTGCGTGAAAACCCACATACCCACACCATTTTTCATGAGGATTCTAGAATGCCCAATATTGTTGTAAAATTCATATGTTTGGTCCTGAACGAACAAAAACATATTTCAGGCTTATTTGAGGTCAAAAGAATGAAAGTTTGGTCACTATCTCGGAATTGTGTGACAACCCACATACCCCTTGCATTTTTCATGAGGATCCTAGAATGCCCAATATTGTTGGAAAATTCATCTGTTTGCGCCCTGAAGGAACAAAAAATAAATTTCAGGCTAATTCGAGGCAAAAGAATGAAAGTTTGGTCACTGTCTCGGAATTGCGTGAAAACCCACATACCCGCTCAATTTTAGATCATGATTTTAGAATGCCCAATATTGTTTTCAAATTCATCCGTTTGGGCCCTGAACGGACAATAACGCTTTTCAGGCAAATTTGAGGTCAAAAGAATGAAAGTTTGGTCACTGTCTCGGAATTGCGTGAAAACCCACATACCCGCTCAATTTTAGATCATGATTTTAGAATGCCCAATATTGTTTTCAAATTCATCCGTTTGGGCCCTCAACGGACAAAAACGCTTTTCAGGCTAATTTGAGGTCAAAAGAATGAAAGTTAGGTCACTGTCTCGGAATTGCGTGAAAACCCACATACCCACACCATTTTTCATGAGGATTCTAGAATGCCCAATATTGTTGGAAAATTCATCTGTTTGCGCGCTGAAGGAACAAAAAATAAATTTCAGGCTAATTCGAGGCAAAAGAATGAAAGTTTGGTCACTGTCTCGGAATTGCGTGAAAACCCACATACCCGCTCAATTTTAGATCATGATTTTAGAATGCCCAATATTGTTTTCAAATTCATCCGTTTGGGCCCTCAACGGACAAAAACGCTTTTCAGGCTAATTTGAGGTCAATAGAATGAAAGTTTGGTCACTGTCTCAGAATTGCGTGAAAACCCACATACCCGCTCAATTTTACATCATGATTTTCGAATGCCCAATATTGTTTTTAAATTCATCCGTTTGGGCCCTGAACGGACAAAAACGCTTTTCAAGCTAATTTGAGGTCAAAAGAATGAAAGTTAGGTCACTATCTCGGAATTACGTGAAAACCCACTTACCCACACCATTTTTCATGAGGATTCTAGAATGCCCAATATTGTTGGAAAATTCATCTGTTTGCGCCCTCAAGGAACAAAAAATAAATTTCAGGCTAATTTGAGGTCAAAAGAATGAAAGTTTGGTCACTATCTCGGAATTTCGTGAATCCCCACATACCCGCTCAATTTTACATCATGATTTTAGGATGCCCAATATTGTTTTCAAATTCATCCGTTTGGGCCCTGAACGGACAATAACGCTTTTCAGGCTAATTTGAGGTCAAAAGAATGAAAGTTTGGTCACTGTCTCGGAATTGCGTGAAAACCCACATACCCGCTCAATTTTAGATCATGATTTTAGAATGCCCAATATTGTTTTCAAATTCATCCGTTTGGGCCCGGAACGGACAAAAACGCTTTGCAGGCTAATTTGAGGTCAAAAGAATGAAAGTTAGGTCACTGTCTCAGAATCGCGTGAAAACCCGCATACACACACCATTTTTCTTGAGGATTCTAGAATGCCCAATATTGTTGGAAAATTCATCTGTTTGCGCCCTGAAGGAACAAAAATTAAATTTCAGGCTAATTTGAGGTCAAAAGAATGAAAGTTTGGTCACTGTCTCGGAATTTCGTGAATCCCCACTTACCCGCTCAATTTTACATCATGATTTTAGAATGCCCAATATTGTTTTCAAATTCATCCGTTTGGGCCCTGAACGGACAAAAACTCTTTTCAGGCTCATTTGAGGTTAAAAGAATGAAAGTTAGGTCACTGTCTCGGAATTGCGTGAAAACCCACATACCCGCTCAATTTTACATCATGATTTTAGAATGCCCAATATTGTTTTCAAATTCATCCGTTTGTGCCCTGAACGGACAAAAACGCTTTTCAGGCTAATTTGAGGTCAAAAGAATGAAAGTTATGTCACTGTCTCGGAATTACGTGAAAACCCACATACCCACACCATTTTTCATGAGGATTCTAGAATGCCCAATATTGTTGGAAAATTCATCTGTTTGCGAGCCTACAAAAAATAAATTTCAGGCTAATTCGAGCAAAAGAATGAAAGTTTGGTCACTGTCTCAGAATTGTGTGAAAACCCACATACCCACACCATTTTTCATGAGGATTCTAGAATGCCCAATATTGTTGGAAAATTCATCTGTTTGGGCCCTGAACGAACAAAAAAGCATTTCAGGCTAATTTGAGGTCAAAAGAATGAAAGTTTGGTCACTGTCTCGGAATTGCGAGAAAACCCACATACCCTCTCAATTTTACATCATGATTTTAGAATGCCCAATATTGTTTTCAAATTCATCCCTTTGGGCCCTGAACGGACAAAAACGCCTTTCAGGCTAATTTGAGGTCAAAAGGATGAAAGTTTGGTCACTATCTCGGAATTGCGTGAAAACCCACATACCCGCTCAATTTTACATCATGATTTTAGAATGCCCAATATTGTTTTCAAATTCATCCATTTGGGCCCTGAACGGACAAAAACGCTTTTCAGGCTAATTTGAGGTCAAAAGAATGAAAGTTAGGTCACTGTCTCGGAATTGCGTGAAAACCCACATACCCACACCATTTTTCATGAGGATTCTAGAATGCCCAATATTGTTGGAAAATTCATCTGTTTGGGCCATGAACGAACAGAAACACATTTCAGGCTAATTTGAGGTCAAAAGAATGAAAGTTTGGTCACTATCTCGGAATTGTGTGACAACCCACATACCCCTTCCATTTTTCATGACGATCCTAGAATGCCCAATATTGTTGTCAAATTCATCCTTTTGTGCCCTGAACGGATAAAAACGCTTTTCAGGCTAATTTGAGGTCAAAAGAATGAAAGTTAGGTCACTATCTCGGAATTGCGTGAAAACCCACTTACCCCTTCCATTTTTCATGACGATCCTAGAATACCCAATATTGTTGTCAAATTCATCCTTTTGTGCCATGAACGGATAAAAACGCTTTTCAGGCTAATTTGAGGTCAAAAGAATGAAAGTTTGGTCACTGTCTCGGAATTGCGTGAAAACCCACATACCCGCTCAATTTTACATCATGATTTTCGAATGCCCAATATTGTTTTCAAATTCATCCGTTTGGGCCCTGAACGGACAAAAACGCTTTTCAAGCTAATTTGAGGTCAAAAGAATGAAAGTTAGGTCACTATCTCGGAATTACGTGAAAACCCACTTACCCACACCATTTTTCATGAGGATTCTAGAATGCCCAATATTGTTGGAAAATTCATCTGTTTGCGCCCTCAAGGAACAAAAAATAAATTTCAGGCTAATTTGAGGTCAAAAGAATGAAAGTTTGGTCACTGTCTCGGAATTTCGTGAATCCCCACATACCCGCTCAATTTTACATCATGATTTTAGGATGCCCAATATTGTTTTCAAATTCATCCGTTTGGGCCCTGAACGGACAATAACGCTTTTCAGGCAAATTTGAGGTCAAAAGAATGAAAGTTTGGTCACTGTCTCGGAATTGCGTGAAAACCCACATACCCGCTCAATTTTAGATCATGATTTTAGAATGCCCAATATTGTTTTCAAATTCATCCGTTTGGGCCCTCAACGGACAAAAACGCTTTTCAGGCTAATTTGAGGTCAAAAGAATGAAAGTTAGGTCACTGTCTCGGAATTGCGTGAAAACCCACATACCCACACCATTTTTCATGAGGATTCTAGAATGCCCAATATTGTTGGAAATTTCATCTGTTTGCGCGCTGAAGGAACAAAAAATAAATTTCAGGCTAATTCGAGGCAAAAGAATGAAAGTTTGGTCACTGTCTCGGAATTGCGTGAAAACCCACATACCCGCTCAATTTTAGATCATGATTTTAGAATGCCCAATATTGTTTTCAAATTCATCCGTTTGGGCCCTCAACGGACAAAAACGCTTTTCAGGCTAATTTGAGGTCAATAGAATGAAAGTTTGGTCACTGTCTCAGAATTGCGTGAAAACCCACATACCCGCTCAATTTTACATCATGATTTTCGAATGCCCAATATTGTTTTTAAATTCATCCGTTTGGGCCCTGAACGGATAAAAACGCTTTTCAAGCTAATTTGAGGTCAAAAGAATGAAAGTTAGGTCACTATCTCGGAATTACGTGAAAACCCACTTACCCACACCATTTTTCATGAGGATTCTAGAATGCCCAATATTGTTGGAAAATTCATCTGTTTGCGCCCTCAAGGAACAAAAAATAAATTTCAGGCTAATTTGAGGTCAAAAGAATGAAAGTTTGGTCACTGTCTCGGAATTTCGTGAATCCCCACATACCCGCTCAATTTTACATCATGATTTTAGGATGCCCAATATTGTTTTCAAATTCATCCGTTTGGGCCCTGAACGGACAATAACGCTTTTCAGGCAAATTTGAGGTCAAAAGAATGAAAGTTTGGTCACTGTCTCGGAATTGCGTGAAAACCCACATACCCGCTCAATTTTAGATCATGATTTTAGAATGCCCAATATTGTTTTCAAATTCATCCGTTTGGGCCCTGAACGGACAAAAACGCTTTGCAGGCTAATTTGAGGTCAAAAGAATGAAAGTTAGGTCACTGTCTCAGAATCGCGTGAAAACCCGCATACACACACCATTTTTCATGAGGATTCTAGAATGCCCAATATTGTTGGAAAATTCATCTGTTTGCGCCCTGAAGGAACAAAAATTAAATTTCAGGCTAATTTGAGGTCAAAAGAATGAAAGTTTGGTCACTGTCTCGGAATTTCGTGAATCCCCACTTACCCGCTCAATTTTACATCATGATTTTAGAATGCCCAATATTGTTTTCAAATTCATCCGTTTGGGCCCTGAACGGACAAAAACTCTTTTCAGGCTCATTTGAGGTTAAAAGAATGAAAGTTATGTCACTGTCTCGGAATTGCGTGAAAACCCCCATACCCACACCATTTTTCATGAGGATTCTAGAATGCCCAATATTGTTGGAAAATTCATCTGTTTGCGAGCTGAAGGAACAAAAAATAAATTTTAGGCTAATTCGAGGCAAAAGAATGAAAGTTTGGTCACTGTCTCAGAATTGTGTGAAAACCCACATACCCACACCATTTTTCATGAGGATTCTAGAATGCCCAATATTGTTGGAAAATTCATCTGTTTGGGCCCTGAACGAACAAAAAAGCATTTCAGGCTAATTTGAGGTCAAAAGAATGAAAGTTTGGTCACTGTCTCGGAATTGCGAGAAAACCCACATACCCTCTCAATTTTACATCATGATTTTAGAATGCCCAATATTGTTTTCAAATTCATCCCTTTGGGCCCTGAACGGACAAAAACGCTTTTCAGGCTAATTTGAGGTCAAAAGGATGAAAGTTTGGTCACTATCTCGGAATTGCGTGAAAACCCACATACCCGCTCAATTTTACATCATGATTTTAGAATGCCCAATATTGTTTTCAAATTCATCCATTTGGGCCCTGAACGGACAAAAACGCTTTTCAGGCTAATTTGAGGTCAAAAGAATGAAAGTTAGGTCACTGTCTCGGAATTGCGTGAAAACCCACATACCCACACCATTTTTCATGAGGATTCTAGAATGCCCAATATTGTTGGAAAATTCATATGTTTGGGCCATGAACGAACAGAAACACATTTCAGGCTAATTTGAGGTCAAAAGAATGAAAGTTTGGTCACTATCTCGGAATTGTGTGACAACCCACATACCCCTTCCATTTTTCATGACGATCCTAGAATGCCCAATATTGTTGTCAAATTCATCCTTTTGTGCCCTGAACGGATAAAAACGCTTTTCAGGCTAATTTGAGGTCAAAAGAATGAAAGTTAGGTCACTATCTCGGAATTGCGTGAAAACCCACTTACCCACACCATTTTTCATGAGGATTCTAGAATGCCCAATATTGTTGGAAAATTCATCTGTTTGTGCCCTTAAGGACCAAAAAATAAATTTCAGGCTAATTTGAGGTCAAAAGAATGAAAGTTTGGTGACTGTCTCGGAATTGCGTGAAAACCCACATACCCACACCATTTTTCATGAGGATTCTAGAATGCCCAATATTGTTGGAAAATTCATATGTTTGGGCCATGAACGAACAAAAACACATTTCAGGCTAATTTGAGGTCAAAAGAATGAAAGTTTGGTCACTGTCTCGGAATTGCTTGAAAACCCACATACCCTCTCAATTTTACATCATGATTTTAGAATGCCCAATATTGTTTTCAAATTCATCCCTTTGGGCCCTGAACGGACAAAAACGCTTTTCAGGCTAATTTGAGGTCAAAAGGATGAAAGTTTGGTCACTCTCTCGGAATTGCGTGAAAACCCACATACCCGCTCAATTTTACATCATGATTTTAGAATGCCCAATATTGTTTTCAAATTCATCCGTTTGGGCCCTGAACGGACAAAAACGCTTTTCAGGCTAATTTGAGGTCAAAAGAATGAAAGTTAGGTCACTGTCTCGGAATTGCGTGAAAACCCACATACCCACACCATTTTTCATGAGGATTCTAGAATTCCCAATATTGTTGGAAAATTCATATGTTTGGGCCATGAACGAACAAAAACACATTTCAGGCTAATTTGAGGTCAAAAGAATGAAAGTTTGGTCATTATCTCGGAATTGTGTGACAACCCACATACCCCTTCCATTTTTCATGAGGATCCTAGAATGCCCAATATTGTTGTCAAATTCATCCTTTTGTGCCCTGAACGGATAAAAACGCTTTTCAGGCTAATTTGAGGTCAAAAGAATGAAAGTTAGGTCACTATCTCGGAATTGCGTGAAAACCCACTTACCCACACCATTTTTCATGAGGATTCTAGAATGCCCAATATTGTTGGAAAATTCATCTGTTTGTGCCCTTAAGGACCAAAAAATAAATTTCAGGCTAATTTGAGGTCAAAAGAATGAAAGTTTGGTGACTGTCTCGGAATTGCGTGAATCCCCACATACCCGCTCAATTTTACATCATGATTTTAGAATGCCCAATATTGTTTTCAAATTCATCCGTTTGGGCCCTGAACGGACAAAACGCTTTTCAGGCTAATTTGAGGTCAAAAGAATGAAAGTTAGGTCACTGTCTCGGAATTGCGTGAAACCCACATACCCACACCATTTTTCATGAGGATTCTAGAATGCCCAATATTATTTTTCAAATTCATCTGTTTGGGCCCTGAACGAACAAAAACACATTTCAGGCTAATTTGATGCCAAAAGCATGAAAGTTTGGTCACTATCTCGGAATTGTGTGACAACCCACATACCCCTTCCATTTTTCTTGAGGATCCAAGAATGCCCAATATTGTTGTCAAATTCATCCTTTTGTGCCCTGAACTGATAAAAACGCTTTTCAGGCTAATTTGAGGTCAAAAGAATGAAAGTTAGGTATGTCTTGGAATTGCGTGAAAACCCACATACCCTCTCAATTTTACATCATGATTTTAGAATGCCCAATATTGTTTTCAAATTCATCCGTTTGGGCCCTCAACAGACAAAAACGTTTTTCAGGCTAATTTGAGGTCAAAAGAATGAAAGTTTGGTCACTGTCTCGGAATTGCGTGAAAACCCACATACCCGCTCAATTTTACATCATGATTTTCGAATGCCCAATATTGTTTTCAAATTCATCCGTTTGGGCCCTGAACGGACAAAAACGCTTTTCAGGCTAATTTGAGGTCAAAAGAATGAAAATTAGGTCACTCTCTCGGAATTGCGTGAAAACCCACTTACCCACACCATTTTTCATGAGGATTTTAGAATGCCCAATATTGTTGGAAAATTCATCTGTTTGCGCCCTGAAGGACCAAAAAATAAATTTCAGGCTAATTTGAGGTCAAAAGAATGAAAGTTTGGTGACTGTCTCGGAATTGCGTGAATCCCCACAAACCAGCTCAATTTTACATCATGATTTTAGAATGCCCAATATTGTTTTCAAATTCATCCGTTTGGGCCCTAAACGGACAAAAACGCTTTTCAGGCTAATTTGAGGTCAAAAGAATGAAAGTTTGGTCACTGTCTCGGAATTGCGTGAAAACCCACATACCCACACCATTTTTCATGAGGATTCTAGAATGCCCAATATTGTTGGAAAATACATCTGTTTGGGCCCTGAACGAACAAAAACACATTTCAGGCTAATTTGAGGTTAAAAGAATGAAAGTTTGGTCACTGTCTGGGAATTGCTTGAAAACACACATACCCTCTCAATTTTACATCATGATTTTAGAATGCCCAATATTGTTTTCAAATTCATCCGTTTGGGCCCTGAACGGACAAAAACGCTTTTCAGGCTAATTTGAGGTCAAAAGAATGAAAGTTTGGTCACTGTCTCGGAATTACGTGAACACCCACATACCCGCTCAATTTTACATCATGATTTTCGAATGCCCAATATTGTTTTCAAATTCATCCGTTTGGACCCTGAACGGACAAAAACGCTTTTCAGGCTAATTTGAGGTCAAAAGAATGAAAGTTAGGTCACTGTCTCAGAATTGCGTGAAAACCCACATACACACCATTTTTCATGAGGATTCTAGAATGCCCAATATTGTTGGAAAATTCATCTGTTTGCGCCCTGAAGGAACAAAAAATAAATTTCAGGCTAATTTGAGGTCAAAAGAATTAAAGTTTGGTCACTGTCTCGGAATTTCGTGAATCCCCACATACGCGCTCAATTTTACATCATGATTTTAGAATGCCCAATATTGTTTTCAAATTCATCCGTTTGGGCCCTGAATGGACAAAAACGCTTTTCAGGCTAATTTGAGGTCAAAAGAATGAAAGTTAGGTCACTGTCTCGGAATTGCGTGAAAACCCACATACCCACACCATTTTTCATGAGGATTCTAGAATGCCCAATATTGTTGGAAAATACATCTGTTTGGGCCCTGAACGAACAAAAACACATTTCAGGCTAATTTGAGGTCAAAAGAATGAAAGTTAGGTCACTATCTCAGAATTGCGTGAAAACCCACATACACACCATTTTTCATGAGGATTCTAGACTGCCTAATAGTGTTGGAAAATTCATCTGTTTGCGCCCTGAAGGAACAAAAAATAAATTTCAGGCTAATTTGAGGTCAAAAGAATGAAAGTTTGGTCACTGTCTCGGAATTTCGTGAATCCCCACATACGCGCTCAATTTTACATCATGATTTTAGAATGCCCAATATTGTTTTCAAATTCATCCGTTTGGGCCCTGAACGGACAAAAACGCTTTTCAGGCTAATTTGAGGTCAAAAGAATGAAAGTTAGGTCACTGTCTCGGAATTGCGTGAAAACCCACATACCCACACCATTTTTCATGAGGATTCTAGAATGCCCAATATTGTTTCAAAATTCATCTGTTTGCGCCCTGAAGGAACAAAAAATAAATTTCAGGCTAATTGGAGGTCAAAAGAATGAAAGTTTGGTCACTGTCTCGGAATTGCGTGAATCCCCACATACCCGCTCAATTTTACATCATGATTTTAGAATGCCCAATATTGTTTTCAAATTCATCCGTTTGGGCCCTGAACGGACAAAAACTCTTTTCAGGCTCATTTGAGGTGAAAAGAATGAAAGTTAGGTCACTGTCTCGGAATTGCGTGAAAACCCACATACCCGCTCAATTTTAAATCATGATTTTAGAATGCCCAATATTGTTTTCAAATTCATCCGTTTGGGCCCTGAATGGACAAAAACGCTTTTCAGGCTAATTTGAGGTCAAAAGAATGAAAGTTAGGTCACTGTCTCGGAATTACGTGAAAACCCACATACCCACACCATTTTTCATGAGGATTCTAGAATGCCCAATATTGTTGGAAAATTCATCTGTTTGGGCCCTGAACGAACAAAAAAGCATTTCAGGCTAATTTGAGGTCAAAAGAATGAAAGTTTGGTCACTGTCTCGGAAATGCGTGAAAACCCACATACCCTCTCAATTTTACATCATGATTTTAGAATGCCCAATATTGTTTTCAAATTCATCCGTTTGGGCCCTGAACAGACAAAAACGCTTTTCAGGCTAATTTGAGGTCAAAAGAATGAAAGTTAGGTCACTGTCTCGGAATTGCGTGAAACCCACATACCAACACCATTTTTCATGAGGATTCTAGAATGCCCAATATTATTTTTCAAATTCATCTGTTTGGGCCCTGAACGAACAAAAACACATTTCAGGCTAATTTGATGTCAAAAGCATGAAAGTTTGGTCACTATCTCGGAATTGTATGACAACCCACATACCCCTTCCATTTTTCATGAGGATCCAAGAATGCCCAATATTGTTGTCAAATTCATCCGTTTGGGCCCTGAACGGACAAAAACTCTTTTCAGGCTCATTTGAGGATAAAAGAATGAAAGTTAGGTCACTGTCTCGGAATTGCGTGAAAACCCACATACCCGCTCAATTTTACATCATGATTTTAGAATGCCCAATATTGTTTTCAAATTCATCCGTTTGGGCCCTGAACGGACAAAAACGCTTTTCAGGCTAATTTGAGGTCAAAAGAATGAAAGTTATGTCACTGTCTCGGAATTGCGTGAAAACCCACATACCCACACCATTTTTCATGAGGATTCTAGAATGCCCAATATTGTTGGAAAATTCATCTGTTTGCGAGCTGAAGGAACAAAAAATAAATTTCAGGCTAATTCGAGGCAAAAGAATGAAAGTTTGGTCACTGTCTCAGAATTGTGTGAAAACCCACATACCCACACCATTTTTCATGAGGATTCTAGAATGCCCAATATTGTTGGAAAATTCATCTGTTTGGGCCCTGAACGAACAAAAAAGCATTTCAGGCTAATTTGAGGTCAAAAGAATGAAAGTTTGGTCACTGTCTCGGAATTGCGAGAAAACCCACATACCCTCTCAATTTTACATCATGATTTTAGAATGCCCAATATTGTTTTCAAATTCATCCATTTGGGCCCTGAACAGACAAAAACGCTTTTCAGGCTAATTTGAGGTCAAAAGAATGAAAGTTAGGTCACTGTCTCGGAATTGCGTGAAAACCCACATACCCACACCATTTTTCATGAGGATTCTAGAATTCCCAAGATTGTTGGAAAATTCATATGTTTGGGCCATGAACGAACAAAAACACATTTCAGGCTAATTTGAGGTCAAAAGAATGAAAGTTTGGTCACTATCTCGGAATTGTGTGACAACCCACATACCCATTCCATTTTTCATGAGGATCCTAGAATGCCCAATATTGTTGTCAAATTCATCCTTTTGTGCCCTGAACGGATAAAAACGCTTTTCAGGCTAATTTGAGGTCAAAAGAATGAAAGTTAGGTCACTATCTCGGAATTGCGTGAAAACCCACTTACCCACACCATTTTTCATGAGGATTCTAGAATGCCCAATATTGTTGGAAAATTCATCTGTTTGTGCCCTTAAGGACCAAAAAATAAATTTCAGGCTAATTTGAGGTCAAAAGAATGAAAGTTTGGTGACTGTCTCGGAATTGCGTGAATCCCCACATACCCGCTCAATTTTACATCATGATTTTAGAATGCCCAATATTGTTTTCAAATTCATCCGTTTGGGCCCTGAACGGACAAAACGCTTTTCAGGCTAATTTGAGGTCAAAAGAATGAAAGTTAGGTCACTGTCTCGGAATTGCGTGAAACCCACATACCCACACCATTTTTCATGAGGATTCTAGAATGCCCAATATTATTTTTCAAATTCATCTGTTTGGGCCCTGAACGAACAAAAACACATTTCAGGCTAATTTGATGTCAAAAGCATGAAAGTTTGGTCACTATCTCGGAATTGTGTGACAACCCACATACCCCTTCCATTTTTCATGAGGATCCAAGAATGCCCAATATTGTTGTCAAATTCATCCTTTTGTGCCCTGAACTGATAAAAACGCTTTTCAGGCTAATTTGAGGTCAAAAGAATGAAAGTTAGGTATGTCTTGGAATTGCGTGAAAACCCACATACCCTCTCAATTTTACATCATGATTTTAGAATGCCCAATATTGTTTTCAAATTCATCCGTTTGGGCCCTGAACGGACAAAAACGCTTTTCAGGCTAATTTGAGGTCAAAAGAATGAAAGTTTGGTCACTGTCTCGGAATTGCGTGAAAACCCACATACCCGCTCAATTTTACATCATGATTTTCGAATGCCCAATATTGTTTTCAAATTCATCCGTTTGGACCCTGAACGGACAAAAACGCTTTTCAGGCTAATTTGAGGTCAAAAGAATGAAAGTTAGGTCACTGTCTCAGAATTGCGTGAAAACCCACATACACACCATTTTTCATGAGGATTCTAGAATGCCCAATATTATTGGAAAATTCATCTGTTTGCGCCCTGAAGGAACAAAAAAAAATTTCAGGCTAATTTGAGGTCAAAAGAATGAAAGTTTGGTCACTATCTCGGAATTCCGTGAAAACCCACTTACCCACACCATTTTTCATGAGGATTCTAGAATGCCCAATATTGTTGGAAAATTCATCTGTTTGCGAGCTGAAGGAACAAAAAATAAATTTCAGGCTAATTCGAGGCAAAAGAATGAAAGTTTGGTCACTGTCTCAGAATTGTGTGAAAACCCACATACCCACACCATTTTTCATGAGGATTCTAGAATGCCCAATATTGTTGGAAAATTCATCTGTTTGGGCCCTGAACGAACAAAAAAGCATTTCAGGCTAATTTGAGGTCAAAAGAATGAAAGTTTGGTCACTGTCTCGGAATTGCGAGAAAACCCACATACCCTCTCAATTTTACATCATGATTTTAGAATGCCCAATATTGTTTTCAAATTCATCCCTTTGGGCCCTGAACGGACAAAAACGCTTTTCAGGCTAATTTGAGGTCAAAAGGATGAAAGTTAGGTCGCTGTCTCAGAATTGCGTTAAAACCCACATACACACCATTTTTCATGAGGATTCTAAAATGCCCAATATTGTTGGAAAATTCATCTGTTTGCGCCCTGAAGGAACAAAAAATAAATTTCAGGCTAATTTGAGGTCAAAAGAATGAAAGTTTGGTCACTGTCTCGGAATTTCGTGAATCCCCACATACGCGCTCAATTTTACATCATGATTTTAGAATGCCCAATATTGTTTTCAAATTCATCCGTTTGGGCCCTCAACGGACAAAAACGCTTTTCAGGCTAATTTGAGGTCAAAAGAATGAAAGTTAGGTCACTGTCTCGGAATTGCGTGAAAACCCACATACCCACACCATTTTTCATGAGGATTCTAGAATGCCCAATATTGTTTCAAAATTCATCTGTTTGCGCCCTGAAGGAACAAAAAATAAATTTCAGGCTAATTGGAGGTCAAAAGAATGAAAGTTTGGTCACTGTCTCGGAATTGCGTGAATCCCCACATACCCGCTCAATTTTACATCATGATTTTAGAATGCCCAATATTGTTTTCAAATTCATCCGTTTGGGCCCTGAACGGACAAAAACTCTTTTCAGGCTCATTTGAGGTGAAAAGAATGAAAGTTAGGTCACTGTCTCGGAATTGCGTGAAAACCCACATACCCGCTCAATTTTAAATCATGATTTTAGAATGCCCAATATTGTTTTCAAATTCATCCGTTTGGGCCCTGAATGGACAAAAACGCTTTTCAGGCTAATTTGAGGTCAAAAGAATGAAAGTTAGGTCACTGTCTCGGAATTGCGTGAAAACCCACATACCCTCTCAATTTTACATCATGATTTTAGAATGCCCAATATTGTTTTCAAATTCATCCATTTGGGCCCTCAACGGACAAAAACGCTTTTCAGGCTAATTTGAGGTCAAAAGAATGAAAGTTAGGTCACTCTCTCGGAATTGCGTGAAAACCCACTTAGCCACCCCATTTTTCATGAGGATTCTAGAATGCCCAATATTGTTGGAAAATTCATCTGTTTGCGCCCTGAAGGAACAAAAAATAAATTTCAGGCTAATTTGAGGTCAAAAGAATGAAAGTTTGGTCACTGTCTCGGAATTGCGTGAATCCCCACATACCCGCTCAATTTTACATCATGATTTTAGAATGCCCAATATTATTTTCAAATTCATCCGTTTGGGCCCTGAACGGACAAAAACTCTTTTCAGGCTCATTTGAGCTTAAAAGAATGAAAGTTAGGTCACTGTTTCGGAATTGCGTGAAAACCCACATACCCGCTCAATTTTACATAATGATTTTAGAATGCCCAATATTGTTTTCAAATTCATCTGTTTGGGCCCTGAACGGACAAAAACGCTTTTCAGGCTAATTTGAGGTCAAAAGAATAAAAGTTAGGTCACTGTCTCAGAATTGCGTGAAAACCCACATACACACACCATTTTTCTTGAGGATTCTAGAATGCCCAATATTGTTTTCAAATTCATCTGTTTGCGCCCTGAAGGAACAAAACATAAATTTCAGGCTAATTTGAGGTCAAAAGAATGAAAGTTTGGTCACTGTCTCGGAATTTCGTGAATCCCCACATACCCTCTCAATTTTACATCATGATTTTAGAATGCCCAATATTGTTTTCAAATTCATCCGTTTGGGCCCTGAACGGACAAAAACTCTTTTCAGGCTCATTTGAGGTGAAAAGAATGAAAGTTAGGTCACTGTCTCGGAATTGCGTGAAAACCCACATACCCGCTCAATTTTACATCATGATTTTAGAATGCCCAATATTGTTTTCAAATTCATCCTTTTGGGCCCTGAACGGACAAAAACGCTTTTCAGGCTAATTTGAGGTCAAAAGAATGAAAGTTATGTCACTGTCTCGGAATTGCGTGAAAACCCCCATACCCACACCATTTTTCATGAGGATTCTAGAATGCCCAATATTGTTTGAAAATTCATCTGTTTGGGCCCTGAACGAACAAAAACACATTTCAGGCTAATTTGAGGTTAAAAGAATGAAAGTTTGGTCACTGTCTGGGAATTGCTTGAAAACCCACATACCCTCTCAATTTTACATCATGATTTTAGAATGCCCAATATTGTTTTCAAATTCATCCCTTTGGGCCCTGAACGGACAAAAACGCTTTTCAGTCTAATTTGAGGTCAAAAGGATGAAAGTTTGGTCACTCTCTCGGAATTGCGTGAAAACCCACATACCCGCTCAATTTTACATCATGATTTTAGAATGCCCAATATTGTTTTCAAATTCATCCGTTTGGGCCCTGAACGGACAAAAACGCTTTTCAGGCTAATTTGAGGTCAAAAGAATGAAAGTTAGGTCACTATCTCGGAATTGCGTGAAAACCCACTTACCCCCACCATTTTTCATGAGGATTCTAGAATGCCCAATATTGTTGGAAAATTCATCTGTTTGCGCCCTGAAGGACCAAAAAATAAATTTCAGGCTAATTTGAGGTCAAAAGAATGAAAGTTTGGTGACTGTCTCGGAATTGCGTGAATCCCCACATACCCGCTCAATTTTACATCATGATTTTAGAATGCCCAATACTGTTTTCAAATTCATCCGTTTGGGCCCTGAACGGACAAAAACGCTTTTCAGGCTAATTTGAGGTCAAAAGAATGAAAGTTAGGTCACTGTCTCGGAATTGCGTGAAAACCCACTTAGCCACACCATTTTTCATGAGGATTCTAGAATGCCCAATATTGTTGGAAAATTCATCTGTTTGCGCCCTGAAGGAACAAAAAATAAATTTCAGGCTAATTTGAGGTCAAAAGAATGAAAGTTTGGTCACTGTCTCGGAATTGCGTGAATCCCCACATACCCGCTCAATTTTACATCATGATTTTAGAATGCCCAATATTATTTTCAAATTCATCCGTTTGGGCCCTGAACGGACAAAAACTCTTTTCAGGCTCATTTGAGGTTAAAAGAATGAAAGTTAGGTCACTGTTTCGGAATTGCGTGAAAACCCACATACCCGCTCAATTTTACATAATGATTTTAGAATGCCCAATATTGTTTTCAAATTCATCCGTTTGGGCCCTGAACGGACAAAAACGCTTGTCAGGCTAATTTGAGGTCAAAAGGATGAAAGTTAGGTCACTGTCTCAGAATTGCGTGAAAACCCACATACACACACCATTTTTCTTGAGGATTCTAGAATGCCCAATATTGTTTTCAAATTCATCTGTTTGCGCCCTGAAGGAACAAAAAATAAATTTCAGGCTAATTTGAGGTCAAAAGAATGAAAGTTTGGTCACTGTCTCGGAATTTCGTGAATCCCCACATACCTGCTCAATTTTACATCATGATTTTAGAATGCCCAATATTGTTTTCAAATTCATCCGTTTGGGCCCTGAACGGACAAAAACGCTTTTTAGGCTAATGTGAGGTCAAAAGAATGAAAGTTAGGTCACTGTCTCGGATTTGCGTGAAAACCCACATACCCACACCATTTTTCATGGGGATTCTAGAATGCCCAATATTGTTTAAAAATTCATCTGTTTGCGCCCTGAAGGAACAAAAAATATATTTCAGGCTAATTGGAGGTCAAAAGAATGAAAGTTTGGTCACTGTCTCGGAATTGCGTGAATCCCCACATACCCGCTCAATTTTACATCATGATTTTAGAATGCCCAATATTGTTTTCAAATTCATCCGTTTGGGCCCTGAACGGACAAAAACTCTTTTCAGGCTCATTTGAGGTGAAAAGAATGAAAGTTAGGTCACTGTCTCAGAATTGCGTGAAAACCCACATACCCACACCATTTTTCATGAGGATTCTAGAATGCCCAATATTGTTGGAAAATTCATATGTTTGGGCCCTGAACGAACAAAAACACATTTCAGGCTAATTTGAGGTCAAAAGAATGAAAGTTTGGTCGCTATCTCGGAATTGTGTGACAACCCACATACCCCTTCCATTTTTCATGAGGATCCTAGAATGCCCAATATTGTTGTCAAATTCATCCTTTTGTGCCCTGAACGGATAAAAACGATTTTCAGGCTCATTTGATGTCAAAAGAATGAAAGTTAGGTCACTGTCTGGGAATTGCGTGAAAACCCACATACCCTCTCAATTTTACATCACGATTTTAGAATGCTCAATATTGTTTTCAAATTCATCCATTTGGGCCCTCAACGGACAAAAACGCTTTTCAGGCTAATTTGAGATCAAAAGAATGAAAGTTAGGTCACTGTCTCGGAATTGCGTGAAAACCCACATACCCACACCATTTTTCATGAGGATTCTAGAATTCCCAATATTGTTGGAAAATACATATGTTTGGGCCATGAACGAACAAAAACACATTTCAGGCAAATTTGAGGTCAAAAGAATGAAAGTTTGGTCACTATCTCGGAATTGTGTGACAACCCACATACCCCTTCCTTTTTTCATGAGGATCCTAGAATGCCCAATATTGTTGTCAAATTCATCCTTTTGTGCCCTGAACGGATAAAAACGCTTTTCAGGCTAATTTGAGGTCAAAAGAATGAAAGTTAGGTCACTATCTCGGAATTGCGTGAAAACCCACTTACCCACACCATTTTTCATTAGGATTCTAGAATGCCCAATATTGTTGGAAAATTCATCTGTTTGTGCCCTTAAGGACCAAAAAATAAATTTCAGGCTAATTTGAGGTCAAAAGAATGAAAGTTTGGTGACTGTCTCGGAATTGCGTGAAAACCCACATACCCACACCATTTTTCATGAGGATTCTAGAATGCCCAATATTGTTGGAAAATTCATATGTTTGGGCCATGAACGAACAAAAACACATTTCAGGCTAATTTGAGGTCAAAAGAATGAAAGTTTGGTCACTGTCTCGGAATTGCTTGAAAACCCACATACCCTCTCAATTTTACATCATGATTTTAGAATGCCCAATATTGTTTTCAAATTCATCCCTTTGGGCCCTGAACGGACAAAAACGCTTTTCAGGCTAATTTGAGGTCAAAAGGATGAAAGTTTGGTCACTCTCTCGGAATTGCGTGAAAACCCACATACCCGCTCAATTTTACATCATGATTTTAGAATGCCCAATATTGTTTTCAAATTCATCCGTTTGGGCCCTGAACGGACAAAAACGCTTTTCAGGCTAATTTGAGGTCAAAAGAATGAAAGTTAGGTCACTGTCTCGGAATTGCGTGAAAACCCACATACCCACACCATTTTTCATGAGGATTCTAGAATTCCCAATATTGTTGGAAAATTCATATGTTTGGGCCATGAACGAACAAAAACACATTTCAGGCTAATTTGAGGTCAAAAGAATGAAAGTTTGGTCACTATCTCGGAATTGTGTGACAACCCACATACCCCTTCCATTTTTCATGAGGATCCTAGAATGCCCAATATTGGTGTCAAATTCATCCTTTTGTGCCCTGAACGGATAAAAACGCTTTTCAGGCTAATTTGAGGTCAAAAGAATGAAAGTTAGGTCACTATCTCGGAATTGCGTGAAAACCCACTTAGCCACACCATTTTTCATGAGGATTCTAGAATGCCCAATATTGTTGGAAAATTCATCTGTTTGCGCCCTGATAGAACAAAAAATAAATTTCAGGCTAATTTGAGGTCAAAAGAATGAAAGTTTGGTCACTGTCTCGGAATTGCGTGAAATCCCACATACCCACACCATTTTTCATGGGGATTCTAAAATGGACAATATTGTTGGAAAATTCATCTGTTTGCGCCCTGAAGGAACAAAAAAGAAATTTCAGGCTAATTTGAGGTCAAAAGAATGAAAGTTTGGTCACTGTCTCGGAATTGCGTGAATCCCCACATACCCGCTCAATTTTACATCATGATTTTAGAATGCCAAATATTGTTTTCAAATTCATCCGTTTGGGCCGTGAACGGACAAAAACTCTTTTCAGGCTCATTTGAGGTTAAAAGAATGAAAGTTAGGTCACTGTGTCGGAATTGCGTGAAAACCCACATACCCGCTCAATTTTACATCATGATTTTAGAATGCCCAATATTGTTTTCAAATTCATCCGTTTGGGCCCTGAACGGACAAAAACGCTTTTCAGGCTAATTTGAGGTCAAAAGAATGAAAGTTAGGTCACTGTCTCAGAATTGCGTGAAAACCCACATACACACACCATTTTTCATGAGGATTCTAGAATGCCCAATATTGTTGGAAAATTCATCTGTTTGCGCCCTGAAGGAATAAAAAATAAATTTCAGGCTAATTTGAGGTCAAAAGAATGAAAGTTTGGTCACTGTGTCGGAATTTCGTGAATCCCCACATACCCGCTCAATTTTACATCATGATTTTAGAATGCCCAATATTGTTTTCAAATTCATCCGTTTGGGCCCTGAACGGACAAAAACGCTTTTTAGGCTAATTTGAGGTCAAAAGAATGAAAGTTAGGTCACTGTCTCGGATTTGCGTGAAAACCCACATACCCACACCATTTTTCATGAGGATTCTAGAATGCCCAATATTGTTTCAAAATTCATCTGTTTGAGCCCTGAAGGAACAAAAAATATATTTCAGGCTAATTGGAGGTCAAAAGAATGAAAGTTTGGTCACTGTCTCGGAATTGCGTGAATCCCCACATACCCGCTCAATTTTACATCATGATTTTAGAATGCCCAATATTGTTTTCAAATTCATCCGTTTGGGCCCTGAACGGACAAAAACGCTTTTCAGGCTAATTTGAAGTCAAAAGAATGAAAGTTTGGTCACTGTCTCGGAATTGTGTGAAAGCCCACATACCCGCTCAATTTTAGATCATGATTTTAGAATGCCTAATATTGTTTTCAAATTCATCCGTTTGGGCCCTAAACGAACAAAAACGCTTTTCAGGCTAATTTGAGGTCAAAAGAATGAAAGTTAGGTCACTGTCTCGGAATTGCGTGAAAACCCACATACCCACACCATTTTTCATGAGGATTCTAGAATGCCCAATATTGTTGGAAAATTCATCTGTTTGCGCCCTGAACGAACTCAAAATAAATATCAGGCTAATTTGAGATCAAAAGAATGAAAGTTTGGTCACTGTCTCGGAATTGCGTGAATCCCCACATACCCGCTCAATTTTACATCATGATTTTAGAATGCCCAATATTGTTTTCAAATTCATCCGTTTTGGACCTGAACGGACAAAAACTCTTTTCAGGCTCATTTGAGGTGAAAAGAATGAAAGTTAGGTCACTGTCTCGGAATTGCGTGAAAACCCACATACCCGCTCAATTTTAAATCATGATTTTAGAATGCCCAATATTGTTTTCAAATTCATCCGTTTGGGCCCTGAACGGACAAAAACGCTTTTCAGGCTAATTTGAGATCAAAAGAATGAAAGTTAGGTCACTGTCTCGGAATTGCGTGAAAACCCACATACCCACACCATTTTTCATGAGGATTCTAGAATGCCCAATAATGTTGGAAAATTCATCTGTTTGGGCCCTGAACGAACAAAAACACATTTCAGGCTAATTTGAGGTCAAAAGAATGAAAGTTTGGTCACTATCTCGGAATTGTGTGACAACCCACATACCCCTTCCATTTTTCATGAGGATCCTAGAATGCCCAATATTGTTGTCAAATTCATCCTTTTGTGCCCTGAACGGATAAAAACGATTTTCAGGCTCATTTGATATCAAAAGAATGAAAGTTAGGTAGTCTTGGAATTGCGTGAAAACCCACATACCCTCTCAAAGACGATTTTCAGGCTCATTTGATGTCAAAATAATGAAAGTTAGGTCACTGTCTGGGAATTGAGTGAAAACCCACATACCCTCTCAATTTTACATCATGATTTTAGAACGCCCAATATTGTTTTCAAATTCATCCATTTGGGCCCTCAACGGACAAAAACGCTTTTCAGGCTAATTTGAGGTCAAAAGAATGAAAGTTAGGTCACTGTCTCGGAATTGCGTGAAAACCCACATACCCACACCATTTTTCATGAGGATTCTCGAATGCCCAATATTGTTGGAAAATTCATCTGTTTGGGCCCTGAACGGACAAAAACTCTTTTCAAGCTCATTTGAGGTTAAAAGAATGAAAGTTTGGTAACTATCTCGGAATTGTGTGACAACCCACATACCCCTTCCATTTTTCATGAGGATCCTAGAATGCCCAATATTGTTGTCAAATTCATCCTTTTGTGCCCTGAACGGTTAAAAACGCTTTTCAGGCTAATTTGAGGTCAAAAGAATGAAAGTTAGGTCACTATCTCGGAATTGCGTGAAAACCCACTTACCCACACCATTTTTCATGAGGATTCTAGAATGCCCAATATTGTTGGAAAATTCATCTGTTTGCGCCCTGAAGGACCAAAAAATAAATTTCAGGCTAATTTGAGGTCAAAAGAATGAAAGTTTGGTGACTGTCTCGGAATTGCGTGAATCCCCACATACCCGCTCAATTTTACATCATGATTTTAGAATGCCCAATACTGTTTTCAAATTCATCCGTTTGGGCCCTGAACGGACAAAAACGCTTTTCAGGCTAATTTGAGGTCAAAAGAATGAAAGTTATGTCACTGTCTCGGAATTGCGTCAAAACCCACATACCCTCTCAATTTTACATCATGATTTTAGAATGCCCAATATTGTTTTCAAATTCATCCATTTGGGCCCTCAACGGACAAAAACGCTTTTCAGGCTAATTTGAGGTCAAAAGAATGAAAGTTAGGTCACTGTCTCGGAATTGCGTGAAAACCCACATACCCACACCATTTTTCATGAGGATTCTAGAATGCCCAATATTGTTGGAAAAGTCATCTGTTTGGGCCCTGAACGGACAAAAACTCTTTTCAGGCTCATTTGAGGTTAAAAGAATGAAAGTTTGGTAACTATCTCGGAATTGTGTGACAACCCACATACCCCTTCCATTTTTCATGAGGATCCTAGAATGCCCAATATTGTTGTCAAATTCATCCTTTTGTGCCCTGAACGGATAAATACGCTTTTCAGGCTAATTTGAGGTCAAAAGAATGAAAGTTAGGTCACTATCTCGGAATTGCGTGAAAACCCACTTACCCACACCATTTTTCATGAGGATTCTAGAATGCCCAATATTGTTGGAAAATTCATCTGTTTGCGCCCTGAAGGACCAAAAAATAAATTTCAGGCTAATTTGAGGTCAAAAGAATGAAAGTTTGGTGACTGTCTCGGAATTGCGTGAATCCCCACATACCCGCTCAATTTTACATCATGATTTTAGAATGCCCAATACTGTTTTCAAATTCATCCGTTTGGGCCCTGAACAGACAAAAACGCTTTTCAGGCTAATTTGAGGTCAAAAGAATGAAAGTTATGTCACTGTCTCAGAATTGCGTGAAAACCCACATACCCCACCATTTTTAATGAGGATTCTAGAATGCCCAATATTGTTGGAAAAGTCATCTGTTTGGGCCCTGAACGAACAAAAACACATTTCAGGCTGATTTGAGGTCAAAAGAATGAAAGTTTGGTCACTGTCTCGGAATTGCGTGAAGACCCACATACCCTCTCAATTTTACATCATGATTTTAGAATGCCCAATATTGTTTTCAAATTCATCCGTTTGGGCCCTGAACGGACAAAAACGCTTTTCAGGCTAATTTGAGGTCAAAAGAATGAATGTTAGGTCACTGTCTCGGAATTGTGTGAATACCCACATACCCACACCATTTTTCATGAGGATTCTAGAATGCCCAATATTGTTGCAAAATTCATCTGTTTGGGCCCTGAACGGACAAAAACTCTTTTCACGCTCATTTGAGGTTAAAAGAATGAAAGTTTGGTAACTATCTCGGAAATGTGTGACAACCCACATACCCCTTCCATTTTTCATGAGGATCCTAGAATGCCCAATATTGTTGTCAAATTCATCCTTTTGTGCCCTGAACGGATAAAAACGCTTTTCAGGCTAATTTGAGGTCAAAAGAATGAAAGTTAGGTCACTATCTCGGAATTGCGTGAAAACCCACTTACCCACACCATTTTTCATGAGGATTCTAGAATGCCCAATATTGTTGGAAAATTCATCTGTTTGCGCCCTGAAGGACCAAAAAATAAATTTCAGGCTAATTTGAGGTCAAAAGAATGAAAGTTTGGTCACTGTCTCGGAATTGCGTGAAAACCCACATACCCGCTCAATTTTACATCATGATTTTAGAATGCCCAATATTGTTTTCAAATTCATCCGTTTGGGCCCTCAACGGACAAAAACGCTTTTCAGGCTAATTTGAGGTCAAAAGAATGAAAGTTAGGTCACTGTCTCGGAATTGCGTGAAAACCCACATACCCGCTCAATTTTACATCATGATTTTCGAATGCACAATATTGTTTTCAAATTCATCCGTTTGGGCCCTGAACGGACAAAAACGCTTTTCAGGCTAATTTGAGGTCAAAACAATGAAAGTTAGGTCACTATCTCGGAATTGCGTGAAAACCCACTTACCCACACCATTTTTCATGAGGATTCTAGAATGCCCAATATTGTTGGAAAATTCATCTGTTTGCGCCCTGAAGGACCAAAAAATAAATTTCAGGCTAATTTGAGGTCAAAAGAATGAAAGTTTGGTGACTATCTCGGAATTGCGTGAATCCCCACATACCCGCTCAATTTTACATCATGATTTTAGAATGCCCAATATTGTTTTCAAATTCATCCGTTTGGGCCCTGAACGGACAATAACGCTTTTCAGGCAAATTTGAGGTCAAAAGAATGAAAGTTTGGTCACTGTCTCGGAATTGCGTGAAAACCCACATACCCGCTCAATTTTAGATCATGATTTTAGAATGCCCAATATTGTTTTCAAATTCATCCGTTTGGGCCCTGAACGGACAAAAACGCTTTGCAGGCTAATTTGAGGTCAAAAGAATGAAAGTTAGGTCACTGTCTCAGAATTGCGTGAAAACCCACATACACACACCATTTTTCATGAGGATTCTAGAATGCTCCATATTGTTGGAAAATTCATCTGTTTGCGCCCTGAAAGAACAAAAAGTAAATTTCAGGCTAATTTGAGGTCAAAAGAATGAAAGTTTGGTCACTGTCTCGGAATTTCGTGAATCCCCACTTACCCGCTCAATTTTACATCATGATTTTAGAATGCCCAATATTGTTTTCAAATTCATCCGTTTGGGCCCTGAACGGACAAAAACGCTTTTCAGGCTAATTTGAGGTCAAAAGAATGAAAGTTATGTCACTGTCTCGGAATTGCGTGAAAACCCACACACCCACACCATTTTTCATGAGGATTCTAGAATGCCCAATATTGTTGGAAAATTCATCTGTTTGCGCGCTGAAGGAACAAAAAATAAATTTCAGGCTAATTCGAGGCAAAAGAATGAAAGTTTGGTCACTGTCTCAGAATTGCGTGAAAACCCACATACCCACACCATTTTTCATGAGGATTCTAGAATGCCCAATATTGTTGGAAAATTCATCTGTTTGGGCCCTGAACGAACAAAAAAGCAATTCAGGCTAATTTGAGGTCAAAAGAATGAAAGTTTGGTCACTGTCTCGGAATTGCGTGAAAACCCACATACCCTCTCAATTTTACATCATGATTTTAGAATGCCCAATATTGTTTTCAAATTCATCCGTTTGGGCCCTGAACGGACAAAAACGCTTTTCAGGCTAATTTGAGGTCAAAAGGATGAAAGTTTGGTCACTGTCTCGGAATTGCGTGAAAACCCACATACCCGCTCAATTTTACATCATGATTTTCGAATGCACAATATTGTTTTCAAATTCATCCGTTTGGGCCCTGAACGGACAAAAACGCTTTTCAGGCTAATTTGAGGTCAAAAAAATGAAAGTTAGGTCACTCTCTCGGAATTGCGTGAAAACCCACTTACCCACACCATTTTTCATGAGGATTCTAGAATGCCCAATATTGTTGGAAAATTCATCTGTTTGCGCCCTGAAGGACCAAAAAATAAATTTCAGGCTAATTTGAGGTCAAAAGAATGAAAGTTTGGTGACTATCTCGGAATTGCGTGAATCCCCACATACCCGCTCAATTTTACATCATGATTTTAGAATGCCCAATATTGTTTTCAAATTCATCCGTTTGGGCCCTGAACGGACAATAACGCTTTTCAGGCAAATTTGAGGTCAAAAGAATGAAAGTTTGGTCACTGTCTCGGAATTGCGTGAAAACCCACATACCCGCTCAATTTTAGATCATGATTTTAGAATGCCCAATATTGTTTTCAAATTCATCCGTTTGGGCCCTGAACGGACAAAAACGCTTTGCAGGCTAATTTGAGGTCAAAAGAATGAAAGTTAGGTCACTGTCTCAGAATTGCGTGAAAACCCACATACACACACCATTTTTCATGAGGATTCTAGAATGCTCCATATTGTTGGAAAATTCATCTGTTTGCGCCCTGAAAGAACAAAAAGTAAATTTCAGGCTAATTTGAGGTCAAAAGAATGAAAGTTTGGTCACTGTCTCGGAATTTCGTGAATCCCCACTTACCCGCTCAATTTTACATCATGATTTTAGAATGCCCAATATTGTTTTCAAATTCATCCGTTTGGGCCCTGAACGGACAAAAACGCTTTTCAGACTAATTTGAGGTCAAAAGAATGAAAGTTATGTCACTGTCTCGGAATTGCGTGAAAACCCACACACCCACACCATTTTTCATGAGGATTCTAGAATGCCCAATATTGTTGGAAAATTCATCTGTTTGCGCGCTGAAGGAACAAAAAATAAATTTCAGGCTAATTCGAGGCAAAAGAATGAAAGTTTGGTCACTGTCTCAGAATTGCGTGAAAACCCACATACCCACACCATTTTTCATGAGGATTCTAGAATGCCCAATATTGTAGGAAAATTCATCTGTTTGGGCCCTGAACGAACAAAAAAGCAATTCAGGCTAATTTGAGGTCAAAAGAATGAAAGTTTGGTCACTGTCTCGGAATTGCGTGAAAACCCACATACCCTCTCAATTTTACATCATGATTTTAGAATGCCCAATATTGTTTTCAAATTCATCCGTTTGGGCCCTGAACGGACAAAAACGCTTTTCAGGCTAATTTGAGGTCAAAAGGATGAAAGTTTGGTCACTGTCTCGGAATTGCGTGAAAACCCACATACCCGCTCAATTTTACATCATGATTTTAGAATGCCCAATATTGTTTTCAAATTCATCCGTTTGGGCCCTGAATGGACAAAAACGCTTTTCAGGCTAATTTGAGGTCAAAAGAATGAAAGTTAGGTCACTATCTCAGAATTGCGTGAAAACCCACATACACACACCATTTTTCATGAGGATTCTAGAACGCCCAATATTGTTGGAAAATTCATCTGTTTGGGCCCTGAACGGACAAAAACACTTTTCAGGCTAATTTGAGGTCAAAAGAATGAAAGTTAGGTCACAGTCTCAGAATTGCGTGAAAACCCACATACACACACCATTTTTCATGAGGATTCTAGAATGCCCAATATTGTTGGAAAATTCATCTGTTTGCACCCTGAAGGACCAAAAAATAAATTTCAGGCTAATTTGAGGTCAAAAGAATGAAAGTTTGGTGACTGTCTCGGAATTGCGTGAAAACCCACATACCCTCTCAATTTTACATCATGATTTTAGAATGCCCAATATTGTTTTCAAATTCATCCGTTTGGGCCCTGAACGGACAAAAACTCTTTTCAGGCTCATTTGGGTTAAAAGAATGAAAGTTAGGTCACTGTCTCGGAATTGCGTGAAAACCCACTTACCCGCTCAATTTTACATCATGATTTTAGAATGCCCAATACTGTTTTCAAATTCATCCGTTTGGGCCCTGAACGGACAAAAACGCTTTTCAGGCTAATTTGAGGTCAAAAGAATGAAAGTTATGTCACTGTCTCAGAATTGCGTGAAAACCCACATACCCCACAATTTTTCATGAGGATTCTAAAATGCCCAATATTGTTGGAAAAGTCATCTGTTTGTGCCCTGAACGAACAAAAACCCATTTCAGGCTGATTTGAGGTCAAAAGAATGAAAGTTTGGTCACTGTCTCGGAATTGCGTGAAGACCCACATACCCTCTCAATTTTACATCATGATTGTAGAATGCCCAATATTGTTTTCAAATTCATCCGTTTGGGCCCTGAACGGACAAAAACGCTTTTCAGGCTAATTTGAGGTCAAAAGAATGAAAGTTAGGTCACTGTCTCGGAATTGCGTGAACACCCACATACCCACACCATTTTTCATGAGGATTCTAGAATGCCCAATATTGTTGGAAAATTCATCTGTTTGGGCCCTGAACGGACAAAAACTCTTTTCAAGCTCATTTGAGGTTAAAAGAATGAAAGTTTGGTAACTATCTCGGAATTGTGTGACAACCCACATACCCCTTCCATTTTTCATGAGGATCCTAGAATGCCCAATATTGTTGTCAAATTCATCCTTTTGTGCCCTGAACGGATAAAAACGCTTTTCAGGCTAATTTGAGGTCAAAAGAATGAAAGTTAGGTCACTATCTCGGAATTGCGTGAAAACCCACTTACCCACACCATTTTTCATGAGGATTCTAGAATGCCCAATATTGTTGGAAAATTCATCTGTTTGCGCCCTGAAGGACCAAAAAATAAATTTCAGGCTAATTTGAGGTCAAAAGAATGAAAGTTTGGTGACTGTCTCGGAATTGCGTGAATCCCCACATACCCGCTCAATTTTACATCATGATTTAAGAATGCCCAATACTGTTTTCAAATTCATCCGTTTGGGCCCTGAACGGACAAAAACGCTTTTCAGGCTAATTTGAGGTCAAAAGAATGAAAGTTATGTCACTGTCTCGGAATTGCGTGAAAACCCACATACCCTCTCAATTTTACATCATGATTTTAGAATGCCCAATATTGTTTTCAAATTCATCCATTTGGGCCCTCAACGGACAAAAACGCTTTTCAGGCTAATTTGAGGTCAAAAGAATGAAAGTTAGGTCACTGTCTCGGAATTGCGTGAAAACCCACATACCCACACCATTTTTCATGAGGATTCTAGAATGCCCAATATTGTTGGAAAATTCATCTGTTTGGGCCCTGAACGGACAAAAACTCTTTTCAGGCTCATTTGAGGTTAAAAGAATGAAAGTTTGGTAACTATCTCGGAATTGTGTGACAACCCACATACCCCTTCCATTTTTCATGAGGATCCTAGAATGCCCAATATTGTTGGAAAATTCATCTGTTTGGGCCCTAGACGGACAAAAACACTTTTTTGGCTAATTTAAGGTCAAAAGAATGAAAGTTAGGTCACAGTCTCAGAATTGCGTGAAAACCCACATACACACACCATTTTTCATGAGGATTCTAGAATGCCCAATATTGTTGGAAAATTCATCTGTTTGCGCCCTGAAGGACCAAAAAATAAATTTCAGGCTAATTTGAGGTCAAAAGAATGAAAGTTTGGTGACTGTCTCGGAATTGCGTGAAAACCCACATACCCTCTCAATTTTACATCATGATTTTAGAATGCCCAATATTGTTTTCAAATTCATCCGTTTGGGCCCTGAACGGACAAAAACTCTTTTCAGGCTCATTTGAGGTTAAAAGAATGAAAGTTAGGTCACTGTCTCGGAATTGCGTGAAAACCCACTTACCCGCTCAATTTTACATCATGATTTTAGAATGCCCAATACTGTTTTCAAATTCATCCGTTTGGGCCCTGAACGGACAAAAACGCTTTTCAGGCTAATTTGAGGTCAAAAGAATGAAAGTTATGTCACTGTCTCAGAATTGCGTGAAAACCCACATACCCCACCATTTTTCATGAGGATTCTAGAATGCCCAATATTGTTGGAAAAGTCATCTGTTTGGGCCCTGAACGAACAAAAACACATTTCAGGCTGATTTGAGGTCAAAAGAATGAAAGTTTGGTCACTGTCTCGGAATTGCGTGAAGACCCACATACCCTCTCAATTTTACATCATGATTTTAGAATGCCCAATATTGTTTTCAAATTCATCCGTTTGGGCCCTGAACGGACAAAAACGCTTTTCAGGCTAATTTGAGGTCAAAAGAATGAAAGTTAGGTCACTGTCTCGGAATTGCGTGAAAACCCACATACCCACACCATTTTTCATGAGGATTCTAGAATGCCCAATATTGTTGGAAAAGTCATCTGTTTGGGCCCTGAACGAACAAAAACACATTTCAGGCTGATTTGAGGTCAAAAGAATGAAAGTTTGGTGACTGTCTCGGAATTGCGTGAAAACCCACATACCCTCTCAATTTTACATCATGATTTTAGAATGCCCAATATTGTTTTCAAATTCATCCGTTTGGGCCCTGAACGGACAAAAACGCTTTTCAGGATAATTTGAGGTCAAAAGAATGAATGTTAGCTCACTGTCTCGGAATTGTGTGAAAACCCACATACCCACACCATTTTTCATGAGGATTCTAGAATGCCAAATATTGTTGCAAAATTCATCTGTTTGGGCCCTGAACGGACAAAAACTCTTTTCAGGCTAATTTGAGGTTAAAAGAATGAAAGTTTGGTAACTATCTCGGAATTGCGTGAAAACCCACTTACCCACACCATTTTTCATGAGGATTCTAGAATGCCCAATATTGTTGGAAAATTCATCTGTTTGCGCCCTGAAGGACCAAAAAATAAATTTCAGGCTAATTTGAGGTCAAAAGAATGAAAGTTTGGTGACTGTCTCGGAATTGCGTGAATCCCCACGTACCCGCTCAATTTTACATCATGATTTTAGAATGCCCAATATTGTTTTCAAATTCATCCGTTTTGGCCCTGAACGGACAAAAACGCTTTTCAGGCTAATTTGAGGTCAAAAGATTGAAAGTTTGGTCACTGTCTCGGAATTGCGTGAAAACCCACATACCCTCTCAATTTTACATCATTATTTTAGAATGCCCAATATTGTTTTCAAATTCATCCGTTTGGGCCCTGAACGGACAAAAACGCTTTTCAGGCTAATTTGAGGTCAAAAGAATGAAAGTTAGGTCACTGTCTCGGAATTGCGTGAAAACCCACATACCCACACCATTTTTCATGAGGATTCTAGAATGCCCAATATTATTGGAAAATTCATCTGTTTGGGCCCTCAACGGACAAAAACTCTTTTCAGGCTAATTTGAGGTTAAAAGAATGAAAGTTTGGTAACTATCTCGGAATTGTGTGACAACCCACATACCCCTTCCATTTTTCATGAGGATCCTAGAATGCCCAATATTGTTGTCAAATTCATCCTTTTGTGCCCTGAACGGATAAAAACGCTTTTCAGGCTAATTTGAGGTCAAAAGAATGAAAGTTAGGTCACTATCTTGGAATTCCGTGAAAACCCACTTACCCACACCATTTTTTATGAGGATTCTAGAATGCCCAATATTGTTGGAAAATTCATCTGTTTGCGCCCTGAAGGACCAAAAAATAAATTTCAGGCTAATTTGAGGTCAAAAGAATGAAAGTTTGGTGACTGTCTCGGAATTGCGTGAATCCCCACATACCCGCTCAATTTTACATCATGATTTTAGAATGCCCAATATTGTTTTCAAATTCATCCGTTTTGGCCCTGAACGGACAAAAACGCTTTTCAGGCTAATTTGAGGTCAAAAGATTGAAAGTTTGGTCACTGTCTCGGAATTGCGTGAAAACCCACATACCCTCTCAATTTTACATCATGATTTTAGAATGCCCAATATTGTTTTCAAATTCATCCATTTGGGCCCTCAACGGACAAAAACGCTTTTCAGGCTAATTTGAGGTCAAAAGAATGAAAGTTAGGTCACTGTCTCGGAATTGCGTGAAAACCCACATACCCACACCATTTTTCATGAGGATTCTAGAATGCCCAATATTGTTGGAAAATTCATCTGTTTGGGCCCTGAACGGACAAAAACTCTTTTCATGCTCATTTGAGGTTAAAAGAATGAAAGTTTGGTAACTATCTCGGAATTGTGTGACAACCCACATACCCCTTCCATTTTTCATGAGGATCCTAGAATGCCCAATATTGTTGTCAAATTCATCCTTTTGTGCCCTGAACGGATAAATACGCTTTTCAGGCTAATTTGAGGTCAAAAGAATGAAAGTTAGGTCACAGTCTCAGAATTGCGTGAAAACCCACTTACCCACACCATTTTTCATGAGGACTCTAGAATGCCCAATATTGTTGGAAAATTAATCTGTTTGAGCCCTGAAGGACCAAAAAATAAATTTCAGGCTAATTTGAGGTCAAAAGAATGAAAGTTTGGTGACTGTCTCAGAATTGCGTGAATCCCCACATACCCGCTCAATTTTACATCATGATTTTAGAATGCCCAATATTGTTTTCAAATTCATCCGTTTTGGCCCTGAACGGACAAAAACGCTTTTCAGGCTAATTTGAGGTTAAAAGAATGAAAGTTAGGTCACTGTCTCGGAATTGCGTGAAAACCCACTTACCCGCTCAATTTTACATCATGATTTTAGAATGCCCAATATTGTTTTCAAATTCATCCGTTTGGGCCCTGAACGGACAAAAACGCTTTTCAGGCTAATTTGAGGTCAAAAGAATGAAAGTTATGTCACTGTCTCGGAATTGCGTGAAAACCCACATACCCACACCATTTTTCATGAGGATTCTAGAATGCCCAATATTGTTGGAAAATTCATCTGTTTGGGCCCTGAACGGACAAAAACTCTTTTCAGGCTCATTTGAGGTTAAAAGAATGAAAGTTTGGTAACTATCTCGGAATTGTGTGACAACCCACATACCCCTTCCATTTTTCATGACGATCCTAGAATGCCCAATATTGTTGTCAAATTCATCCTTTTGTGCCCTGAACGGATAAATACGCTTTTCAGGCTAATTTGAGGGTAAAAGAATGAAAGTTAGGTCACTATCTCGGAATTGCGTGAAAACCCACTTACCCACACCATTTTTCATGAGGATTCTAGAATGCCCAATATTGTTGGAAAATTCATCTGTTTGCGCCCTGAAGGACCAAAAAATAAATTTCAGGCTAATTTGAGGTCAAAAAATTGAAAGTTAGGTCACTGTCTCGGAATTGCGTGAAAACCCACTTACCCGCTCAATTTTACATCATGATTTTAGAATGCCCAATACTGTTTTCAAATTCATCCGTTTGGGCCCTGAACGGACAAAAACGCTTTTCAGGCTAATTTGAGGTCAAAAGAATGAAAGTTATGTCACTGTCTCAGAATTGCGTGAAAACCCACATACCCCACCATTTTTCATGAGGATTCTAGAATGCCCAATATTGTTGGAAAAGTCATCTGTTTGGGCCCTGAACGAACAAAAACACATTTCATGCTGATTTGAGGTCAAAAGAATGAAAGTTTGGTCACTGTCTCGGAATTACGTGAAGACCCACATACCCTCTCAATTTTACATCATGATTTTAGAATGCCCAATATTGTTTTCAAATTCATCCGTTTGGGCCCTGAACGGACAAAAACGCTTTTCAGGCTAATTTGAGGTCAAAAGAATGAAAGTTAGGTCACTGTCTCGGAATTGCGTGAAAACCCACATACCCACACCATTTTTCATGAGGATTCTAGAATGCCCAATATTGTTGGAAAATTCATCTGTTTGCGCCCTGAACGGACAAAAACTCTTTTCAGGCTAATTTGAGGTTAAAAGAATGAAAGTTTGGTAACTATCTCGGAATTGTGTGACAACCCACATACCCCTTCCATTTTTCATGAGGATCCTAGAATGCCCAATATTGTTGTCAAATTCATCCTTTTGTGCCCTGAACTGATAAAAACGCTTTTCAGGCTAATTTGAGGTCAAAAGAATGAAAGTTAGGTATGTCTGGGAATTGCGTGAAAACCCACATACCCTCTCAATTTTACATCATGATTTTAGAATGCCCAATATTGTTTTCAAATTCATCCGTTTGGGCCCTCAGCGGACAAAAACGTTTTTCAGGCTAATTTGAGGTCAAGAGAATGAAAGTTAGGTCACAGTCTCAGAATTGCGTGAAAACCCACATACACACACCATTTTTCATGAGGATTCTAGAATGCCCAATATTGTTGGAAAATTCATCTGTTTGCGCCCTGAAGGACCAAAAAATAAATTTCAGGCTAATTTGAGGTCAAAAGAATGAAAGTTTGGTCACTGTCTCGGAATTGCGTGAAAACCCACATACCCTCTCAATTTTACATCATGATTTTAGATTGCCCAATATTGTTTTCTAATTCATCCGTTTGGGCCCTGAACGGACAAAACGCTTTTCAGGCTAATTTGAGGTCAAAAGAATGAAAGTTAGGTCACTGTCTCGGAATTGCGTGAAAACCCACATACCCACACCATTTTTCATGAGGATTCTAGAATGCCCAATATTGTTGGAAAATTCATCTGTTTGGGCCCTGGACGGACAAAAACTCTTTTCAGGCTCATTTGAGGTTAAAAGAATGAAAGTTTGGTAACTATCTCGGAATTGTGTGACAACCCACATACCCCTTCCATTTTTCATGAGGATCCTAGAATGCCCAATATTGTTCGAAAATTCATCTGTTTGGGCCCTGAACGGACAAAAACACTTTTCAGGCTAATTTGAGGTCAAAAGAATGAAAGTTAGGTCACAGTCTCAGAATTGCGTGAAAACCCACATACACACACCATTTTTCATGAGGATTCTAGAATGCCCAATATTGTTGGAAAATTCATCTGTTTGCGCCCTGAAGGACCAAAAAATAAATTTCAGGCTAATTTGAGGTCAAAAGAAAGAAAGTTTGGTGACTGTCTCAGAATTGCGTGAATCCCAACATACCCGCTCAATTTTACATCATGATTTTAGAATGCCCAATATTGTTTTCAAATTCATCCGTTTGGGCCTTCAACGGACAAAAACGCTTTTCAGGCTAATTTGAGGTCAAAAGAATGAAAGTTAGGTCACTGTCTCGGAATTGCGTGAAAACCCACATACCCACACCATTTTTCATGAGGATTCTAGAATGCCCAATATTGTTGGAAAATTCATCTGTTTGGGCACTGAACGGACAAAAACGCTTTTCAGGCTAATTTGAGGTCAAAAGAATGAAAGTTAGGTCACTGTCTCAGAATTGCGTGAAAACCCACATACACACACCATTTTTCATGAGCATTCTAGAATGCCCAATATTGTTGGAAAATTCATCTATTTGCGCCCTGAAGGACCAAAAAATAAATTTCAGGCTAATTTGAGGTCAAAAGAATGAAAGTTTGGTGACTATCTCGGAATTGCGTGAATCCGCACATACCCGCTCAATTTTACATCATGATTTTAGAATGCCCAATATTGTTTTCAAATTCATCCGTTTGGGCCCGGAACGGACAAAAACGCTTTTCAGGCTAATTTGAGGTCAAAAGAATGAAAGTTAGGTCACTGTCTCGGAATTGCGTGAAAACCCACATACCCACACCATTTTTCATGAGGATTCTAGAATTCCCAATATTGTTGGAAAATTCATATGTTTGGGCCATGAACGAACAAAAACACATTTCAGGCTAATTTGAGGTCAAAAGAATGAAAGTTTGGTCACTATCTCGGAATTGTGTGACAACCCACATACCCCTTCCATTTTTCATGAGGATCCTAGAATGCCCAATATTGTTTAAAAATTCATCTGTTTGCGCCCTGAAGGAACAAAAAATAAATTTCAGGCTAATTCGAGGCAAAAGAATGAAAGTTTGGTCACTGTCTCGGAATTGCGTGAAAACCCACATACCCGCTCAATTTTACATCATGATTTTAGAATGCCCAATATTGTTTTCAAATTCATCCGTTTGGGCCCTCAACGGACAAAAACGCTTTTCAGGCTAATTTGAGGTCAAAAGAATGAAAGTTAGGTCACTGTCTCGGAATTGCGTGAAAACCCACATACCCACACCATTTTTCATGAGGATTCTAGAATGCCCAATATTGTTGGAAAATTCATCTGTTTGCGCGCTGAAGGAACAAAAAATAAATTTCAGGCTAATTCGAGGCAAAAGAATGAAAGTTTGGTCACTGTCTCGGAATTGCGTGAAAACCCACATACCCGCTCAATTTTAGATCATGATTTTAGAATGCCCAATATTGTTTTCAAATTCATCCGTTTGGGCCCTCAACGAACAAAAACGCTTTTCAGGCAAATTTGAGGTCAAAAGAATGAAAGTTTGGTCACTGTCTCGGAATTGCGTGAAAACCCACATACCCGCTCAATTTTAGATCATGATTTTAGAATGCCCAATATTGTTTTCAAATTCATCCGTTTGGGCCCTGAACGGACAAAAACGCTTTGCAGGCTAATTTGAGGTCAAAAGAATGAAAGTTAGGTCACTGTCTCGGAATCGCGTGAAAACCCGCATACACACACCATTTTTCATGAGGATTCTAGAATGCCCAATATTGTTGGAAAATTCATCTGTTTGCGAGCTGAAGGAACAAAAAATAAATTTCAGGCTAATTTGAGGTCAAAAGAATGAAAGTTTGGTCACTGTCTCGGAATTTCGTGAATCCCCACTTACCCGCTCAATTTTACATCATGATTTTAGAATGCCCAATATTGTTTTCAAATTCATCCGTTTGGGCCCTGAACGGAATAAAACCCATTTCAGGCTAATTTGAGGTCAAAAGAATGAAAGTTTGGTCACTGTCTCAGAATTGTGTGAAAACCCACATACCCCTTCCTTTTTTCATGACGATCCTAGAATGCCCAATATTGTTGGAAAATTCATCTGTTTGCGCCCTGAAGGACCAAAAAATAAATTTCAGGCTAATTTGAGGTCAAAAGAATGAAAGTTTGGTGACTATCTCTGAATTGCGTGAATCCCCACATACCCGCTCAATTTTACATCATGATTTTAGAATGCCCAATATTGTTTTCAAATTCCTCCGTTTTGGCCCTGAACGGACAATAACGCTTTTCAGGCTAATTTGAGGTCAAAAGATTGAAAGTTTGGTCACTGTCTCGGAATTGCGTGAAAACCCACATACCCGCTCAATTTTACATCATGATTTTAGAACGCCCAATATTGTTTTCAAATTCATCCGTTTGGGCCCTCAACGGACAAAAACGCTTTTCAGGCTAATTTGAGGTCAAAAGAATGAAAGTTTGGTCACTGTCTCGGAATTGCGTGAAAACCCACATACCCGCTCAATTTTACATCATGATTTTCGAATGCCCAATATTGTTTTCAAATTCATCCGTTTGGGCCCTGAACGGACAAAAACGCTTTTCAGGCTAATTTGAGGTCAAAAGAATGAAAGTTTGGTCACTTTCTCGGAATTGCGTGAAAACCCACATACCCGCTCAATTTTACATCATGATTTTAGAATGCCCAATATTGTTTTCAAATTCATCCGTTTGGGCCCTGAACGGACAAAAACGCTTTGCAGGCTAATTTGAGGTCAAAAGAATGAAAGTTAGGTCACTGTCTCGGAATTGCGTGAAAACCCACATACCCACACCATTTTTCATGAGGATTCTAGAACGCCCAATATTGTTCGAAAATTCATCTGTTTGCGCCCTGAAGGAACAAAAAATAAATTTCAGGCTAATTTGAGGTCAAAAGAATGAAAGTTTGGTCACTGTCTCGGAATTTCGTGAATCCCCACTTACCCGCTCAATTTTACATCATGATTTTCGAATGCCCAATATTGTTTTCAAATTCATCCGTTTGGGCCCTGAACGGACAAAAACGCTTTTCAGGCTAATTTGAGGTCAAAAGAATGAAAGTTAGGTCACTGTCTCGGAATTGCGTGAAAACCCACATACCCGCTCAATTTTACATCATGATTTTAGAATGCCCAATATTATTTTCAAATTCATCCGTTTGGGCCCTGAACGGACAAAAACGCTTTTCAGTCTAATTTGAGGTCAAAAGAATGAAAGTTAGGTCACTGTCTCGGAATTGCGTGAAAACCCACATACCCACACCATTTTTCATGAGGATTCTAGAATGCCCAATATTGTTGGAAAATACATCTGTTTGGGCCCTGAACGAACAAAAACACATTTCAGGCTAATTTGAGGTTAAAAGAATGAAAGTTTGGTCACTGTCTGGGAATTGCTTGAAAACCCACATACCCTCTCAATTTTACATCATGATTTTAGAATGCCCAATATTGTTTTCAAATTCATCCGTTTGGGCCCTGAACGGACAAAAACGCTTTTCAGGCTAATTTGAGGTCAAAAGAATGAAAGTTTGGTCACTGTCTCGGAATTGCGTGAAAACCCACATACCCGCTCAATTTTACATCATGATTTTCGAATGCCCAATATTGTTTTCAAATTCATCCGTTTGGACCCTGAACGGACAAAAACGCTTTTCAGGCTAATTTGAGGTCAAAAGAATGAAAGTTAGGTCACTGTCTCAGAATTGCGAGAAAACCCACATACACACCATTTTTCAAATTCATCTGTTTGCGCCCTGAAGGACCAAAAAATAAATTTCAGGCTAATTTGAGGTCAAAAGAATGAAAATTTGGTGACTGTCTCGGAATTGCGTGAATCCCCACAAACCAGCTCAATTTTACATCATGATTTTAGAATGCCCAATATTGTTTTCAAATTCATCCGTTTGGGCCCTAAACGGACAAAAACGCTTTTCAGGCTAATTTGAGGTCAAAAGAATGAAAGTTTGGTCACTGTCTCGGAATTGCGTGAAAACCCACATACCCACACCATTTTTCATGAGGATTCTAGAATTCCCAATATTGTTGGAAAATTCATATGTTTGGGCCATGAACGAACAAAAACACATTTCAGGCTAATTTGAGGTCAAAAGAATGAAAGTTTGGTCACTATCTCTGAATTGTGTGACAACCCACATACCCCTTCCATTTTTCATGAGGATCCTAGAATGCCCAATATTGTTGTCAAATTCATCCTTTTGTGCCCTGAACGGATAAAAACGCTTTTCAAGCTAATTTGAGGTCAAAAGAATGAAAGTTAGGTCACTATCTCGGAATTGCGTGAAAACCCACTTACCCACACCATTTTTCATGAGGATTCTAGAATGCCCAATATTGTTGGAAAATTCATCTGTTTGTGCCCTTAAGGACCAAAAAATAAATTTCAGGCTAATTTGAGGTCAAAAGAATGAAAGTTTGGTGACTGTCTCGGAATTGCGTGAATCCCCACATACCCGCTCAATTTTACATCATGATTTTAGAATGCTCAATATTGTTTTCAAATTCATCCATTTGGGCCCTGAACGGACAAAAACGCTTTTCAGGCTAATTTGAGGTCAAAAGAATGAAAGTTAGGTCACTGTCTCGGAATTGCGTGAAAACCCACATACCCACACCATTTTTCATGAGGATTCTAGAACGCCCAATATTGTTCGAAAATTCATCTGTTTGCGCCCTGAAGGAACAAAAAATAAATTTCAGGCTAATTTGAGGTCAAAAGAATGAAAGTTTGGTCACTGTCTCGGAATTTCGTGAATCCCCACTTACCCGCTCAATTTTACATCATGATTTTCGAATGCCCAATATTGTTTTCAAATTCATCCGTTTGGGCCCTGAACGGACAAAAACGCTTTTCAGGCTAATTTGAGGTCAAAAGAATGAAAGTTAGGTCACTGTCTCGGAATTGCGTGAAAACCCACATACCCGCTCAATTTTACATCATGATTTTAGAATGCCCAATATTATTTTCAAATTCATCCGTTTGGGCCCTGAACGGACAAAAACGCTTTTCAGTCTAATTTGAGGTCAAAAGAATGAAAGTTAGGTCACTGTCTCGGAATTGCGTGAAAACCCACATACCCACACCATTTTTCATGAGGATTCTAGAATGCCCAATATTGTTGGAAAATACATCTGTTTGGGCCCTGAACGAACAAAAACACATTTCAGGCTAATTTGAGGTTAAAAGAATGAAAGTTTGGTCACTGTCTGGGAATTGCTTGAAAACCCACATACCCTCTCAATTTTACATCATGATTTTAGAATGCCCAATATTGTTTTCAAATTCATCCGTTTGGGCCCTGAACGGACAAAAACGCTTTTCAGGCTAATTTGAGGTCAAAAGAATGAAAGTTTGGTCACTGTCTCGGAATTGCGTGAAAACCCACATACCCGCTCAATTTTACATCATGATTTTCGAATGCCCAATATTGTTTTCAAATTCATCCGTTTGGACCCTGAACGGACAAAAACGCTTTTCAGGCTAATTTGAGGTCAAAAGAATGAAAGTTAGGTCACTGTCTCAGAATTGCGAGAAAACCCACATACACACCATTTTTCAAATTCATCTGTTTGCGCCCTGAAGGACCAAAAAATAAATTTCAGGCTAATTTGAGGTCAAAAGAATGAAAATTTGGTGACTGTCTCGGAATTGCGTGAATCCCCACAAACCAGCTCAATTTTACATCATGATTTTAGAATGCCCAATATTGTTTTCAAATTCATCCGTTTGGGCCCTAAACGGACAAAAACGCTTTTCAGGCTAATTTGAGGTCAAAAGAATGAAAGTTTGGTCACTGTCTCGGAATTGCGTGAAAACCCACATACCCACACCATTTTTCATGAGGATTCTAGAATTCCCAATATTGTTGGAAAATTCATATGTTTGGGCCATGAACGAACAAAAACACATTTCAGGCTAATTTGAGGTCAAAAGAATGAAAGTTTGGTCACTATCTCTGAATTGTGTGACAACCCACATACCCCTTCCATTTTTCATGAGGATCCTAGAATGCCCAATATTGTTGTCAAATTCATCCTTTTGTGCCCTGAACGGATAAAAACGCTTTTCAAGCTAATTTGAGGTCAAAAGAATGAAAGTTAGGTCACTATCTCGGAATTGCGTGAAAACCCACTTACCCACACCATTTTTCATGAGGATTCTAGAATGCCCAATATTGTTGGAAAATTCATCTGTTTGTGCCCTTAAGGACCAAAAAATAAATTTCAGGCTAATTTGAGGTCAAAAGAATGAAAGTTTGGTGACTGTCTCGGAATTGCGTGAATCCCCACATACCCGCTCAATTTTACATCATGATTTTAGAATGCCCAATATTGTTTTCAAATTCATCCGTTTGGGCCCTGAACGGACAAAACGCTTTTCAGGCTAATTTGAGGTCAAAAGAATGAAAGTTAGGTCACTGTCTCGGAATTGCGTGAAACCCACATACCCACACCATTTTTCATGAGGATTCTAGAATGCCCAATATTATTTTTCAAATTCATCTGTTTGGGCCCTGAACGAACAAAAACACATTTCAGGCTAATTTGATGTCAAAAGCATGAAAGTTTGGTCACTATCTCGGAATTGTGTGACAACCCACATACCCCTTCCATTTTTCATGAGGATCCAAGAATGCCCAATATTGTTGTCAAATTCATCCTTTTGTGCCCTGAACTGATAAAAACGCTTTTCAGGCTAATTTGAGGTCAAAAGAATGAAAGTTAGGTATGTCTTGGAATTGCGTGAAAACCCACATACCCTCTCAATTTTACATCATGATTTTAGAATGCCCAATATTGTTTTCAAATTCATCCGTTTGGGCCCTCAACGGACAAAAACGTTTTTCAGGCTAATTTGAGGTCAAAAGAATGAAAGTTTGGTCACTGTCTAAGAATTGCGTGAAAACCCACATACCCGCTCAATTTTACATCATGATTTTAGAATGCCCAATATTGTTTTCAAATTCATCCGTTTTGGCCCTAAACGGACAAAAACGCTTTTCAGGCTAATTTGAGGTCAAAAGAATGAAAGTTTGGTCACTGTCTCGGAATTGCGTCAAAACCCACATACCCACACCATTTTTCATGAGGATTCTAGAATGCCCAATATTGTTGGAAAATACATCTGTTTGGGCCCTGAACGAACAAAAACACATTTCAGGCTAATTTGAGGTTAAAAGAATGAAAGTTTGGTCACTGTCTGGGAATTGCTTGAAAACCCACATACCCTCTCAATTTTACATCATGATTTTAGAATGCCCAATATTGTTTTCAAATTCATCCGTTTGGGCCCTGAACGGACAAAAACGCTTTTCAGGCTAATTTGAGGTCAAAAGAATGAAAGTTTGGTCACTGTCTCGGAATTGCGTGAAAACCCACATACCCGCTCAATTTTACATCATGATTTTCGAATGCCCAATATTGTTTTCAAATTCATCCGTTTGGACCCTGAACGGACAAAAACGCTTTTCAGGCTAATTTGAGGTCAAAAGAATGAAAGTTAGGTCACTGTCTCAGAATTGCGTGAAAACCCACATACACACCATTTTTCAAATTCATCTGTTTGCGCCCTGAAGGACCAAAAAATAAATTTCAGGCTAATTTGAGGTCAAAAGAATGAAAATTTGGTGACTGTCTCGGAATTGCGTGAATCCCCACAAACCAGCTCAATTTTACATCATGATTTTAGAATGCCCAATATTGTTTTCAAATTCATCCGTTTTGGCACTAAACGGACAAAAACGCTTTTCAGGCTAATTTGAGGTCAAAAGAATGAAAGTTTGGTCACTGTCTCGGAATTGCGTGAAAACCCACATACCCACACCATTTATCATGAGGATTCTAGAATGCCCAATATTGTTGGAAAATACATCTGTTTGGGCCCTGAACGAACAAAAACAAATTTCAGGCTAATTTGAGGTTAAAAGAATGAAAGTTTGGTCACTGTCTGGGAATTGCTTGAAAACCCACATACCCTCTCAATTTTACATCATGATTTTAGAATGCCCAATATTGTTTTCAAATTCATCCGTTTGGGCCCTGAACGGACAAAAACGCTTTTCAGGCTAATTTGAGGTCAAAAGAATGAAAGTTTGGTCACTGTCTCGGAATTGCGTGAAAACCCACATACCCGCTCAATTTTACATCATGATTTTTGAATGCCCAATATTGTTTTCAAATTCATCCGTTTGGACCCTGAACGGACAAAAACGCTTTTCAGGCTAATTTGAGGTCAAAAGAATGAAAGTTAGGTATGTCTTGGAATTGCGTGAAAACCCACATACCCTCTCAATTTTACATCATGATTTTAGAATGCCCAATATTGTTTTCAAATTCATCCGTTTGGGCCCTCAACGGACAAAAACGTTTTTCAGGCTAATTTGAGGTCAAAAGAATGAAAGTTTGGTCACTGTCTCGGAATTGCGTGAAAACCCACATACCCGCTCAATTTTACATCATGATTTTCGAATGCCCAATATTGTTTTCAAATTCATCCGTTTGGGCCCTGAACGGACAAAAACGCTTTTCAGGCTAATTTGAGGTCAAAAGAATGAAAATTAGGTCACTCTCTCGGAATTGCGTGAAAACCCACTTACCCACACCATTTTTCATGAGGATTTTAGAATGCCCAATATTGTTGGAAAATTCATCTGTTTGCGCCCTGAAGGACCAAAAAATAAATTTCAGGCTAATTTGAGGTCAAATGAATGAAAATTTGGTGACTGTCTCGGAATTGCGTGAATCCCCACAAACCAGCTCAATTTTACATCATGATTTTAGAATGCCCAATATTGTTTTCAAATTCATCCGTTTTGGCACTTAACGGACAAAAACGCTTTTCAGGCTAATTTGAGGTCAAAAGAATGAAAGTTTGGTCACTGTCTCGGAATTGCGTGAAAACCCACATACCCACACCATTTTTCATGAGGATTCTAGAATGCCCAATATTGTTGGAAAATACATCTGTTTGGGCCCTGAACGAACAAAAACACATTTCAGGCTAATTTGAGGTTAAAAGAATGAAAGTTTGGTCACTGTCTGGGAATTGCTTGAAAACCCACATACCCTCTCAATTTTACATCATGATTTTAGAATGCCCAATATTGTTTTCAAATTCATCCGTTTGGGCCCTGAACGGACAAAAACGCTTTTCAGGCTAATTTGAGGTCAAAAGAATGAAAGTTTGGTCACTGTCTCGGAATTGCGTGAAAACCCACATACCCGCTCAATTTTACATCATGATTTTCGAATGCCCAATATTGTTTTCAAATTCATCCGTTTGGACCCTGAACGGACAAAAACGCTTTTCAGGCTAATTTGAGGTCAAAAGAATGAAAGTTAGGTCACTGTCTCAGAATTGCGTGAAAACCCACATACACACCATTTTTCATGAGGATTCTAGAATGCCCAATATTGTTGGAAAATTCATCTGTTTGTGCCCTTAAGGACCAAAAAATAAATTTCAGGCTAATTGGAGGTCAAAAGAATGAAAGTTTGGTCACTGTCTCGGAATTGCGTGAATCCCCACATACCCGCTCAATTTTACATCATGATTTTAGAATGCCCAATATTGTTTTCAAATTCATCCCTTTGGGCCCTGAACGGACAAAAACGCTTTTCAGGCTAATTTGAGGTCAAAAGGATGAAAGTTTGGTCACTCTCTCGGAATTGCGTGAAAACCCACATACCCGCTCAATTTTACATCATGATTTTAGAATGCCCAATATTGTTTTCAAATTCATCCGTTTGGGCCCTGAACGGACAAAAACGCTTTTCAGGCTAATTTGAGGTCAAAAGAATGAAAGTTAGGTCACTGTCTCGGAATTGCGTGAAAACCCACATACCCACACCATTTTTCATGAGGATTCTAGAATTCCCAATATTGTTGGAAAATTCATATGTTTGGGCCATGAACGAACAAAAACACATTTCAGGCTAATTTGAGGTCAAAAGAATGAAAGTTTGGTCACTATCTCGGAATTGTGTGACAACCCACATACCCCTTCCATTTTTCATGAGGATCCTAGAATGCCCAATATTGTTGTCAAATTCATCCTTTTGTGCCCTGAACGGATAAAAACGCTTTTCAAGCTAATTTGAGGTCAAAAGAATGAAAGTTATTTCACTATCTCGGAATTGCGTGAAAACCCACTTACCCACACCATTTTTCATGAGGATTCTAGAATGCCCAATATTGTTGGAAAATTCATCTGTTTGTGCCCTTAAGGACCAAAAAATAAATTTCAGGCTAATTTGAGGTCAAAAGAATGAAAGTTTGGTGACTGTCTCGGAATTGCGTGAATCCCCACATACCCGCTCAATTTTACATCATGATTTTAGAATGCCCAATATTGTTTTCAAATTCATCCGTTTGGGCCCTGAACGGACAAAACGCTTTTCAGGCTAATTTGAGGTCAAAAGAATGAAAGTTAGGTCACTGTCTCGGAATTGCGTGAAACCCACATACCCACACCATTTTTCATGAGGATTCTAGAATGCCCAATATTATTTTTCAAATTCATCTGTTTGGGCCCTGAACGAACAAAAACACATTTCAGGCTAATTTGATGTCAAAAGCATGAAAGTTTGGTCACTATCTCGGAATTGTGTGACAACCCACATACCCCTTCCATTTTTCATGAGGATCCAAGAATGCCCAATATTGTTGTCAAATTCATCCTTTTGTGCCCTGAACTGATAAAAACGCTTTTCAGGCTAATTTGAGGTCAAAAGAATGAAAGTTAGGTCACTGTCTCGGAATTACGTGAAAACCCACATACCCACACCATTTTTCATGAGGATTCTAGAATTCCCAATATTGTTGGAAAATTCATATGTTTGGGCCATGAACGAACAAAAACACATTTCAGGCTAATTTGAGGTCAAAAGAATGAAAGTTTGGTCACTATCTCGGAATTGTGTGACAACCCACATACCCCTTCCATTTTTCATGAGGATCCTAGAATGCCCAATATTGTTGTCAAATTCATCCTTTTGTGCCCTGAACGGATAAAAACGCTTTTCAAGCTAATTTGAGGTCAAAAGAATGAAAGTTAGGTCACTATCTCGGAATTGCGTGAAAACCCACTTACCCACACCATTTTTCATGAGGATTCTAGAATGCCCAATATTGTTGGAAAATTCATCTGTTTGTGCCCTTAAGGACCAAAAAATAAATTTCAGGCTAATTTGAGGTCAAAAGAATGAAAGTTTGGTGACTGTCTCGGAATTGCGTGAATCCCCACATACCCGCTCAATTTTACATCATGATTTTAGAATGCCCAATATTGTTTTCAAATTCATCCGTTTGGGCCCTGAACGGACAAAACGCTTTTCAGGCTAATTTGAGGTCAAAAGAATGAAAGTTAGGTCACTGTCTCGGAATTGCGTGAAACCCACATACCCACACCATTTTTCAAGAGGATTCTAGAATGCCCAATATTATTTTTCAAATTCATCTGTTTGGGCCCTGAACGAACAAAAACACATTTCAGGCTAATTTGATGTCAAAAGCATGAAAGTTTGGTCACTATCTCGGAATTGTGTGACAACCCACATACCCCTTCCATTTTTCATGAGGATCCAAGAATGCCCAATATTGTTGTCAAATTCATCCTTTTGTGCCCTGAACTGATAAAAACGCTTTTCAGGCTAATTTGAGGTCAAAAGAATGAAAGTTAGGTATGTCTTGGAATTGCGTGAAAACCCACATACCCTCTCAATTTTACATCATGATTTTAGAATGCCCAATATTGTTTTCAAATTCATCCGTTTGGGCCCTCAACGGACAAAAACGTTTTTCAGGCTAATTTGAGGTCAAAAGAATGAAAGTTTGGTCACTGTCTCGGAATTGCGTGAAAACCCACATACCCGCTCAATTTTACATCATGATTTTCGAATGCCCAATATTGTTTTCAAATTCATCCGTTTGGGCCCTGAACGGACAAAAACGCTTTTCAGGCTAATTTGAGGTCAAAAGAATGAAAATTAGGTCACTCTCTCGGAATTGCGTGAAAACCCACTTACCCACACCATTTTTCATGAGGATTTTAGAATGCCCAATATTGTTGGAAAATTCATCTGTTTGCGCCCTGAAGGACCAAAAAATAAATTTCAGGCTAATTTGAGGTCAAAAGAATGAAAATTTGGTGACTGTCTCGGAATTGCGTGAATCCCCACAAACCAGCTCAATTTTACATCATGATTTTAGAATGCCCAATATTGTTTTCAAATTCATCCGTTTTGGCACTTAACGGACAAAAACGCTTTTCAGGCTAATTTGAGGTCAAAAGAATGAAAGTTTGGTCACTGTCTCGGAATTGCGTGAAAACCCACATACCCACACCATTTTTCATGAGGATTCTAGAATGCCCAATATTGTTGGAAAATACATCTGTTTGGGCCCTGAACGAACAAAAACACATTTCAGGCTAATTTGAGGTTAAAAGAATGAAAGTTTGGTCACTGTCTGGGAATTGCTTGAAAACCCACATACCCTCTCAATTTTACATCATGATTTTAGAATGCCCAATATTGTTTTCAAATTCATCCGTTTGGGCCCTGAACGGACAAAAACGCTTTTCAGGCTAATTTGAGGTCAAAAGAATGAAAGTTTGGTCACTGTCTCGGAATTGCGTGAAAACCCACATACCCGCTCAATTTTACATCATGATTTTCGAATGCCCAATATTGTTTTCAAATTCATCCGTTTGGACCCTGAACGGACAAAAACGCTTTTCAGGCTAATTTGAGGTCAAAAGAATGAAAGTTAGGTCACTGTCTCAGAATTGCGTGAAAACCCACATACACACCATTTTTCATGAGGATTCTAGAATGCCCAATATTGTTGGAAAATTCATCTGTTTGCGCCCTGAAGGAACAAAAAATAAATTTCAGGCTAATTTGAGGTCAAAAGAATGAAAGTTTGGTCACTGTCTCGGAATTTCGTGAATCCCCACATACGCGCTCAATTTTACATCATGATTTTAGAATGCCCAATATTGTTTTCAAATTCATCCGTTTGGGCCCTGAACGGACAAAAACGCTTTTCAGGCTAATTTGAGGTCAAAAGAATGAAAGTTAGGTCACTGTCTCGGAATTGCGTGAAAACCCACATACCCACACCATTTTTCATGAGGATTCTAGAATGCCCAATATTGTTTCAAAATTCATCTATTTGCGCCCTGAAGGAACAAAAAATAAATTTCAGGCTAATTGGAGGTCAAAAGAATGAAAGTTTGGTCACTGTCTCGGAATTGCGTGAATCCCCACATACCCGCTCAATTTTACATCATGATTTTAGAATGCCCAATATTGTTTTCAAATTCATCCCTTTGGGCCCTGAACGGACAAAAACGCTTTTCAGGCTAATTTGAGGTCAAAAGGATGAAAGTTTGGTCACTCTCTCGGAATTGCGTGAAAACCCACATACCCGCTCAATTTTACATCATGATTGTAGAATGCCCAATATTGTTTTCAAATTCATCCGTTTGGGCCCTGAACGGACAAAAACGCTTTTCAGGCTAATTTGAGGTCAAAAGAATGAAAGTTAGGTCACTGTCTCGGAATTGCGTGAAAACCCACATACCCACACCATTTTTCATGAGGATTCTAGAATTCCCAATATTGTTGGAAAATTCATATGTTTGGGCCATGAACGAACAAAAACACATTTCAGGCTAATTTGAGGTCAAAAGAATGAAAGTTTGGTCACTATCTCGGAATTGTGTGACAACCCACATACCCCTTCCATTTTTCATGAGGATCCTAGAATGCCCAATATTGTTGTCAAATTCATCCTTTTGTGCCCTGAACGGATAAAAACGCTTTTCAAGCTAATTTGAGGTCAAAAGAATGAAAGTTAGGTCACTATCTCGGAATTGCGTGAAAACCCACTTACCCACACCATTTTTCATGAGGATTCTAGAATGCCCAATATTGTTGGAAAATTCATCTGTTTGTGCCCTTAAGGACCAAAAAATAAATTTCAGGCTAATTTGATGTCAAAAGAATGAAAGTTTGGTGACTGTCTCGGAATTGCGTGAATCCCCACATACCCGCTCAATTTTACATCATGATTTTAGAATGCCCAATATTGTTTTCAAATTCATCCGTTTGGGCCCTGAACGGACAAAACGCTTTTCAGGCTAATTTGAGGTCAAAAGAATGAAAGTTAGGTCACTGTCTCGGAATTGCGTGAAACCCACATACCCACACCATTTTTCATGAGGATTCTAGAATGCCCAATATTATTTTTCAAATTCATCTGTTTGGGCCCTGAACGAACAAAAACACATTTCAGGCTAATTTGATGTCAAAAGCATGAAAGTTTGGTCACTATCTCGGAATTGTGTGACAACCCACATACCCCTTCCATTTTTCATGAGGATCCAAGAATGCCCAATATTGTTGTCAAATTCATCCTTTTGTGCCCTGAACTGATAAAAACGCTTTTCAGGCTAATTTGAGGTCAAAAGAATGAAAGTTAGGTATGTCTTGGAATTGCGTGAAAACCCACATACCCTCTCAATTTTACATCATGATTTTAGAATGCCCAATATTGTTTTCAAATTCATCCGTTTGGCCCCTCAACGGACAAAAACGTTTTTCAGGCTAATTTGAGGTCAAAAGAATGAAAGTTTGGTCACTGTCTCGGAATTGCGTGAAAACCCACATACCCACACCATTTTTCATGAGGATTCTAGAATGCCCAATATTGTTTCAAAATTCATCTGTTTGCGCCCTGAAGGAACAAAAAATAAATTTCAGGCTAATTGGAGGTCAAAAGAATGAAAGTTTGGTCACTGTCTCAGAATTGCGTGAATCGCCACATACCCGCTCAATTTTACATCATGATTTTAGAATGCCCAATATTGTTTTCAAATTCAACCGTTTGGGCCCTGAACGGACAAACACTCTTTTCAGGCTCATTTGAGGTGAAAAGAATGAAAGTTAGGTCACTGTCTCGGAATTGCGTGAAAACCCACATACCCGCTCAATTTTAAATCATGATTTTAGAATGCCCAATATTGTTTTCAAATTCATCCGTTTGGGCCCTGAATGGACAAAAACGCTTTTCAGGCTAATTTGAGGTCAAAAGAATGAAAGTTAGGTCACTGTCTCGGAATTACGTGAAAACCCACATACCCACACCATTTTTCATGAGGATTCTAGAATGCCCAATATTGTTGGAAAATTCATCTGTTTGGGCCCTGAACGAACAAAAAAGCATTTCAGGCTAATTTGAGGTCAAAAGAATGAAAGTTTGGTCACTGTCTCGGAAATGCGTGAAAACCCACATACCCTCTCAATTTTACATCATGATTTTAGAATGCCCAATATTGTTTTCAAATTCATCCGTTTGGGCCCTGAACGGACAAAAACGCTTTTCAGGCTAATTTGAAGTCAAAAGAATGAAAGTTTGGTCACTGTCTCGGAATTGCGTGAAAACCCACATACCCGCTCAATTTTACATCATGATTTTCGAATGCCCAATATTGTTTTCAAATTCATCCGTTTGGACCCTGAACGGACAAAAACGCTTTTCAGGCTAATTTGAGGTCAAAAGAATGAAAGTTAGGTCACTGTCTCAGAATTGCGTGAAAACCCACATACACACCATTTTTCATGAGGATTCTAGAATGCCCAATATTGTTGGAAAATTCATCTGTTTGCGCCCTGAAGGAACAAAAAATAAATTTCAGGCTAATTTGAGGTCAAAAGAATGAAAGTTTGGTCACTGTCTCGGAATTTCGTGAAAACCCACATACCCTCACCATTTTTCATGAGGATTCTAGAATGCCCAATATTGTTTCAAAATTCATCTGTTTGCGCCCTGAAGGAACAAAAAATAAATTTCAGGCTAATTGGAGGTCAAAAGAATGAAAGTTTGGTCACTGTCTCGGAATTGCGTGAATCCCCACATACCCGCTCAATTTTACATCATGATTTTAGAATGCCCAATATTGTTTTCAAATTCATCCGTTTGGGCCCTGAACGGACAAAAACTCTTTTCAGGCTCATTTGAGGTGAAAAGAATGAAAGTTAGGTCACTGTCTCGGAATTGCGTGAAAACCCACATACCCGCTCAATTTTACATCATGATTTTAGAATGCCCAATATTGTTTTCAAATTCATCCGTTTGGGCCCTGAACGGACAAAAACTCTTTTCAGGCTAATTTGAGGTCAAAAGAATGAAAGTTTGGTCACTGTCTCGGAAATGCGTGAAAACCCACATACCCTCTCAATTTTACATCATGATTTTAGAATGCCCAATATTGTTTTCAAATTCATCCGTTTGGGCCCTGAACGGACAAAAACGCTTTTCAGGCTAATTTGAGGTCAAAAGAATGAAAGTTAGGTCACTGTCTCGGAATTGCGTGAAACCCACATACTCACACCATTTTTCATGAGGATTCTAGAATGCCCAATATTATTTTACAAATTCATCTGTTTGGGCCCTGAACGAACAAAAACATATTTCAGGCTAATTTGATGTCAAAAGCATGAAAGTTTGGTCACTATCTGGGAATTGTGTGACAACCCACATACCCCTTCCATTTTTCATGAGGATCCAAGAATGCCCAATATTGTTGTCAAATTCATCCGTTTGGGCCCTGAACGGACAAAAACTCTTTTCAGGCTCATTTGAGGTTAATGAAAGTTAGGTCACTGTCTCGGAATTGCGTGAAAACCCACATACCCGCTCAATTTTACATCATGATTTTAGAATGCCCAATATTGTTTTCAAATTCATCCGTTTGGGCCCTGAACGGACAAAAACGCTTTTCAGGCTAATTTGAGGTCAAAAGAATGAAAGTTATGTCACTGTCTCGGAATTGCGTGAAAACCCACATACCCACACCATTTTTCATGAGGATTCTAGAATGCCCAATATTGTTGGAAAATTCATCTGTTTGCGAGCTGAAGGAACAAAAAATAAATTTCAGGCTAATTCGAGGCAAAAGAATGAAAGTTTGGTCACTGTCTCAGAATTGTGTGAAAACCCACATACCCACACCATTTTTCATGAGGATTCTAGAATGCCCAATATTGTTGGAAAATTCATCTGTTTGGGCACTGAACGAACAAAAAAGCATTTCAGGCTAATTTGAGGTCAAAAGAATGAAAGTTTGGTCACTGTCTCGGAATTGCGAGAAAACCCACATACCCTCTCAATTTTACATTATGATTTTAGAATGCCCAATATTGTTTTCAAATTCATCCCTTTGGGCCCTGAACGGACAAAAACGCTTTTCAGGCTAATTTGAGGTCAAAAGGATGAAAGTTTGGTCACTATCTCGGAATTGCGTGAAAACCCACATACCCGCTCAATTTTACATCATGATTTTTGAATGCCCAATATTGTTTTCAAATTCATCCTTTTGGGCCCTGAACGGACAAAAACGCTTTTCAGGCTAATTTGAGGTCAAAAGAATGAAAGTTAGGTCACTGTCTCGGAATTGCGTGAAAACCCACATACCCACACCATTTTTCATGAGGATTCTAGAATTCCCAATATTGTTGGAAAATTCATATGTTTGGGCCATGAACGAACAAAAACACATTTCAGGCTAATTTGAGGTCAAAAGAATGAAAGTTTGGTCACTATCTCGGAATTGTGTGACAACCCACATACCCCTTCCATTTTTCATGAGGATCCTAGAATGCCCAATATTGTTGTCAAATTCATCCTTTTGTGCCCTGAACGGATAAAAACGCTTTTCAGGCTAATTTGAGGTCAAAAGAATGAAAGTTAGGTCACTATCTCGGAATTGCGTGAAAACCCACTTACCCACACCATTTTTCATTAGGATTCTAGAATGCCCAATATTGTTGGAAAATTCATCTGTTTGTGCCCTTAAGGACCAAAAAATAAATTTCAGGCTAATTTGAGGTCAAAAGAATGAAAGTTTGGTGACTGTCTCGGAATTGCGTGAAAACCCACATACCCACACCATTTTTCATGAGGATTCTAGAATGCCCAATATTGTTGGAAAATTCATATGTTTGGGCCATGAACGAACAAAAACACATTTCAGGCTAATTTGAGGTCAAAAGAATGAAAGTTTGGTCACTGTCTCGGAATTGCTTGAAAACCCACATACCCTCTCAATTTTACATCATGATTTTAGAATGCCCAATATTGTTTTCAAATTCATCCCTTTGGGCCCTGAACGGACAAAAACGCTTTTCAGGCTAATTTGAGGTCAAAAGGATGAAAGTTTGGTCACTCTCTCGGAATTGCGTGAAAACCCACATACCCGCTCAATTTTACATCATGATTTTAGAATGCCCAATATTGTTTTCAAATTCATCCGTTTGGGCCCTGAACGGACAAAAACGCTTTTCAGGCTAATTTGAGGTCAAAAGAATGAAAGTTAGGTCACTGTCTCGGAATTGCGTGAAAACCCACATACCCACACCATTTTTCATGAGGATTCTAGAATTCCCAATATTGTTGGAAAATTCATATGTTTGGGCCATGAACGAACAAAAACACATTTCAGGCTAATTTGAGGTCAAAAGAATGAAAGTTTGGTCACTATCTCGGAATTGTGTGACAACCCACATACCCCTTCCATTTTTCATGAGGATCCTAGAATGCCCAATATTGTTGTCAAATTCATCCTTTTGTGCCCTGAACGGATAAAAACGCTTTTCAGGCTAATTTGAGGTCAAAAGAATGAAAGTTAGGTCACTATCTCGGAATTGCGTGAAAACCCACTTACCCACACCATTTTTCATGAGGATTCTAGAATGCCCAATATTGTTGGAAAATTCATCTGTTTGTGCCCTGAAGGACCAAAAAATAAATTTCAGGCTAATTTGAGGTCAAAAGAATGAAAGTTTGGTGACTGTCTCGGAATTGTGTGAAAACCCACATACCCACACCATTTTTCATGAGGATTCTAGAATGCCCAATATTGTTGGAAAATTCATCTGTTTGGGCCCTGAACGAACAAAAAAGCATTTCAGGCTAATTTGAGGTCAAAAGAATGAAAGTTTGGTCACTGTCTCGGAATTGCGAGAAAACCCACATACCCTCTCAATTTTACATTATGATTTTAGAATGCCGAATATTGTTTTCAAATTCATCCCTTTGGGCCCTGAACGGACAAAAACGCTTTTCAGGCTAATTTGAGGTCAAAAGGATGAAAGTTTGGTCACTATCTCGGAATTGCGTGAAAACCCACATACCCGCTCAATTTTACATCATGATTTTTGAATGCCCAATATTGTTTTCAAATTCATCCATTTGGGCCCTGAACGGACAAAAACGCTTTTCAGGCTAATTTGAGGTCAAAAGAATGAAAGTTAGGTCACTGTCTCGGAATTGCGTGAAAACCCACATACCCACACCATTTTTCATGAGGATTCTAGAATTCCCAATATTGTTGGAAAATTCATATGTTTGGGCCATGAACGAACAAAAACACATTTCAGGCAAATTTGAGGTCAAAAGAATGAAAGTTTGGTCACTATCTCGGAATTGTGTGACAACCCACATACCCCTTCCATTTTTCATGAGGATCCTAGAATGCCCAATATTGTTGTCAAATTCATCCTTTTGTGCCCTGAACGGATAAAAACGCTTTTCAGGCTAATTTGAGGTCAAAAGAATGAAAGTTAGGTCACTATCTCGGAATTGCGTGAAAACCCACTTACCCACACCATTTTTCATTAGGATTCTAGAATGCCCAATATTGTTGGAAAATTCATCTGTTTGTGCCCTTAAGGACCAAAAAATAAATTTCAGGCTAATTTGAGGTCAAAAGAATGAAGGTTTGGTGACTGTCTCGGAATTGCGTGAAAACCCACATACCCACACCATTTTTCATGAGGATTCTAGAATGCCCAATATTGTTGGAAAATTCATATGTTTGGGCCATGAACGAACAAAAACACATTTCAGGCTAATTTGAGGTCAAAAGAATGAAAGTTTGGTCACTGTCTCGGAATTGCTTGAAAACCCACATACCCTCTCAATTTTACATCATGATTTTAGAATGCCCAATATTGTTTTCAAATTCATCCCTTTGGGCCCTGAACGGACAAAAACGCTTTTCAGGCTAATTTGAGGTCAAAAGGATGAAAGTTTGGTCACTCTCTCGGAATTGCGTGAAAACCCACATACCCGCTCAATTTTACATCATGATTTTAGAATGCCCAATATTGTTTTCAAATTCATCCGTTTGGGCCCTGAACGGACAAAAACGCTTTTCAGGCTAATTTGAGGTCAAAAGAATGAAAGTTAGGTCACTGTCTCGGAATTGCGTGAAAACCCACATACCCACACCATTTTTCATGAGGATTCTAGAATTCCCAATATTGTTGGAAAATTCATATGTTTGGGCCATGAACGAACAAAAACACATTTCAGGCTAATTTGAGGTCAAAAGAATGAAAGTTTGGTCACTATCTCGGAATTGTGTGACAACCCACATACCCCTTCCATTTTTCATGAGGATCCTAGAATGCCCAATATTGTTGTCAAATTCATCCTTTTGTGCCCTGAACGGATAAAAACGCTTTTCAGGCTAATTTGAGGTCAAAAGAATGAAAGTTAGGTCACTATCTCGGAATTGCGTGAAAACCCACTTACCCACACCATTTTTCATGAGGATTCTAGAATGCCCAATATTGTTGGAAAATTCATCTGTTTGTGCCCTTAAGGACCAAAAAATAAATTTCAGGCTAATTTGAGGTCAAAAGAATGAAAGTTTGGTGACTGTCTCGGAATTGCGTGAATCCCCACATACCCGCTCAATTTTACATCATGATTTTAGAATGCCCAATATTGTTTTCAAATTCATCCGTTTGGGCCCTGAACGGACAAAACGCTTTTCAGGCTAATTTGAGGTCAAAAGAATGAAAGTTAGGTCACTGTCTCGGAATTGCGTGAAACCCACATACCCACACCATTTTTCATGAGGATTCTAGAATGCCCAATATTATTTTTCAAATTCATCTGTTTGGGCCCTGAACGAACAAAAACATATTTCAGGCTAATTTGATGTCAAAAGCATGAAAGTTTGGTCACTATCTCGGAATTGTGTGACAACCCACATACCCCTTCCATTTTTCATGAGGATCCAAGAATGCCCAATATTGTTGTCAAATTCATCCTTTTGTGCCCTGAACTGATAAAAACGCTTTTCAGGCTAATTTGAGGTCAAAAGAATGAAAGTTAGGTATGTCTTGGAATTGTGTGAAAACCCACATACCCTCTCAATTTTACATCATGATTTTAGAATGCCCAATATTGTTTTCAAATTCATCCGTTTGGGCCCTCAACGGACAAAAACGTTTTTCAGGCTAATTTGAGGTCAAAAGAATGAAAGTTTGGTCACTGTCTCGGAATTGCGTGAAAACCCACATACCCGCTCAATTTTACATCATGATTTTCGAATGCCCAATATTGTTTTCAAATTCATCCGTTTGGGCCCTGAACGGACAAAAACGCTTTTCAGGCTAATTTGAGGTCAAAAGAATGAAAATTAGGTCACTCTCTCGGAATTGCGTGAAAACCCACTTACCCACACCATTTTTCATGAGGATTTTAGAATGCCCAATATTGTTGGAAAATTCATCTGTTTGCGCCCTGAAGGACCAAAAAATAAATTTCAGGCTAATTTGAGGTCAAAAGAATGAAAGTTTGGTGACTGTCTCGGAATTGCGTGAATCCCCACAAACCAGCTTAATTTTACATCATGATTTTAGAATGCCCAATATTGTTTTCAAATTCATCCGTTTGGGCCCTAAACGGACAAAAACGCTTTTCAGGCTAATTTGAGGTCAAAAGAATGAAAGTTTGGTCACTGTCTCGGAATTGCGTGAAAACCCACATACCCACACCATTTTTCATGAGGATTCTAGAATGCCCAATATTGTTGGAAAATACATCTGTTTGGGCCCTGAACGAACAAAAACACATTTCAGGCTAATTTGAGGTTAAAAGAATGAAAGTTTGGTCACTGTCTGGGAATTGCTTGAAAACCCACATACCCTCTCAATTTTACATCATGATTTTAGAATGCCCAATATTGTTTTCAAATTCATCCGTTTGGGCCCTGAACGGACAAAAACGCTTTTCAGGCTAATTTGAGGTCAAAAGAATGAAAGTTTGGTCACTGTCTCGGAATTGCGTGAAAACCCACATACCCGCTCAATTTTACATCATGATTTTCGAATGCCCAATATTGTTTTCAAATTCATCCGTTTGGACCCTGAACGGACAAAAACGCTTTTCAGGCTAATTTGAGGTCAAAAGAATGAAAGTTAGGTCACTGTCTCAGAATTGCGTGAAAACCCACATACACACCATTTTTCATGAGGATTCTAGAATGCCCAATATTGTTGGAAAATTCATCTGTTTGCGCCCTGAAGGAACAAAAAATAAATTTCAGGCTAATTTGAGGTCAAAAGAATGAAAGTTTGGTCACTGTCTCGGAATTTCGTGAATCCCTACATACGCGCTCAATTTTACATCATGATTTTAGAATGCCCAATATTGTTTTCAAATTCATCCGTTTGGGCCCTGAACGGACAAAAACGCTTTTCAGGCTAATTTGAGGTCAAAAGAATGAAAGTTAGGTCACTGTCTCGGAATTGCGTGAAAACCCACATACCCACACCATTTTTCATGAGGATTCTAGAATGCCCAATATTGTTTCAAAATTCATCTGTTTGCGCCCTGAAGGAACAAAAAATAAATTTCAGGCTAATTGGAGGTCAAAAGAATGAAAGTTTGGTCACTGTCTCAGAATTGCGTGAATCGCCACATACCCGCTCAATTTTACATCATGATTTTAGAATGCCCAATATTGTTTTCAAATTCAACCGTTTGGGCCCTGAACGGACAAAAACTCTTTTCAGGCTCATTTGAGGTGAAAAGAATGAAAGTTAGGTCACTGTCTCGGAATTGCGTGAAAACCCACATACCCGCTCAATTTTAAATCATGATTTTAGAATGCCCAATATTGTTTTCAAATTCATCCGTTTGGGCCCTGAACGGACAAAAACGCTTTTCAGGCTAATTTGAGGTCAAAAGAATGAAAGTTAGGTCACTGTCTCGGAATTACGTGTAAACCCACATACCCACAAAATTTTTCATGAGGATTCTAGAATGCCCAATATTGTTGGAAAATTCATCTGTTTGGGCCCTGAACGAACAAAAAAGCATTTCAGGCTAATTTGAGGTCAAAAGAATGAAAGTTTGGTCACTGTCTCGGAAATGCGTGAAAACCCACATACCCTCTCAATTTTACATCATGATTTTAGAATGCTCAATATTGTTTTCAAATTCATCCGTTTGGGCCCTGAACGGACAAAAACGCTTTTCAGGCTAATTTGAGGTCAAAAGAATGAAAGTTAGGTCACTGTCTCGGAATTGCGTGAAACCCACATACCCACACCATTTTTCATGAGGATTCTAGAATGCCCAATATTATTTTTCAAATTCATCTGTTTGGGCCCTGAACGAACAAAAACACATTTCAGGCTAATTTGATGTCAAAAGCATGAAAGTTTGGTCACTATCTCGGAATTGTGTGACAACCCACATACCCCTTCCATTTTTCATGAGGATCCAAGAATGCCCAATATTGTTGTCAAATTCATCCGTTTGGGCCCTGAACGGACAAAAACTCTTTTCAGGCTCATTTGAGGATAAAAGAATGAAAGTTAGGTCACTGTCTCGAAATTGCGTGAAAACCCACATACCCGCTCAATTTTACATCATGATTTTAGAATGCCCAATATTGTTTTCAAATTCATCCGTTTGGGCCCTAAACGGACAAAAACGCTTTTCAGGCTAATTTGAGGTCAAAAGAATGAAAGTTTGGTCACTGTCTCGGAATTGCGTGAAAACCCACATACCCGCTCAATTTTACATCATGATTTTCGAATGCCCAATATTGTTTTCAAATTCATCCGTTTGGACCCTGAACGGACAAAAACGCTTTTCAGGCTAATTTGAGGTCAAAAGAATGAAAGTTAGGTCACTGTCTCAGAATTGCGTGAAAACCCACATACCCACACCATTTTTCATGAGGATTCTAGAATGCCCAATATTGTTGGAAAATTCATCTGTTTGCGCCCTGAAGGAACAAAAAATAAATTTCAGGCTAATTTGAGGTCAAAAGAATGAAAGTTTGGTCACTGTCTCGGAATTTCGTGAATCCCCACATACGCGCTCAATTTTACATCATGATTTTAGAATGCCCAATATTGTTTTCAAATTCATCCGTTTGGGCCCTGAACGGACAAAAACGCTTTTCAGGCTAATTTGAGGTCAAAAGAATGAAAGTTAGGTCACTGTCTCGGAATTGCGTGAAAACCCACATACCCACACCATTTTTCATGAGGATTCTAGAATGCCCAATATTGTTTCAAAATTCATCTGTTTGCGCCCTGAAGGAACAAAAAATAAATTTCAGGCTAATTGGAGGTCAAAAGAATGAAAGTTTGGTCACTGTCTCGGAATTGCGTGAATCCCCACATACCCGCTCAATTTTACATCATGATTTTAGAATGCCCATTGTTTTCAAATTCAACCGTTTGGGCCCTGAACGGACAAAAACTCTTTTCAGGCTCATTTGAGGTGAAAAGAATGAAAGTTAGGTCACTGTCTCGGAATTGCGTGAAAACCCACATACCCGCTCAATTTTAAATCATGATTTTAGAATGCCCAATATTGTTTTCAAATTCATCCGTTCGGGCCCTGAATGGACAAAAACGCTTTTCAGGCTAATTTGAGGTCAAAAGAATGAAAGTTAGGTCACTGTCTCGGAATTACGTGAAAACCCACATACCCACACCATTTTTCATGAGGATTCTAGAATGCCCAATATTGTTGGAAAATTCATCTGTTTGGGCCCTGAACGAACAAAAAAGCATTTCAGGCTAATTTGAGGTCAAAAGAATGAAAGTTTGGTCACTGTCTCGGAAATGCGTGAAAACCCACATACCCTCTCAATTTTACATCATGATTTTAGAATGCCCAATATTGTTTTCAAATTCATCCGTTTGGGCCCTGAACGGACAAAAACGCTTTTCAGGCTAATTTGAGGTCAAAAGAATGAAAGTTAGGTCACTGTCTCGGAATTGCGTGAAACCCACATACCCACACCATTTTTCATGAGGATTCTAGAATGCCCAATATTATTTTTCAAATTCATCTGTTTGGGCCCTGAACGAACAAAAACACATTTCAGGCTAATTTGATGTCAAAAGCATGAAAGTTTGGTCACTATCTCGGAATTGTGTGACAACCCACATACCCCTTCCATTTTTCATGAGGATCCAAGAATGCCCAATATTGTTGTCAATTTCATCCGTTTGGGCCCTGAACGGACAAAAACTCTTTTCAGGCTCATTTGAGGATAAAAGAATGAAAGTTAGGTCACTGTCTCGGAATTGCGTGAAAACCCACATACCCGCTCAATTTTACATCATGATTTTAGAATGCCCAATATTGTTTTCAAATTCATCCGTTTGGGCCCTGAACGGACAAAAACGCTTTTTAGGCTAATTTGAGGTCAAAAGAATGAAAGTTATGTCACTGTCTCGGAATTGCGTGAAAACCCACATACCCACACCATTTTTCATGAGGATTCTAGAATGCCCAATATTGTTGGAAAATTCATCTGTTTGCGAGCTGAAGGAACAAAAAATAAATTTCAGGCTAATTCGAGGCAAAAGAATGAAAGTTTGGTCACTGTCTCAGAATTGTGTGAAAACCCACATACCCACACCATTTTTCATGAGGATTCTAGAATGCCCAATATTCTTGGAAAATTCATCTGTTTGGGCCCTGAATGAACAAAAAAGCATTTCAGGCTAATTTGAGGTCAAAAGAATGAAAGTTTGGTCACTGTCTCGGAATTGCGAGAAAACCCACATACCCTCTCAATTTTACATCATGATTTTAGAATGCCCAATATTGTTTTCAAATTCATCCATTTGGGCCCTGAACGGACAAAAACGCTTTTCAGGCTAATTTGAGGTCAAAAGAATGAAAGTTAGGTCACTGTCTCGGAATTGCGTGAAAACCCACATACCCACACCATTTTTCATGAGGATTCTAGAATTCCCAATATTGTTGGAAAATTCATATGTTTGGGCCATGAACGAACAAAAACACATTTCAGGCAAATTTGAGGTCAAAAGAATGAAAGTTTGGTCACTATCTCGGAATTGTGTGACAACCCACATACCCCTTCCATTTTTCATGAGGATCCTAGAATGCCCAATATTGTTGTCAAATTCATCCTTTTGTGCCCTGAACGGATAAAAACGCTTTTCAGGCTAATTTGAGGTCAAAAGAATGAAAGTTAGGTCACTATCTCGGAATTGCGTGAAAACCCACATACCCACACCATTTTTCATGAGGATTCTAGAATGCCCAATATTCTTGGAAAATTCATCTGTTTGGGCCCTGAATGAACAAAAAAGCATTTCAGGCTAATTTGAGGTCAAAAGAATGAAAGTTTGGTCACTGTCTCGGAATTGCGAGAAAACCCACATACCCTCTCAATTTTACATCATGATTTTAGAATGCCCAATATTGTTTTCAAATTCATCCATTTGGGCCCTGAACGGACAAAAACGCTTTTCAGGCTAATTTGAGGTCAAAAGAATGAAAGTTAGGTCACTGTCTCGGAATTGCGTGAAAACCCACATACCCACACCATTTTTCATGAGGATTCTAGAATTCCCAATATTGTTGGAAAATTCATATGTTTGGGCCATGAACGAACAAAAACACATTTCAGGCAAATTTGAGGTCAAAAGAATGAAAGTTTGGTCACTATCTCGGAATTGTGTGACAACCCACATACCCCTTCCATTTTTCATGAGGATCCTAGAATGCCCAATATTGTTGTCAAATTCATCCTTTTGTGCCCTGAACGGATAAAAACGCTTTTCAGGCTAATTTGAGGTCAAAAGAATGAAAGTTAGGTCACTATCTCGGAATTGCGTGAAAACCCACTTACCCACACCATTTTTCATGAGGATTCTAGAATGCCCAATATTGTTGGAAAATTCATCTGTTTGCGAGCTGAAGGAACAAAAAATAAATTTCAGGCTAATTCGAGGCAAAAGAATGAAAGTTTGGTCACTGTCTCAGAATTGTGTGAAAACCCACATACCCACACCATTTTTCATGAGGATTCTAGAATGCCCAATATTGTTGGAAAATTCATCTGTTTGGGCCCTGAATGAACAAAAAAGCATTTCAGGCTAATTTGAGGTCAAAAGAATGAAAGTTTGGTCACTGTCTCGGAATTGCGAGAAAACCCACATACCCTCTCAATTTTACATCATGATTTTAGAATGCCCAATATTGTTTTCAAATTCATCCATTTGGGCCCTGAACGGACAAAAACGCTTTTCAGGCTAATTTGAGGTCAAAAGAATGAAAGTTAGGTCACTGTCTCGGAATTGCGTGAAAACCCACATACCCACACAATTTTTCATGAGGATTCTAGAATTCCCAATATTGTTGGAAAATTCATATGTTTGGGCCATGAACGAACAAAAACACATTTCAGGCAAATTTGAGGTCAAAAGAATGAAAGTTTGGTCACTATCTCGGAATTGTGTGACAACCCACATACCCCTTCCATTTTTCATGAGGATCCTAGAATGCCCAATATTGTTGTCAAATTCATCCTTTTGTGCCCTGAACGGATAAAAACGCTTTTCAGGCTAATTTGAGGTCAAAAGAATGAAAGTTAGGTCACTATCTCGGAATTGCGTGAAAACCCACTTACCCACACCATTTTTCATTAGGATTCTAGAATGCCCAATATTGTTGGAAAATTCATCTGTTTGTGCCCTTAAGGACCAAAAAATAAATTTCAGGCTAATTTGAGGTCAAATGAATGAAAGTTTAATGACTGTCTCGGAATTGCGTGAAAACCCACATACCCGCACCATTTTTCATGAGGATTCTAGAATGCCCAATATTGTTGGAAAATTCATATGTTTGGGCCATGAACGAACAAAAACACATTTCAGGCTAATTTGAGGTCAAAAGAATGAAAGTTTGGTCACTGTCTCGGAATTGCTTGAAAACCCACATACCCTCTCAATTTTACATCATGATTTTAGAATGCCCAATATTGTTTTCAAATTCATCCCTTTGGGCCCTGAACGGACAAAAACGCTTTTCAGGCTAATTTGAGGTCAAAAGGATGAAAGTTTGGTCACTCTCTCGGAATTGCGTGAAAACCCACATACCCGCTCAATTTTACATCATGATTTTAGAATGCCCAATATTGTTTTCAAATTCATCCGTTTGGGCCCTGAACGGACAAAAAACGCTTTTCAGGCTAATTTGAGGTCAAAAGAATGAAACTTAGGTCACTGTCTCGGAATTGCGTGAAAACCCACATACCCACACCATTTTTCATGAGGATTCTAGAATTCCCAATATTGTTGGAAAATTCATATGTTTGTGCCATGAACGAACAAAAACACATTTCAGGCTAATTTGAGGTCAAAAGAATGAAAGTTTGGTCACTATCTCGGAATTGTGTGACAACCCACATACCCCTTCCATTTTTCATGAGGATCCTAGAATGCCCAATATTGTTGTCAAATTCATCCTTTTGTGCCCTGAACGGATAAAAACTCTTTTCAGGCTAATTTGAGGTCAAAAGAATGAAAGTTAGGTCACTATCTCGGAATTGCGTGAAAACCCACTTACCCACACCATTTTTCATGAGGATTCTAGAATGTCCAATATTGTTGGAAAATTCATCTGTTTGTGCCCTTAAGGACCAAAAAATAAATTTCAGGCTAATTTGAGGTCAAAAGAATGAAAGTTTGGTGACTGTCTCGGAATTGCGTGAATCCCCACATACCCGCTCAATTTTACATCATGATTTTAGAATGCCCAATATTGTTTTCAAATTCATCCGTTTGGGCCCTGAACGGACAAAACGCTTTTCAGGCTAATTTGAGGTCAAAAGAATGAAAGTTAGGTCACTGTCTCGGAATTGCGTGAAACCCACATACCCACACCATTTTTCATGAGGATTCTAGAATGCCCAATATTATTTTTCAAATTCATCTGTTTGGGCCCTGAACGAACAAAAACACATTTCAGGCTAATTTGATGTCAAAAGCATGAAAGTTTGGTTACTATCTCGGAATTGTGTGACAACCCACATACCCCTTCCATTTTTCATGAGGATCCAAGAATGCCCAATATTGTTGTCAAATTCATCCTTTTGTGCCCTGAACTGATAAAAACGCTTTTCAGGCTAATTTGAGGTCAAAAGAATGAAAGTTAGGTATGTCTTGGAATTGCGTGAAAACCCACATACCCTCTCAATTTTACATCATGATTTTAGAATGCCCAATATTGTTTTCAAATTCATCCGTTTGGGCCCTCAACGGACAAAAACGTTTTTCAGGCTAATTTGAGGTCAAAAGAATGAAAGTTTGGTCACTGTCTCGGAATTGCGTGAAAACCCACATACCCGCTCAATTTTACATCATGATTTTCGAATGCCCAATATTGTTTTCAAATTCATCCGTTTGGGCCCTGAACGGACAAAAACGCTTTTCAGGCTAATTTGAGGTCAAAAGAATGAAAATTAGGTCACTCTCTCGGAATTGCGTGAAAACCCACTTACCCACACCATTTTTCATGAGGATTTAAGAATGCCCAATATTGTTGGAAAATTCATCTGTTTGCGCCCTGAAGGACCAAAAAATAAATTTCAGGCTAATTTGAGGTCAAAAGAATGAAAGTTTGGTGACTGTCTCGGAATTGCGTGAAAACCCACATACCCACACCATTTTTCATGAGGATTCTAGAATGCCCAATATTGTAGGAAAATACATCTGTTTGGGCCCTGAACGAACAAAAACACATTTCAGGCTAATTTGAGGTTAAAAGAATGAAAGTTTGGTCACTGTCTGGGAATTGCTTGAAAACCCACATACCCTCTCAATTTTACATCATGATTTTAGAATGCCCAATATTGTTTTCAAATTCATCCGTTTGGGCCCTGAACGGACAAAAACGCTTTTCAGGCTAATTTGAGGTCAAAAGAATGAAAGTTTGGTCACTGTCTCGGAATTGCGTGAAAACCCACATACCCGCTCAATTTTACATCATGATTTTCGAATGCCCAATATTGTTTTCAAATTCATCCGTTTGGACCCTGAACGGACAAAAACGCTTTTCAGGCTAATTTGAGGTCAAAAGAATGAAAGTTAGGTCACTGTCTCAGAATTGCGTGAAAACCCACATACCCACACAATTTTTCATGAGGATTCTAGAATGCCCAATATTGTTTCAAAATTCATCTGTTTGCGCCCTGAAGGAACAAAAAATAAATTTCAGGCTAATTGGAGGTCAAAAGAATGAAAGTTTGGTCACAGTCTCGGAATTGCGTGAATCCCCACATACCCGCTCAATTTTACAACATGATTTTAGAATGCCCAATATTGTTTTCAAATTCATCCGTTTGGGCCCTGAACGGACAAAAACTCTTTTCAGGCTCATTTGAGGTGAAAAGAATGAAAGTTAGGTCACTGTCTCGGAATTGCGTGAAAACCCACATACCCGCTCAATTTTAAATCATGATTTTAGAATGCCCAATATTGTTTTCAAATTCATCCGTTTGGGCCCTGAACGGACAAAAACGCTTTTCAGGCTAATTTGAGGTCAAAAGCATGAAAGTTAGGTCACTGTCTCGGAATTACGTGAAAACCCACATACCCACACCATTTTTCATGAGGATTCTAGAATGCCCAATATTGTTGGAAAATTCATCTGTTTGGGCCCTGAACGAACAAAAAAGCATTTCAGGCTAATTTGAGGTCAAAAGAATGAAAGTTTGGTCACTGTCTCGGAAATGCGTGAAAACCCACATACCCTCTCAATTTTACATCATGATTTTAGAATGCCCAATATTGTTTTCAAATTCATCCGTTTGGGCCCTGAACGGACAAAAACGCTTTTCAGGCTAATTTGAGGTCTAAAGAATGAAAGTTAGGTCACTGTCTCGGAATTGCGTGAAACCCACATACCCACACCATTTTTCATGAGGATTCTAGAATGCCCAATATTATTTTTCAAATTCATCTGTTTGGGCCCTGAACGAACAAAAACACATTTCAGGCTAATTTGATGTCAAAAGCATGAAAGTTTGGTCACTATCTCGGAATTGTGTGACAACCCACATACCCCTTCCATTTTTCATGAGGATCCAAGAATGCCCAATATTGTTGTCAAATTCATCCGTTTGGGCCCTGAACGGACAAAAACTCTTTTCAGGCTCATTTGAGGTTAAAAGAATGAAAGTTAGGTCACTGTCTCGGAATTGCGTGAAAACCCACATACCCGCTCAATTTTACATCATGATTTTAGAATGCCCAATATTGTTTTCAAATTCATCCGTTTGGGCCCTGAACGGACAAAAACGCTTTTCAGGCTAATTTGAGGTCAAAAGAATGAAAGTTATGTCACTGTCTCGGAATTGCGTGAAAACCCACATACCCACACCATTTTTCATGAGGATTCTAGAATGCCCAATATTGTTGGAAAATTCATCTGTTTGCGAGCTGAAGGAACAAAAAATAAATTTCAGGCTAATTCGAGGCAAAAGAATGAAAGTTTGGTCACTGTCTCAGAATTGTGTGAAAACCCACATACCCACACCATTTTTCATGAGGATTCTAGAATGCCCAATATTGTTGGAAAATTCATCTGTTTGGGCCCTGAATGAACAAAAAAGCATTTCAGGCTAATTTGAGGTCAAAAGAATGAAAGTTTGGTCACTGTCTCAGAATTGCTTGAAAACCCACATACCCACACCATTTTTCATGAGGATTCTAGAATGCCCAATATTGTTGGAAAATTCATATGTTTGGGCCATGAACGAACAAAAACACATTTCAGGCTAATTTGAGGTCAAAAGAATGAAAGTTTGGTCACTGTCTCAGAATTGCTTGAAAACCCACATACCCTCTCAATTTTACATCATGATTTTAGAATGCCCAATATTGTTTTCAAATTCATCCCTTTGGGCCCTGAACGGACAAAAACGCTTTTCAGGCTAATTTGAGGTCAAAAGGATGAAAGTTTGGTCACTCTCTCGGAATTGCGTGAAAACCCACATACCCGCTCAATTTTACATCATGATTTTAGAATGCCCAATATTGTTTTCAAATTCATCCGTTTGGGCCCTGAACGGACAAAAACGCTTTTCAGGCTAATTTGAGGTCAAAAGAATGAAAGTTAGGTCACTGTCTCGGAATTGCGTGAAAACCCACATACCCACACCATTTTTCATGAGGATTCTAGAATTCCCAATATTGTTGGAAAATTCATATGTTTGGGCAATGAACGAACAAAAACACATTTCAGGCTAATTTGAGGTCAAAAGAATGAAAGTTTGGTCACTATCTCGGAATTGTGTGACAACCCACATACCCCTTCCATTTTTCATGAGGATCCTAGAATGCCCAATATTGTTGTCAAATTCATCCTTTTGTGCCCTGAACGGATAAAAACGCTTTTCAGGCTAATTTGAGGTCAAAAGAATGAAAGTTAGGTCACTATCTCGGAATTGCGTGAAAACCCACTTACCCACACCATTTTTCATGAGGATTCTAGAATGCCCAATATTGTTGGAAAATTCATCTGTTTGTGCCCTTAAGGACCAAAAAATAAATTTCAGGCTAATTTGAGGTCAAAAGAATGAAAGTTTGGTGACTGTCTCGGAATTGCGTGAATCCCCACATACCCGCTCAATTTTACATCATGATTTTAGAATGCCCAATATTGTTTTCAAATTCATCCGTTTGGGCCCTGAACGGACAAAACGCTTTTCAGGCTAATTTGAGGTCAAAAGAATGAAAGTTAGGTCACTGTCTCGGAATTGCGTGAAACCCACATACCCACACCATTTTTCATGAGGATTCTAGAATGCCCAATATTATTTTTCAAATTCATCTGTTTGGGCCCTGAACGAACAAAAACACATTTCAGGCTAATTTGATGTCAAAAGCATGAAAGTTTGGTCACTATCTCGGAATTGTGTGACAACCCACATACCCCTTCCATTTTTCATGAGGATCCAAGAATGCCCAATATTGTTGTCAAATTCATCCTTTTGTGCCCTGAACTGATAAAAACGCTTTTCAGGCTAATTTGAGGTCAAAAGAATGAAAGTTAGGTATGTCTTGGAATTGCGTGAAAACCCACATACCCTCTCAATTTTACATCATGATTTTAGAATGCCCAATATTGTTTTCAAATTCATCCGTTTGGGCCCTGAACGGACAAAAACGCTTTTCAGGCTAATTTGAGGTCAAAAGAATGAAAGTTTGGTCACTGTCTCGGAATTGCGTGAAAACCCACATACCCACACCATTTTTCATGAGGATTCTAGAATGCCCAATATTGTTGGAAAATACATCTGTTTGGGCCCTGAACGAACAAAAACACATTTCAGGCTAATTTGAGGTTAAAAGAATGAAAGTTTGGTCACTGTCTGGGAATTGCTTGAAAACCCAGATACACTCTCAATTTTACATCATGATTTTAGAATGCCCAATATTGTTTTCAAATTCATCCGTTTGGACCCTGAACGGACAAAAACGCTTTTCAGGCTAATTTGAGGTCAAAAGAATGAAAGTTAGGTCAATGTCTCAGAATTGCGTGAAAACCCACATACACACCATTTTTCATGAGGATTCTAGAATGCCCAATATTGTTGGAAAATTCATCTGTTTGCGCCCTGAAGGAACAAAAAATAAATTTCAGGCTAATTTGAGGTCAAAAGAATGAAAGTTTGGTCACTGTCTCGGAATTTCGTGAATCCCCACATACGCGCTCAATTTTACATCATGATTTTAGAATGCCCAATATTGTTTTCAAATTCATCCGTTTGGGCCCTGAACGGACAAAAACGCTTTTCAGGCTAATTTGAGGTCAAAAGAATGAAAGTTAGGTCACTGTCTCGGAATTGCGTGAAAACCCACATACACACACCATTTTTCATGAGGATTCTAGAATGCCCAATATTGTTGGAAAATTCATCTGTTTGCGCCTTGAAGGAATAAAAAATAAATTTCAGGCTAATTTGAGGTCAAAAGAATGAAAGTTTGGTCACTGTCTCGGAATTTCGTGAATCCCCACATACCCGCTCAATTTTACATCATGATTTTAGAATGCCCAATATTGTTTTCAAATTCATCCGTTTGGGCCCTGAACGGACAAAAACGCTTTTGAGGCTAATTTGAGGTCAAAAGAATGAAAGTAAGGTCACTGTCTCGGATTTGCGTGAAAACCCACATACCCACACCATTTTTCATGAGGATTCTAGAATGCCCAATATTGTTTAAAAATTCATCTGTTTGAGCCCTGAAGGAACAAAAAATATATTTCAGGCTAATTGGAGGTCAAAAGAATGAAAGTTTGGTCACTGTCTCGGAATTGCGTGAATCCCCACATACCCGCTCAATTTTACATCATGATTTTAGAATGCCCAATATTGTTTTCAAATTCATCCGTTTGGGCCCTGAACGGACAAAAACTCTGTTCAGGCTCATTTGAGGTGAAAAGAATGAAAGTTAGGTCACTGTCTCGGAATTGCGTGAAAACCCACATACCCACACCATTTTTCATGAGGATTCTAGAATGCCCAATATTGTTGGAAAATTCATCTGTTTGCGCCCTGAACGAACTCAAAATAAATATCAGGCTAATTTGAGATCAAAAGAATGAAAGTTTGGTCACTGTCTCGGAATTGCGTGAATCCCCACATACCCGCTCAATTTTACATCATGATTTTAGAATGCCCAATATTGTTTTCAAATTCATCCGTTTTGGACCTGAACGGACAAAAACTCTTTTCAGGCTCATTTGAGGTGAAAAGAATGAAAGTTAGGTCACTGTCTCGGAATTGCGTGAAAACCCACATACCCGCTCAATTTTAAATCATGATTTTAGAATGCCCAATATTGTTTTCAAATTCATCCGTTTGGGCCCTGAACGGACAAAAACGCTTTTCAGGCTAATTTGAGGTCAAAAGAATGAAAGTTAGGTCACTGTCTCGGAATTGCGTGAAAACCCACATACCAACACCATTTTTCATGAGGATTCTAGAATGCCCAATATTGTTGGAAAATTCATCTGTTTGGGCCCTGAACGAACAAAAACACATTTCAGGCTAATTTGAGGTCAAAAGAATGAAAGTTTGGTCACTATCTCGGAATTGTGTGACAACCCACATATACCCCTTCCATTTTTCATGAGGATCCTAGAATGCCCAATATTGTTGTCAAATTCATCCTTTTGTGCCCTGAACGGATAAAAACGATTTTCAGGCTCATTTGATATCAAAAGAGTGAAAGTTAGGTAGTCTTGGAATTGCGTGAAAACCCACATACCCTCTCAATTTTACATCATGATTTAAGAATGCCCAATATTGTTTTCAAATTCATCCATTTGGGCCCTCAACGGACAAAAACTCTTTTCAGGCTAATTTGAGGTCAAAAGAATGAAGTTTGGTCACTGTCTCGGAATTGCGTGAAAACCCACATACCCGCTCAATTTTACATCATGATTTTAGAATGCCCAATATTGTTTTCAAATTCATCCGTTTGGGCCCTGAACGGACAAAAACGCTTTTCAGGCTAATTTGAGGTCAAAAGAATGAAAGTTAGTTCACTGTCTCAGAAATGCGTGAAAACCAACATACCCACACCATTTTTCATGAGGATTCTAGAATGCCCATTATTGTTGGAAAATTCATCTGTTTGGGCCCTGAATGAACAAAAACACATTTCAGGCTAATTTGAGGTCAAAAGATTGAAAGTTTGGTCACTGTCTGGGAATTGCGTGAAAACCCACATTCCCTCTCAATTTTACATCATGATTTTAGAATGCCCAATATTGTTTTCAAATTCATCCGTTTGGGCCCTGAACGGACAAAAACGCTTTTCAGGCTAATTTGAGGTCAAAAGAATGAAAGTTTGGTCACTGTCTCGGAATTGCGTGAAAACCCACATACCCGCTCAATTTTACATCATGATTTTAGAATGCCCAATATTGTTTTCAAATTCATCCGTTTGGGCCCTCAACGGACAAAAACACTCTTCAGGCTAATTTGAGGTCAAAAGAATGAAAGTTAGGTCACTGTCTCGGAATTGCGTGAAAACACACATACCCGCTCAATTTTACATCATGATTTTAGAATGCCCAATATTGTTTTCAAATTCATCCGTTTGGGCCTTGAACGGACAAAAACGCTTTTCAGGCTAATTTGAGGTCAAAAGAATGAAAGTTAGGTCACTGTCTCGGAATTGCGTGAAAACCCACATACCCACACCATTTTTCATGAGGATTCTAGAATGCCCAATATTTTTGGAAAATTCATCTGTTTGGGCCCTGAACGAACAAAAACACATTTCAGGCTAATTTTGATGTCAAAAGCATGAAAGTTTGGTCACTATCTCGGAATTGTGTGACAACCCACATACCCCTTCCATTTTTCATGAGGATCCTAGAATGCCCAATATTGTTGTCAAATTCATCCTTTTGTGCCCTGAACGGAGAAAAACGCTTTTCAGGCTAATTTGAGGTCAAAAGAATGAAAGTTAGGTCACTGTCTTGGAATTGCGTGAAAACCCACTTACCCATACCATTTTTCATGAGGATTATAGAATGCCCAATATTGTTGGAAAATTCATCTGTTTGCGCCCTCAAGGAACAAAAAATAAATTTCAGGCTAATTTGAGGTCAAAAGAATAAAAGTTTGCTCACTGTCTCGGAATTGCGTGAATCCCCACATACCCGCTCAATTTTACATCATGATTTTAGGATGCCCAATATTGTTTTCAAATTCATCCGTTTGGGCCCTGAACGGACAAAAACGCTTTTCAGGCTAATTTGAGATCAAAAGAATGAAAGTTTGGTCACTGTCTCGGAATTGCGTGAAAACCCACATACCCGCTCAATTTTAGATCATGATTTTAGAATGCCCAATATTGTTTTCAAATTCATCCGTTTGGGCCCTGAACGGACAAAAACGCTTTTCAGGCTAATTTGAGGTCAAAAGAATGAAAGTTAGGTCACTGTCTCGGAATTGAGTGAAAACCCACATACCCTCTCAATTTTACATCATGACTTTACAATGCCAAATATTGTTTTCAAATTCATCCGTTTGGGCCCTCAACGGACAAAAACTCTTTTCAGGCTAATTTGAGGTCAAAAGAATGAAAGTTTGGTCACTTTCTCGGAATTGTGTGAAAACCCACAAACCCGCTCAATTTTACATCATGATTTTCGAATGCCCAATATTGTTTTCAAATTCATCCGTTTGGGCCCTGAACGGACAAAAACGCTTTTCAGGCTAATTTGAGGTGAAAAGAATGAAAGTTAGGTCATTGTCTCGGAATTGCGTGAAATCCCACATACCCACACCATTTTTCATGAGGATTCTAGAATGCCCAAATTTGTTGGAAAATTGTTCTGTTTGCGCCCTGAAGGAACAAAAAAGAAATTTCAGGCTAATTTGAGGTCAAAAGAATGGAAGTTTGGTCACTTTCTCGGAATTGTGTGAAAACCCACATACCCGCTCAATTTTACATCATGATTTTCGAATGCCCAATATTGTTTTCAAATTCATCCGTTTGGGCCCTGAACGGACAAAAACGCTTTTCAGGCTAATTTGAGGTCAAAAGAATGAAAGTTAGGTCAGTGTCTCGGAATTGCGTGAAATCCCACATACCCACACCATTTTTCATGAGGATTGTAGAATGCCCAAATTTGTTGGAAAATTGTTCTGTTTGCGCCCTGAAGGAACAAAAAAGAAATTTCAGGCTAATTTGAGGTCAAAAGAATGAAAGTTTGGTCACTGTCTCGGAATTGAGTGAATCCCCACATACCCACACCATTTTTCATGAGGATTCTAGAATGCCCATTATTGTTGGAAAGTTCATCTGTTTGGGCCCTGAACGTACACAAACACATTTCAGGCTAATTTGAGGTCAAAAGAATGAATGTTTGGTCACTGTCTTGGAATTGCGTGAAAACCCACATACCCTCTCAATTTTACATCATGATTTTAGAATGCCCAATATTGTTTTCAAATTCATCCGTTTGGGCCCTGAACGGACAAAAACGCTTTTCAGGCTAATTTGAGGTCAAAACAATGAAAGTTAGGTCACTGTCTCGGAATTGCGTGAAAACCCACATACCCTCTCAATTTTACATCATGATTTTAGAATGCCCAATATTGTTTTCAAATTCATCCGTTTGGGCCCTCAACGGACAAAAACGCTTTTCAGGCTAATTTGAGGTCAAAAGAATGAAAGTTTGGTCACTTTCTCGGAATTGTGTGAAAACCCACATACCCGCTCAATTTTACATCATGATTTTCGAATGCCCAATATTGTTTTCAAATTCATCCGTTTGGGCCCTGAACGGACAAAAACGCTTTTCAGGCTAATTTGAGGTCAAAAGAATGAAAGTTTGGTCACTGTCTCGGAATTGCGTGAAAACCCACATACCCGCTGAATTTTACATCATGATTTTAGAATGCCCAATATTGTTTTCAAATTCATCCGTTTGGGCCCTAAACGGACAAAAACGCTTTTCACGCTCATTTGAGGTCAAAAGAATGAAAGTTAGGTCCCTGTCTCAGAATTGCGTGAAAACCCACTTACCCACACCATTTTTCATGAGGACTCTAGAATGCCCAATATTGTAGGAAAATTCATCTGTTTGCGCCCTGAAGGAACAAAAAAGAAATTTCAGGCTAATTTGAGTTCAAAAGAATGAAAGTTAGGTCACTGTCTCGGAATTGAGTGAAAACCCACATACCCTCTCAATTTTACATCATGATTTTACAATGCCAAATATTGTTTTCAAATTCATCCGTTTGGGCCCTCAACGGACAAAAACTCTTTTCAGGCTAATTTGAGGTCAAAAGAATGAAAGTTTGGTCACTTTCTCAGAATTGTGTGAAAACCCACAAACCCGCTCAATTTTACATCATGATTTTCGAATGCCCAATATTGTTTTCAAATTCATCCGTTTGGGCCCTGAACGGACAAAAACGCTTTTCAGGCTAATTTGAGGTCAAAAGAATGAAAGTTAGGTCAGTGTCTCGGAATTGCGTGAAATCCCACATACCCACACCATTTTTCATGAGGATTGTAGAATGCCCAAATTTGTTGGAAAATTCTTCTGTTTGCGCCCTGAAGGAACAAAAAAGAAATTTCAGGCTAATTTGAGGTCAAAAGAATGAAAGTTTGGTCACTGTCTCGGAATTGAGTGAATCCCCACATACCCACACCATTTTTCATGAGGATTCTAGAATGCCCATTATTGTTGGAAAGTTCATCTGTTTGGGCCCTGAACGTACACAAACACATTTCAGGCTAATTTGAGGTCAAAAGAATGAATGTTTGGTCACTGTCTCGGAATTGCGTGAAAACCCACATACCCTCTCAATTTTACATCATGATTTTAGAATGCCCAATATTGTTTTCAAATTCATCCGTTTGGGCCCTGAACGGACAAAAACGCTTTTCAGGCTAATTTGAGGTCAAAACAATGAAAGTTAGGTCACTGTCTCGGAATTGCGTGAAAACCCACATACCCTCTCAATTTTACATCATGATTTTAGAATGCCCAATATTGTTTTCAAATTCATCCGTTTGGGCCCTCAACGGACAAAAACGCTTTTCAGGCTAATTTGAGGTCAAAAGAATGAAAGTTTGGTCACTTTCTCGGAATTGTGTGAAAACCCACATACCCGCTCAATTTTACATCATGATTTTCGAATGCCCAATATTGTTTTCAAATTCATCCGTTTGGGCCCTGAACGGACAAAAACGCTTTTCAGGCTAATTTGAGGTCAAAAGAATGAAAGTTAGGTCACTGTCTCGGAATTGCGTGAAAACCCACATACCCCCACCATTTTTCATGAGGATTCTAGAATGCCCAATATTGTTGGAAAATTCATCTGTTAGGGCCCTGAACGAACAAAAACACATTTCAGGCTAATTTGAGGTCAAAAGAATGAAAGTTTGGTCACTGTCTCGGAATTGCGTGAAAACCCACATACCCACACCATTTTTCATGAGGATTCTAGAAAGCCCAATATTGTTTTAAAATTCATCTGTTTGCGCCGTCAAGGAACAAAAAATAAATTTCAGGCTATTTTGAGGTCAAAAGAATGAAAGTTTGGTGACTGTCTCGGAATTGCGTGAATCGCCACATACCCGCTCAATTTTACATCATGATTTTAGAATGCCCAATATTGTTTTGCAAATTCATCCGTTTGGGCCCTGAACGGAGAAAAACGCTTTTCAGGCTAATTTGAGGTCAAAAGAATGAAAGTTAGGTCACTGTCTCGGAATTGAGTGAAAACCCACATACCCTCTCAATTTTACATCATGATTTTACAATGCCAAATATTGTTTTCAAATTCATCCGTTTGGGCCCTCAACGGACAAAAACTCTTTTCAGGCTAATTTGAGGTCAAAAGAATGAAAGTTTGGTCACTTTCTCGGAATTGTGTGAAAACCCACAAACCCGCTCAATTTTACATCATGATTTTCGAATGCCCAATATTGCTTTCAAATTCATCCGTTTGGGCCCTGAACGGACAAAAACGCTTTTCAGGCTAATTTGAGGTCAAAAGAATGAAAGTTAGGTCAGTGTCTCGGAATTGCGTGAAATCCCACATACCCACACCATTTTTCATGAGGATTCTAGAATGCCCAAATTTGTTGGAAAATTGTTCTGTTTGCGCCCTGAAGGAACAAAAAAGAAATTTCAGGCTAATTTGAGGTCAAAAGAATGAAAGTTTGGTCACTTTCTCGGAATTGTGTGAAAACCCACATACCCGCTCTATTTTACATCATGATTTTCGAATGCCCAAAATTGTTTTCAAATTCATTCGTTTGGGCCCTGAACGGACAAAAACGCTTTTCACGCTAATTTGAGGTCAAAAGAATGAAAGTTAGGTCCCTGTCTCGGAATTGCGTGAAAACCCACTTACCCACACCATTTTTCATGAGGATTCTACAATGCCCAATATTGTAGGAAAATTCATCTGTTTGCGCCCTGAAGGAACAAAAAAGAAATTTCAGGCTAATTTGAGTTCAAAAGAATGAAAGTTAGGTCACTGTCTCGGAATTGAGTGAAAACCCACATACCCTCTCAATTTTACATCATGATTTTACAATGCCAAATATTGTTTTCAAATTCATCCGTTTGGGCCCTCAACGGACAAAAAGTCTTTTCAGGCTAATTTGAGGTCAAAAGAATGAAAGTTTGGTCACTTTCTCAGAATTGTGTGAAAACCCACAAACCCGCTCAATTTTACATCATGATTTTCGAATGCCCAATATTGTTTTCAAATTCATCCGTTTGGGCCCTGAACGGACAAAAACGCTTTTCAGGCTAATTTGAGGTCAAAAGAATGAAAGTTAGGTCAGTGTCTCGGAATTGCGTGAAATCCCACATACCCACACCATTTTTCATGAGGATTCTAGAATGCCCAAATTTGTTGGAAAATTGTTCTGTTTGCGCCCTGAAGGAACAAAAAAGAAATTTCAGCCTAATTTGAGGTCAAAAGAATGAAAGTTTGGTCACTGTCTCGGAATTGAGTGAATCCCCACATACCCACACCATTTTTCATGAGGATTCTAGAATGCCCATTATTGTTGAAAGTTCATCTGTTTGGGCCCTGAACGTACACAAACACATTTCAGGCTAATTTGAGGTCAAATGAATGAATGTTTGGTCACTGTCTCGGAATTGCGAGAAAACCCACATACCCTCTCAATTTTACATCATGATTTTAGAATGCCCAATATTGTTTTCAAATTCATCCGTTTGGGCCCTGAACGGACAAAAACGCTTTTCAAGCTAATTTGAGGTCAAAAGAATGAAAGTTAGGTCACTGTCTCGGAATTACGTGAAAACCCACTTACCCACACCATTTTTCATGAGGATTCTAGAATGCCCAATATTGTTGGAAAATACATCTGTTTGGGCCCTGAACGAACAAAAACACATTTCAGGCTAATTTGAGGTTAAAAGAATGAAAGTTTGGTCACTGTCTGGGAATTGCTTGAAAACCCAGATACACTCTCAATTTTACATCATGATTTTAGAATGCCCAATATTGTTTTCAAATTCATCCGTTTGGACCCTGAACGGACAAAAACGCTTTTCAGGCTAATTTGAGGTCAAAAGAATGAAAGTTTGGTCACTGTCTCGGAATTGCGTGAAAACCCACATACCCGTTCAATTTTACATCATGATTTTCGAATGCCCAATATTGTTTTCAAATTCATCCGTTTGGACCCTGAACGGACAAAAACGCTTTTCAGGCTAATTTGAGGTCAAAAGAATGAAAGTTAGGTCAATGTCTCAGAATTGCGTGAAAACCCACATACACACCATTTTTCATGAGGATTCTAGAATGCCCAATATTGTTGGAAAATTCATCTGTTTGCGCCCTGAAGGAACAAAAAATAAATTTCAGGCTAATTTGAGGTCAAAAGAATGAAAGTTTGGTCACTGTCTCGGAATTTCGTGAATCCCCACATACGCGCTCAATTTTACATCATGATTTTAGAATGCCCAATATTGTTTTCAAATTCATCCGTTTGGGCCCTGAACGGACAAAAACGCTTTTCAGGCTAATTTGAGGTCAAAAGAATGAAAGTTAGGTCACTGTCTCGGAATTGCGTGAAAACCCACATACACACACCATTTTTCATGAGGATTCTAGAATGCCCAATATTGTTGGAAAATTCATCTGTTTGCGCCTTGAAGGAATAAAAAATAAATTTCAGGCTAATTTGAGGTCAAAAGAATGAAAGTTTGGTCACTGTCTCGGAATTTCGTGAATCCCCACATACCCGCTCAATTTTACATCATGATTTTAGAATGCCCAATATTGTTTTCAAATTCATCCGTTTGGGCCCTGAACGGACAAAAACGCTTTTGAGGCTAATTTGAGGTCAAAAGAATGAAAGTTAGGTCACTGTCTCGGATTTGCGTGAAAACCCACATACCCACACCATTTTTCATGAGGATTCTAGAATGCCCAATATTGTTTAAAAATTCATCTGTTTGAGCCCTGAAGGAACAAAAAATATATTTCAGGCTAATTGGAGGTCAAAAGAATGAAAGTTTGGTCACTGTCTCGGAATTGCGTGAATCCCCACATACCCGCTCAATTTTACATCATGATTTTAGAATGCCCAATATTGTTTTCAAATTCATCCGTTTGGGCCCTGAACGGACAAAAACTCTGTTCAGGCTCATTTGAGGTGAAAAGAATGAAAGTTAGGTCACTGTCTCGGAATTGCGTGAAAACCCACATACCCACACCATTTTTCATGAGGATTCTAGAATGCCCAATATTGTTGGAAAATTCATCTGTTTGCGCCCTGAACGAACTCAAAATAAATATCAGGCTAATTTGAGATCAAAAGAATGAAAGTTTGGTCACTGTCTCGGAATTGCGTGAATCCCCACATACCCGCTCAATTTTACATCATGATTTTAGAATGCCCAATATTGTTTTCAAATTCATCCGTTTTGGACCTGAACGGACAAAAACTCTTTTCAGGCTCATTTGAGGTGAAAAGAATGAAAGTTAGGTCACTGTCTCGGAATTGCGTGAAAACCCACATACCCGCTCAATTTTAAATCATGATTTTAGAATGCCCAATATTGTTTTCAAATTCATCCGTTTGGGCCCTGAACGGACAAAAACGCTTTTCAGGCTAATTTGAGGTCAAAAGAATGAAAGTTAGGTCACTGTCTCGGAATTGCGTGAAAACCCACATACCAACACCATTTTTCATGAGGATTCTAGAATGCCCAATATTGTTGGAAAATTCATCTGTTTGGGCCCTGAACGAACAAAAACACATTTCAGGCTAATTTGAGGTCAAAAGAATGAAAGTTTGGTCACTATCTCGGAATTGTGTGACAACCCACATATACCCCTTCCATTTTTCATGAGGATCCTAGAATGCCCAATATTGTTGTCAAATTCATCCTTTTGTGCCCTGAACGGATAAAAACGATTTTCAGGCTCATTTGATATCAAAAGAGTGAAAGTTAGGTAGTCTTGGAATTGCGTGAAAACCCACATACCCTCTCAATTTTACATCATGATTTAAGAATGCCCAATATTGTTTTCAAATTCATCCATTTGGGCCCTCAACGGACAAAAACTCTTTTCAGGCTAATTTGAGGTCAAAAGAATGAAGTTTGGTCACTGTCTCGGAATTGCGTGAAAACCCACATACCCGCTCAATTTTACATCATGATTTTAGAATGCCCAATATTGTTTTCAAATTCATCCGTTTGGGCCCTGAACGGACAAAAACGCTTTTCAGGCTAATTTGAGGTCAAAAGAATGAAAGTTAGTTCACTGTCTCAGAAATGCGTGAAAACCAACATACCCACACCATTTTTCATGAGGATTCTAGAATGCCCATTATTGTTGGAAAATTCATCTGTTTGGGCCCTGAATGAACAAAAACACATTTCAGGCTAATTTGAGGTCAAAAGATTGAAAGTTTGGTCACTGTCTGGGAATTGCGTGAAAACCCACATTCCCTCTCAATTTTACATCATGATTTTAGAATGCCCAATATTGTTTTCAAATTCATCCGTTTGGGCCCTGAACGGACAAAAACGCTTTTCAGGCTAATTTGAGGTCAAAAGAATGAAAGTTTGGTCACTGTCTCGGAATTGCGTGAAAACCCACATACCCGCTCAATTTTACATCATGATTTTAGAATGCCCAATATTGTTTTCAAATTCATCCGTTTGGGCCCTCAACGGACAAAAACACTCTTCAGGCTAATTTGAGGTCAAAAGAATGAAAGTTAGGTCACTGTCTCGGAATTGCGTGAAAACACACATACCCGCTCAATTTTACATCATGATTTTAGAATGCCCAATATTGTTTTCAAATTCATCCGTTTGGGCCTTGAACGGACAAAAACGCTTTTCAGGCTAATTTGAGGTCAAAAGAATGAAAGTTAGGTCACTGTCTCGGAATTGCGTGAAAACCCACATACCCACACCATTTTTCATGAGGATTCTAGAATGCCCAATATTTTTGGAAAATTCATCTGTTTGGGCCCTGAACGAACAAAAACACATTTCAGGCTAATTTTGATGTCAAAAGCATGAAAGTTTGGTCACTATCTCGGAATTGTGTGACAACCCACATACCCCTTCCATTTTTCATGAGGATCCTAGAATGCCCAATATTGTTGTCAAATTCATCCTTTTGTGCCCTGAACGGAGAAAAACGCTTTTCAGGCTAATTTGAGGTCAAAAGAATGAAAGTTAGGTCACTGTCTTGGAATTGCGTGAAAACCCACTTACCCATACCATTTTTCATGAGGATTATAGAATGCCCAATATTGTTGGAAAATTCATCTGTTTGCGCCCTCAAGGAACAAAAAATAAATTTCAGGCTAATTTGAGGTCAAAAGAATAAAAGTTTGCTCACTGTCTCGGAATTGCGTGAATCCCCACATACCCGCTCAATTTTACATCATGATTTTAGGATGCCCAATATTGTTTTCAAATTCATCCGTTTGGGCCCTGAACGGACAAAAACGCTTTTCAGGCTAATTTGAGATCAAAAGAATGAAAGTTTGGTCACTGTCTCGGAATTGCGTGAAAACCCACATACCCGCTCAATTTTAGATCATGATTTTAGAATGCCCAATATTGTTTTCAAATTCATCCGTTTGGGCCCTGAACGGACAAAAACGCTTTTCAGGCTAATTTGAGGTCAAAAGAATGAAAGTTAGGTCACTGTCTCGGAATTGAGTGAAAACCCACATACCCTCTCAATTTTACATCATGACTTTACAATGCCAAATATTGTTTTCAAATTCATCCGTTTGGGCCCTCAACGGACAAAAACTCTTTTCAGGCTAATTTGAGGTCAAAAGAATGAAAGTTTGGTCACTTTCTCGGAATTGTGTGAAAACCCACAAACCCGCTCAATTTTACATCATGATTTTCGAATGCCCAATATTGTTTTCAAATTCATCCGTTTGGGCCCTGAACGGACAAAAACGCTTTTCAGGCTAATTTGAGGTGAAAAGAATGAAAGTTAGGTCATTGTCTCGGAATTGCGTGAAATCCCACATACCCACACCATTTTTCATGAGGATTCTAGAATGCCCAAATTTGTTGGAAAATTGTTCTGTTTGCGCCCTGAAGGAACAAAAAAGAAATTTCAGGCTAATTTGAGGTCAAAAGAATGGAAGTTTGGTCACTTTCTCGGAATTGTGTGAAAACCCACATACCCGCTCAATTTTACATCATGATTTTCGAATGCCCAATATTGTTTTCAAATTCATCCGTTTGGGCCCTGAACGGACAAAAACGCTTTTCAGGCTAATTTGAGGTCAAAAGAATGAAAGTTAGGTCAGTGTCTCGGAATTGCGTGAAATCCCACATACCCACACCATTTTTCATGAGGATTGTAGAATGCCCAAATTTGTTGGAAAATTGTTCTGTTTGCGCCCTGAAGGAACAAAAAAGAAATTTCAGGCTAATTTGAGGTCAAAAGAATGAAAGTTTGGTCACTGTCTCGGAATTGAGTGAATCCCCACATACCCACACCATTTTTCATGAGGATTCTAGAATGCCCATTATTGTTGGAAAGTTCATCTGTTTGGGCCCTGAACGTACACAAACACATTTCAGGCTAATTTGAGGTCAAAAGAATGAATGTTTGGTCACTGTCTTGGAATTGCGTGAAAACCCACATACCCTCTCAATTTTACATCATGATTTTAGAATGCCCAATATTGTTTTCAAATTCATCCGTTTGGGCCCTCAACGGACAAAAACGCTTTTCAGGCTAATTTGAGGTCAAAAGAATGAAAGTTTGGTCACTTTCTCGGAATTGTGTGAAAACCCACATACCCGCTCAATTTTACATCATGATTTTCGAATGCCCAATATTGTTTTCAAATTCATCCGTTTGGGCCCTGAACGGACAAAAACGCTTTTCAGGCTAATTTGAGGTCAAAAGAATGAAAGTTTGGTCACTGTCTCGGAATTGCGTGAAAACCCACATACCCGCTGAATTTTACATCATGATTTTAGAATGCCCAATCTTGTTTTCAAATTCATCCGTTTGGGCCCTAAACGGACAAAAACGCTTTTCACGCTCATTTGAGGTCAAAAGAATGAAAGTTAGGTCCCTGTCTCAGAATTGCGTGAAAACCCACTTACCCACACCATTTTTCATGAGGATTCTAGAATGCCCAATATTGTAGGAAAATTCATCTGTTTGCGCCCTGAAGGAACAAAAAAGAAATTTCAGGCTAATTTGAGTTCAAAAGAATGAAAGTTAGGTCACTGTCTCGGAATTGAGTGAAAACCCACATACCCTCTCAATTTTACATCATGATTTTACAATGCCAAATATTGTTTTCAAATTCATCCGTTTGGGCCCTCAACGGACAAAAACTCTTTTCAGGCTAATTTGAGGTCAAAAGAATGAAAGTTTGGTCACTTTCTCAGAATTGTGTGAAAACCCACAAACCCGCTCAATTTTACATCATGATTTTCGAATGCCCAATATTGTTTTCAAATTCATCCGTTTGGGCCCTGAACGGACAAAAACGCTTTTCAGGCTAATTTGAGGTCAAAAGAATGAAAGTTAGGTCAGTGTCTCGGAATTGCGTGAAATCCCACATACCCACACCATTTTTCATGAGGATTGTAGAATGCCCAAATTTGTTGGAAAATTCTTCTGTTTGCGCCCTGAAGGAACAAAAAAGAAATTTCAGGCTAATTTGAGGTCAAAAGAATGAAAGTTTGGTCACTGTCTCGGAATTGAGTGAATCCCCACATACCCACACCATTTTTCATGAGGATTCTAGAATGCCCATTATTGTTGGAAAGTTCATCTGTTTGGGCCCTGAACGTACACAAACACATTTCAGGCTAATTTGAGGTCAAAAGAATGAATGTTTGGTCACTGTCTCGGAATTGCGTGAAAACCCACATACCCTCTCAATTTTACATCATGATTTTAGAATGCCCAATATTGTTTTCAAATTCATCCGTTTGGGCCCTGAACGGACAAAAACGCTTTTCAGGCTAATTTGAGGTCAAAACAATGAAAGTTAGGTCACTGTCTCGGAATTGCGTGAAAACCCACATACCCTCTCAATTTTACATCATGATTTTAGAATGCCCAATATTGTTTTCAAATTCATCCGTTTGGGCCCTCAACGGACAAAAACGCTTTTCAGGCTAATTTGAGGTCAAAAGAATGAAAGTTTGGTCACTTTCTCGGAATTGTGTGAAAACCCACATACCCGCTCAATTTTACATCATGATTTTCGAATGCCCAATATTGTTTTCAAATTCATCCGTTTGGGCCCTGAACGGACAAAAACGCTTTTCAGGCTAATTTGAGGTCAAAAGAATGAAAGTTAGGTCACTGTCTCGGAATTGCGTGAAAACCCACATACCCCCACCATTTTTCATGAGGATTCTAGAATGCCCAATATTGTTGGAAAATTCATCTGTTAGGGCCCTGAACGAACAAAAACACATTTCAGGCTAATTTGAGGTCAAAAGAATGAAAGTTTGGTCACTGTCTCGGAATTGCGTGAAAACCCACATACCCACACCATTTTTCATGAGGATTCTAGAAAGCCCAATATTGTTTTAAAATTCATCTGTTTGCGCCGTCAAGGAACAAAAAATAAATTTCAGGCTATTTTGAGGTCAAAAGAATGAAAGTTTGGTGACTGTCTCGGAATTGCGTGAATCGCCACATACCCGCTCAATTTTACATCATGATTTTAGAATGCCCAATATTGTTTTGCAAATTCATCCGTTTGGGCCCTGAACGGAGAAAAACGCTTTTCAGGCTAATTTGAGGTCAAAAGAATGAAAGTTAGGTCACTGTCTCGGAATTGAGTGAAAACCCACATACCCTCTCAATTTTACATCATGATTTTACAATGCCAAATATTGTTTTCAAATTCATCCGTTTGGGCCCTCAACGGACAAAAACTCTTTTCAGGCTAATTTGAGGTCAAAAGAATGAAAGTTTGGTCACTTTCTCGGAATTGTGTGAAAACCCACAAACCCGCTCAATTTTACATCATGATTTTCGAATGCCCAATATTGCTTTCAAATTCATCCGTTTGGGCCCTGAACGGACAAAAACGCTTTTCAGGCTAATTTGAGGTCAAAAGAATGAAAGTTAGGTCAGTGTCTCGGAATTGCGTGAAATCCCACATACCCACACCATTTTTCATGAGGATTCTAGAATGCCCAAATTTGTTGGAAAATTGTTCTGTTTGCGCCCTGAAGGAACAAAAAAGAAATTTCAGGCTAATTTGAGGTCAAAAGAATGAAAGTTTGGTCACTTTCTCGGAATTGTGTGAAAACCCACATACCCGCTCTATTTTACATCATGATTTTCGAATGCCCAAAATTGTTTTCAAATTCATTCGTTTGGGCCCTGAACGGACAAAAACGCTTTTCACGCTAATTTGAGGTCAAAAGAATGAAAGTTAGGTCCCTGTCTCGGAATTGCGTGAAAACCCACTTACCCACACCATTTTTCATGAGGATTCTACAATGCCCAATATTGTAGGAAAATTCATCTGTTTGCGCCCTGAAGGAACAAAAAAGAAATTTCAGGCTAATTTGAGTTCAAAAGAATGAAAGTTAGGTCACTGTCTCGGAATTGAGTGAAAACCCACATACCCTCTCAATTTTACATCATGATTTTACAATGCCAAATATTGTTTTCAAATTCATCCGTTTGGGCCCTCAACGGACAAAAAGTCTTTTCAGGCTAATTTGAGGTCAAAAGAATGAAAGTTTGGTCACTTTCTCAGAATTGTGTGAAAACCCACAAACCCGCTCAATTTTACATCATGATTTTCGAATGCCCAATATTGTTTTCAAATTCATCCGTTTGGGCCCTGAACGGACAAAAACGCTTTTCAGGCTAATTTGAGGTCAAAAGAATGAAAGTTAGGTCAGTGTCTCGGAATTGCGTGAAATCCCACATACCCACACCATTTTTCATGAGGATTCTAGAATGCCCAAATTTGTTGGAAAATTGTTCTGTTTGCGCCCTGAAGGAACAAAAAAGAAATTTCAGCCTAATTTGAGGTCAAAAGAATGAAAGTTTGGTCACTGTCTCGGAATTGAGTGAATCCCCACATACCCACACCATTTTTCATGAGGATTCTAGAATGCCCATTATTGTTGAAAGTTCATCTGTTTGGGCCCTGAACGTACACAAACACATTTCAGGCTAATTTGAGGTCAAATGAATGAATGTTTGGTCACTGTCTCGGAATTGCGAGAAAACCCACATACCCTCTCAATTTTACATCATGATTTTAGAATGCCCAATATTGTTTTCAAATTCATCCGTTTGGGCCCTGAACGGACAAAAACGCTTTTCAAGCTAATTTGAGGTCAAAAGAATGAAAGTTAGGTCACTGTCTCGGAATTACGTGAAAACCCACTTACCCACACCATTTTTCATGAGGATTCTAGAATGCCCAATATTGTTGGAAAATTCATCTGTTTGCGCCCTGAAGGAACAAAAAAGAAATTTCAGGCTAATTTGAGGTCAAAAGAATGAAAGTTTGGTCACTATCTCGGAATTGCGTGAATCCCCACATACCCACACCATTTTTCATGAGGATTCTAGAATGCCCATTATTGTTGGAAAGTTCATCTCTTTGGGCCCTGAACATACACAAACACATTTCAGGCTAATTTGAGGTCAAAAGATTGAAAGTTTGGTCACTGTCTCGGAATTGCGTGAAAACCCACATACCCTCTCAATTTTACATCATGATTTTAGAATGCCCAATATTGTTTTCAAATTCATCCGTTTGGGCCCTGAACGGACAAAAACGCTTTTCAGGCTAATTTGAGGTCAAAACAATGAAAGTTAGGTCACTGTCTCGGAATTGCGTGAAAACCCACATACCCTTTCAATTTTACATCATGATTTTAGAATGCCCAATATTGTTTTCAAATTCATCCGTTTGGGCCCTCAACGGACAAAAACGCTTTTCAGGCTAATTTGAGGTCAAAAGAATGAAAGTTTGGTCACTTTCTCGGAATTGTGTGAAAACCCACATACCCGCTCAATTTTACATCATGATTTTCGAATGCCCAATATTGTTTTCAAATTCATCCGTTTGGGCCCTGAACGGACAAAAACGCTTTTCAGGCTAATTTGAGGTCAAAAGAATGAAAGTTAGGTCACTGTCTCGGAATTGCGTGAAAACCCACATACCCCCACCATTTTTCATGAGGATTCTAGAATGCCCAATATTGTTGCGAAATTCATCTGTTAGGGCCCTGAACGAACAAAAACACATTTCAGGCTAATTTGAGGTCAAAAGAATGAAAGTTTGGTCACTGTCTCGGAATTGCGTGAAAACCCACATACCCGCTCAATTTTACATCATGATTTTAGAATGCCCAATAATGTTTTCAAATTCATCCGTTTGGGCACTCAACGGACAAAAACGCTTTTCAGGCTAATTTGATGTCAAAAGAATGAAAGTTAGGTCACTGTCTCAGAATTGCGTGAAAACCCACATACCCACACCATTTTTCATGAGGATTCTAGAAAGCCCAATATTGTTTTAAAATTCATCTGTTTGCGCCGTGAAGGAACAAAAAATAAATTTCAGGCTATTTTGAGGTCAAAAGAATGAAAGTTTGGTGACTGTCTCGGAATTGCGTGAATCGCCACATACCCGCTCAATTTTACATCATGATTTTAGAATGCCCAATATTGTTTTGCAAATTCATCCGTTTGGGCCCTGAACGGAGAAAAACGCTTTTCAGGCTAATTTGAGGTCAAAAGAATGAAAGTTAGGTCACTGTCTCGGAATTGAGTGAAAACCCACATACCCTCTCAATTTTACATCATGATTTTACAATGCCAAATATTGTTTTCAAATTCATCCGTTTGGGCCCTCAACGGACAAAAACTCTTTTCAGGCTAATTTGAGGTCAAAAGAATGAAAGTTTGGTCACTTTCTTGGAATTGTGTGAAAACCCACAAACCCGCTCAATTTTACATCATGATTTTCGAATGCCCAATATTGCTTTCAAATTCATCCGTTTGGGCCCTGAACGGACAAAAACGCTTTTCAGGCTAATTTGAGGTCAAAAGAATGAAAGTTAGGTCATTGTCTCGGAATTGCGTGAAATCCCACATACCCACACCATTTTTCATGAGGATTCTAGAATGCCCAAATTTGTTGGAAAATTGTTCTGTTTGCGCCCTGAAGGAACAAAAAAGAAATTTCAGGCTAATTTGAGGTCAAAAGAATGAAAGTTTGGTCACTTTCTCGGAATTGCGTGAAAACCCACATAGCCGCTCAATTTTACATCATGATTTTCGAATGCCCAAAATTGTTTTCAAATTCATCTGTTGGGGCCCTGAACGGACAAAAACGCTTTTCAGGCTAATTTGAGGTCAAAAGAATGAAAGTTTGGTCACTTTCTCGGAATTGTGTGAAAACCCACAAACCCGCTCAATTTTACATCATGATTTTCGAATGCCCAATATTGTTTTCAAATTCATCCGTTTGGGACCTGAACGGACAAAAACGCTTTTCAGGCTAATTTGAGGTCAAAAGTATGAAAGTTAGGTCAGTGTCTCGGAATTGCGTGAAATCCCACATACCCACACCATTTTTCATGAGGATTCTAGAATGCCCAAATTTATTGGAAAATTGTTCTGTTTGCGCCCTGAAGGAACAAAAAAGAAATTTCAGGCTAATTTGAGGTCAAAAGAATGAAAGTTTGGTCACTGTCTCGGAATTGCGTGAATCCCCACATACCCACACCATTTTTCATGAGGATTCTAGAATGCCCATTATTGTTGGAAAGTTCATCTGTTTGGGCCCTGAACGTACACAAACACATTTCAGGCTAATTTGAGGTCAGAAGAATGAAAGTTTGGTCACTGTCTCGGAATTGCGTGAAAACCCACATACCCTCTCAATTTTACATCATGATTTTAGAATGCCCAATATTATTTTCAAATTCATCCGTTTGGGCCCTCAACGGACAAAAACGCTTTTCAGGCTAATTTGAGGTCAAAAGAATGAAAGTTTGGTCACTTTCTCGGAATTGTGTGAAAACCCACATACCCGCTCAATTTTACATCATGATTTTCGAATGCCCAATATTGTTTTCAAATTCATCCGTTTGGGCCCTGAACGGACAAAAACGCTTTTCAGGCTAATTTAAGGTCAAAAGAATGAAAGTTTGGTCACTGTCTCGGAATTTCGTGAAAACCCACATACCCGCTGAATTTTACATCATGATTTTAGAATGCCCAATATTGTTTTCAAATTCATCCGTTTGGGCCCTGAATGGACAAAAACGCTTTTCACGCTAATTTGAGGTCAAAAGAATGAAAGTTAGGTCACTGTCTCGGAATTGCGTGAAAACCCACTTACCCACACCATTTTTCATGAGGATTCTAGAATGCCCAATATTGTTGGAAAATTCATCTGTTTGCGCCCTGAAGGAACAAAAAAGAAATTTCAGGCTAATTTGAGGTCAAAAGAATGAAAGTTTGGTCACTATCTCGGAATTGTGTGAATCCCCACATACCCACACCATTTTTCATGAGGATTCTAGAATGCCCATTATTGTTGGAAAGTTCATCTGTTTGGGCCCTGAACGTACACAAACACATTTCAGGCTAATTTGAGGTCAGAAGAATGAAAGTTTGGTCACTGTCTCGGAATTGCGTGAAAACCCACATACCCTCTCAATTTTACATCATGATTTTAGAATGCCCAATATTGTTTTCAAATTCATCCGTTTGGGCCCTCAACGGACAAAAATGCTTTTCAGGCTAATTTGAGGTCAAAAGAATGAAAGTTTGGTCACTTTCTCGGAAGTGTGTGAAAACCCACATACCCGCTCAATTTTACATCATGATTTTCGAATGCCCAATATTGTTTTCAAATTCATCCGTTTGGGCCCTGAACGGACAAAAACGCTTTTCAGGCGAATTTGAGGTCAAAAGAATGAAAGTTTGGTCACTGTCTCGGAATTTCGTGAAAACCCACATACCCGCTGAATTTTACATCATGATTTTAGAATGCCCAATATTGTTTTCAAATTCATCCGTTTGGGCCCTGAACGGACAAAAACGCTTTTCACGCTAATTTGAGGTCAAAAGAATGAAAGTTAGGTCCCTGTCTCGGAATTGCGTGAAAACCCACTTACCCACACCATTTTTCATGAGGATTCTAGAATGCCCAATATTGTGGGAAAATTCATCTGTTTGCGCCCTGAAGGAACAAAAAAGAAATTTCAGGCTAATTTGAGGTCAAAAGAATGAAAGTTAGCTCACTGTCTCGGAATTGAGTGAAAACCCACATACCCTCTCAATTTTACATCATGATTTTACAATGCCAAATATTGTTTTCAAATTCATCCGTTTGGGCCCTCAACGGACAAAAACTCTTTTCAGGCTAATTTGAGGTCAAAATAATGAAAGTTTGCTCACTTTCTCGGAATTGGGTGAAAACCCACAAACCCCCTCAATTTTAAATCATGATTTTCGAATGCCCAATATTGTTTTCAAATTCATCCGTTTGGGCCCTGAACGGACAAAAACGCTTTTCAGGCTAATTTGAGGTCAAAAGAATGAAAGTTAGGTCATTGTCTCGGAATTGCGTGAAATCCCACATACCCACACCATTTTTCATGAGGATTCTAGAATGCCCAAATTTGTTGGAAAATTGTTCTGTTTGCGCCCTGAAGGAACAAAAAAGAAATTTCAGGCTAATTTGAGGTCAAAAGAATGAAAGTTTGGTCACTGTCTCGGAATTGCGTGAATCCCCACATACCCACACCATTTTTCATGAGGATTCTAGAATGCCCATTATTGTTGGAAAGTTCATCTGTTTGGGCCCTGAACGTACACAAACACATTTCAGGCTAATTTGAGGTCAAAAGAATGAAAGTTTTTTCACTGTCTCGGAATTGCGTGAAAACCCACATACCTTCTCAATTTTACATCATGATTTTAGAATGCCCAATATTGTTTTCAAATTCATCCGTTTGATCCGTTTGGGCCCTGAACGGACAAAAACGCTTTTCACGCTAATTTGAGGTCAAAAGAATGAAAGTTAGGTCACTGTCTCGGAATTGCGTGAAAACCCACATACCCACACCATTTTTCATGAGGATTCTAGAATGCCCAATATTGTTGGAAAATTCATCTGTTTGGGCCCTGAACGAACAAAAACACATTTCAGGCTAATTTGAGGTCAAAAGAATGAAAGTTTGGTCACTGTCTCGGAATTGCGTGAAAACCCACATACCCGCTCAATTTTACATCATGATTTTAGAATGCCCAATATTGTTTTCAAATTCATCCGTTTGGGCCCTGAACGGACAAAAACGCTTTTCAGGCTAATTTGAGGTCAAAAGAAAGAAAGTTAGGTCATTGTCTCGGAATTGCGTGAAATCCCACATACCCACACCATTTTTCATGAGGATTCTAGAATGCCCAAATTTGTTGGAAAATTCTTCTGTTTGCGCCCTGAAGGAACAAAAAAGAAATTTCAGGCTAATTTGAGGTCAAAAGAATGAAAGTTTGGTCACTATCTCGGAATTGCGTGAATCCCCACATACCCACACCATTTTTCATGAGGATTCTAGAATGCCCAATATTGTTGGAAAATTCATCTGTTTGCGCCCTGAAGGAACAAAAAATAAATTTCAGGCTAATTTGAGGTCAAAAGAATGAAAGTTTGGTCACTTTCTCGGAATTGTGTGAAAACCCACATACCCGCTCAATTTTACATCATGATTTTCGAATGCTCAATATTGTTTTCAAATTCATCCGTTTGGGCCCTGAACGGACAAAAACGCTTTTCAGGCTAATTTGAGGTCAAAAGAATGAAAGTTAGGTCACTGTCTCGGAATTGCGTGAAAACCCACATACCCACACCATTTTTCATGAGAATTCTAGAATGCCCAATATTGTTGGAAAATTCATCTGTTTGGGCCCTGAACGTACAAAAACACAATTCAGGCTAATTTGAGGTCAAAAGAATGAAAGTTTGGTCACTGTCTCGGAATTGCGTGAAAACCCACATACCCGCTCAATTTTACATCATGATTTTAGAATGCCCAATATTGTTTTCAAATTCAACCGTTTGGGCACTCAACGGACAAAAACGCTTTTCAGGCTAATTTGATGTCAAAAGAATGAAAGTTAGGTCACTGTCTCAGAATTGCGTGAAAACCCACTTACCCAGACCATTTTTCATGAGGATTCTAGAATGCCCAATATTGTTGGAAAATTCATCTGTTTGCGCCCTGAAGGAACAAAAAATAAATTTCAGGCTAATTTGAGGTCAAAAGAATGAAAGTTTGGTCACTTTCTCGGAATTGCGTGAATCCCCACATACTCACTCAATTTTACATCATGATTTTAGAATGCCCAAATTGTTTTCAAATTCATCCGTTTGGGCCCTGAACGGACAAAAACGCTTTTCAGGCTAATTTGAGGTCAAAAGAATGACAGTTAGGTCTCTGTCTCAGAATTGCGTGAAAGCCCACATACCCACACCATTTTTCTTGAGGATTCTAGAATGCCCAATATTGTTGGAAAATTCATCTGTTTGCGCCCTGAAGGAACAAAAAAGAATTTTCAGCCTAATTTGAGGTCAAAAGAATGAAAGTTTGGTCACTATCTCGGAATTGTGTGACAACCCACATACATCTTCCATTTTTCATGAGGATCCTAGAATGCCAAATATTGTTTTCAAATTCATCCGTTTGGGCCTTGAACGGAGAAAAACGCTTTTCAGGCTAATTTGAGGTCAAAAGAATGAAAGTTTGGTCACTGTCTCGGAATTGCGTGAATCCCCACATACCCACACCATTTTTCATGAGGATTCGAGAATGCCCATTATTGTTGGAAAGTTCATCTGTTTGGGCCCTGAACGTACACAAACACATTTCAGGCTAATTTGAGGTCAGAAGAATGAAAGTTTGGTCACTGTCTCGGAATTCCGTGAAAACCCACATACCCTCTCAATTTTACATCATGATTTTAGAATGCCCAATATTATTTTCATATTCATCCGTTTGGGCCCTCAACGGACAAAAACGCTTTTCAGGCTAATTTGAGGTCAAAAGAATGAAAGTTTGGTCACTTTCTCGGAATTGTGTGAAAACCCACATACCCGCTCAATTTTACATCATGATTTTCGAATGCCCAATATTGTTTTCAAATTCATCCGTTTGGGCCCTGAACGGACAAAAACGCTTTTCAGGCTAATTTAAGGTCAAAAGAATGAAAGTTTGGTCACTGTCTCGGAATTTCGTGAAAACCCACATACCCGCTGAATTTTACATCATGATTTTAGAATGCCCAATATTGTTTTCAAATTCATCCGTTTGGGCCCTGAACGGACAAAAACGCTTTTCACGCTAATTTGAGGTCAAAAGAATGAAAGTTAGGTCACTGTCTCGGAATTGCGTGAAAACCCACTTACCCACACCATTTTTCATGAGGATTCTAGAATGCCCAATATTGTTGGAAAATTCATCTGTTTGCGCCCTGAAGGAACAAAAAAGAAATTTCAGGCTAATTTGAGGTCAAAAGAATGAAAGTTTGGTCACTATCTCGGAATTGTGTGAATCCCCACATACCCACACCATTTTTCATGAGGATTCTAGAATGCCCATTATTGTTGGAAAGTTCATCTGTTTGGGCCCTGAACGTACACAAACACATTTCAGGCTAATTTGAGGTCAGAAGAATGAAAGTTTGGTCACTGTCTCGGAATTGCGTGAAAACCCACATACCCTCTCAATTTTACATCATGATTTTAGAATGCCCAATATTGTTTTCAAATTCATCCGTTTGGGCCCTCAACGGACAAAAATGCTTTTCAGGCTAATTTGAGGTCAAAAGAATGAAAGTTTGGTCACTTTCTCGGAAGTGTGTGAAAACCCACATACCCGCTCAATTTTACATCATGATTTTCGAATGCCCAATATTGTTTTCAAATTCATCCGTTTGGGCCCTGAACGGACAAAAACGCTTTTCAGGCGAATTTGAGGTCAAAAGAATGAAAGTTTGGTCACTGTCTCGGAATTTCGTGAAAACCCACATACCCGCTGAATTTTACATCATGATTTTAGAATGCCCAATATTGTTTTCAAATTCATCCGTTTGGGCCCTGAACGGACAAAAACGCTTTTCACGCTAATTTGAGGTCAAAAGAATGAAAGTTAGGTCCCTGTCTCGGAATTGCGTGAAAACCCACTTACCCACACCATTTTTCATGAGGATTCTAGAATGCCCAATATTGTGGGAAAATTCATCTGTTTGCGCCCTGAAGGAACAAAAAAGAAATTTCAGGCTAATTTGAGGTCAAAAGAATGAAAGTTAGCTCACTGTCTCGGAATTGAGTGAAAACCCACATACCCTCTCAATTTTACATCATGATTTTACAATGCCAAATATTGTTTTCAAATTCATCCGTTTGGGCCCTCAACGGACAAAAACTCTTTTCAGGCTAATTTGAGGTCAAAATAATGAAAGTTTGCTCACTTTCTCGGAATTGGGTGAAAACCCACAAACCCCCTCAATTTTAAATCATGATTTTCGAATGCCCAATATTGTTTTCAAATTCATCCGTTTGGGCCCTGAACGGACAAAAACGCTTTTCAGGCTAATTTGAGGTCAAAAGAATGAAAGTTAGGTCATTGTCTCGGAATTGCGTGAAATCCCACATACCCACACCATTTTTCATGAGGATTCTAGAATGCCCAAATTTGTTGGAAAATTCTTCTGTTTGCGCCCTGAAGGAACAAAAAAGAAATTTCAGGCTAATTTGAGGTCAAAAGAATGAAAGTTTGGTCACTATCTCGGAATTGCGTGAATCCCCACATACCCACACCATTTTTCATGAGGATTCTAGAATGCCCAATATTGTTGGAAAATTCATCTGTTTGCGCCCTGAAGGAACAAAAAATAAATTTCAGGCTAATTTGAGGTCAAAAGAATGAAAGTTTGGTCATTTTCTCGGAATTGTGTGAAAACCCACATACCCGCTCAATTTTACATCATGATTTTCGAATGCTCAATATTGTTTTCAAATTCATCCGTTTGGGCCCTGAACGGACAAAAACGCTTTTCAGGCTAATTTGAGGTCAAAAGAATGAAAGTTAGGTCACTGTCTCGGAATTGCGTGAAAACCCACATACCCACACCATTTTTCATGAGAATTCTAGAATGCCCAATATTGTTGGAAAATTCATCTGTTTGGGCCCTGAACGTACAAAAACACAATTCAGGCTAATTTGAGGTCAAAAGAATGAAAGTTTGGTCACTGTCTCGGAATTGCGTGAAAACCCACATACCCGCTCAATTTTACATCATGATTTTAGAATGCCCAATATTGTTTTCAAATTCAACCGTTTGGGCACTCAACGGACAAAAACGCTTTTCAGGCTAATTTGATGTCAAAAGAATGAAAGTTAGGTCACTGTCTCAGAATTGCGTGAAAACCCACTTACCCAGACCATTTTTCATGAGGATTCTAGAATGCCCAATATTGTTGGAAAATTCATCTGTTTGCGCCCTGAAGGAACAAAAAATAAATTTCAGGCTAATTTGAGGTCAAAAGAATGAAAGTTTGGTCACTTTCTCGGAATTGCGTGAATCCCCACATACTCACTCAATTTTACATCATGATTTTAGAATGCCCAAATTGTTTTCAAATTCATCCGTTTGGGCCCTGAACGGACAAAAACGCTTTTCAGGCTAATTTGAGGTCAAAAGAATGACAGTTAGGTCTCTGTCTCAGAATTGCGTGAAAGCCCACATACCCACACCATTTTTCTTGAGGATTCTAGAATGCCCAATATTGTTGGAAAATTCATCTGTTTGCGCCCTGAAGGAACAAAAAAGAATTTTCAGCCTAATTTGAGGTCAAAAGAATGAAAGTTTGGTCACTATCTCGGAATTGTGTGACAACCCACATACATCTTCCATTTTTCATGAGGATCCTAGAATGCCAAATATTGTTTTCAAATTCATCCGTTTGGGCCTTGAACGGAGAAAAACGCTTTTCAGGCTAATTTGAGGTCAAAAGAATGAAAGTTTGGTCACTGTCTCGGAATTGCGTGAATCCCCACATACCCACACCATTTTTCATGAGGATTCGAGAATGCCCATTATTGTTGGAAAGTTCATCTGTTTGGGCCCTGAACGTACACAAACACATTTCAGGCTAATTTGAGGTCAGAAGAATGAAAGTTTGGTCACTGTCTCGGAATTCCGTGAAAACCCACATACCCTCTCAATTTTACATCATGATTTTAGAATGCCCAATATTATTTTCATATTCATCCGTTTGGGCCCTCAACGGACAAAAACGCTTTTCAGGCTAATTTGAGGTCAAAAGAATGAAAGTTTGGTCACTTTCTCGGAATTGTGTGAAAACCCACATACCCGCTCAATTTTACATCATGATTTTCGAATGCCCAATATTGTTTTCAAATTCATCCGTTTGGGCCCTGAACGGACAAAAACGCTTTTCAGGCTAATTTAAGGTCAAAAGAATGAAAGTTTGGTCACTGTCTCGGAATTTCGTGAAAACCCACATACCCGCTGAATTTTACATCATGATTTTAGAATGCCCAATATTGTTTTCAAATTCATCCGTTTGGGCCCTGAACGGACAAAAACGCTTTTCACGCTAATTTGAGGTCAAAAGAATGAAAGTTAGGTCACTGTCTCGGAATTGCGTGAAAACCCACTTACCCACACCATTTTTCATGAGGATTCTAGAATGCCCAATATTGTTGGAAAATTCATCTGTTTGCGCCCTGAAGGAACAAAAAAGAAATTTCAGGCTAATTTGAGGTCAAAAGAATGAAAGTTTGGTCACTATCTCGGAATTGCGTGAATCCCCACATACCCACACCATTTTTCATGAGGATTCTAGAATGCCCATTATTGTTGGAAAGTTCATCTGTTTGGGCCCTGAACGTACACAAACACATTTCAGGCTAATTTGAGGTCAGAAGAATGAAAGTTTGGTCACTGTCTCGGAATTGCGTGAAAACCCACATACCCTCTCAATTTTACATCATGATTTTAGAATGCCCAATATTGTTTTCAAATTCATCCGTTTGGGCCCTCAACGGACAAAAATGCTTTTCAGGCTAATTTGAGGTCAAAAGAATGAAAGTTTGGTCACTTTCTCGGAAGTGTGTGAAAACCCACATACCCGCTCAATTTTACATCATGATTTTCGAATGCCCAATATTGTTTTCAAATTCATCCGTTTGGGCCCTGAACGGACAAAAACGCTTTTCAGGCGAATTTGAGGTCAAAAGAATGAAAGTTTGGTCACTGTCTCGGAATTTCGTGAAAACCCACATACCCGCTGAATTTTACATCATGATTTTAGAATGCCCAATATTGTTTTCAAATTCATCCGTTTGGGCCCTGAACGGACAAAAACGCTTTTCACGCTAATTTGAGGTCAAAAGAATGAAAGTTAGGTCCCTGTCTCGGAATTGCGTGAAAACCCACTTACCCACACCATTTTTCATGAGGATTCTAGAATGCCCAATATTGTGGGAAAATTCATCTGTTTGCGCCCTGAAGGAACAAAAAAGAAATTTCAGGCTAATTTGAGGTCAAAAGAATGAAAGTTAGGTCACTGTCTCGGAATTGAGTGAAAACCCACATACCCTCTCAATTTTACATCATGATTTTACAATGCCAAATATTGTTTTCAAATTCATCCGTTTGGGCCCTCAACGGACAAAAACTCTTTTCAGGCTAATTTGAGGTCAAAATAATGAAAGTTTGCTCACTTTCTCGGAATTGGGTGAAAACCCACAAACCCCCTCAATTTTAAATCATGATTTTCGAATGCCCAATATTGTTTTCAAATTCATCCGTTTGGGCCCTGAACGGACAAAAACGCTTTTCAGGCTAATTTGAGGTCAAAAGAATGAAAGTTAGGTCATTGTCTCGGAATTGCGTGAAATCCCACATACCCACACCATTTTTCATGAGGATTCTAGAATGCCCAAATTTGTTGGAAAATTGTTCTGTTTGCGCCCTGAAGGAACTAAAAAGAAATTTCAGGCTAATTTGAGGTCAAAAGAATGAAAGTTTGGTCACTGTCTCGGAATTGCGTGAATCCCCACATACCCACACCATTTTTCATGAGGATTCTAGAATGCCCATTATTGTTGGAAAGTTCATCTGTTTGGGCCCTGAACGTACACAAACACATTTCAGGCTAATTTGAGGTCAAAAGAATGAAAGTTTTTTCACTGTCTCGGAATTGCGTGAAAACCCACATACCTTCTCAATTTTACATCATGATTTTAGAATGCCCAATATTGTTTTCAAATTCATCCGTTTGATCCGTTTGGGCCCTGAACGGACAAAAACGCTTTTCAAGCTAATTTGAGGTCAAAAGAATGAAAGTTAGGTCACTGTCTCGGAATTGCGTGAAAACCCACATACCCACACCATTTTTCATGAGGATTCTAGAATGCCCAATATTGTTGGAAAATTCATCTGTTTGGGCCCTGAACGAACAAAAACACATTTCAGGCTAATTTGAGGTCAAAAGAATGAAAGTTTGGTCACTTTCTCGGAATTGCGTGAATCCCCACATACTCACTCAATTTTACATCATGATTTTAGAATGCCCAAATTGTTTTCAAATTCATCCGTTTGGGCCCTGAACGGACAAAAACGCTTTTCAGGCTAATTTGAGGTCAAAAGAATGACAGTTAGGTCTCTGTCTCAGAATTGCGTGAAAGCCCACATACCCACACCATTTTTCTTGAGGATTCTAGAATGCCCAATATTGTTTTCAAATTCATCCGTTTGGGCCCTGAACGGAGAAAAACGCTTTTCAGGCTAATTTGAGGTCAAAAGAATGAAAGTTTGGTCACTGTCTCGGAATTGCGTTAATCCCCACAAACCCACACCATTTTTCATGAGGATTCGAGAATGCCCATTATTGTTGGAAAGTTCATCTGTTTGGGCCCTGAACGTACACAAACACATTTCAGGCTAATTTGAGGTCAAAAGAATGAAAGTTTGGTCACTGTCTCGGAATTCCGTGAAAACCCACATACCCTCTCAATTTTACATCATGATTTTAGAATGCCCAATATTATTTTCAAATTCATCCGTTTGGGCCCACAACGGACAAAAACGCTTTTCAGGCTAATTTGAGGTCAAAAGAATGAAAGTTTGGTCACTTTCTCGGAATTGTGTGAAAACCCACATACCCGCTCAATTTTACATCATGATTTTCGAATGCCCAATATTGTTTTCAAATTCATCCGTTTGGGCCCTGAACGGACAAAAACGCTTTTCACGCAAATTTGAGGTCAAAAGAATGAAAGTTTGGTCACTGTCTCGGAATTGCGTGAAAACCCACATACCCGCTCAATTTTACATCATGATTTTTGAATGCCCAATATTGTTTTCAAATTCATCCGTTTGGGCCCTGAACGGACAAAAACACTTTTCATTCTAATTTGAGGTCAAAAGAATGAAAGTTAGGTCACTGTCTCGGAATTGCGTGAAAAGCCACATACCCACACCATTTTTCATGAGGATTCTAGAATGCCCAATATTGTTGGAAAATACATCTGTTTGGGCCCTGAAAGAACAAAAACACATTTCAGGCTAATTTGAGGTCAAAAGAATGAAAGTTTGGTCACTGTCTCGGAATTCCGTGAAAACCCACATACCCTCTCAATTTTACATCATGATTTTAGAATGCCCAATATTATTTTCAAATTCATCCGTTTGGGCCCACAACGGACAAAAACGCTTTTCAGGCTAATTTGAGGTCAAAAGAATGAAAGTTTGGTCACTTTCTCGGAATTGTGTGAAAACCCACATACCCGCTCAATTTTACATCATGATTTTCGAATGCCCAATATTGTTTTCAAATTTATCCGTTTGGGCCCTGAACGGACAAAAACGCTTTTCAGGCGAATTTGAGGTCAAAAGAATGAAAGTTTGGTCACTGTCTCGGAATTTCGTGAAAACCCACATACCCGCTGAATTTTACATCATGATTTTAGAATGCCCAATATTATTTTCAAATTCATCCGTTTGGGCCCTGAACGGACAAAAACGCTTTTCACGCTAATTTGAGGTCAAAAGAATGAAAGTTAGGTCCCTGTCTCGGAATTGCGTGAAAACCCACTTACCCACACCATTTTTCATGAGGATTCTAGAATGCCCAATATTGTGGGAAAATTCATCTGTTTGCGCCCTGAAGGAACAAAAAAGAAATTTCAGGCTAATTTGAGGTCAAAAGAATGAAAGTTAGGTCACTGTCTCGGAATTGAGTGAAAACCCACATACCCTCTCAATTTTACATCATGATTTTACAATGCCAAATATTGTTTTCAAATTCATCCGTTTGGGCCCTCAACGGACAAAAACTCTTTTCAGGCTAATTTGAGGTCAAAATAATGAAAGTTTGCTCACTTTCTCGGAATTGGGTGAAAACCCACAAACCCCCTCAATTTTAAATCATGATTTTCGAATGCCCAATATTGTTTTCAAATTCATCCGTTTGGGCCCTGAACGGACAAAAACGCTTTTCAGGCTAATTTGAGGTCAAAAGAATGAAAGTTAGGTCATTGTCTCGGAATTGCGTGAAATCCCACATACCCACACCATTTTTCATGAGGATTCTAGAATGCCCAAATTTGTTGGAAAATTGTTCTGTTTGCGCCCTGAAGGAACTAAAAAGAAATTTCAGGCTAATTTGAGGTCAAAAGAATGAAAGTTTGGTCACTGTCTCGGAATTGCGTGAATCCCCACATACCCACACCATTTTTCATGAGGATTCTAGAATGCCCATTATTGTTGGAAAGTTCATCTGTTTGGGCCCTGAACGTACACAAACACATTTCAGGCTAATTTGAGGTCAAAAGAATGAAAGTTTTTTCACTGTCTCGGAATTGCGTGAAAACCCACATACCTTCTCAATTTTACATCATGATTTTAGAATGCCCAATATTGTTTTCAAATTCATCCGTTTGATCCGTTTGGGCCCTGAACGGACAAAAACGCTTTTCAAGCTAATTTGAGGTCAAAAGAATGAAAGTTAGGTCACTGTCTCGGAATTGCGTGAAAACCCACATACCCACACCATTTTTCATGAGGATTCTAGAATGCCCAATATTGTTGGAAAATTCATCTGTTTGGGCCCTGAACGAACAAAAACACATTTCAGGCTAATTTGAGGTCAAAAGAATGAAAGTTTGGTCACTTTCTCGGAATTGCGTGAATCCCCACATACTCACTCAATTTTACATCATGATTTTAGAATGCCCAAATTGTTTTCAAATTCATCCGTTTGGGCCCTGAACGGACAAAAACGCTTTTCAGGCTAATTTGAGGTCAAAAGAATGACAGTTAGGTCTCTGTCTCAGAATTGCGTGAAAGCCCACATACCCACACCATTTTTCTTGAGGATTCTAGAATGCCCAATATTGTTTTCAAATTCATCCGTTTGGGCCCTGAACGGAGAAAAACGCTTTTCAGGCTAATTTGAGGTCAAAAGAATGAAAGTTTGGTCACTGTCTCGGAATTGCGTTAATCCCCACATACCCACACCATTTTTCATGAGGATTCGAGAATGCCCATTATTGTTGGAAAGTTCATCTGTTTGGGCCCTGAACGTACACAAACACATTTCAGGCTAATTTGAGGTCAAAAGAATGAAAGTTTGGTCACTGTCTCGGAATTCCGTGAAAACCCACATACCCTCTCAATTTTACATCATGATTTTAGAATGCCCAATATTATTTTCAAATTCATCCGTTTGGGCCCACAACGGACAAAAACGCTTTTCAGGCTAATTTGAGGTCAAAAGAATGAAAGTTTGGTCACTTTCTCGGAATTGTGTGAAAACCCACATACCCGCTCAATTTTACATCATGATTTTCGAATGCCCAATATTGTTTTCAAATTCATCCGTTTGGGCCCTGAACGGACAAAAACGCTTTTCACGCAAATTTGAGGTCAAAAGAATGAAAGTTTGGTCACTGTCTCGGAATTGCGTGAAAACCCACATACCCGCTCAATTTTACATCATGATTTTTGAATGCCCAATATTGTTTTCAAATTCATCCGTTTGGGCCCTGAACGGACAAAAACACTTTTCAGGCTAATTTGAGGTCAAAAGAATGAAAGTTAGGTCACTGTCTCGGAATTGCGTGAAAAGCCACATACCCACACCATTTTTCATGAGGATTCTAGAATGCCCAATATTGTTGGAAAATACATCTGTTTGGGCCCTGAAAGAACAAAAACACATTTCAGGCTAATTTGATGTCAAAAGAATGAAAGTTTGGTCACTGCCTCGGAATTGCGTGAAAAACCACATACCCGCTCAATTTTACATCATGATTTTCGAATGCCCAATATTGTTTTCAAATTCATCCGTTTGGGCCCTGAACGGACAAAAACGCTTTTCAGGCAAATTTGAGGTCAAAAGAATGAAAGTTTGGTCACTGTCTCGGAATTGCGTGAAAACCCACATACCCGCTCAATTTTACATCATGATTTTTGAATGCCCAATATTGTTTTCAAATTCATCCGTTTGGGCCCTGAACGGACAAAAACACTTTTCAGGCTAATTTGAGGTCAAAAGAATGAAAGTTAGGTCACTGTCTCGGAATTGCGTGAAAACCCACATACCCACACCATTTTTCATGAGGATTCTAGAACGCCCAATATTGTTCGAAAATTCATCTGTTTGCGCCCTGAAGGAACAAAAAATAAATTTCAGGCTAATTTGAGGTCAAAAGAATGAAAGTTTGGTCACTTTCTCGGAATTGTGTGCAAACCCACATACCCGCTCAATTTTACATCATGATTTTCGAATGCTCAATATTGTTTTCAAATTCATCCGTTTGGGCCCTGAACGGACAAAAACGCTTTTCAGGCTAATTTGAGGTCAAAAGAATGAAAGTTAGGTCAGTGTCTCGGAATTGCGTGAAAACCCACATACCCACACCATTTTTCATGAGAATTCTAGAAGGCCCAATATTGTTGGAAAATTCATCTGTTTGGGCCCTGAACGAACAAAAACAAAATTCAGGCTAATTTGAGGTCAAAAGAATGAAAGTTTGGTCACTGTCTCGGAATTGCGTGAAAACCCACATACCCGCTCAATTTTACATCATGATTTTAGAATGCCCAATATTGTTTTGAAATTCATCCGTTTGGGCACTCAACGGACAAAAACGCTTTTCAGGCTAATTTGATGTCAAAAGAATGAAAGTTAGGTCACTGTCTCAGAATTGCGTGAAAACCCACATACCCACACCATTTTTCATGAGGATTCTAGAATGCCCAATATTGTCGGAAAATTCATCTGTTTGCGCCCTGAAGGAACAAAAAATAAATTTCAGGCTAATTTGAGGTCAAAAGAATGAAAGTTTGGTCACTTTCTCGGAATTTCCTGAATCAACACATACCCGCTCAATTTTACATCATGATTTTAGAATGCCCAAATTGTTTTCAAATTCATCCGTTTGGGCCCTGAACGGACAAAAACGCTTTTCAGGCTAATTTGAGGTCAAAAGAATGACAGTTAGGTCTCTGTCTCAGAATTGCGTGAAAGCCCACATACCCACACCATTTTTCTTGAGGATTCTAGAATGCCCAATATTGTTGGAAAATTCATCTGTTTGCGCCCTGAAGGAACAAAAAATAAATTTCAGGCTAATTTGAGGTCAAAAGAATGAAAGTTTGGTCGCTGTCTCGGAATTGCGTGAAAACCCACATACCAACACCATTTTTCATTAGGATTCTAGAATGCCCAATATTGTTGGAAAATTCATCTGTATGCGCCCTGAAGGAACAAAAAATAAATTTCAGGCTAATTTGAGGTCAAAAGAATGAAAGTTTGGTCACTGTCTCGGAATTACGTGAATCCCCACATACCCGCTCAATTTTACATCATGATTTTCGAATGCCCAATATTGTTTTCAAATTCATCCGTTTGGGCCCTGAACGGACAAAAACGCTTTTCAGGCTAATTTGAGGTCAAAAGAATGAAAGTTTGGTCACTGTCTCGGAATTGCGTGAAAACCCACATACCCGCTCAATTTTACATCATGATTTTAGAATGCCCAATATTGTTTTCAAATTCATCCGTTTGGGCCCTGAACGGACAAAAACGCTTTTCAGGCTAATTTGAGGTCAAAAGAATGAAAGTTAGGTCACTGTCTCGGAATTGTGTGAAAACCCACATACCCACACCATTTTTCATGAGGATTCTAGAATGCCCAATATTGTCGGAAAATTCATCTGTTTGCGCCCTGAAGGAACAAAAAATAAATTTCAGGCTAATTTGAGGTCAAAAGAATGAAAGTTTGGTGACTGTCTCGGAATTACGTGAATCCCCACATACCCGCTCAATTTTACATCATGATTTTAGAATGCCCAATATTGTTTTCAAATTCATCCGTTTGGGCCCTGAACGGACAAAAACGCTTTTCATGTTAATTTGAGGTCAAAAGAATGACAGTTAGGTCACTGTCTCAGAATTGCGTGAAATCCCACATACCCACACCATTTTTCATGAGGATTCTAGAATGCCCAATATTGTTGGAAAATTCATCTGTTTGTGCCCTTAAGGAACAAAAAATAAATTTCAGGCTAATTTGAGGTCAAAAGAATGAAAGTTTGGTCGCTGTCTCGGAATTGCGTGAAAACCCACTTACCAACACCATTTTTCATTAGGATTCTAGAATGCCCAATATTGTTGGAAAATTCATCTGTATGCGCCCTGAAGGAACAAAAAATAAATTTCAGGCTAATTTGAGGTCAAAAGAATGAAAGTTTGGTCACTGTCTCGGAATTACGTGAATCCCCACATACCCGCTCAATTTTACATCATGATTTTAGAATGCCCAATATTGTTTTCAAATTCATCCGTTTGGGCCCTGAACGGACAAAAACGCTTTTCATGTTAATTTGAGGTCAAAAGAATGACAGTTAGGTCACTGTCTCAGAATTGCGTGAAATCCCACATACCCACACCATTTTTCATGAGGATTCTAGAATGCCAAAATTTTGTTGGAAAATTCATCTGTTTGTGCCCTTAAGGAACAAAAAATAAATTTCAGGCTAATTTGAGGTCAAAAGAATGAAAGTTTGGTCGCTGTCTCGGAATTGCGTGAAAACCCACATACCAACACCATTTTTCATGAGGATTCTAGAATGCCCAATATTGTTGGAAAATTCATCTGTTTGGGCTCTGAACGAACAAAAACACATTTCAGGCTAATTTGAGGTCAAAAGAATGAAAGTTTGGTCACTGTCTCAGAATTGCGTGAAAACCCACATACCCGCTCAATTTTACATCATGATTTTCGAATGCCCAATATTGTTTTCAAATTCATCCGTTTGGGCCCTGAACGGACAAAAACGCTTTTCAGGCTAATTTGAGGTCAAAAGAATGAAAGTTAGGTCACTGTCTTGGAATTGCGTGAAAACCCACATACCCACACCATTTTTCATGAGGATTCTAGAATGCCCAATATTGTTGGAAAATTCATCTGTTTGCGCCCTGAAGGAACAAAAAATAAATTTCAGGCTAATTTGAGTTCAAAAGAATGAAAGTTTGGTGACTGTCTCGGAATTGCGTGAATCCCCACATACCCACTCAATTTTACATCATGATTTTAGAATGCCCAATATTGTTTCCAAATTCATCCGTTTGGGCCCTGAACGGACAAAAACGCTTTTCAGGATAAGTTGAGGTCAAAAGAATGAAAGTTAGGTCACTGTCTCAGAATTACGTGAAAACCCACATACCCACACCATTTTTCATTAGGATTCTAGAATGCCCATTATTGTTGGAAAGTTCATCTGTTTGGGCCCTGAACGAACAAAAACACATTTCAGGCTAATTTGAGGTCAAAAGAATGAAAGTTTGGTCACTGTCTCGGAATTGAGTGAAAACCCATATACCCACTCAATTTTACATCATGATTTTAGAATGCCCAATATTGTTTTGCAAATTCATCCGTTTGGGCCCTGAACGGAGAAAAACGCTTTTCAGGCTAATTTGAGGTCAAAAGAATGAAAGTTAGGTCACTATCTCGGAATTGCGTGAAAACCCACATACCCACACCATTTTTCATGAGGATTCTAGAATGCCCAATATTGTTGGAAAATTCATCTGTTTCCGCCCTGAAGGACCAAAAAATAAATTTCAGGCTAATTTGAGGTCAAAAGAATGAAAGTTTGGTGACTATCTCGGAATTGCGTGAATCCCCACATACCCGCTCAATTTTACATCATGATTTTAGAATGCCCAATATTGTTATCAAATTCATCCGTTTGGGCCCTCAACGGACAAAAACGCTTTTCAGGCTAATTTGAGGCAAAAGAATGAAAGTTTGGTCACTTTCTCGGAATTATGTGAAAACCCACATACCCGCTCAATTTTACATCATGATTTTCGAATGCCCAATATTGTTTTCAAATTCATCCGTTTGGAACCTGAACGGACCAAAACGCTTTTCAGGCTTATTTGAGGTCAAAAGAATGAAAGTTAGGTCATTGTCTCGGAATTGCGTGAAATCCCACATACCTACACCATTTTTCATGAGGATTCTAGAATGCCCAATATTGTTGGAAAATTCATCTGTATGCGCCCTGAAGGAACAAAAAATAAATTTCAGGCTAATTTGAGGTCAAAAGAATGAAAGTTTGGTCACTGTCTCGGAATTACGTGAATCCCCACATACCCGCTCAATTTTACATCATGATTTTAGAATGCCCAATATTGTTTTCAAATTCATCCGTTTGGGCCCTGAACGGACAAAAACGCTTTTCATGTTAATTTGAGGTCAAAAGAATGACAGTTAGGTCACTGTCTCAGAATTGCGTGAAATCCCACATACCCACACCATTTTTCATGAGGATTCTAGAATGCCCAAATTTGTTGGAAAATTCTTCTGTTTGGGCCCTGAACGTACACAAACACATTTCAGGCTAATTTGAGGTCAAAAGAATGAAAGTTTGGTCACTGTCTCGGAATTGCGTGAATCCCCACATACCCACACCATTTTTCATGAGGATTCTAGAATGCCCATTATTGTTGGAAAGTTCATCTGTTTGGGCCCTGAACGTACACAAACACATTTCAGGCTAATTTGAGGTCAAAAGAATGAAAGTTTGGTCACTGTCTCGGAATTGCGTGAAAACCCCACATACCCACACCATTTTTCATGAGGATTCTAGAATGCCCAATATTGTTGGAAAATTCATCTGTTTGCGCCCTGAAGGAACAAAAAATAAATTTCAGGCTAATTTGAGGTCAAAAGAATGAAAGTTTGGTCACTGTCTCGGAATTGCGTGAAAACCCACATACCCGCTCAATTTTACATCATGATTTTCGAATGCCCAATATTGTTTCCAAATTCATCCGTTTGGGCCCTGAACGGACAAAAACGCTTTTCAGGCTAATTTGAGGTCAAAAGAATGAAAGTTAGGTCACTGTCTCGGAATTGTGTGAAAACCCACATACCCACACCATTTTTCATGAGGATTCTAGAATGCCCAATATTGTTGGAAAATTCATCTGTTTGCGCCCTGAAGGAACAAAAAATAAATTTCAGGCTAATTTGAGGTCAAAAGAATGAAAGTTTGGTGACTGTCTCGGAATTGCGTGAAAACCCACATACCCACTCAATTTTACATCATGATTTTAGAATGCCCAATATTGTTTTGCAAATTCATCTGTTTAGGCCCTGAACGGAGAAAAACGCTTTTCAGGCTAATTTGAGGTCAAAACAATGAAAGTTAGGTCACTGTCTCGGAATTGCGTGAAAACCCACATACCCTCTCAATTTTACATCATGATTTTAGAATGCCCAGTATTGTTTTCACATTCATCCGTTTGGGCCCTCAACGGACAAAAACGCTTTTCAGGCTAATTTGAGGTCAAAAGAATGAAAGTTTGGTCACTTTCTCGGAATTGTGTGAAAACCCACATACCCACACCATTTTTCATGAGGATTCTAGAATGCCCAAATTTGTTGGAAAATTCTTCTGTTTGCGCCCTGAAGGAACAAAAAAGAAATTTCAGGCTAATTTGAGGTCAAAAGAATGAAAGTTTGGTCACTGTCTCGGAATTGCGTGAAAACCCACATACCCACACCATTTTTCATGAGGATTCTAGAAAGCCCAATATTGTTGGAAAATTCATCTGTTTGTGCCCTTAAGGAACAAAAAATAAATTTCAGGCTAATTTGAGGTCAAAAGAATGAAAGTTTGGTCACTGTCTCGGAATTGCGTGAAAACCCACATACCCGCTCAATTTTACGTCATGATTTTAGAATGCCCAATATTGTTTTCAAATTCATCCGTTTGGGCCCTGAACGGACAAAAACGCTTTTCATGCTAATTTGAGGTCAAAAGAATGACAGTTAGGTCACTGTCTCAGAAATGCGTGAAAACCCACGTACCCACACCATTTTTCATGAGGATTCTAGAATGCCCAATATTGTTGGAAAATTCATCTGTTTGTGCCCTTAAGGAACAAAAAATAAATTTCAGGCTAATTTGAGGTCAAAAGAATGAAAGTTTGGTCACTGTCTCGGAATTGCGTGAAAACCCACATACCCGCTCAATTTTACATCATGATTTTAGAATGCCCAATATTGTTTTAAAATTCATCCGTTTGGGCCCTGAACGGACAAAAACGCTTTTCATGCTAATTTGAGGTCAAAAGAATGACAGTTAGGTCACTGTCTCAGAAATGCGTGAAAACCCACGTACCCACACCATTTTTCATGAGGATTCTAGAATGCCCAATATTGTTGGAAAATTCATCTGTTTGCGCCCTGAAGGAACAAAAAATAAATTTCAGGCTAATTTGAGGTCGAAAGAATGAAAGTTTGGTCACTGTCTCGGAATTGCGTGAAAACCCACATACCCGCTCAATTTTACATCATGATTTTCGAATGCCCAATATTGTTTTCAAATTCATCCGTTTGGGCCCTGAACGGACAAAAACGCTTTTCAGGCTAATTTGAGGTCAAAAGAATGAAAGTTAGGTCACTGTCTTGGAATTGCGTGAAAACCCACATACCCACACCATTTTTCATGAGGATTCTAGAATGCCCAATATTGTTGGAAAATTCATCTGTTTGCGCCCTGAAGGAACAAAAAATAAATTTCAGGCTAATTTGAGTTCAAAAGAATGAAAGTTTGGTGACTGTCTCGGAATTGCGTGAATCCCCACATACCCACTCAATTTTACATCATGATTTTAGAATGCCCAATATTGTTTCCAAATTCATCCGTTTGGGCCCTGAACGGACAAAAACGCTTTTCAGGAAAAGTTGAGGTCAAAAGAATGAAAGTTAGGTCACTGTCTCAGAATTACGTGAAAACCCACATACCCACACCATTTTTCATTAGGATTCTAGAATGCCTATTATTGTTGGAAAGTTCATCTGTTTGGGCCCTGAACGAACAAAAACACATTTCAGGCTAATTTGAGGTCAAAAGAATGAAAGTTTGGTCACTGTCTCGGAATTGAGTGAAAACCCATATACCCACTCAATTTTACATCATGATTTTAGAATGCCCAATATTGTTTTCAAATTCATCCGTTTGGGCCCTGAACGGACAAAAACGCTTTTCAGGCTAATTTGAGGTCAAAAGAATGAAAGTTAGGTCACTGTCTCAGAATTGCGTGAAAACCCACATACCCGCTCAATTTTACATCATGATTTTAGAATGCCCAATATTATTTTCAAATTCATCCATTTGGTCCCTGAACGGACAAAAACTCTTTTCAGGCTCATTTGAGGTCAAAAGAATGAAAGTTAGGTCACTGTCTCGGAATTGCGTGAAAACCGACATACCCTCTCAATTTTACATCATGATTTTAGAATGCCCAATATTGTTTTCAAATTCATCCGTTTGGGCCCTGAACGGAGAAAAACGCTTTTCAGGCTAATTTGAGGTCAAAAGAATGAAAGTTAGGTCACTGTCTCGGAATTGCGTGAAAACCCACATACCCGCTCAATTTTACATCATGATTTTAGAATGCCCAATATTGTTTTGCAAATTCATCCGTTTGGGCCCTGAACGGAGAAAAACGCTTTTCAGGCTAATTTGAGGTCAAAAGAATGAAAGTTAGGTCACTATCTCGGAATTGCGTGAAAACCCACATACCCACACCATTTTTCATGAGGATTCTAGAATGCCCAATATTGTTGGAAAATTCATCTGTTTCCGCCCTGAAGGACCAAAAAATAAATTTCAGGCTAATTTGAGGTCAAAAGAATGAAAGTTTGGTGACTATCTCGGAATTGCGTGAATCCCCACATACCCGCTCAATTTTACATCATGATTTTAGAATGCCCAATATTGTTATCAAATTCATCCGTTTGGGCCCTCAACGGACAAAAACGCTTTTCAGGCTAATTTGAGGCAAAAGAATGAAAGTTTGGTCACATTCTCGGAATTATGTGAAAACCCACATACCCGCTCAATTTTACATCATGATTTTCGAATGCCCAATATTGTTTTCAAATTCATCCGTTTGGAACCTGAACGGACAAAAACGCTTTTCAGGCTAATTTGAGGTCAAAAGAATAAAAGTTAGGTCATTGTCTCGGAATTGCGTGAAATCTCACATACCCACACCATTTTTCATGAGGATTCTAGAATGCCCAATATTGTTGGAAAATTCATCTGTATGCGCCCTGAAGGAACAAAAACTAAATTTCAGGCTAATTTGAGGTCAAAAGAATGAAAGTTTGGTCACTGTCTCGGAATTACGTGAATCCCCACATACCCGCTCAATTTTACATCATGATTTTAGAATGCCCAATATTGTTTTCAAATTCATCCGTTTGGGCCCTGAACGGACAAAAACGCTTTTCATGTTAATTTGAGGTCAAAAGAATGACAGTTAGGTCACTGTCTCAGAATTGCGTGAAATCCCACATACCCACACCATTTTTCATGAGGATTCTAGAATGCCCAAATTTGTTGGAAAATTCTTCTGTTTGCGCCCTGAAGGAACAAAAAAGAAGCTTCAGGCTAATTTGAGGTCAAAAGAATGAAAGTTTGGTCACTGTCTCGGAATTGCGTGAATCCCCACATACCCACACCATTTTTCATGAGGATTCTAGAATGCCCATTATTGTTGGAAAGTTCATCTGTTTGGGCCCTGAACGTACACAAACACATTTCAGGCTAATTTGATGTCAAAAGAATGAAAGTTTGGTCACTGTCTCGGAATTGCGTGAAAACCCACATACCCGCTCAATTTTACATCATGATTTTAGAATGCCCAATATTGTTTTCAAATTCATCCGTTTGGGCCCTGAACGGACAAAAACGCTTTTCAGGCTAATTTGAGGTCAAAAGAATGAAAGTTAGGTCACTGTCTCGGAATTGTGTGAAAACCCACATACCCACACCATTTTTCATGAGGATTCTAGAATGCCCAATATTGTTGGAAAATTCATCTGTTTGCGCCCTGAAGGAACAAAAAATAAATTTCAGGCTAATTTGAGGTCAAAAGAATGAAAGTTTGGTGACTGTCTCGGAATTACGTGAATCCCCACATACCCGCTCAATTTTACATCATGATTTTAGAATGCCCAATATTGTTTTCAAATTCATCCGTTTGGGCCCTGAACGGACAAAAACGCTTTTCATGTTAATTTGAGGTCAAAAGAATGACAGTTAGGTCACTGTCTCAGAATTGCGTGAAATCCCACATACCCACACCATTTTTCATGAGGATTCTAGAATGCCCAATATTGTTGGAAAATTCATCTGTTTGTGCCCTTAAGGAACAAAAAATAAATTTCAGGCTAATTTGAGGTCAAAAGAATGAAAGTTTGGTCGCTGTCTCGGAATTGCGTGAAAACCCACATACCCACACCATTTTTCATGAGGATTCTAGAATGCCCAATATTGTTGGAAAATTCATCTGTTTGGGCCCTGAACGAACAAAAACACATTTCAGGCTAATTTGAGGTCAAAAGAATGAAAGTTTGGTCACTGTCTCAGAATTGCGTGAAAACCCACATACCCGCTCAATTTTACATCATGATTTTAGAATGCCCAATATTGTTTTCAAATTCATCCGTTTGGGCACTCAACGGACAAAAACGCTTTTCAGGCTAATTTGATGTCAAAAGAATGAAAGTTAGGTCACTGTCTCAGAATTGCGTGAAAACCCACATACCCACACCATTTTTCATGAGGATTCTAGAATGCCCAATATTGTTGGAAAATTCATCTGTATGCGCCCTGAAGGAACAAAAAATAAATTTCAGGCTAATTTGAGGTCAAAAGAATGAAAGTTTGGTCACTGTCTCGGAATTACGTGAATCCCCACATACCCGCTCAATTTTACATCATGATTTTAGAATGCCCAATATTGTTTTCAAATTCATCCGTTTGGGCCCTGAACGGACAAAAACGCTTTTCATGTTAATTTGAGGTCAAAAGAATGACAGTTAGGTCACTGTCTCAGAATTGCGTGAAATCCCACATACCCACACCACTTTTCATGAGGATTCTAGAATGCCCAAATTTGTTGGAAAATTCTTCTGTTTGCGCCCTGAAGGAACAAAAAAGAAGCTTCAGGCTAATTTGAGGTCAAAAGAATGAAAGTTTGGTCACTGTCTCGGAATTGCGTGAATCCCCACATACCCACACCATTTTTCATGAGGATTCTAGAATGCCCATTATTGTTGGAAAGTTCATCTGTTTGGGCCCTGAACGTACACAAACACATTTCAGGCTAATTTGAGATCAAAAGAATGAAAGTTTGGTCACTGTCTCGGAATTGCGTGAAAACCCCACATACCCACACCATTTTTCATGAGGATTCTAGAATGCCCAATATTGTTGGAAAATTCATCTGTTTGCGCCCTGAAGGAACAAAAAATAAGTTTCAGGCTAATTTGAGGTCAAAAGAATGAAAGTTTGGTCACTGTCTCGGAATTGCGTGAAAACCCACATACCCGCTCAATTTTACATCATGATTTTCGAATGCCCAATATTGTGTCCAAATTCATCCGTTTGGGCCCTGAACGGACAAAAACGCTTTTCAGGCTAATTTGAGGTCAAAAGAATGAAAGTTAGGTCACTGTCTCGGAATTGTGTGAAAACCCACATACCCACACCATTTTTCATGAGGATTCTAGAATGCCCAATATTGTTGGAAAATTCATCTGTTTGCGCCCTGAAGGAACAAAAAATAAATTTCAGGCTAATTTGAGGTCAAAAGAATGAAAGTTTGGTGACTGTCTCGGAATTGCGTGAAAACCCACATACCCACTCAATTTTACATCATGATTTTAGAATGCCCAATATTGTTTTGCAAATTCATCTGTTTAGGCCCTGAACGGAGAAAAACGCTTTTCAGGCTAATTTGAGGTCAAAACAATGAAAGTTAGGTCACTGTCTCGGAATTGCGTGAAAACCCACATACCCTCTCAATTTTACATCATGATTTTAGAATGCCCAATATTGTTTTCACATTCATCCGTTTGGGCCCTCAACGGACAAAAACGCTTTTCAGGCTAATTTGAGGTCAAAAGAATGAAAGTTTGGTCACTGTCTCGGAATTGCGTGAAAACCCACATACCCACACCATTTTTCATGAGGATTCTAGAATGCCCAATATTGTTGGAAACTTCAACTGTTTGGGCCCTGAACGAACAAAAACCCATTTCAGGCTAATTTGAGGTCAAAAGAATGAAAGTTTGGTCACTATCTCGGAATTGCGTGAAAACCCACATACCCGCTCAATTTTACATCATGATTTTAGAATGCCCAATATTGTTTTCAAATTCATCCGTTTGGGCACTCAACGGACAAAAACGCTTTTCAGGCTAATTTGATGTCAAAAGAATGAAAGTTAGGTTACTGACTCAGAATTGCGTGAAAACCCACATACCCACACCATTTTTCATGAGGATTCTAGAATGCCCAATATTGTTGGAAAATTCATCTGTTTGCGCCCTTAAGGAACAAAAAATAAATTTCAGGCTAATTTGAGGTCAAAAGAATGAAAGTTTGGTCACTGTCTCGGAATTGCGTGAAAACCCACATACCCGCTCAATTTTACGTCATGATTTTAGAATGCCCAATATTGTTTTCAAATTCATCCGTTTGGGCCCTGAACGGACAAAAACGCTTTTCATGCTAATTTGAGGTCAAAAGAATGACAGTTAGGTCACTGTCTCAGAAATGCGTGAAAACCCACGTACCCACACCATTTTTCATGAGGATTCTAGAATGCCCAATATTGTTGGAAAATTCATCTGTTTGCGCCCTGAAGGAACAAAAAATAAATTTCAGGCTAATTTGAGGTCAAAAGAATGAAAGTTTGGTCACTGTCTCGGAATTGCGTGAAAACCCACATACCCGCTCAATTTTACATCATGATTTTAGAATGCCCAATATTGTTTTCAAATTCATCCGTTTGGGCCCTGAACGGACAAAAACGATTTTCAGGCTAATTTGAGGTCAAAAGAATGAAAGTTAGGTCACTGTCTTGGAATTGCGTGAAAACCCACATACCCACACCATTTTTCATGAGGATTCTAGAATGCCCAATATTGTTGGAAAATTCATCTGTTTGCGCCCTGAAGGAACAAAAAATAAATTTCAGGCTAATTTGAGTTCAAAAGAATGAAAGTTTGGTGACTGTCTCGGAATTGCGTGAATCCCCACATACCCACTCAATTTTACATCATGATTTTAGAATGCCCAATATTGTTTCCAAATTCATCCGTTTGGGCCCTGAACGGACAAAAACGCTATTCAGGATAAGTTGAGGTCAAAAGAATGAAAGTTAGGTCACTGTCTCAGAATTATGTGAAAACCCACATACCCACACCATTTTTCATTAGGATTCTAGAATGCCCATTATTGTTGGAAAGTTCATCTGTTTGGGCCCTGAACGAACAAAAACACATTTCAGGCTAATTTGAGGTCAAAAGAATGAAAGTTTGGTCACTGTCTCGGAATTGAGTGAAAACCCATATACCCACTCAATTTTACATCATGATTTTAGAATGCCCAATATTGTTTTACAAATTCATCCGTTTGGGCCCTGAACGGAGAAAAACGCTTTTCAGGCTAATTTGAGGTCAAAAGAATGAAAGTTAGGTCACTATCTCGGAATTGCGTGAAAACCCACATACCCACACCATTTTTTATGAGGATTCTAGAATGCCCAATATTGTTGGAAAATTCATCTGTTTGCGCCCTGAAGGACCAAAAAATAAATTTCAGGCTAATTTGAGGTCAAAAGAATGAAAGTTTGGTGACTATCTCGGAATTGCGTGAATCCCCACATACCCGCTCAATTTTACATCATGATTTTAGAATGCCCAATATTGTTATCAAATTCATCCGTTTGGGCCCTCAACGGACAAAAACGCTTTTCAGGCTAATTTGAGGTCAAAAGATTGAAAGTTAGGTCACTGTCTCGGAATTGAGTGAAAACCCACATACCCTCTCAATTTTACATCATGATTTTACAATGCCAAATATTGTTTTCAAATTCATCCGTTTGTGCCCTGAACGGACAAAAACGCTTTTCAGGCTAATTTGAGGTCAAAACTATGAAAGTTAGGTCACTGTCTCGGAATTGCGTGAAAACCCACATACCCTCTCAATTTTACATCATGATTTTAGAATGCCCAATATTGTTTTCAAATTCATCCGTTTGGGCCCTGAATGGACAAAAACGCTTTTCAGGCTAATTTGAGGTCAAAAGAATGAAAGTTTGGTCACTGTCTCGGAATTGTGTGACAACCCACATACCCCTTCCATTTTTCATGAGGATCAAAGAATGCCCAATATTGTTTTCAAATTCATCCGTTTGGGCCCTGAACGGAGAAAATCGCTTTTCAGGCTAATTTGAGGTCAAAAGAATGAAAGTTAGGTCACTGTCTCGGAATTGCGTGAAAACCCACATACCCTCTCAATTTTACATCATGATTTTAGAATGCCCAATATTGTTTTCAAATTCATCCGTTTGGGCCCTCAACGGACAAAAACGCTTTTCACGCTAATTTGAGGTCAAAAGAATGAAAGTTTGGTCACTTTCTCGGAATTGCGTGAAAACCCACATTCCCGCTCAATTTTACATCATGATTTTCGAATGTCCAATATTGTTTTCAAATTCATCCGTTTGGGCCCTGAACGGACAAAAACGCTTTTCAGGCTAATTTGAGGTCAAAAGAATGAAAGTTTGGTCACTTCCTCTGAATTGCGTGAAAACCCACATACCCGCTCAATTTTACATCATGATTTTCGAATGTCCAATATTGTTTTCAAATTCATCCGTTTGGGCCCTGAACGGACAAAAACGCTTTTCAGGCTAATTTGAGGTCAAAAGAATGAAAGTTAGGTCACTGTCTCGGAATTGCGTGAAATCCCACATACCCACACCATTTTTCATGAGGATTCTAAAATGCCCAATATTGTTGGAAAATTCATCTGTTTGCGCCCTGAAGGAACAAAAAAGAAATTTCAGGCTAATTTGTGGTCAAAAGAATGAAAGTTTGGTCACTGTCTCGGAATTGCGTGAATCCCCACATACCCGCTCAATTTTACATCATGATTTTAGAATGCCCAATATTGTTTTCAAATTCATCCCTTTGGTCCCTGAACGGACAAAAACTCTTTTCAGGCCCATTTGAGGTCAAAAGAATGAAAGCTAGGTCACTGTCTCAGAATTGCGTGAAAACCCACATACCCACTCAATTTTACATCATGATTTTAGAATGCCCAATATTGTTTTCAAATTCATCCGTTTGGGCCCTGAACGGAGAAAAACGCTTTTCAGGCTAATTTGAGGTCAAAAGAATGAAAGTTTGGTCACTGTCTCGGAATTGCGTGAAAACCCACATACCCCCACCATTTTTCATGAGGATTCTAGAAAGCCCAATATTGTTGGAAAATTCATCTGTTTGCGCCTTGAAAGAACAAAAAATAAATTTCAGGCTAATTTGAGGTCAAAAGAATGAAAGTTTGGTCACTATCTCGGAATTGCGTGAATCCCCACATACCCGCTCAATTTTACATCATGATTTTAGAATGCCCAATATTGTTTTCAAATTCATCCGTTTGTTCCCTGAACGGACAAAAACTCTTTTCAGGCTCATTTGAGGTCAAAAGAATGAAAGTTAGGTCACTGTCTCGGAATTGCGTGAAAACCCACATACCCACACCATTTTTCATGAGGATTCTAGAATGCCCAATATTGTTGGAAAATTCATCTGTTTGGGCCCTGAACGAACAAAAACACATTTCAGGCTAATTTGAGGTCAAAAGAATGAAAGTTTGGTCACTATCTCGGAATTGTGTGACAACCCACATACCCCTTCCATTTTTCATGAGCATCCTAGAATGCTCAATATTGTTGTCAAATTCATCCTTTTGTGCCCTGAACGGATAAAAACGATTTTCAGGCTCATTTGAGGTCAAAAGAATGAAAGTTAGGTCACTGTCTCAGAATTGCGTGAAAACACACATACCCTCTCAATTTGACATCATGATTTTAGAATGCCCAATATTATTTTCAAATTCATCCGTTTGGGCCCTCAACGGACAAAAACGCTTTTCAGGCTAATTTGAGGTCAAAAGAATGAAAGTTTGGTCACTTTGTCGGAATTGTGTGAAAACCCACATACCCGCTCAATTTTACATCATGATTTTCGAATGTCCAATATTGTTTTCAAATTCATCCGTTTGGGCCCTGAACGGACAAAAACGCTTTTCAGGCTAATTTGAGGTCAAAAGAATGAAAGTTAGGTCACTGTCTCGGAATTGCGTGAATCCCCACATACCCGCTCAATTTTACATCATGATTTTAGAATGCCCAATATTGTTTTCAAATTCATCCCTTTGGTCCCTGAACGGACAAAAACTCTTTTCAGGCTCATTTGAGGTCAAAAGAATGAAAGTTAGGTCACTGTCTCAGAATTGCGTGAAAACCCACATACCCGCTCAATTTTACATCATGATTTTAGAATGCCCAATATTGTTTTCAAATTCATCCGTTTGGGCCCTGAACGGAGAAAAACGCTTTTCAGGCTAATTTGAGGTCAAAAGAATGAAAGTTAGGTCACTGTCTCGGAATTGCGTGAAAACCCACATACCCAAACCATTTTTCATGAGGATTCTAGAATGCCCAATATTGTTGGAAAATTCACCTGTTTGGGCCCTGAACGAACAAAAACTCATTTCAGGCTAATTTGAGGTCAAAAGAATGAAAGTTTGGTCACTGTCTCGGAATTGCGTGAAAACCCACATACCCTCTCAATTTTACATCATGATTTTAGAATGCCCAATATTGTTTTCAAATTCATCCGTTTGGGCCCTGAACGGACAAAAACGCTTTTCAGGCTAATTTGAGGTCAAAAGAATGAAAGTTTGGTCACTGTCTTACCCGCTCAATTTTACATCATGATTTTAGAATGCCCAATATTGTTTTCAAATTCATCCGTTTGGGCCCTGAACGGAGAAAAACGCTTTTCAGGCTAATTTGAGGTCAAAAGAATGAAAGTTAGGTCACTGTCTCGGAATTGCGTGAAAACCCACATACCCACACCATTTTTCATTAGGATTCTAGAAAGCCCAATATTGTTGGAAAATTCATCTGTTTGCGCCCTGAAAGAACAAAAAATAAATTTCAGGCTAATTTGAGGTCAAAAGAATGAAAGTTTGGTCACTGTTTCGGAATTGCGTGAATCCCCACATACCCGTTCAATTTTACATCATGATTTTAGAATGCCCAATATTGTTTTCAAATTCATCCGTTTGTTCCCTGAACGGACAAAAACTCTTTTCAGGCTCATTTGAGGTCAAAAGAATGAAAGTTAGGTCACTGCCTCGGAATTGCGTGAAAACCCACATACCCGCTCAATTTTACATCATGATTTTAGAATGCCCAATATTGTTTTCAAATTCATCCGTTTGGGCCCTGAACGGACAAAAACGCTTTTCAGGCTAATTTGAGGTCAAAAGAATGAAAGTTAGGTCACTGTCTCGGAATTGCGTGAAAACCCACATACCCTCACCATTTTTCATGAGGATTCTAGAATGCCCAATATTGTTGGAAAATTCATCTGTTTGGGCCCTGAACGAACAAAAACACATTTCAGGCTAATTTGAGGTCAAAAGAATGAAAGTTTGGTCACTATCTCGGAATTGTGCGACAACCCACATACCCCTTCCATTTTTCATGAGGATCCTAGAATGCCCAATATTGTTGTCAAATTCATCCTTTTGTGCCCTGAACGGATAAAAACGATTTTCAGGCTCATTTGAGGTCAAAAGAATGAAAGTTAGGTCACTGTCTCAGAATTGCGTGAAAACACACATACCCTCTCAATTTTACATCATGATTTTAGAATGCCCAATATTGTTTTCAAATTCATCCGTTTGGGCCCTGAACGGACAAAAACGCTTTTCAGGCTAATTTGAGGTCAAAAGAATGAAAGTTTGGTCACTGTCTTACCCGCTCAATTTTACATCATGATTTTAGAATGCCCAATATTGTTTTCAAATTCATCCGTTTGGGCACTCAACGGACAAAAACGCTTTTCAGGCTAATTTGAGGTCAAAAGAATGAAAGTTAGGTCACTGTCTCAGAATTGCGTGAAAACCCACATACCCACACCATTTTTCATGAGGATTCTAGAATGCCCAATATTGTTGGAAAATTCATCTGTTTGCGCCCTGAAGGAACAAAACATACATTTCAGGCTAATTTAAGGTCAAAAGAATGAAAGTTTGGTCACTGTCTCGGAATTGCATGAAAACCCAAATACCCGCTCAATTCTACATCAGGATTTTCGAATGCCCAATATTGTTTTCAAATTCATCCGTTTGGGCCCTGAACGGACAAAAACGCTTTTCAGGCTAATTTGAGGTCAAAAGAATGAAAGTTAGGTCACTGTCTCAGAATTGCGTGAAAACACACATACCCACACCATTTTTCATGAGGATTCTAGAATGCCCAATATTGTTGGAAAATTCATCTATTTGCGCCCTGAAGGAACAAAAAATAAATTTCAGGCTAATTTGAGGTCAAAAGAATGAAAGTTTTGTCACTGTCTCGGAATTGCGTGAAAACCTACATACCCGCTCAATTTTACATCATGATTTTAGAATGGCCAATATATTTTTCAAATTCATCCGTTTGGGCCCTGAACGGACAAAAACGCATTTCAGGCTAATTTGAGGTCAAAACAATGAAAGTTAGGTCACTGTCTCAGAATTGCATGAAAACCCACATACCCGCTCAATTTTACATCATGAATTTAGAATGCCCAATATTGTTTTCAAATTCATCCGTTTGGGCCCTGAACGGACAAAAACGCGTTTCAGGCTAATTTGAGGTCAAAAGAATGAAAGTTTGGTCACTGTCTCGGAATTGCGTGAAAACCCACATACCCGCTCAATTTTACATCATGATTTTAGAATGCCCAATATTGTTTTCAAATTCATTCGTTTGGGCCCTGAACGGACAAAAACGCTTTTCAGGCTAATTTGAGGTCAAAAGAATGAAAGTTAGGTCACTGTCTCGTAATTGCGTGAAAACCCACATACCCGCACCATTTTTCATGAGGATTCTAGAATGCCCAATATTGTTGGAAAATTCATCTGTTTGGGCCCTGAACGAACAAAAACTCATTTCAGGCTAATTTGAGGTCAAAAGAATGAAAGTTAGGTCACTATCTCGGAATTGTGTGACAACCCACATACCCATTTCATTTTTCATGAGGATCCTAGAATGCCCAATATTGTTGTCAAATTCATCCTTTTGTGCCCTGAACGGATAAAAATGATTTTCAGGCTAATTTGAGGTCAAAAGAATGAAAGTTTGGTCACTATCTCGGAATTGTGTGACAACCCACATACCCATTCCATTTTTCATGAGGATCCTAGAATGCCCAATATTGTTGTCAAATTCATCCTTTTGTGCCCTGAACGGATAAAAACGATTTTCAGGCTAATTTGATGTCAAAAGATTGAAAGTTTGGTCACTGTCTCGGAATTGCGTGAAAACCTACATACCCGCTCAATTTTACATCATGATTTTAGAATGGCCAATATATTTTTCAAATTCATCCGTTTGGGCCCTGAACGGACAAAAACGCATTTCAGGCTAATTTGAGGTCAAAACAATGAAAGTTAGGTCACTGTCTCAGAATTGCTTGAAAACCCACATACCCGCTCAATTTTACATCATGAATTTAGAATGCCCAATATTGTTTTCAAATTCATCCGTTTGGGCCCTGAACGGACAAAAACGCGTTTCAGGCTAATTTGAGGTCAAAAGAATGAAAGTTTGGTCACTGTCTCGGAATTGCGTGAAAACCCACATACCCGCTCAATTTTACATCATGATTTTAGAATGCCCAATATTGTTTTCAAATTCATTCGTTTGGGCCCTGAACGGACAAAAACGCTTTTCAGGCTAATTTGAGGTCAAAAGAATGAAAGTTAGGTCACTGTCTCGTAATTGCGTGAAAACCCACATACCCACACCATTTTTCATGAGGATTCTAGAATGCCCAATATTGTTGGAAAATTCATCTGTATGGGCCCTGAACGAACAAAAACTCATTTCAGGCTAATTTGAGGTCAAAAGAATGAAAGTTTGGTCACTATCTCGGAATTGTGTGACAACCCACATACCCATTCCATTTTTCATGAGGATCCTAGAATGCCCAATATTGTTGTCAAATTCATCCTTTTGTGCCCTGAACGGATAAAAATGATTTTCAGGCTAATTTGAGGTCAAAAGAATGAAAGTTTGGTCACTGTCTTGGAATTGCGTGAATCCCCACATACCCGCTCAATTTTATATCATGATTTTAGAATGCCCAATATTGTTTTCAAATTCATCCGTTTGGGCCCTGAACGGACAAAAACGCTTTTCAGGCTAATTTGAGGTCAAAAGAATGAAAGTTAGGTCACTGTCTCAGAATTGCGTGAAAACCCACATACCCAAACCATTTTTGATGACGATTCTAGAATGCCCAATATTGTTTGAAAATTCATCTGTTTGCGCCCTGAAGGAACAAAAAATAAATTTCAGGCTAATTTGAGGTCAAAAGAATGAAAGTTTTGTCACTGTCTCGGAATTGTGTGAATCCCCACATATCCGTTCAATTTTACATCATGATTTTACAATGCCCAATAATGTTTTCAATTTCATCCAATTGGTCCCTGAACGGACAAAAACTCTTTTCAGGCTCATTTGAGGTCAAAAGAATGAAAGTTAGGTCACTGTCTCGGAATTGCGTGAAAACCCATATACCCACACCATTTTTCATGAGGATTCTAGAATGCCCAATATTGTTGGAAAATTCATCTGCTTGGGCCCTGAACGAACAAAAACACATTTCAGGCTAATTTGTAGTCAAAAGAATGAAAGTTTGGTCACTATCTCGGAATTGTGTGACAACCCACATACCCATTCCATTTTTCATGAGGATCCTAGAATGCCCAATATTGTTGTCAAATTCATCCTTTTGTGCCCTGAATGGATAAAAACGATTTTCAGGCTAATTTGATGTCAAAAGAATGAAAGTTTGGTCACTGTCTCGGAATTGCGTGAAAACCTACATACCCGCTCAATTTTACATCATGATTTTAGAATGCCCAATATATTTTTCAAATTCATCCGTTTGGGCCCTGAACGGAAAAAAACGCATTTCAGGCTAATTTGAGGTCAAAACAATGAAAGTTAGGTCACTGTCTCAGAATTGCATGAAAACCCACATACCCGCTCAATTTTACATCATGAATTTAGAATGCCCAATATTGTTTTCAAATTCATCCGTTTGGGCCCTGAACGGACAAAAACGCGTTTCAGGCTAATTTGAGGTCAAAAGAATGAAAGTTTGGTCACTGTCTCGGAATTGCGTGAAAACCCACATACCCGCTCAATTTTACATCATGATTTTAGAATGCCCAATATTGTTTTCAAATTCATTCGTTTGGGCCCTTAACGGACAAAAACGCTTTTCAGGCTAATTTGAGGTCAAAAGAATGAAAGTTAGGTCACTGTCTCGGAATTGCGTGAAAACCCACATACCCACACCATTTTTCATGAGGATTCTAGAATGCCCAATATTGTTGGAAAATTCATCTGTTTGGGCCCTGAACGAACAAAAACTCATTTCAGGCTAATTTGAGGTCAAAAGAATGAAAGTTTGGTCACTATCTCGGAATTGTGTGACAACCCACATACCCATTCCATTTTTCATGAGGATCCTAGAATGCCCAATATTGTTGTCAAATTCATCCTTTTGTGCCCTGAACGGATAAAAATGATTTTCAGGCTAATTTGAGGTCAAAAGAATGAAAGTTTGGTCACTGTCTCGGAATTGCGTGAAAACCTACATACCCGCTCAATTTTACATCATGATTTTAGAATGCCCAATATATTTTTCAAATTCATCCGTTTGGGCCCTGAACGGAAAAAAACGCATTTCAGGCTAATTTGAGGTCAAAAGAATGAAAGTTAGGTCACTGTCTCAGAATTGCTTGAAAACCCACATACCCGCTCAATTTTACATCATGAATTTAGAATGCCCAATATTGTTTTCAAATTCATCCGTTTGGGCCCTGAATGGACAAAATCGCTGTTCAGGCTAATTTGAGGTCAAAAGAATGAAAGTTTGGTCACTGTCTCGGAATTGCGTGAAAACCCACATACCCGCTCAATTTTACATCATGATTTTAGAATGCCCAATATTGTTTTCATATTCATCCGTTTGGGCCTTGAACGGACAAAAACGCTTTTCAGGCTAATTTGAGGTCAAAAGAATGAAAGTTAGGTCACTGTCTCGGAATTGCGTGAAAACCCACATACCCACACCATTTTTCATGAGGATTCTAGAATACCCAATATTGTTGGAAAATTCACCTGTTTGGGCCCTGAACGGACAAAAACTCATTTCAGGCTAATTTGAGGTCAAAAGAATGAAAGTTTGGTCACTGTCTCGGAATTGCGTGAAAACCCACATACCCTCTCAATTTTACATCATGATTTTAGAATGCCCATTATTGTTTTCAAATTCATCCGTTTGGGCCCTGAACGGACAAAAACGCTTTTCAGGCTAATTTGAGGTCAAAAGAATGAAAGTTTGGTCACTGTCTCGGAATTGCGTGAAAACCCATATACCCGCTCAATTTTACATCATGATTTTAGAATGCCCAATATTGTTTTAGAATTCATCCGTTTGGGCACTCAACGGACAAAAACGCTTTTCAGGCTAATTTGAGGTCAAAAGAATGAAAGTTAGGTCACTGTCTCAGAATTGCGTGAAAACCCACATACCCACACCATTTTTCATGAGGATTCTAGAATGCCCAATATTGTTGGAAAATTCATCTGTTTGCGCCCTGAAGGAACAAAAAATAAATTTCAGGCTAATTTGAGGTCAAAAGATGAAAGTTTGGTCATTGTCTCGGAATTGCGTGAAAACCCACATACCCTCTCAATTTTACATCATGATTTTAGAATGCCCAATATTGTTTTCAAATTCATCCGTTTGGGCCCTGAACGGACAAAAACGCTTTTCAGGCTAATTTGAGGTCAAAAGAATGAAAGTTTGGTCACTGTCTCGGAATTGCGTGAAAACCCACATACCCGCTCAATTTTACATCATGATTTTAGAATGCCCAATATTGTTTTCAAATTCATCCGTTTGGGCACTCAACGGACAAAAACGCTTTTCAGGCTAATTTGAGGTCAAAAGAATGAAAGTTAGGTCACTGTCTCAGAATTGCGTGAAAACCCACATACCCCCACCATTTTTCATGAGGATTCTAGAATGCCCAATATTGTTGGAAAATTCATCTGTTTGCGCCCTGAAGGAACAAAAAATAAATTTCAGGCTAATTTGAGGTCAAAAGATGAAAGTTTGGTCACTGTCTCGGAATTGCGTGAATCCCCACATACCCACACCATTTTTCATGAGGATTCTAGAATGCCCAATATTGTTGGAAAATTCATCTGTTTGCGCCTGAAGGAACAAAAAATAAATTTCAGGCTAATTTGAGGTCAAAAGATGAAAGTTTGGTCACTGTCTCGGAATTGCGTGAATCCCCACATACCCGCTCAATTTTACATCATGATTTTAGAATGCCCAATATTGTTTTCAAATTCATCCGTTTGGGCCCTGAACGGACAAAAACACTTTTCAGGCTAATTTGAGGTCAAAAGAATGAAAGTTAGGTCACTGTCTCGGAATTGCGTGAAAACCCACATACCCGCTCAATTTTACATCATGATTTTAGAATACCCAATATTGTTTTCAAATTCATCCGTTTGGGCCCTGAACGGACAAAAACGCTTTTCAGGCTAATTTGAGGTCAAAAGAATGAAAGTTTGGTCACTGTCTCGGAATTGCGTGAATCCCCACATAACCGCTCAATTTTACATCATGATTTTAGAATGACCAATATTGTTTTCAAATTCATCCGTTTGAGCCCTGAACGGACAAAAACTCTTTTCAGGCACATTTGAGGTCAAAAGAATGAAAGTTAGGTCACTGTCTCGGAATTGCGTGAAAACCCACATACCCGCTCAATTTTACATCATGATTTTAGAATGCCCAATATTGATTTCAAATTCATCCGTTTGGGCCCTGAACGGACAAAAACGCTTTTCAGGCTAATTTGAGGTCAAAAGAATGAAAGTTAGGTCACTGTCTCAGAATTGCGTGAAAACCGACATACCCCCACCATTTTTCATGAGGATTCTAGAATGCCCAATATTGTTGGAAAATTCATCTGTTTGCGCCCTGAAGGAACAAAAAATAAATTTCAGGCTAATTTGAGGTCAAAAGAATGAAAGTTTGGTCACTGTCTCGGAATTGCGTGAATCCCCACATACCCGCTCAATTTTACATCATGATTTTAGAATGCCCAATATTGTTTTCAAAATCATCTGTTTGGGCCCTGAACGGACAAAAACGCTTTTCAGGCTAATTTGAGGTCAAAAGAATGAAAGTTAGGTCACTCTCTCGGAATTGCGTGAAAACCCACATACCCACACCATTTTTCATGAGGATTCTAGAATGCCCAATATTGTTGGAAAATTCATCTGTTTGCGCCCTGAAGGAACAAAAAATAAATTTCAGGCTAATTTGAGGTCAAAAGAATGAAAGTTTTGTCACAGTCTCGGAATTGCGTGAATCCCCACATAGCCGTTCAATTTTACATCATGATTTTACAATACCCAATAATGTTTTCAAATTCATCCGTTTGGGCCCTGAACGGACAAAAACGCTTTTCAGGCTAATTTGAGGTCAAAAGAATGAAAGTTAGGTCACTGTCTCAGAATTGCGTGAAAACACACATACCCTCCCAATTTTACATCATGATTTTAGAATGCCCAATATTGATTTCAAATTCATCCGTTTGGGCCCTGAACGGACAAAAACGCTTTTCAGGCTAATTTGAGGTCAAAAGAATGAAAGTTAGGTCACTGTCTCAGAATTGCGTGAAAACCGACATACCCCCACCATTTTTCATGAGGATTCTAGAATGCCCAATATTGTTGGAAAATTCATCTGTTTGCGCCCTGAAGGAACAAAAAATAAATTTCAGGCTAATTTGAGGTCAAAAGAATGACAGTTTGGTCACTGTCTCGGAATTGCGTGAATCCCCACATACCCGCTCAATTTTACATCATGATTTTAGAATGCCCAATATTGTTTTCAAAATCATCCGTTTGGGCCCTGAACGGACAAAAACGCTTTTCAGGCTAATTTGAGGTCAAAAGAATGAAAGTTAGGTCACTATCTCGGAATTGCGTGAAAACCCACATACCCACACCATTTTTCATGAGGATTCTAAAATGCCCAATATTGTTGGAAAATTCATCTGTTTGCGCCCTGAAGGAACAAAAAATAAATTTCAGGCTAATTTGAGGTCAAAAGAATGAAAGTTTTGTCACAGTCTCGGAATTGCGTGAATCCCCACATATCCGTTCAATTTTACATCATGATTTTACAATACCCAATAATGTTTTCAAATTCATCCGTTTGGGCCCTGAACGGACAAAAACGCTTTTCAGGCTAATTTGAGGTCAAAAGAATGAAAGTTAGGTCACTGTCTCGGAATTGCGTGAAAACCCACATACCCACACCATTTTTCATGAGGATTCTAGAATGCCCAATATTGTTGGAAAATTCATCTGTTTGGGCCCTGAACGAACAAAAACACATTTCAGGCTAATTTGAGGTCAAAAGAATGAAAGTTTGGTCACTATCTCGGAATTGTGTGACAACCCACATACCCATTCCATTTTTCATGAGGAGCCTAGAATGCCCAATATTGTTGTCAAATTCATCCTTTTGTGCCCTGAACGGATAAAAACGATTTTCAGGCTAATTTGATGTCAAAAGAATGAAAGTTAGGTCACTTCCTCGGAATTGCGTGAAAACCCACATACCCACACCATTTTTCATGAGGATTCTAGAAAGCCCAATATTGCTGGAAAATTCATCTGTTTGCGCCCTGAATGAAGAAAAAATAAATTTCAGGCTAATTTGAGGTCAAAAGATGAAAGTTTGGTCACTGTCTCGGAATTGCATGAATCCCCACATACCCACTCAATTTTACATCATGATTTTAGAATGCCCAATATTATTTTCAAATTCATCCGTTTGGGCCCTGAACGGACAAAAACGCTTTTCAGGCTAATTTGAGGTCAAAAGAATGAAAGTTAGGTCACTGTCTCAGAATTATGTGAAAACCCACATACCCACACCATTTTTCATGAGGATTCTTGAATGCCCAATATTGTTGGAAAATTCATCTGTTTGGGCCTTGAACGGACAAAAACACATTTCAGGCTAATTTGATGTCAAAAGAATGAAAGTTTGGTCACTATCTCGAAATTGCGTGACAACCCACATACCCCTTCGATTTTTCATGAGGATCCTAGAATGCCCAATATTGTTGGAAAATTCATCTGTTTGCGCCCTGAAGGAACAAAAAATAAATTTCAGGCTAATTTGAGGTCAAAAGAATGAAAGTTTGGTCACTGTCTCGGAATTGCGTGAATCCCCACATACCCGCTCAATTTTACATCATGATTTTAGAATGCCCAATATTGTTTTCAAATTCATCCGTTTGGGCCCTGAACGGACAAAAACTCTTTTTAGGCTCATTTGAGGTTAAAAGAATGAAAGTTAGGTCACTGTCTCGGAATTGCGTGAAAACCCACTTACCCGCTCAATTTTACATCATGATTTTAGAATGCCCAATACTGTTTTCAAATTCATCCGTTTGGGCCCTGAACGGACAAAAACGCTTTTCAGGCTAATTTGAGGTCAAAAGAATGAAAGTTATGTCACTGTCTCAGAATTGCGTGAAAACCCACATACCCCACCATTTTTCATGAGGATTCTAGAATGCCCAATATTGTTGTAAAATTCATATGTTTGGTCCTGAACGAACAAAAACATATTTCAGGCTAATTTGAGGTCAAAAGAATGAAAGTTTGGTCACTGTCTCGGAATTGCGTGAATCCCCACATACCCGCTCAATTTTACATCATGATTTTAGAATGCCCAATATTGTTTTCAAATTCATCCGTTTGGGCCCTGAACGGAGAAAAACGCTTTTCAGGCTAATTTGAGGTCAAAAGAATGAAAGTTTGGTCACTGTCTCGGAATTGCGTGAAAACCCACATACCAACACCATTTTTCATGAGGATTCTAGAAAGCCCAATATTGTTGGAAAATTCATCTGTTTGCGCCCTGAAAGAACAAAAAATAAATTTCAGGCTAATTTGAGGTCAAAAGAATGAAAGTTTGGTCACTGTCTCGGAATTGCGTGAATCCCCACATACCCCCTCAATTTTACATCATGATTTAAGAATGCCCAATATTGTTTTCAAATTCATCCGTTTGGTCCCTGAACGGATAAAAACTCTTTTCAGGCTCAATTGAGGTCAAAAGAATGAAAGTTAGGTCACTGTCTCGGAATTGCGTGAAAACGCACATACCCGCTCAATTTTACATCATGATTTTAGAATACCCAATATTGTTTTCAAATTCATCCGTTTGGGCCCTGAACGGACAAAAACGCTTTTCAGGCTAATTTGAGGTCAAAAGAATGAAAGTTAGGTCACTGTCTCAGAATTACGTGAAAACTCACATACCCACACCATTTTTCATGAGGATGCTAGAATGCCCAATATTGTTAGAAAATTCATCTGTTTGGGCCCTGAACGAACAAAAACACATTTCAGGCTAATTTGAGGTTAAAAGAATGAAAGTTTGGTCACTATCTCAGAATTGTGTGACAACCCACATACCCCTTCCATTTTTCATGAGGATCCTAGAATGCCCAATATTGTTGTCAAATTCATTCTTTTGTGCCCTGAACGGATAAAAACGATTTTCAGGCTCATTTGATGTCAAAAGAATGAAAGTTTGGTCACTGTCTCGGAAATGCGTGAAAACCGACATACCCGCTCAATTTTACATCATGATTTTAGAATGCCCAATATTGTTTTCAAATTCATCCGTTTGGGCCCTGAACGGACAAAAACGCATTTCAGGCTAATTTGAGGTCAAAAGAATGAAAGTTAGGTCACTGTCTCGGAATTGCGTGAAAACCCACATACCCGCTCAATTTTACATCATGATTTTAGAATGCCCAATATTGATGTCAAATTCATCCGTTTGGGCCCTGAACGGACAAAAACGCTTTTCAGGCTAATTTTAGGTCAAAAGAATGAAAGTTAGGTCACTGTCTCAGAATTGCGTGAAAACCGACATACCCCCACCATTTTTCATGAGGATTCTAGAATGCCCAATATTGTTGGAAAATTCATCTGTTTGCGCCCTGAAGGAACAAAAAATAAATTTCAGGCTAATTTGAGGTCAAAAGAATGAAAGTTTGGTCACTGTCTTGGAATTGCGTGAATCCACACATACCCGCTCAATTTTACATCATGATTTTAGAATGCCCAATATTGTTCTCAAATTCATCCGTTTGGGCCCTGAACGGACAAAAACGCTTTTCACGCTAATTTGAGGTCAAAAGAATGAAAGTTAGGTCACTGTCTCAGAATTGCGTGAAAACCCACATACCCACGCCATTTTTCATGAGGATTCTAGAATGCCCAATATTGTTGGAAAATTCATCTGTTTGCGCCCTGAAGGAACAAAAAATAAATTTCAGGCTAATTTGAGGTCAAAAGAATGAAAGTTTGGTCACTGTCTCGGAATTGCGTGAATCCCCACATACCCGCTCAATTTTACATCATGATTTTAGAATGCCCAATATTGTTTTCAAAATCATCCGTTTGGGCCCTGAACGGACAAAAACGCTTTTCAGGCTAATTTGAGGTAAAAAGAATGAAAGTTAGGTCACTGTCTCAGAATTGCGTGAAAACTCACATACCCACACCATTTTTTATGAGGATTCTAGAATGCCCAATATTGTTAGAAAATTCATCTGTTTGGGCCCTGAACGAACAAAAAAAGCTAATTTGAGATCAAAAGAATGAAAGTTTGGTCACTATCTCGGAATTGTGTGACAACCCACATACCCCTTCCATTTTTCATGAGGATTCTAGAATGCCCAATATTGTTGTCAAATTCATCCATTTGTGCCCTGAACGGATAAAAACGATTTTCAGGCTCATTTGATGTCAAAAGAATGAAAGTTTGGTCACTGTCTCGAAAATGCGTGAAAACCTACATACCCGCTCAATTTTACATCACGATTTTAGAATGCCCAATATTGTTTTCAAATTCATCCGTTTGGGCCCTCAACGGAGAAAAACGCTTTTCAGGCTCATTTTAGGTCAAAAGAATGAAAGTTTGGTCACTATCTCGGAATTGCGTGAAAAACCACATACCCGCTCAATTTTACGTCATGATTTTCGAATGCCCAATATTATTTTCAAATTCATCCGTTTGGACGCTGAACGGACAAAAACTCTTTTCAGGCTAATTTGATGTCAAAAGAATGAAAGTTAGGTCACTTCCTCGGAATTGCGTGAAAACCCACATACCCCACCATTTTTCATGAGGATTCTAGAAAGCCCAATATTGCTGGAAAATTCATCTGTTTGCGCCCTGAATGATCAAAAAATAAATTTCAGGCTAATTTGAGGTCAAAATAATGAAAGTTTGGTCACTGTCTCGGAATTGCGTGAATCCGCACATACCCGCTCAATTTTACATCATGATTTTAGAATGCCCAATATTATTTTCAAATTCATCCGTTTGGGCCCTGAACGGACAAAAACGCTTTTCAGGCTAATTTGAGGTCAAAAGAATGAAAGTTAGGTCACTGTCTCAGAATTACGTGAAAACCCACATACCCACACCATTTTTTATGAGGATTCTAGAATTCCCAATATTGTTAGAAAATTCATCTGTTTGGGCCCTGAACGAACAAAAAAAGCTAATTTGAGGTCAAAAGAATGAAAGTTTGGTCACTATCTCGGAATTGCGTGAATCTCCACATACCCGCTCAATTTTACATCATGATTTTAGAATGCCCAATATTGTTTTCAAATTCATCCGTTTGGGCCCTGAACGGACAAAAACGCTTTTCAGGCTAATTTGAGGTAAAAAGAATGAAAGTTAGGTCACTGTCTCGGAATTGCGTGAAAACTCACATACCCACACCATTTTTTATGAGGATTCTAGAATGCCCAATATTGTTAGAAAATTCATCTGTTTGGGCCCTGAAAGAAACAAAAAAAGCTAATTTGAGGTCAAAAGAATGAAAGTTTGGTCACTATCTCGGAATTGTGTGACAACCCACATACCCCTTCCATTTTTCATGAGGATTCTAGAATGCCCAATATTGTTGTCAAATTCATCCTTTTGTGCCCTGAACGGATAAAAACGATTTTCAGGCTCATTTGATGTCAAAAGAATGAAAGTTTGGTCACTGTCTCGAAAATGCGTGAAAACCTACATACCCGCTCAATTTTACATCATGATTTTAGAATGCCCAATATTGTTTTCAAATTCATCCGTTTGGGCCCTCAACGGAGAAAAACGCTTTTCAGGCTCATTTTAGGTCAAAAGAATGAAAGTTTGGTCACTATCTCGGAATTGCGTGAAAAACCACATACCCGCTCAATTTTACGTCATGATTTTCGAATGCCCAATATTGTTTTCAAATTCATCCGTTTGGACGCTGAACGGACAAAAACTCTTTTCAGGCTAATTTGATGTCAAAAGAATGAAAGTTAGGTCACTGTCTCAGAATTGCGTGAAAACCCACATACCAACTCAATTTTACATCATGATTTTAGAATGCACAATATTGTTTTCAAATTCATCCCTTTGGTCCCTAAACGGACAAAAACTCTTTTCAGGCACATTTGAGGTCAAAAGAATGAAAGTTAGGTCACTGTCTCGGAATTGCGTGAAAACCCACATACCCGCTCAATTTTACATCATGATTTTTGAATGCCCAATATTGACTTCAAATTCATCCGTTTGGGCCCTGAACGGACAAAAACGCTTTTCAGGCTAATTTGAGGTCAAAAGAATGAAAGTTAGGTCACTGTCTCAGAATTGCGTGAAAACCGACATACCCCCACCATTTTTCATGAGGATTCTAGAATGCCCAATATTGTTGGAAAATTCATCTGTTTGCGCCCTGAAGGAACAAAAAATAAATTTCAGGCTAATTTGAGGTCAAAAGAATGAAAGTTTAGTCACTGTCTCGGAATTGCGTGAATCCCCACATACCCGCTCAATTTTACATCATGATTTTAGAATGCCCAATATTGTTCTCAAATTCATCCGTTTGGGCCCTGAACGGACAAAAACGCTTTTCAGGCTAATTTGAGGTCAAAAGAATGAAAGTTAGGTCACTGTCTCAGAATTGCGTGAAAACCGACATACCCCCACCATTTTTCATGAGGATTCTAGAATGCCCAATATTGTTGGAAAATTCATCTGTTTGCGCCCTGAAGGAACAAAAAATAAATTTCAGGCTAATTTGAGGTCAAAAGAATGACAGTTTGGTCACTGTCTCGGAATTGCGTGAATCCCCACATACCCGCTCAATTTTACATCATGATTTTAGAATGCCCAATATTGTTTTCAAAATCATCCGTTTGGGCCCTGAACGGACAAAAACGCTTTTCAGGCTAATTTGAGGTCAAAAGAATGAAAGTTAGGTCACTATCTCGGAATTGCGTGAAAACCCACATACCCACACCATTTTTCATGAGGATTCTAAAATGCCCAATATTGTTGGAAAATTCATCTGTTTGCGCCCTGAAGGAACAAAAAATAAATTTCAGGCTAATTTGAGGTCAAAAGAATGAAAGTTTTGTCACAGTCTCGGAATTGCGTGAATCCCCACATATCCGTTCAATTTTACATCATGATTTTACAATACCCAATAATGTTTTCAAATTCATCCGTTTTGGCCCTGAACGGACAAAAACGCTTTTCAGGCTAATTTGAGGTCAAAAGAATGAAAGTTAGGTCACTGTCTCGGAATTGCGTGAAAACCCACATACCCACACCATTTTTCATGAGGATTCTAGAATGCCCAATATTGTTGGAAAATTCATCTGTTTGGGCCCTGAACGAACAAAAACACATTTCAGGCTAATTTGAGGTCAAAAGAATGAAAGTTTGGTCACTATCTCGAAATTGTGTGACAACCCACATACCCATTCCATTTTTCATGAGGAGCCTAGAATGCCCAATATTGTTGTCAAATTCATCCTTTTGTGCCCTGAACGGATAAAAACGATTTTCAGGCTAATTTGATGTCAAAAGAATGAAAGTTAGGTCACTTCCTCGGAATTGCGTGAAAACCCACATACCCACACCATTTTTCATGAGGATTCTAGAAAGCCCAATATTGCTGGAAAATTCATCTGTTTGCGCCCTGAATGAAGAAAAAATAAATTTCAGGCTAATTTGAGGTCAAAAGATGAAAGTTTGGTCACTGTCTCGGAATTGCATGAATCCCCACATACCCACTCAATTTTACATCATGATTTTAGAATGCCCAATATTATTTTCAAATTCATCCGTTTGGGCCCTGAACGGACAAAAACTCTTTTCAGGCTAATTTGAGGTCAAAAGAATGAAAGTTAGGTCACTGTCTCAGAATTATGTGAAAACCCACATACCCACACCATTTTTCATGAGGATTCTTGAATGCCCAATATTGTTGGAAAATTCATCTGTTTGGGCCTTGAACGGACAAAAACACATTTCAGGCTAATTTGATGTCAAAAGAATGAAAGTTTGGTCACTATCTCGAAATTGCGTGACAACCCACATACCCCTTCGATTTTTCATGAGGATCCTAGAATGCCCAATATTGTTGGAAAATTCATCTGTTTGCGCCCTGAAGGAACAAAAAATAAATTTCAGGCTAATTTGAGGTCAAAAGAATGAAAGTTTGGTCACTGTCTCGGAATTGCGTGAATCCCCACATACCCGCTCAATTTTACATCATGATTTTAGAATGCCCAATATTGTTTTCAAATTCATCCGTTTGGGCCCTGAACGGACAAAAACTCTTTTTAGGCTCATTTGAGGTTAAAAGAATGAAAGTTAGGTCACTGTCTCGGAATTGCGTGAAAACCCACTTACCCGCTCAATTTTACATCATGATTTTAGAATGCCCAATACTGTTTTCAAATTCATCCGTTTGGGCCCTGAACGGACAAAAACGCTTTTCAGGCTAATTTGAGGTCAAAAGAATGAAAGTTATGTCACTGTCTAAGAATTGCGTGAAAACCCACATACCCCACCATTTTTCATGAGGATTCTAGAATGCCCAATATTGCTGTAAAATTCATATGTTTGGTCCTGAACGAACAAAAACATATTTCAGGCTAATTTGAGGTCAAAAGAATGAAAGTTTGGTCACTGTCTCGGAATTGCGTGAATCCCCACATACCCGCTCAATTTTACATCATGATTTTAGAATGCCCAATATTGTTTTCAAATTCATCCGTTTGGGCCCTGAACGGAGAAAAACGCTTTTCAGGCTAATTTGAGGTCAAAAGAATGAAAGTTTGGTCACTGTCTCGGAATTGCGTGAAAACCCACATACCAACACCATTTTTCATGAGGATTCTAGAAAGCCCAATATTGTTGGAAAATTCATCTGTTTGCGCCCTGAAAGAACAAAAAATAAATTTCAGGCTAATTTGAGGTCAAAAGAATGAAAGTTTGGTCACTGTCTCGGAATTGCGTGAATCCCCACATACCCCCTCAATTTTACATCATGATTTAAGAATGCCCAATATTGTTTTCAAATTCATCCGTTTGGTCCCTGAACGGATAAAAACTCTTTTCAGGCTCAATTGAGGTCAAAAGAATGAAAGTTAGGTCACTGTCTCGGAATTGCGTGAAAACGCACATACCCGCTCAATTTTACATCATGATTTTAGAATACCCAATATTGTTTTCAAATTCATCCGTTTGGGCCCTGAACGGACAAAAACGCTTTTCAGGCTAATTTGAGGTCAAAAGAATGAAAGTTAGGTCACTGTCTCAGAATTACGTGAAAACTCACATACCCACACCATTTTTCATGAGGATGCTAGAATGCCCAATATTGTTAGAAAATTCATCTGTTTGGGCCCTGAACGAACAAAAACACATTTCAGGCTAATTTGAGGTCAAAAGAATGAAAGTTTGGTCACTATCTCAGAATTGTGTGACAACCCACATACCCCTTCCATTTTTCATGAGGATCCTAGAATGCCCAATATTGTTGTCAAATTCATTCTTTTGTGCCCTGAACGGATAAAAACGATTTTCAGGCTCATTTGATGTCAAAAGAATGAAAGTTTGGTCACTGTCTCGGAAATGCGTGAAAACCGACATACCCGCTCAATTTTACATCATGATTTTAGAATGCCCAATATTGTTTTCAAATTCATCCGTTTGGGCCCTGAACGGACAAAAACGCATTTCAGGCTAATTTGAGGTCAAAAGAATGAAAGTTAGGTCACTGTCTCGGAATTGCGTGAAAACCCACATACCCGCTCAATTTTACATCATGATTTTAGAATGCCCAATATTGATGTCAAATTCATCCGTTTGGGCCCTGAACGGACAAAAACGCTTTTCAGGCTAATTTTAGGTCAAAAGAATGAAAGTTAGGTCACTGTCTCAGAATTGCGTGAAAACCGACATACCCCCACCATTTTTCATGAGGATTCTAGAATGCCCAATATTGTTGGAAAATTCATCTGTTTGCGCCCTGAAGGAACAAAAAATAAATTTCAGGCTAATTTGAGGTCAAAAGAATGAAAGTTTGGTCACTGTCTTGGAATTGCGTGAATCCACACATACCCGCTCAATTTTACATCATGATTTTAGAATGCCCAATATTGTTCTCAAATTCATCCGTTTGGGCCCTGAACGGACAAAAACGCTTTTCAGGCTAATTTGAGGTCAAAAGAATGAAAGTTAGGTCACTGTCTCAGAATTGCGTGAAAACCCACATACCCACGCCATTTTTCATGAGGATTCTAGAATGCCCAATATTGTTGGAAAATTCATCTGTTTGCGCCCTGAAGGAACAAAAAATAAATTTCAGGCTAATTTGAGGTCAAAAGAATGAAAGTTTGGTCACTGTCTCGGAATTGCGTGAATCCCCACATACCCGCTCAATTTTACATCATGATTTTAGAATGCCCAATATTGTTTTCAAAATCATCCGTTTGGGCCCTGAACGGACAAAAACGCTTTTCAGGCTAATTTGAGGTAAAAAGAATGAAAGTTAGGTCACTGTCTCAGAATTGCGTGAAAACTCACATACCCACACCATTTTTTATGAGGATTCTAGAATGCCCAATATTGTTAGAAAATTCATCTGTTTGGGCCCTGAACGAACAAAAAAAGCTAATTTGAGATCAAAAGAATGAAAGTTTGGTCACTATCTCGGAATTGTGTGACAACCCACATACCCCTTCCATTTTTCATGAGGATTCTAGAATGCCCAATATTGTTGTCAAATTCATCCATTTGTGCCCTGAACGGATAAAAACGATTTTCAGGCTCATTTGATGTCAAAAGAATGAAAGTTTGGTCACTGTCTCGAAAATGCGTGAAAACCTACATACCCGCTCAATTTTACATCACGATTTTAGAATGCCCAATATTGTTTTCAAATTCATCCGTTTGGGCCCTCAACGGAGAAAAACGCTTTTCAGGCTCATTTTAGGTCAAAAGAATGAAAGTTTGGTCACTATCTCGGAATTGCGTGAAAAACCACATACCCGCTCAATTTTACGTCATGATTTTCGAATGCCCAATATTATTTTCAAATTCATCCGTTTGGACGCTGAACGGACAAAAACTCTTTTCAGGCTAATTTGATGTCAAAAGAATGAAAGTTAGGTCACTTACTCGGAATTGCGTGAAAACCCACATACCCACACCATTTTTCATGAGGATTCTAGAAAGCCCAATATTGCTGGAAAATTCATCTGTTTGCGCCCTGAATGATCAAAAAATAAATTTCAGGCTAATTTGAGGTCAAAATAATGAAAGTTTGGTCACTGTCTCGGAATTGCGTGAATCCGCACATACCCGCTCAATTTTACATCATGATTTTAGAATGCCCAATATTATTTTCAAATTCATCCGTTTGGGCCCTGAACGGACAAAAACGCTTTTCAGGCTAATTTGAGGTCAAAAGAATGAAAGTTAGGTCACTGTCTCAGAATTACGTGAAAACCCACATACCCACACCATTTTTTATGAGGATTCTAGAATTCCCAATATTGTTAGAAAATTCATCTGTTTGGGCCCTGAACGAACAAAAAAAGCTAATTTGAGGTCAAAAGAATGAAAGTTTGGTCACTATCTCGGAATTGCGTGAATCTCCACATACCCGCTCAATTTTACATCATGATTTTAGAATGCCCAATATTGTTTTCAAATTCATCCGTTTGGGCCCTGAACGGACAAAAACGCTTTTCAGGCTAATTTGAGGTAAAAAGAATGAAAGTTAGGTCACTGTCTCGGAATTGCGTGAAAACTCACATACCCACACCATTTTTTATGAGGATTCTAGAATGCCCAATATTGTTAGAAAATTCATCTGTTTGGGCCCTGAAAGAAACAAAAAAAGCTAATTTGAGGTCAAAAGAATGAAAGTTTGGTCACTATCTCGGAATTGTGTGACAACCCACATACCCCTTCCATTTTTCATGAGGATTCTAGAATGCCCAATATTGTTGTCAAATTCATCCTTTTGTGCCCTGAACGGATAAAAACGATTTTCAGGCTCATTTGATGTCAAAAGAATGAAAGTTTGGTCACTGTCTCGAAAATGCGTGAAAACCTACATACCCGCTCAATTTTACATCATGATTTTAGAATGCCCAATATTGTTTTCAAATTCATCCGTTTGGGCCCTCAACGGAGAAAAACGCTTTTCAGGCTCATTTTAGGTCAAAAGAATGAAAGTTTGGTCACTATCTCGGAATTGCGTGAAAAACCACATACCCGCTCAATTTTACGTCATGATTTTCGAATGCCCAATATTGTTTTCAAATTCATCCGTTTGGACGCTGAACGGACAAAAACTCTTTTCAGGCTAATTTGATGTCAAAAGAATGAAAGTTAGGTCACTGTCTCAGAATTGCGTGAAAACCCACATACCAACTCAATTTTACATTATGATTTTAGAATGCCCAATATTGTTTTCAAATTCATCCCTTTGGTCCCTAAACGGACAAAAACTCTTTTCAGGCACATTTGAGGTCAAAAGAATGAAAGTTAGGTCACTGTCTCGGAATTGCGTGAAAACCCACATACCCGCTCAATTTTACATCATGATTTTTGAATGCCCAATATTGACTTCAAATTCATCCGTTTGGGCCCTGAACGGACAAAAACGCTTTTCAGGCTAATTTGAGGTCAAAAGAATGAAAGTTAGGTCACTGTCTCAGAATTGCGTGAAAACCGACATACCCCCACCATTTTTCATGAGGATTCTAGAATGCCCAATATTGTTGGAAAATTCATCTGTTTGCGCCCTGAAGGAACAAAAAATAAATTTCAGGCTAATTTGAGGTCAAAAGAATGAAAGTTTAGTCACTGTCTCGGAATTGCGTGAATCCCCACATACCCGCTCAATTTTACATCATGATTTTAGAATGCCCAATATTGTTTTCAAATTCATCCGTTTGGGCCCTGAACGGACAAAAACGCTTTTCAGGCTAATTTGAGGTCAAAAGAATGAAAGTTAGGTCACTATCTCGGAATTGCGTGAAAACCCACATACCCACACCATTTTTCATGAGGATTCTAGAATGCCCAATATTGTTGGAAAATTCATCTGTTTGGGCCCTGAACGAACAAAAACACATTTCAGGCTAATTTGAGGTCAAAAGAATGAAAGGTTGGTCACTATCTCGGAATTGTGTGACAACCCACATACCCATTCCATTTTTCATGAGGATCCTAGAATGCCCAATATTGTTGTCAAATTCATCCTTTTGTGCCCTGAACGGAGAAAAACGATTTTCAGGCTAATTTGATGTCAAAAGAATGAAAGTTTGGTCACTGTCTCGGAATTGCGTAAAAACCTACAAACCCGCTCAATTTTACATCATGATTTTAGAATGCCCAATATATTTTTCAAATTCATCCGTTTGGGCCCTGAACGGACAAAAACGCATTTCAGGCTAATTTGAGGTCAAATGAATGAAAGTTTGGTCACTGTCTCAGAATTGCATGAAAACCCACATACCCGCTCAATTTTACATCATGAATTTAGAATGCCCAATATTGTTTTCAAATTCATCCGTTTGGGCCCTGAACGGACAAAAACGCTTTTCAGGCTAATTTGAGGTCAAAAGAATGAAAGTTAGGTCACTGTCTCGGAATTGCGTGAAACCCACATACCCACACCATTTTTCATGAGGATTCTAGAATGCCCAATATTATTTTTCAAATTCATCTGTTTGGGCCCTGAACGAACAAAAACACATTTCAGGCTAATTTGATGTCAAAAGAATGAAAGTTTGGTCACTATCTCGAAATTGCGTGACAACCCACATACCCCTTCCATTTTTCATGAGGATCCTAGAATGCCCAATATTGGTGTCAAATTCATCATTTTGTGCCCTGAACGGATAAAAACGCTTTTCAGGCTAATTTGAGGTCAAAAGAATGAAAGTTAGGTCACTGTCTCAGAATTGCGTGAAAACCCACATACCCGCTCAATTTTACATCATGATTTTAGAATGCCCAATATTGTTTTCAAATTCATCCGTTTGGGCCCTGAACGGACAAAAACTCTTTTCAGGCTAATTTGAGGTCAAAAGAATGAAAGTTAGGTCACTGTCTCAGAATTGCGTGAAAACCCACATACCCGCTCAATTTTACATCATGATTTTAAAATGCCCAATATTGTTTTCAAATTCATCCGTTTGGGCCCTGAACGGAGAAAAACGCTTTTCAGGCTAATTTGTGGTCAAAAGAATGAAAGTTTGGTCACTGTCTCGGAATTGTGTGAAAACCCACATACCCACACCATTTTTCATGAGGATTCTAGAAAGCCCAATATTGTTGGAAAATTCATCTGTTTGCGCCCTGAAAGAACAAAAATTAAATTTCAGGCTTATTTAAGTTCAAAAGAATGAAAGTTTGGTCACTGTCTCGGAATTGCGTGAATCTCCACATACCCGCTCAATTTTACATCATGATTTTAGAATGCCCAATATTGTTAGAAAATTCATCTGTTTGGGCCCTGAACGAACAATTTCAAGCTAATTTGAGGTCAAAAGATTGAAAGTTAGGTCACTGTCTCCGAATTGCGTGAATCCCCACATACCCGCTCAATTTTACATCATGATTTTAGAATGCCCAATATTGTTTTCAAATTCATCCGTTTGGGCCCTGAACGGACAAAAACACTTTTCAGGCTAATTTGAGGTCAAAAGAATGAAAGTTAGGTCACTGTCTCAGAATTGCGTGAAAACCCACATACCCACACCATTTTTCATGAGGATTCTAGAATGCCCAATATTGTTGGAAAATTCATCTGTTTGCGCCCTGAAGGAACAAAAAATAAATTTCAAGCTAATTTGATGTCAAAAGAATGAAAGTTTGGTCACTGTCTCGGAATTGCGTGAATCCCCACATAACCGCTCAATTTTACATCATGATTTTAGAATGCCCAATATTGTTTTCAAATTCATCCGTTTGTGCCCTGAACGGACAAAAACTCTTTTCAGGCTAATTTGAGGTCAAAAGAATGAAAGTTAGGTCACTGTCTCAGAATTGCGTGAAAACCCACATACCCGCTCAATTTTACATCATGATTTTAGAATGCCCAATATTGTTTTCAAATTCATCCGTTTGGGCGCTGAACGGAGAAAAACGCTTTTCAGGCTAATTTGTGGTCAAAAGAATGAAAGTTTGGTCACTGTCTCGGAATTGTGTGAAAACCCACATACCCACACCATTTTTCATGAGGATTCTAGAAAGCCCAATATTGTTGGAAAATTCATCCGTTTGGGCCCTGAACGGAGAAAAACGCTTTTCAGGCTAATTTGTGGTCAAAAGAATGAAAGTTTGGTCACTATCTCGGAATTGTGTGACAACCCACATACCCCTTCCTTTTTTCATGAGGATCCTAGAATGCCCAATATTGTTGTCAAATTCATCCTTTTGTGCCCTGAACGGATAAAAACGATTTTCAGGCTCATTTGATGTCAAAAGAATGAAAGATTGGTCACTGTCTCGAAAATGCGTGAAAACCGACATACCCGCTCAATTTTACATCATGATTTTAGAATGCCCAATATTGCTTTCAAATTCATCCGTTTGGGCCCTCAACGGAGAAAAACGCTTTTCAGGCTCATTTGAGGTCAAAAGAATGAAAGTTTGGTCACTATCTCGGAATTGCGTGAAAAACCACATACCCGCTCAATTTTACGTCATGATTTTCGAATGCCCAATATTGTTTTCAAATTCATCCGTTTGGACGCTGAACGGACAAAAACTCTTTTCAGGCTAATTTGATGTCAAAAGAATGATTGTTAGGTCACTTCCTCGGAATTGCGTGAAAACCCACATACCCACACCATTTTTCATGAGGATTCTAGAAAGCCCAATATTGCTGGAAAATTCATCTGTTTGCGCCCTGAAGGAACAAAAACTAAATTTCAGGCTAATTTGAGGTTAAAATAATGAAAGTTTGGTCACTGTCTCGGAATTGCGTGAATCCCCACATACCAGCTCAATTTTACATCATGATTTTAGAATGCCCAATATTGTTTTCAAATTCATCCATTTGGTCCCTGAACGGACAAAAACTCTTTTCAGGCACATTTGAGGTCAAAAGAATGAAATTAGGTCACTGTCTCGGAATTGCGTGAAAACCCACATACCCGCTCAATTTTACATCATGATTTTAGAATGCCTAATATTGATTTCAAATTCATCCGTTTGGGACCTGAACGGACAAAAACGCTTTTCAGGCTAATTTGAGGTCAAAAGAATGAAAGTTAGGTCACTGTCTCAGAATTGCGTGAAAACCGACATACCCCCACCATTTTTCATGAGGATTCTAGAATGCCCAATATTGTTGGAAAATTCATCTGTTTGCGCCCTGAAGGAACAAAAAAAAAATTTCAGGCTAATTTGAGGTCAAAAGAATGAAAGTTTGGTCACTGTCTCGGAATTGCGTGAATCCCCACATACCCGCTCAATTTTACATCATGATTTTAGAATGCCCAATATTGTTTTCAAATTCATCCGTTTGGGCCCTGAACGGACAAAAACGCTTTTCAGGCTAATTTGAGGTCAAAAGAATGAAAGTTAGGTCACTATCTCGGAATTGCGTGAAAACCCACATACCCACACCATTTTTCATGAGGATTCTAGAATGCCCAATATTGTTGGAAAATTCATCTGTTTGCGCCCTGAAGGAACAAAAAATAAATTTCAGGCTAATTTGAGGTCAAAAGAATGAAAGTTTTGTCACTGTCTCGGAATTGCGTGAATCCCCACATATCCGTTCAATTTTACATCATGATTTTACAATACCCAATAATGTTTTCAAATTCATCCGTTTGGGCCCTGAACGGACAAAAACGCTTTTCAGGCTAATTTGAGGTCAAAAGAATGAAAGTTAGGTCACTGTCTCGAAATTGCGTGAAAACCCACATACCCACACCATTTTTCATGAGGATTCTAGAATGCCCAATATTGTTGGAAAATTCATCTGTTTGGGCCCTGAACGAACAAAAACACATTTCAGGCTAATTTGAGGTCAAAAGAATAAAAGTTTGGTCACTATCTCGAAATTGCGTGACAACCCACATACCCCTTCCTTTTTTCATGAGGATCCTAGAATGCCAACATTGTTGTCAAATTCATCATTTTGTGCCCTGAACGGATAAAAACGCTTTTCAGGCTAATTTGAGGTCAAAAGAATGAAAGTTAGGTCACTGTCTTGGAATTGCGTGAAAACCCACATACCCACACCATTTTTCATGAGGATTCTAGAATGCCCAATATTGTTGGAAAATTCATCTGTTTGCGCCTGAAGGAACAAAAAATAAATTTCAGGCTAATTTGAGGTCAAAAGATGAAAGTTTGGTCACTGTCTCGGAATTGCGTGAATCCCCACATACCCGCTCAATTTTACATCATGATTTTAGAATGCCCAATATTGTTTTCAAATTCATCCGTTTGGGCCCTGAACGGACAAAAACACTTTTCAGGCTAATTTGAGGTCAAAAGAATGAAAGTTAGGTCACTGTCTCAGAATTGCGTGAAAACCCACATACCCACACCATTTTTCATGAGGATTCTAGAATGCCCAATATTGTTGGAAAATTCATCTGTTTGCGCCCTGAAGGAACAAAAAATAAATTTCAAGCTAATTTGAGGTCAAAAGAATGAAAGTTTGGTCACTGTCTCGGAATTGCGTGAATCCCCACATAACCGCTCAATTTTACATCATGATTTTAGAATGCCCAATATTGTTTTCAAATTCATCCGTTTGTGCCCTGAACGGACAAAAACTCTTTTCAGGCTAATTTGAGGTCAAAAGAATGAAAGTTAGGTCACTGTCTCAGAATTGCGTGAAAACCCACATACCCGCTCAATTTTACATCATGATTTTAGAATGCCCAATATTGTTTTCAAATTCATCCGTTTGGGCCCTGAACGGAGAAAAACGCTTTTCAGGCTAATTTGAGGTCAAAAGAATGAAAGTTTGGTCACTGTCTCGGAATTGTGTGAAAACCCACATACCCACACCATTTTTCATGAGGATTCTAGAAAGCCCAATATTGTTGGAAAATTCATCCGTTTGGGCCCTGAACGGAGAAAAACGCTTTTCAGGCTAATTTGTGGTCAAAAGAATGAAAGTTTGGTCACTATCTCGGAATTGTGTGACAACCCACATACCCCTTCCATTTTTCATGAGGATCCTAGAATGCCCAATATTGTTGTCAAATTCATCCTTTTGTGCCCTGAACGGATAAAAACGATTTTCAGGCTCATTTGATGTCAAAAGAATGAAAGTTTGGTCACTGTCTCGAAAATGCGTGAAAACCTACATACCCGCTCAATTTTACATCATGATTTTAGAATGCCCAATATTGCTTTCAAATTCATCCGTTTGGGCCCTCAACGGAGAAAAACGCTTTTCAGGCTCATTTGAGGTCAAAAGAATGAAAGTTTGGTCACTATCTCGGAATTGCGTGAAAAACCACATACCCGCTCAATTTTACGTCATGATTTTCGAATGCCCAATATTGTTTTCAAATTCATCCGTTTGGACGCTGAACGGACAAAAACTCTTTTCAGGCTAATTTGATGTCAAAAGAATGATTGTTAGGTCACTTCCTCGGAATTGCGTGAAAACCCACATACCCACACCATTTTTCATGAGGATTCTAGAAAGCCCAATATTGCTGGAAAATTCATCTGTTTGCGCCCTGAAGGAACAAAAACTAAATTTCAGGCTAATTTGAGGTTAAAATAATGAAAGTTTGGTCACTGTCTCGGAATTGCGTGAATCCCCACATACCAGCTCAATTTTACATCATGATTTTAGAATGCCCAATATTGTTTTCAAATTCATCCATTTGGTCCCTGAACGGACAAAAACTCTTTTCAGGCACATTTGAGGTCAAAAGAATGAAATTAGGTCACTGTCTCGGAATTGCGTGAAAACCCACATACCCGCTCAATTTTACATCATGATTTTAGAATGCCTAATATTGATTTCAAATTCATCCGTTTGGGACCTGAACGGACAAAAACGCTTTTCAGGCTAATTTGAGGTCAAAAGAATGAAAGTTAGGTCACTGTCTCAGAATTGCGTGAAAACCGACATACCCCCACCATTTTTCATGAGGATTCTAGAATGCCCAATATTGTTGGAAAATTCATCTGTTTGCGCCCTGAAGGAACAAAAAAAAAATTTCAGGCTAATTTGAGGTCAAAAGAATGAAAGTTTGGTCACTGTCTCGGAATTGCGTGAATCCCCACATACCCGCTCAATTTTACATCATGATTTTAGAATGCCCAATATTGTTTTCAAATTCATCCGTTTGGGCCCTGAACGGACAAAAACGCTTTTCAGGCTAATTTGAGGTCAAAAGAATGAAAGTTAGGTCACTATCTCGGAATTGCGTGAAAACCCACATACCCACACCATTTTTCATGAGGATTCTAGAATGCCCAATATTGTTGGAAAATTCATCTGTTTGCGCCCTGAAGGAACAAAAAATAAATTTCAGGCTAATTTGAGGTCAAAAGAATGAAAGTTTTGTCACTGTCTCGGAATTGCGTGAATCCCCACATATCCGTTCAATTTTACATCATGATTTTACAATACCCAATAATGTTTTCAAATTCATCCGTTTGGGCCCTGAACGGACAAAAACGCTTTTCAGGCTAATTTGAGGTCAAAAGAATGAAAGTTATGTCACTGTCTCGGAATTGCGTGAAAACCCACATACCCACACCATTTTTCATGAGGATTCTAGAATGCCCAATATTGTTGGAAAATTCATCTGTTTGGGCCCTGAACGAACAAAAACACATTTCAGGCTAATTTGAGGTCAAAAGAATAAAAGTTTGGTCACTATCTCGAAATTGCGTGACAACCCACATACCCCTTCCTTTTTTCATGAGGATCCTAGAATGCCAACATTGTTGTCAAATTCATCATTTTGTGCCCTGAACGGATAAAAACGCTTTTCAGGCTAATTTGAGGTCAAAAGAATGAAAGTTAGGTCACTGTCTCAGAATTGCGTGAAAACCCACATACCCACACCATTTTTCATGAGGATTCTAGAATGCCCAATATTGTTGGAAAATTCATCTGTTTGCGCCTGAAGGAACAAAAAATAAATTTCAGGCTAATTTGAGGTCAAAAGATGAAAGTTTGGTCACTGTCTCGGAATTGCGTGAATCCCCACATACCCGCTCAATTTTACATCATGATTTTAGAATGCCCAATATTGCTTTCAAATTCATCCGTTTGGGCCCTCAACGGAGAAAAACGCTTTTCAGGCTCATTTGAGGTCAAAAGAATGAAAGTTTGGTCACTATCTCGGAATTGCGTGAAAAACCACATACCCGCTCAATTTTACGTCATGATTTTCGAATGCCCAATATTGTTTTCAAATTCATCCGTTTGGACGCTGAACGGACAAAAACTCTTTTCAGGCTAATTTGATGTCAAAAGAATGATTGTTAGGTCACTTCCTCAGAATTGCGTGAAAACCCACATACCCACACCATTTTTCATGAGGATTCTAGAAAGCCCAATATTGCTGGAAAATTCATCTGTTTGCGCCCTGAAGGAACAAAAAATAAATTTCAGGCTAATTTGAGGTTAAAATAATGAAAGTTTGGTCACTGTCTCGGAATTGCGTGAATCCCCACATACCAGCTCAATTTTACATCATGATTTTAGAATGCCCAATATTGTTTTCAAATTCATCCATTTGGTCCCTGAACGGACAAAAACTCTTTTCAGGCACATTTGAGGTCAAAAGAATGAAAGTTAGGTCACTGTCTCGGAATTGCGTGAAAACCCACATACCCGCTCAATTTTACATCATGATTTTAGAATGCCCAATATTGATTTCAAATTCATCCGTTTGGGCCCTGAACGGACAAAAACGCTTTTCAGGCTCATTTGAGGTCAAAAGAATGAAAGTTAGGTCACTGTCTCAGAATTGCGTGAAAACCCACATACCCGCTCAATTTTACATCATGATTTTAGAATGCCCAATATTGTTTTCAAATTCATCCGTTTGGGCCCTGAACGGAGAAAAACGCTTTTCAGGCTAATTTGAGGTCAAAAGAATGAAAGTTTGGTCACTGTCTCGGAATTGTGTGAAAACCCACATACCCACACCATTTTTCATGAGGATTCTAGAATGCCCAATATTGTTGGAAAATTCATCTGTTTGGGCCCTGAACGAACAAAAACACATTTCAGGCTAATTTGAGGTCAAAAGAATGAAAGTTTGGTCACTATCTCGAAATTGCGTGACAACCCACATACCCCTTCCTTTTTTCATGAGGATCCTAGAATGCCATCATTGTTGTCAAATTCATCATTTTGTGCCCTGAACGGATAAAAACGCTTTTCAGGCTAATTTGAGGTCAAAAGAATGAAAGTTAGGTCACTGTCTTGGAATTGCGTGAAAACCCACATACCCACACCATTTTTCATGAGGATTCTAGAATGCCCAATATTGTTGGAAAATTCATCTGTTTGCGCCTGAAGGAACAAAAAATAAATTTCAGGCTAATTTGAGGTCAAAAGATGAAAGTTTGGTCACTGTCTCGGAATTGCGTGAATCCCCACATACCCGCTCAATTTTACATCATGATTTTAGAATGCCCAATATTGTTTTCAAATTCATCCGTTTGGGCCCTGAACGGACAAAAACACTTTTCAGGCTAATTTGAGGTCAAAAGAATGAAAGTTAGGTCACTGTCTCAGAATTGCGTGAAAACCCACATACCCACACCATTTTTCATGAGGATTCTAGAATGCCCAATATTGTTGGAAAATTCATCTGTTTGCGCCCTGAAGGAACAAAAAAAAAATTTCAGGCTAATTTGAGGTCAAAAGAATGAAAGTTTGGTCACTGTCTCGGAATTGCGTGAATCCCCACATACCCGCTCAATTTTACATCATGATTTTAGAATGCCCAATATTGTTTTCAAATTCATCCGTTTGGGCCCTGAACGGACAAAAACGCTTTTCAGGCTAATTTGAGGTCAAAAGAATGAAAGTTAGGTCACTATCTCGGAATTGCGTGAAAACCCACATACCCACACCATTTTTCATGAGGATTCTAGAATGCCCAATATTGTTGGAAAATTCATCTGTTTGCGCCCTGAAGGAACAAAAAATAAATTTCAGGCTAATTTGAGGTCAAAAGAATGAAAGTTTTGTCACTGTCTCGGAATTGCGTGAATCCCCACATATCCGTTCAATTTTACATCATGATTTTACAATACCCAATAATGTTTTCAAATTCATCCGTTTGGGCCCTGAACGGACAAAAACGCTTTTCAGGCTAATTTGAGGTCAAAAGAATGAAAGTTAGGTCACTGTCTCGGAATTGCGTGAAAACCCACATACCCACACCATTTTTCATGAGGATTCTAGAATGCCCAATATTGTTGGAAAATTCATCTGTTTGGGCCCTGAACGAACAAAAACACATTTCAGGCTAATTTGAGGTCAAAAGAATAAAAGTTTGGTCACTATCTCGAAATTGCGTGACAACCCACATACCCCTTCCTTTTTTCATGAGGATCCTAGAATGCCAACATTGTTGTCAAATTCATCATTTTGTGCCCTGAACGGATAAAAACGCTTTTCAGGCTAATTTGAGGTCAAAAGAATGAAAGTTAGGTCACTGTCTCGGAATTGCGTGAAAACCCACATACCCTCACCATTTTTCATGAGGATTCTAGAATGCCCAATATTGTTGGAAAATTCATCTGTTTGCGAGCTGAAGGAACAAAAAATAAATTTCAGGCTCATTCGAGGTCAAAAGAATGAAAGTTAGGTCACTGTCTCGGAATTGCGTGAAAACCCACATACCCGCTCAATTTTACATCATGATTTTAGAATGCCTAATATTGATTTCAAATTCATCCGTTTGGGACCTGAACGGACAAAAACGCTTTTCAGGCTAATTTGAGGTCAAAAGAATGAAAGTTAGGTCACTGTCTCAGAATTGCGTGAAAACCGACATACCCCCACCATTTTTCATGAGGATTCTAGAATGCCCAATATTGTTGGAAAATTCATCTGTTTGCGCCCTGAAGGAACAAAAAAAAAATTTCAGGCTAATTTGAGGTCAAAAGAATGAAAGTTTGGTCACTGTCTCGGAATTGCGTGAATCCCCACATACCCGCTCAATTTTACATCATGATTTTAGAATGCCCAATATTGTTTTCAAATTCATCCGTTTGGGCCCTGAACGGACAAAAACGCTTTTCAGGCTAATTTGAGGTCAAAAGAATGAAAGTTAGGTCACTATCTCGGAATTGCGTGAAAACCCACATACCCACACCATTTTTCATGAGGATTCTAGAATGCCCAATATTGTTGGAAAATTCATCTGTTTGCGCCCTGAAGGAACAAAAAATAAATTTCAGGCTAATTTGAGGTCAAAAGAATGAAAGTTTTGTCACTGTCTCGGAATTGCGTGAATCCCCACATATCCGTTCAATTTTACATCATGATTTTACAATACCCAATAATGTTTTCAAATTCATCCGTTTGGGCTCTGAACGGACAAAAACGCTTTTCAGGCTAATTTGAGGTCAAAAGAATGAAAGTTAGGTCACTGTCTCGGAATTGCGTGAAAACCCACATACCCACACCATTTTTCATGAGGATTCTAGAATGCCCAATATTGTTGGAAAATTCATCTGTTTGGGCCCTGAACGAACAAAAACACATTTCAGGCTAATTTGAGGTCAAAAGAATAAAAGTTTGGTCACTATCTCGAAATTGCGTGACAACCCACATACCCCTTCCTTTTTTCATGAGGATCCTAGAATGCCAACATTGTTGTCAAATTCATCATTTTGTGCCCTGAACGGATAAAAACGCTTTTCAGGCTAATTTGAGGTCAAAAGAATGAAAGTTAGGTCACTGTCTCGGAATTGCGTGAAAACCCACATACCCACACCATTTTTCATGAGGATTCTAGAATGCCCAATATTGTTGGAAAATTCATCTGTTTGCGCCTGAAGGAACAAAAAATAAATTTCAGGCTAATTTGAGGTCAAAAGATGAAAGTTTGGTCACTGTCTCGGAATTGCGTGAATCCCCACATACCCGCTCAATTTTACATCATGATTTTAGAATGCCCAATATTGCTTTCAAATTCATCCGTTTGGGCCCTCAACGGAGAAAAACGCTTTTCAGGCTCATTTGAGGTCAAAAGAATGAAAGTTTGGTCACTATCTCGGAATTGCGTGAAAAACCACATACCCGCTCAATTTTACGTCATGATTTTCGAATGCCCAATATTGTTTTCAAATTCATCCGTTTGGACGCTGAACGGACAAAAACTCTTTTCAGGCTAATTTGATGTCAAAAGAATGATTGTTAGGTCACTTCCTCAGAATTGCGTGAAAACCCACATACCCACACCATTTTTCATGAGGATTCTAGAAAGCCCAATATTGCTGGAAAATTCATCTGTTTGCGCCCTGAAGGAACAAAAAATAAATTTCAGGCTAATTTGAGGTTAAAATAATGAAAGTTTGGTCACTGTCTCGGAATTGCGTGAATCCCCACATACCAGCTCAATTTTACATCATGATTTTAGAATGCCCAATATTGTTTTCAAATTCATCCATTTGGTCCCTGAACGGACAAAAACTCTTTTCAGGCACATTTGAGGTCAAAAGAATGAAAGTTAGGTCACTGTCTCGGAATTGCGTGAAAACCCACATACCCGCTCAATTTTACATCATGATTTTAGAATGCCCAATATTGATTTCAAATTCATCCGTTTGGGCCCTGAACGGACAAAAACGCTTTTCAGGCTAATTTGAGGTCAAAAGAATGAAAGTTAGGTCACTGTCTCAGAATTGCGTGAAAACCGACATACCCCCACCATTTTTCATGAGGATTCTAGAATGCCCAATATTGTTGGAAAATTCATCTGTTTGCGCCCTGAAGGAACAAAAAAAAAATTTCAGGCTAATTTGAGGTCAAAAGATGAAAGTTTGGTCACTGTCTCGGAATTGCGTGAATCCCCACATACCCGCTCAATTTTACATCATGATTTTAGAATGCCCAATATTGTTTTCAAATTCATCCGTTTGGGCCCTGAACGGACAAAAACGCTTTTCAGGCTAATTTGAGGTCAAAAGAATGAAAGTTAGGTCACTATCTCGGAATTGCGTGAAAACCCACATACCCACACCATTTTTCATGAGGATTCTAGAATGCCCAATATTGTTGGAAAATTCATCTGTTTGCGCCCTGAAGGAACAAAAAATAAATTTCAGGCTAATTTGAGGTCAAAAGAATGAAAGTTTTGTCACTGTCTCGGAATTGCGTGAATCCCCACATATCCGTTCAATTTTACATCATGATTTTACAATACCCAATAATGTTTTCAAATTCATCCGTTTGGGCCCTGAACGGACAAAAACGCTTTTCAGGCTAATTTGAGGTCAAAAGAATGAAAGTTAGGTCACTGTCTCGGAATTGCGTGAAAACCCACATACCCACACCATTTTTCATGAGGATTCTAGAATGCCCAATATTGTTGGAAAATTCATCTGTTTGGGCCCTGAACGAACAAAAACACATTTCAGGCTAATTTGAGGTCAAAAGAATAAAAGTTTGGTCACTATCTCGAAATTGCGTGACAACCCACATACCCCTTCCTTTTTTCATGAGGATCCTAGAATGCCAACATTGTTGTCAAATTCATCATTTTGTGCCCTGAACGGATAAAAACGCTTTTCAGGCTAATTTGAGGTCAAAAGAATGAAAGTTAGGTCACTGTCTCGGAATTGCGTGAAAACCCACATACCCACACCATTTTTCATGAGGATTCTAGAATGCCCAATATTGTTGGAAAATTCATCTGTTTGCGCCTGAAGGAACAAAAAATAAATTTCAGGCTAATTTGAGGTCAAAAGATGAAAGTTTGGTCACTGTCTCGGAATTGCGTGAATCCCCACATACCCGCTCAATTTTACATCATGATTTTAGAATGCCCAATATTGCTTTCAAATTCATCCGTTTGGGCCCTCAACGGAGAAAAACGCTTTTCAGGCTCATTTGAGGTCAAAAGAATGAAAGTTTGGTCACTATCTCGGAATTGCGTGAAAAACCACATACCCGCTCAATTTTACGTCATGATTTTCGAATGCCCAATATTGTTTTCAAATTCATCCGTTTGGACGCTGAACGGACAAAAACTCTTTTCAGGCTAATTTGATGTCAAAAGAATGATTGTTAGGTCACTTCCTCAGAATTGCGTGAAAACCCACATACCCACACCATTTTTCATGAGGATTCTAGAAAGCCCAATATTGCTGGAAAATTCATCTGTTTGCGCCCTGAAGGAACAAAAAATAAATTTCAGGCTAATTTGAGGTTAAAATAATGAAAGTTTGGTCACTGTCTCGGAATTGCGTGAATCCCCACATACCAGCTCAATTTTACATCATGATTTTAGAATGCCCAATATTGTTTTCAAATTCATCCATTTGGTCCCTGAACGGACAAAAACTCTTTTCAGGCACATTTGAGGTCAAAAGAATGAAAGTTAGGTCACTGTCTCGGAATTGCGTGAAAACCCACATACCCGCTCAATTTTACATCATGATTTTAGAATGCCCAATATTGATTTCAAATTCATCCGTTTGGGCCCTGAACGGACAAAAACGCTTTTCAGGCTAATTTGAGGTCAAAAGAATGAAAGTTAGGTCACTGTCTCAGAATTGCGTGAAAACCGACATACCCCCACCATTTTTCATGAGGATTCTAGAATGCCCAATATTGTTGGAAAATTCATCTGTTTGCGCCCTGAAGGAACAAAAAAAAAATTTCAGGCTAATTTGAGGTCAAAAGAATGAAAGTTTGGTCACTGTCTCGGAATTGCGTGAATCCCCACATACCCGCTCAATTTTACATCATGATTTTAGAATGCCCAATATTGTTTTCAAATTCATCCGTTTGGGCCCTGAACGGACAAAAACGCTTTTCAGGCTAATTTGAGGTCAAAAGAATGAAAGTTAGGTCACTTCCTCGGAATTGCGTGAAAACCCACATACCCACACCATTTTTCATGAGGATTCTAGAAAGCCCAATATTGCTGGAAAATTCATCTGTTTGCGCCCTGAATGAACAAAAAATAAATTTCAGGCTAATTTGAGGTCAAAAGATGAAAGTTTGGTCACTGTCTCGGAATTGCGTGAATCCCCACATACCCGCTCAATTTTACATCATGATTTTAGAATGCCCAATATTATTTTCAAATTCATCCGTTTGGGCCCTGAACGGACAAAAACGCTTTTCAGGCTAATTTGAGGTCAAAAGAATGAAAGTTAGGTCACTGTCTCAGAATTATGTGAAAACCCACATACCCACACCATTTTTCATGAGGATTCTAGAATGCCCAATATTGTTGGAAAATTCATCTGTTTGGGCCTTGAACGGACAAAAACACATTTCAGGCTAATTTGATGTTAAAAGAATGAAAGTTTGGTCACTATCTCGAAATTGCGTGACAACCCACATACCCCTTCTATTTTTCATGAGGATCCTAGAATGCCCAATATTGTTGTCAAATTCATCATTTTGTGCCCTGAACGGATAAAAACGCTTTTCAGGCTAATTTGAGGTCAAAAGAATGAAAATTAGGTCACTGTCTCGGAATTGCGTGAAAACCCACATACCCACACCATTTTTCATGAGGATTCTAGAATGCCCAATATTGTTGGAAAATTCATCTGTTTGCGCCCTGAAGGAACAAAAAATAAATTTCAGGCTAATTTGAGGTCAAAAGAATGAAAGGTTGGTCACTATCTCGGAATTGTGTGACAACCCACATACCCATTCCATTTTTCATGAGGATCCTAGAATGCCCAATATTGTTGTCAAATTCATCCTTTTGTGCCCTGAACGGAGAAAAACGATTTTCAGGCTAATTTGATGTCAAAAGAATGAAAGTTTGGTCACTGTCTCGGAATTGCGTAAAAACCTACATACCCGCTCAATTTTACATCATGATTTTAGAATGCCCTATATATTTTTCAAATTCATCCGTTTGGGCCCTGAACGGACAAAAACGCATTTCAGGCTAATTTGAGGTCAAATGAATGAAAGTTAGGTCACTGTCTCAGAATTGCATGAAAACCCACATACCCGCTCAATTTTACATCATGATTTTAGAATGCCCAATATTGTTTTCAAATTCATCCGTTTGGGCCCTGAACGGAGAAAAACGCTTTTCAGGCTAATTTGAGGTCAAAAGAATGAAAGTTTGGTCACTGTCTCGGAATTGCGTGAAAACCCATATACCCACACCATTTTTCATGAGGATTCTAGAAAGCCCAATATTGTTGGAAAATTCATCTGTTTGCGCCCTGAAAGAACAAAAAATAAATTTCAGGCTAATTTGAGGTCAAAAGAATGAAAGTTTGGTCACTGTCTCGGAATTGGGTGAAAACCCACATACCCACACCATTTTTCATGAGGATTCTAGAATGCCCAATATTGTTGGAAAATTCATCTGTTTGCGCCCTGAAGGAACAAAAAATAAATTTCAGGCTAATTTGAGGTCAAAAGATGAAAGTTTGGTCACTGTCTCGGAATTGCGTAAATCCCCACATACCCGCTCAATTTTACATCATGATTTTAGAATACCCAATATTGTTTTCAAATTCATCCGTTTGGGCCCTGAACGGACAAAAACACTTTTCAGGCTAATTTGAGGTCAAAAGAATGAAAGTTAAGTCACTGTCTCAGAATTGCGTGAAAACCCACATACCCACACCATTTTTCATGAGGATTCTAGAAAGTCCAATATTGTTGGAAAATTCATCTGTTTGGGCCCTGAACGAACAAAAAAAGCTAATTTGAGGTCAAAAGAATGAAAGTTTGGTCACTGTCTCGGAATTGGGTGAAAACCCACATACCCACACCATTTTTCATGAGGATTCTAAAATGCCCAATATTGTTGGAAAATTCATCTGTTTCCGCCCTGAAGGAACAAAAAATAAATTTCAAGCTAATTTGAGGTCAAAAGAATGAAAGTTTGGTCACTGTCTCGGAATTGCATGAATCCCCACATAACCGCTCAATTTTACATCATGATTTTAGAATGCCCAATATTGTTTTCAAATTCATCCGTTTGGGCCCTGAACGGACAAAAACTCTTTTCAGGCTAATTTGAGGTCAAAAGAATGAAAGTTAGGTCACTATCTCGGAATTGCGTGAAAACCCACATACCCGCTCAATTTTACATCATGATTTTAGAATGCCCAATATTGTTTTCAAATTCATCCGTTTGGGCCCTGAACGGACAAAAACGCTTTTCAGGCTAATTTGTGGTCAAAAGAATGAAAGTTTGGTCACTGTCTCGGAATTGGGTGAAAACCCACATACCCACACCATTTTTCATGAGGATTCTAGAAAGCCCAATATTGTTGGAAAATTCATCTGTTTGGGCCCTGAACGAACAAAAAAAGCTAATTTGAGGTCAAAAGAATGAAAGTTTGGTCACTATCTCGGAATTGTGTGACAACCCACATACCCCTTCCATTTTTCATGAGGATCCTAGAATCCCCAATATTGTTGTCAAATTCATCCTTTTGTGCCCTGAACGGATAAAAACGATTTTCAGGCTCATTTGATGTCTAAAGAATGAAAGTTTGGTCACTGTCTCGGAAATGCGTGAAAACCGACATACCCGCTCAATTTTACATCATGATTTTAGAATGCCCAATATTGTTTTCAAATTCATCCGTTTGGGCCCTGAACGGACAAAAACGCATTTCAGGCTAATTTGAGGTCAAAAGAATGAAAGTTAGGTCACTGTCTCGGAATTGCGTGAAAACCCACATACCCGCTCAATTTTACATCATGATTTTAGAATGCCCAATATTGATTTCAAATTCATCCGTTTGGGCCCTGAACGGACAAAAACGCTTTTCAGGCTAATTTGAGGTCAAAAGAATGAAAGTTAGGTCACTGTCTCGGAATTGCGTGAAAACCCACATACCCACACCATTTTTCATGAGGATTCTAGAAAGCCCAATATTGTTGGAAAATTCATCTGTTTGCGCCCTGAAAGAACAAAAAATAAATTTCAGGCTAATTTGAGGTTAAAAGAATGAAAGTTTGGTCACTGTCTCGGAATTGCGTGAATCCCCACATACCCGCTCAATTTTACATCATGATTTTAGAATGCCCAATATTGTTTTCAAATTCATCCGTTTGGGCCCTGAACGGACAAAAACGCTTTTCAGGCTAATTTGAGGTCAAAAGAATGAAAGTTAGGTCACTGTCTCAGAATTGCGTGAAAACACACATACCCGCTCAATTTTACATCATGATTTTAGAATGCCCAATATTGTTTTCAAATTCATCCGTTTGGGCCCTGAACGGAGAAAAACGCTTTTCAGGCTAATTTGAGGTCAAAAGAATGAAAGTTTGGTCACTGTCTCGGAATTGCGTGAAAACATACCCACACCATTTTTCATGAGGATTCTAGAAAGCCCAATATTGTTGGAAAATTCATCTGTTTGCGCCCTGAAAGAACAAAAAATAAATTTCAGGCTAATTTGAGGTGAAAAGAATGAAAGTTTGGTCACTGTCTCGGAATTGCGTGAATCCCCACATACCCGCTCAATTTTACATCATGATTTTAGAATGCCCAATATTGTTTTCAAATTCATCCGTTTGGTCCCTGAACGGATAAAAACTCTTTTCAGGCTCAATTGAGGTCAAAGAATTAAAGTTAGGTCACTGTCTCGGAATTGCGTGAAAACCCACATACCCGCTCAATTTTACATCATGATTTTAGAATGCCCAATATTGTTTTCAAATTCATCCGTTTGGGCCCTGAACGGAGAAAAACGCTTTTCAGGCTAATTTGTGGTCAAAAGAATGAAAGTTTGGTCACTGTCTCGGAATTGGGTGAAAACCCACATACCCACACCATTTTTCATGAGGATTCTAGAAAGCCCAATATTGTTGGAAAATTCATCTGTTTGGGCCCTGAACGAACAAAAAAAGCTAATTTGAGGTCGAAAGAATGAAAGTTTGGTCACTATCTCGGAATTGCGTGAAAACCCACATACCTACACCATTTTTCATGAGGATTCTAGAATGCCCAATATTGTTAGAAAATTCATCTGTTTGGGCCCTGAACGAACAAAAACACATTTCAGGCTAATTTGAGGTCAAAAGAATGAAAGTTAGGTCACTGTCTCGGAATTGCGTGAAAACCCACATACCCGCTCAATTTTACATCATGATTTTAGAATGCCCAATATTGATTTCAAATTCATCCGTTTGGGCCCTGAACGGACAAAAACGCTTTTCAGGCTAATTTGAGGTCAAAAGAATGAAAGTTAGGTCACTGTCTCAGAATTGCGTGAAAACCGACATACCCCCACCATTTTTCATGAGGATTCTAGAATGCCCAATATTGTTGGAAAATTCATCTGTTTGCGCCCTGAAGGAACAAAAAATAAATTTCAGGCTAATTTGAGGTCAAAAGAATGAAAGTTTGGTCACTGTCTCGGAATTGCGTGAATCCCCACATACCCGCTCAATTTTACATCATGATTTTAGAATGCCCAATATTGTTTTCAAATTCATCCGTTTGGGCCCTGAACGGACAAAAACGCTTTTCAGGCTAATTTGAGGTCAAAAGAATGAAAGTTAGGTCACTGTCTCAGAATTGCGTGAAAACACACATACCCGCTCAATTTTACATCATGATTTTAGAATGCCCAATATTGATTTCAAATTCATCCGTTTGGGCCCTGAACGGAGAAAAACGCTATTCAGGCTAATTTGAGGTCAAAAGAATGAAAGTTTGGTCACTGTCTCGGAATTGCGTGAAAACCCACATACCCACACCATTTTTCATGAGGATTCTAGAAAGCCCAATATTGTTGGAAAATTCATCTGTTTGCGCCCTGAAAGAACAAAAAATAAATTTCAGGCTAATTTGAGGTCAAAAGAATGAAAGTTTGGTCACTGTCTCGGAATTGCGTGAATCCCCACATACCCGCTCAATTTTACATCATGATTTTAGAATGCCCAATATTGTTTTCAAATTCATCCGTTTGGTCCCTGAACGGATAAAAACTCTTTTCAGGCTCAATTGAGATCAAAAGAATGAAAGTTAGGTCACTGTCTCGGAATTGCGTGAAAACCCACATACCCGCTCAATTTTACATCATGATTTTAGAATGCCCAATATTGTTTTCAAATTCATCCGTTTGGGCCCTGAACGGACAAAAACGCTTTTCAGGCTAATTTGAGGTCAAAAGAATGAAAGTTAGGTCACAGTCTCAGAATTGCGTGAAAACCCACATACCTACACCATTTTTCATGAGGATTCTAGAATGCCCAACATTGTTAGAAAATTCATCTGTTTGGGCCCTGAACGAACAAAAACACATTTCAGGCTAATTTGAGGTCAAAAGAATGAAAGTTTGGTCACTATCTCGGAATTGTGTGACAACCCACATACCCCTTCCATTTTTCATGAGGATCCTAGAATGCCCAATATTGTTGTCAAATTCATCCTTTTGTGCCCTGAACGGATAAAAACGATTTTCAGGCTCATTTGATGTCAAAAGAATGAAAGTTTGGTCACTGTCTCGGAAATGCGTGAATCCCCACATACCCGCTCAGTTTTACATCATGATTTTAGAATGCCCAATATTGTTTTCAAATTCATCCGTTTGGGCCCTGAACGGACAAAAACGCTTTTCAGGCTAATTTGAGGTCAAAAGAATGAACGTTTGGTCACTGTCTCGGAATTGCGTGAAAACCCACATACCCGCTCAATTTTACATCATGATTTTAGAATGCCCAATATTGTTTTCAAATTCATCCGTTTGGGCCCTGAACGGAGAAAAACGCTTTTCAGGCTAATTTGAGGTCAAAAGAATGAAAGTTTGGTCACTGTCTCGGAATTGCGTGAAAACCCATATACCCACACCATTTTTCATGAGGATTCTAGAAAGCCCAATATTGTTGGAAAATTCATCTGTTTGCGCCCTGAAAGAACAAAAAATAAATTTCAGGCTAATTTGAGGTCAAAAGAATAAAAGTTTGGTCACTGTCTCGGAATTGGGTGAAAACCCACATACCCACACCATTTTTCATGAGGATTCTAGAATGCCCAATATTGTTGGAAAATTCATCTGTTTGGGCCCTGAACGAACAAAAACACATTTCAGGCTAATTTGAGGTCAAAAGAATGAAAGTTTGGTCACTGTCTCGGAATTGTGTGACAACCCACATACCCATTCCATTTTTCATGAGGATCCTAGAATGCCCAATATTGTTGTCAAATTCATCCTTTTGTGCCCTGAACGGATAAAAACGATTTTCAGGCTAATTTGATGTCAAAAGAATGAAAGTTTGGTCACTGTCTCGGAATTGCGTAAAAACCGACATACCCGCTCAATTTTACATCATGATTTTAGAATGCCCAATATATTTTTCAAATTCATCCGTTTGGGCCCTGAACGGACAAAAACTCTTTTCAGGCTAATTTGAGGTCAAAAGAATGAAAGTTTTGTCACTGTCTCGGAATTGCGTGAATCCCCACATATCCGTTAAATTTCACATCATGATTTTACAATACCCAATAATGTTTTCAAATTCATCCAATTGGTCCCTGAACGGACAAAAAATTCTTTTCAGGCTCATTTGTGGTCAAAAGAATGAAAGTTAGGTCACTGTCTCGGAATTGCGTGAAAACCCACATACCCACACCATTTTTCATGAGGATTCTAGAATGCCCAATATTGTTGGAAAATTCATCTGTTTGGGCCCTGAACGAACAAAAACACATTTCAGGCTAATTTGAGGTCAAAAGAATGAAAGTTTGGTCACTATCTCGGAATTGTGTGACAACCCACAAACCCATTCCATTTTTCATGAGGATCCTAGAATGCCCAATATTGTTGTCAAATTCATCCTTTTGTGCCCTGAACGGATAAAAACGATTTTCAGGCTAATTTGAGGTCAAAAGAATGAAAGTTTGGTCACTGTCTCGGAATTTCGTGAATCCCCACATACCCGCTCCATTTTACATCATGAATTTAGAATGCCCAATATTGTTTTCAAATTCATCCGTTTGGGCCCTGAACAGACAAAAACGCTTTTCAGGCTAATTTGAGGTCAAAAGAATGAAAGTTAGGTCACTGTCTCAGAATTGCATGAAAACCCACATACCCACACCATTTTTCATGAGGATTCTAGAATGCCCAATATTGTTGGAAAATTCATCTTTTTGGGCCTTGAACGGACAAAAACACATTTCAGGCTAATTTGATGTCAAAAGAATGAAAGTTTGGTCACTATCTCGAAATTGCGTGACAACCCACATACCCCTTCCATTTTTCATGAGGATCCTAGAATGCCAAATATTGTTGTCAAATTCATCATTTTGTGCCCTGAACGGATAAAAACGCTTTTCAGGCTAATTTGAGGTCAAAAGAATGAAAGTTAGGTCACTGTCTCGGAATTGCGTGAAAACCCACATACCCACACCATTTTTCATGAGGATTTTAGAATGCCCAATATTGTTGGAAAATTCATCTGTTTGCGCCCTGAAGGAACAAAAAATAAATTTCAGGCTAATTTGAGGTCAAATGATGAAAGTTTGGTCACTGTCTCGGAATTGCGTGAATCCCCACATACCCGCTCAATTTTACATCATGATTTTAGAATGCCCAATATTGTTTTCAAATTCATCCGTTTGGGCCCTGAACGGACAAAAACACTTTTCAGGCTAATTTGAGGTCAAAAGAATGAAAGTTAGGTCACTGTCTCAGAATTGCGTGAAAACCCACATACCCACACCATTTTTCATGAGGATTCTAGAATGCCCAATATTGTAGGAAAATTCATCTGTTTGCGCCCTGAAGGAACAAAACATAAATTTCAAGCTAATTTGAGGTCAAAAGAATGAAAGTTTGGTCACTGTCTCGGAATTGCGTGAATCCCCACATAACCGCTCAATTTTACATCATGATTTTAGAATGCCCAATATTGTTTTCAAATTCATCCGTTTGGGCCCTGAACGGACAAAAACTCTTTTCAGGCTAATTTGAGGTCAAAAGAATGAAAGTTAGGTCACTGTCTCAGAATTGCGTGAAAACCCACATACCCGCTCAATTTTACATCATGATTTTGGAATGCCCAATATTGTTTTCAAATTCATCCGTTTGGGCCCTGAACGGAGAAAAACGCTTTTCAGGCTAATTTGTGGTCAAAAGAATGAAAGTTTGGTCACTGTCTCGGAATTGTGTGAAAACCCACATACCCACACCATTTTTCATGAGGATTCTAGAAAGCCCAATATTGTTGGAAAATTCATCTGTTTGCGCCCTGAAAGAACAAAAATTAAATTTCAGGCTTATTTAAGTTCAAAAGAATGAAAGTTTGGTCACTGTCTCGGAATTGCGTGAATCTCCACATACCAGCTCAATTTTACATCATGATTTTAGAATGCCCAATATTGTTTTCAAATTCATCCATTTGGTCCCTGAACGGACAAAAACTCTTTTCAGGCACATTTGAGGTCAAAAGAATGAAAGTTAGGTCACTGTCTCGGAATTGCGTGAAAACCCACATACCCGCTCAATTTTACATCATGATTTTAGAATGCCCAATATTGATTTCAAATTCATCCGTTTGGGCCCTGAACGGACAAAAACGCTTTTCAGGCTAATTTGAGGTCAAAAGAATGAAAGTTAGGTCACTGTCTCAGAATTGCGTGAAAACCGACATACCCCCACCATTTTTCATGAGGATTCTAGGATGCCCAATAATGAAGGAAAATTCATCTGTTTGCGCCCTGAAGGAACAAAAAATAAATTTCAGGCTAATTTGAGGTCAAAAGAATGAAAGTTTGGTCACTGTCTCGGAATTTCGTGAATCCCCACATACCCGCTCAATTTTACATCATGATTTTAGAATGCCCAATATTGTTTTCAAATTCATCCGTTTGGGCCCTGAACGGACAAAAACTCTTTTCAGGCTAATTTGAGGTCAAAAGAATGAAAGTTAGGTCACTGTCTCAGAATTGCGTGAAAACCCACATACCCGCTCAATTTTACATCATGATTTTAGAATGCCCAATATTGTTTTCAAATTCATCCGTTTGGGCCCTGAACGGAGAAAAACGCTTTTCAGGCTAATTTGAGGTCAAAAGAATGAAAGTTTGGTCACTGTCTCGGAATTGCGTGAAAACCCACATACCCACACCATTTTTCATGAGGATTCTAGAAAGCCCAATATTGTTGGAAAATTCATCTGTTTGCGCCCTGAAAGAACAAAAAATAAATTTCAGGCTAATTTGTGGTCAAAAGAATGAAAGTTTGGTCACTGTCTCGGAATTGCGTGAATCCCCACATACCCCCTCAATTTTACATCATGATTTTAGAATGCCCAATATTGTTTTCAAATTCATCCGTTTGGTCCCTGAACGGATAAAAACTCTTTTCAGGCTCAATTGAGGTCAAAAGAATGAAAGTTAGGTCACTGTCTCGGAATTGCGTGAAAACCCACATACCCGCTCAATTTTACATCATGATTTTAGAATACCCAATATTGTTTTCAAATTCATCCGTTTGGGCCCTGAACGGACAAAAACGCTTTTCAGGCTAATTTGAGGTCAAAAGAATGAAAGTTAGGTCACAGTCTCAGAATTGCGTGAAAACCCACATACCTACACCATTTTTCATGAGGATTCTAGAATGCCCAACATTGTTAGAAAATTCATCTGTTTGGGCCCTGAACGAACAAAAACACATTTCAGGCTAATTTGAGGTCAAAAGAATGAAAGTTTGGTCACTATCTCGGAATTGTGTGACAACCCACATACCCCTTCCATTTTTCATGAGGATCCTAGAATGCCCAATATTGTTGTCAAATTCATCCTTTTGTGCCCTGAACGGATAAAAACGATTTTCAGGCTCATTTGATGTCAAAAGAATGAAAGTTTGGTCACTGTCTCGGAAATGCGTGAATCCCCACATACCCGCTCAGTTTTACATCATGATTTTAGAATGCCCAATATTGTTTTCAAATTCATCCGTTTGGGCCCTGAACGGACAAAAACGCTTTTCAGGCTAATTTGAGGTCAAAAGAATGAACGTTTGGTCACTGTCTCGGAATTGCGTGAAAACCCACATACCCGCTCAATTTTACATCATGATTTTAGAATGCCCAATATTGTTTTCAAATTCATCCGTTTGGGCCCTGAACGGAGAAAAACGCTTTTCAGGCTAATTTGAGGTCAAAAGAATGAAAGTTTGGTCACTGTCTCGGAATTGCGTGAAAACCCATATACCCACACCATTTTTCATGAGGATTCTAGAAAGCCTAATATTGTTGGAAAATTCATCTGTTTGCGCCCTGAAAGAACAAAAAATAAATTTCAGGCTAATTTGAGGTCAAAAGAATAAAAGTTTGGTCACTGTCTCGGAATTGGGTGAAAACCCACAGACCCACACCATTTTTCATGAGGATTCTAGAATGCCCAATATTGTTGGAAAATTCATCTGTTTGGGCCCTGAACGAACAAAAACACATTTCAGGCTAATTTGAGGTCAAAAGAATGAAAGTTTGGTCACTGTCTCGGAATTGTGTGACAACCCACATACCCATTCCATTTTTCATGAGGATCCTAGAATGCCCAATATTGTTGTCAAATTCATCCTTTTGTGCCCTGAACGGATAAAAACGATTTTCAGGCTAATTTGATGTCAAAAGAATGAAAGTTTGGTCACTGTCTCGGAATTGCGTAAAAACCGACATACCCGCTCAATTTTACATCATGATTTTAGAATGCCCAATATATTTTTCAAATTCATCCGTTTGGGCCCTGAACGGACAAAAACTCTTTTCAGGCTAATTTGAGGTCAAAAGAATGAAAGTTTTGTCACTGTCTCGGAATTGCGTGAATCCCCACATATCCGTTAAATTTCACATCATGATTTTACAATACCCAATAATGTTTTCAAATTCATCCAATTGGTCCCTGAACGGACAAAAAATTCTTTTCAGGCTCATTTGTGGTCAAAAGAATGAAAGTTAGGTCACTGTCTCGGAATTGCGTGAAAACCCACATACCCACACCATTTTTCATGAGGATTCTAGAATGCCCAATATTGTTGGAAAATTCATCTGTTTGGGCCCTGAACGAACAAAAACACATTTCAGGCTAATTTGAGGTCAAAAGAATGAAAGTTTGGTCACTATCTCGGAATTGTGTGACAACCCACAAACCCATTCCATTTTTCATGAGGATCCTAGAATGCCCAATATTGTTGTCAAATTCATCCTTTTGTGCCCTGAACGGATAAAAACGATTTTCAGGCTAATTTGAGGTCAAAAGAATGAAAGTTTGGTCACTGTCTCGGAATTTCGTGAATCCCCACATACCCGCTCCATTTTACATCATGAATTTAGAATGCCCAATATTGTTTTCAAATTCATCCGTTTGGGCCCTGAACAGACAAAAACGCTTTTCAGGCTAATTTGAGGTCAAAAGAATGAAAGTTAGGTCACTGTCTCAGAATTGCATGAAAACCCACATACCCACACCATTTTTCATGAGGATTCTAGAATGCCCAATATTGTTGGAAAATTCATCTTTTTGGGCCTTGAACGGACAAAAACACATTTCAGGCTAATTTGATGTCAAAAGAATGAAAGTTTGGTCACTATCTCGAAATTGCGTGACAACCCACATACCCCTTCCATTTTTCATGAGGATCCAAGAATGCCAAATATTGTTGTCAAATTCATCATTTTGTGCCCTGAACGGATAAAAACGCTTTTCAGGCTAATTTGAGGTCAAAAGAATGAAAGTTAGGTCACTGTCTCGGAATTGCGTGAAAACCCACATACCCACACCATTTTTCATGAGGATTTTAGAATGCCCAATATTGTTGGAAAATTCATCTGTTTGCGCCCTGAAGGAACAAAAAATAAATTTCAGGCTAATTTGAGGTCAAATGATGAAAGTTTGGTCACTGTCTCGGAATTGCGTGAATCCCCACATACCCGCTCAATTTTACATCATGATTTTAGAATGCCCAATATTGTTTTCAAATTCATCCGTTTGGGCCCTGAACGGACAAAAACACTTTTCAGGCTAATTTGAGGTCAAAAGAATGAAAGTTAGGTCACTGTCTCAGAATTGCGTGAAAACCCACATACCCACACCATTTTTCATGAGGATTCTAGAATGCCCAATATTGTAGGAAAATTCATCTGTTTGCGCCCTGAAGGAACAAAACATAAATTTCAAGCTAATTTGAGGTCAAAAGAATGAAAGTTTGGTCACTGTCTCGGAATTGCGTGAATCCCCACATAACCGCTCAATTTTACATCATGATTTTAGAATGCCCAATATTGTTTTCAAATTCATCCGTTTGGGCCCTGAACGGACAAAAACTCTTTTCAGGCTAATTTGAGGTCAAAAGAATGAAAGTTAGGTCACTGTCTCAGAATTGCGTGAAAACCCACATACCCGCTCAATTTTACATCATGATTTTGGAATGCCCAATATTGTTTTCAAATTCATCCGTTTGGGCCCTGAACGGAGAAAAACGCTTTTCAGGCTAATTTGTGGTCAAAAGAATGAAAGTTTGGTCACTGTCTCGGAATTGTGTGAAAACCCACATACCCACACCATTTTTCATGAGGATTCTAGAAAGCCCAATATTGTTGGAAAATTCATCTGTTTGCGCCCTGAAAGAACAAAAATTAAATTTCAGGCTTATTTAAGTTCAAAAGAATGAAAGTTTGGTCACTGTCTCGGAATTGCGTGAATCTCCACATACCAGCTCAATTTTACATCATGATTTTAGAATGCCCAATATTGTTTTCAAATTCATCCATTTGGTCCCTGAACGGACAAAAACTCTTTTCAGGCACATTTGAGGTCAAAAGAATGAAAGTTAGGTCACTGTCTCGGAATTGCGTGAAAACCCACATACCCGCTCAATTTTACATCATGATTTTAGAATGCCCAATATTGATTTCAAATTCATCCGTTTGGGCCCTGAACGGACAAAAACGCTTTTCAGGCTAATTTGAGGTCAAAAGAATGAAAGTTAGGTCACTGTCTCAGAATTGCGTGAAAACCGACATACCCCCACCATTTTTCATGAGGATTCTAGGATGCCCAATAATGAAGGAAAATTCATCTGTTTGCGCCCTGAAGGAACAAAAAATAAATTTCAGGCTAATTTGAGGTCAAAAGAATGAAAGTTTGGTCACTGTCTCGGAATTTCGTGAATCCCCACATACCCGCTCAATTTTACATCATGATTTTAGAATGCCCAATATTGTTTTCAAATTCATCCGTTTGGGCCCTGAACGGACAAAAACTCTTTTCAGGCTAATTTGAGGTCAAAAGAATGAAAGTTAGGTCACTGTCTCAGAATTGCGTGAAAACCCACATACCCGCTCAATTTTACATCATGATTTTAGAATGCCCAATATTGTTTTCAAATTCATCCGTTTGGGCCCTGAACGGAGAAAAACGCTTTTCAGGCTAATTTGAGGTCAAAAGAATGAAAGTTTGGTCACTGTCTCGGAATTGCGTGAAAACCCACATACCCACACCATTTTTCATGAGGATTCTAGAAAGCCCAATATTGTTGGAAAATTCATCTGTTTGCGCCCTGAAAGAACAAAAAATAAATTTCAGGCTAATTTGTGGTCAAAAGAATGAAAGTTTGGTCACTGTCTCGGAATTGCGTGAATCCCCACATACCCCCTCAATTTTACATCATGATTTTAGAATGCCCAATATTGTTTTCAAATTCATCCGTTTGGTCCCTGAACGGATAAAAACTCTTTTCAGGCTCAATTGAGGTCAAAAGAATGAAAGTTAGGTCACTGTCTCGGAATTGCGTGAAAACCCACATACCCGCTCAATTTTACATCATGATTTTAGAATACCCAATATTGTTTTCAAATTCATCCGTTTGGGCCCTGAACGGACAAAAACGCTTTTCAGGCTAATTTGAGGTCAAAAGAATGAAAGTTAGGTCACTGTCTCAGAATTACGTGAAAACCCACATACCCACACCAATTTTCATGAGGATGCTAGAATGCCCAATATTGTTAGAAAATTCATTTGTTTGGGCCCTAAACGAACAAAAACACATTTCAGGCTAATTTGAGGTCAAAAGAATGAAAGTTTGGTCACTATCTCAGAATTGTGTGACAACCCACATACCCCTTCGATTTTTCATGAGGATCCTAGAATGCCCAATATTGTTGGAAAATTCATCTGTTTGCGCCCTGAAGGAACAAAAAATAAATTTCAGGCTAATTTGAGGTCAAAAGAATGAAAGTTTGGTCACTGTCTCGGAATTGCGTGAATCCCCACATACCCGCTCAATTTTACATCATGATTTTAGAATGCCCAATATTGTTTTCAAATTCATCCGTTTGGGCCCTGAACGGAGAAAAACGCTTTTCAGGCTAATTTGAGGTCAAAAGAATGAAAGTTTGGTCACTGTCTCGGAATTGCGTGAAAACCCACATACCAACACCATTTTTCATGAGGATTCTAGAAAGCCCAATATTGTTGGAAAATTCATCTGTTTGCGCCCTGAAGGAACAAAAAATAAATTTCAGGCTAATTTGAGGTCAAAAGAATGAAAGTTTGGTCACTGTCTCCGAATTGCGTGAATCCCCACATACCCCCTCAATTTTACATCATGATTTAAGAATGCCCAATATTGTTTTCAAATTCATCCGTTTGGTCCCTGAACGGATAAAAACTCTTTTCAGGCTCAATTGAGGTCAAAAGAATGAAAGTTAGGTCACTGTCTCGGAATTGCGTGAAAACCCACATACCCGCTCAATTTTACATCATGATTTTAGAATACCCAATATTGTTTTCAAATTCATCCGTTTGGGCCCTGAACGGACAAAAACGCTTTTCAGGCTAATTTGAGGTCAAAAGAATGAAAGTTAGGTCACTGTCTCAGAATTACGTGAAAACCCACATACCCACACCATTTTTCATGAGGATGCTAGAATGCCCAATATTGTTAGAAAATTCATCTGTTTGGGCCCTGAACGAACAAAAACACATTTCAGGCTAATTTGAGGTCAAAAGAATGAAAGTTTGGTCACTATCTCAGAATTGTGTGACAACCCACATACCCCTTCCATTTTTCATGAGGATCCTAGAATGCCCAATATTGTTGTCAAATTCATTCTTTTGTGCCCTGAACGGATAAAAACGATTTTCAGGCTCATTTGATGTCAAAAGAATGAAAGTTTGGTCACTGTCTCGGAAATGCGTGAAAACCGACATACCCGCTCAATTTTACATCATGATTTTAGAATGCCCAATATTGTTTTCAAATTCATCCGTTTGGGCCCTGAACGGACAAAAACGCATTTCAGGCTAATTTGAGGTCAAAAGAATGAAAGTTAGGTCACTGTCTCGGAATTGCGTGAAAACCCACATACCCGCTCAATTTTACATCATGATTTTAGAATGCCCAATATTGATGTCAAATTCATCCGTTTGGGCCCTGAACGGACAAAAACGCTTTTCAGGCTAATTTTAGGTCAAAAGAATGAAAGTTAGGTCACTGTCTCAGAATTGCGTGAAAACCGACATACCCCCACCATTTTTCATGAGGATTCTAGAATGCCCAATATTGTTGGAAAATTCATCTGTTTGCGCCCTGAAGGAACAAAAAATAAATTTCAGGCTAATTTGAGGTCAAAAGAATGAAAGTTTGGTCACTGTCTTGGAATTGCGTGAATCCCCACATACCCGCTCAATTTTACATCATGATTTTAGAATGCCCAATATTGTTCTCAAATTCATCCGTTTGGGCCCTGAACGGACAAAAACGCTTTTCAGGCTAATTTGAGGTCAAAAGAATGAAAGTTAGGTCACTGTCTCAGAATTGCGTGAAAACCCACATACCCACGCCATTTTTCATGAGGATTCTAGAATGCCCAATATTGTTGGAAAATTCATCTGTTTGCGCCCTGAAGGAACAAAAAATAAATTTCAGGCTAATTTGAGGTCAAAAGAATGAAAGTTTGGTCACTGTCTCGGAATTACGTGAATCCCCACATACCCGCTCAATTTTACATCATGATTTTAGAATGCCCAATATTGTTTTCAAATTCATCCGTTTGGGCCCTGAACGGACAAAAACTCTTTTCAGGCTAATTTGAGGTCAAAAGAATGAAAGTTAGGTCACTATCTCAGAATTGCGTGAAAACCCACATACCCGCTCAATTTTACATCATGATTTTAGAATGCCCAATATTGTTGGAAAATTCATCTGTCTGCGCCCTGAAGGAACAAAAAATAAATTTCAGGCTAATTTGAGGTCAAAAGAATGAAAGTTTGGTCACTGTCTTGGAATTGCGTTAATCCCCACATACCCGCTCAATTTTACATCATGATTTTAGAATGCCCAATATTGTTTTCAAATTCATCCGTTTGGTCCCTGAACGGATAAAAACTCTTTTCAGGCTCAATTGAGGTCAAAAGAATGAAAGTTAGGTCACTGTCTCGGAATTGCGTGAAAACCCACATACCCGCTCAATTTTACATCATGATTTTAGAATACCCAATATTGTTTTCAAATTCATCCGTTTGGGCCCTGAACGGACAAAAACGCTTTTCAGGCTAATTTGAGGTCAAAAGAATGAAAGTTAGGTCACTGTCTCAGAATTACGTGAAAACCCACATACCCACACCATTTTTCATGAGGATGCTAGAATGCCCAATATTGTTAGAAAATTCATTTGTTTGGGCCCTGAACGAACAAAAACACATTTCAGGCTAATTTGAGGTCAAAAGAATGAAAGTTTGGTCACTATCTCAGAATTGTGTGACAACCCACATACCCCTTCGATTTTTCATGAGGATCCTAGAATGCCCAATATTGTTGGAAAATTCATCTGTTTGCGCCCTGAAGGAACAAAAAATAAATTTCAGGCTAATTTGAGGTCAAAAGAATGAAAGTTTGGTCACTGTCTCGGAATTTCGTGAATCCCCACATACCCGCTCAATTTTACATCATGATTTTAGAATGCCCAATATTGTTTTCAAATTCATCCGTTTGGGCCCTGAACGGACAAAAACTCTTTTCAGGCTAATTTGAGGTCAAAAGAATGAAAGTTAGGTCACTGTCTCAGAATTGCGTGAAAACCCACATACCCGCTCAATTTTACATCATGATTTTAGAATGCCCAATATTGTTGGAAAATTCATCTGTCTGCGCCCTGAAGGAACAAAAAATAAATTTCAGGCTAATTTGAGGTCAAAAGAATGAAAGTTTGGTCACTGTCTCGGAATTGCTTGAAAACCCACATACACGCTCAATTTTACATCATGATTTTAGAATGAACAATATTGTTTTCAAATTCATCCGTTTGGGCCCTGAACGGACAAAAACGCTTTTCAGGCTAATTTGAGGTCAAAAGAATGAAAGTTAGGTCACTGTCTCGGAATTGCGTGAAAACCCACATACCCGCTCAATTTTACATCATGATTTTGGAATGCCCAATATTGTTTTCAAATTCATCCGTTTGGGCCCTGAACGGACAAAAACGCTTTTCAGGCTAATTTGAGGTCAAAAGAATGAAAGTTAGGTCACTGTCTCAGAATTGCGTGAAAACCCACATACCCGCTCAATTTTACATCATGATTTTAGAATGCCCAATATTGTTTTCAAATTCATCCGTTTGGGCCCTGAACGGACAAAAACGCTTTTCAGGCTAATTTGAGGTCAAAAGAATGAAAGTTAGGTCACTGTCTCAGAATTGCGTGAAAACCCACATACCCACGCCATTTTTCATGAGGATTCTAGAATCCCCAATATTGTTGGAAAATTCATCTGTTTGCGCCCTGAAGGAACAAAAAATAAATTTCAGGCTAATTTGAGGTCAAAAGAATGAAAGTTTGGTCACTCTCTCGGAATTGTGTGACAACCCACATACCCCTTCCATTTTTCATGAGGATCCTAGAATGCCCAATATTGTTGTCAAATTCATCCTTTTGTGCCCTGAACGGATAAAAACGATTTTCAGGCTCATTTGATGTCAAAAGAATGAAAGTTTGGTCACTGTCTCGGAAATGCGTGAAAACCGACATACCAGCTCAATTTTACATCATGATTTTAGAATGCCCAATATTGTTTTCAAATTCATCCGTTTGGGCCCTGAACGGACAAAAACGAATTTCAGGCTAATTTGAGGTCAAAAGAATGAAAGTTAGGTCACTGTCTCGGAATTGCGTGAAAACCCACATACCCGCTCAATTTTACATCATGATTTTAGAATGCCCAATATTGTTTTCAAATTCATCCGTTTGGGCCCTGAACGGACAAAAACGCTTTTCAGGCTAATTTGAGGTCAAAAGAATGAAAGTTAGGTCACTGTCTCAGAATTGCGTGAAAACCCACATACCCACGCCATTTTTCATGAGGATTCTAGAATGCCCAATATTGTTGGAAAATTCATCTGTTTGCGCCCTAAAGGAACAAAAAATAAATTTCAGGCTAATTTGAGGTCAAAAGAATGAAAGTTTGGTCACTGTCTCGGAATTTCGTGAATCCCCACATACCCGCTCAATTTTACATCATGATTTTAGAATGCCCAATATTGTTTTCAAATTCATCCGTTTGGGCCCTGAACGGACAAAAACTCTTTTCAGGCTAATTTGAGGTCAAAAGAATGAAAGTTAGGTCACTGTCTCAGAATTGTGTGAAAACCCACATACCCGCTCAATTTTACATCATGATTTCAGAATGCCCAATATTGTTGGAAAATTCATCTGTCTGCGCCCTGAAGGAACAAAAAATAAATTTCAGGCTAATTTGAGGTCAAAAGAATGAAAGTTTGGTCACTGTCTTGGAATTGCGTGAATCCCCACATACCCGCTCAATTTTACATCATGATTTTAGAATGCCCAATATTGTTTTCAAATTCATCCGTTTGGGCCCTGAACGGACAAAAACGCTTTTCAGGCTAATTTGAGGTCAAAAGAATGAAAGTTAGGTCACTGTCTCAGAATTGCGTGAAAACCCACATACCCACGCCATTTTTCATGAGGATTCTAGAATCCCCAATATTGTTGGAAAATTCATCTGTTTGCGCCCTGAAGGAACAAAAAATAAATTTCAGGCTAATTTGAGGTCAAAAGAATGAAAGTTTGGTCACTCTCTCGGAATTGTGTGACAACCCACATACCCCTTCCATTTTTCATGAGGATCCTAGAATGCCCAATATTGTTGTCAAATTCATCCTTTTGTGCCCTGAACGGATAAAAACGATTTTCAGGCTCATTTGATGTCAAAAGAATGAAAGTTTGGTCACTATCTCGGAAATGCGTGAAAACCGACATACCAGCTCAATTTTACATCATGATTTTAGAATGCCCAATATTGTTTTCAAATTCATCCGTTTGGGCCCTGAACGGACAAAAACGAATTTCAGGCTAATTTGAGGTCAAAAGAATGAAAGTTAGGTCACTGTCTCGGAATTGCGTGAAAACCCACATACCCGCTCAATTTTACATCATGATTTTAGAATGCCCAATATTGTTTTCAAATTCATCCGTTTGGGCCCTGAACGGACAAAAACGCTTTTCAGGCTAATTTGAGGTCAAAAGAATGAAAGTTAGGTCACTGTCTCAGAATTGCGTGAAAACCCACATACCCGCTCAATTTTACATCATGATTTTAGAATGCCCAATATTGTTTTCAAATTCAACCGTTTAGGCCCTGAACGGAGAAAAACGCTTTTCAGGCTAATTTGAGGTCAAAAGAATGAAAGTTAGGTCACTGTCTCAGAATTGCGTGAAAACCCACATACCCACGCCATTTTTCATGAGGATTCTAGAATGCCCAATATTGTTGGAAAATTCATCTGTGTGCGCCCTGAAGGAACAAAAAATAAATTTCAGGCTAATTTGAGGTCAAAAGAATGAAAGTTTGGTCACTGTCTCAGAATTTCGTGAATCCCCACATACCCGCTCAATTTTACATCATGATTTTAGAATGCCCAATATTGTTTTCAAATTCATCCGTTTGGGCCCTGAACGGACAAAAACTCTTTTCAGGCTAATTTGAGGTCAAAAGAATGAAAGTTAGGTCACTGTCTCAGAATTGCGTGAAAACCCACATACCCGCTCAATTTTACATCATGATTTTAGAATGCCCAATATTGTTTTCAAATTCATCCGTTTGGGCCCTGAACGGAGAAAAACGCTTTTCAGGCTAATTTGAGGTCAAAAGAATGAAAGTTTGGTCACTGTCTCGGAATTGCGTGAAAACCCACATACCCACACCATTTTTCATGAGGATTCTAGAAAGCCCAATATTGTTGGAAAATTCATCTGTTTGCGCCCTGAAAGAACAAAAAATAAATTTCAGGCTAATTTGAGGTCAAAAGAATGAAAGTTTGGTCACTGTCTCGGAATTCCGTGAATCCCCACATACCCCCTCAATTTTACATCATGATTTTAGAATGCCCAATATTTTTTCAAATTCATCCGTTTGGTCCCTGAACGGATAAAAACTCTTTTCAGGCTCAATTGATGTCAAAAGAATGAAAGTTTGGTCATTGTCTCGGAAATGCGTGAAAATCGACATACCCGCTCAATTTTACATCATGATTTTAGAATGCCCAATATTGTTATCAAATTCATCCGTTTGGGCCCTGAACGGACAAAAACGCATTTCAGGCTAATTTGAGGTCAAAAGAATGAAAGTTAGGTCACTGTCTCGGAATTGCGTGAAAACCCACATACCCGCTCAATTTTACATCATGATTTTAGAATGCCCAATATTGATGTCAAATTCATCCGTTTGGGCCCTGAACGGACAAAAACGCTTTTCAGGCTAATTTGAGGTCAAAAGAATGAAAGTTAGGTCACTGTCTCAGAATTGCGTGAAAACCCACATACCCACACCATTTTTCATGAGGATTCTAGAATGCCCAATATTGTTGGAAAATTCATCTGTTTGCGCCCTGAAGGAACAAAAAATAAATTTCAGGCTAATTTGTGGTCAAAAGAATGAAAGTTTGGTCACTGTCTCGGAATTGCGTGAATCCCCACATACCCGCTCAATTTTACATCATGATTTTAGAATGCCCAATATTGTTTTCAAATTCATCCGTTTGGGCCCTGAACGGACAAAAACGCTTTTCAGGCTAATTTGAGGTCAAAAGAATGAAAGTTAGGTCACTGTCTCAGAATTGTGTGAAAACCCACATACCCGCTCAATTTTACATCATGATTTTAGAATGCCCAATATTGTTTTCAAATTCATCCGTTTGGGCCCTGAACGGACAAAAACGCATTTCAGGCTAATTTGAGGTCAAAAGAATGAAAGTTTGGTCACTGTCTCGGAATTGCTTGAAAACCCACATACACGCTCAATTTTACATCATGATTTTAGAATGAACAATATTGTATTCAAATTCATCCGTTTGGGCCCTGAACGGACAAAAACGCTTTTCAGGCTAATTTGAGGTCAAAAGAATGAAAGTTAGGTCACTGTCTCGGAATTGCGTGAAAACCCACATACCCGCTCAATTTTACATCATGATTTTGGAATGCCCAATATTGTTTTCAAATTCATCCGTTTGGGCCCTGAACGGACAAAAACGCTTTTCAGGCTAATTTGAGGTCAAAAGAATGAAAGTTTGGTCACTATCTCGGAATTGTGTGACAACCCACATACCCACACCATTTTTCATGAGGATCCTAGAATGCCCAATATTGTTGTCAAATTCGTCCTTTTGTGCCCTGATCGGATAAAAACGATTTTCAGGCTCATTTGATGTCAAAAGAATGAAAGTTTGGTCACTGTCTCGGAAATGCGTGAAAACCGACATACCCGCTCAATTTTACATCATGATTTTAGAATGCCCAATATTGTTTTCAAATTCATCTGTTTGGGCCCTGAACGAACAAAAACACATTTCAGGCTAATTTGATGTCAAAAGAATGAAAGTTACGTCACTGTCTCGGAATTGCGTGAAAACCCACATACCCGCTCAATTTTACATCATGATTTTAGAATGCCCAATATTGATTTCAAATTTATCCGTTTGGGCCCTGAACGGACAAAAACGCTTTTCAGGCTAATTTGAGGTCAAAAGAATGAAAGTTAGGTCACTGTCTCAGAATTGCGTGAAAACCCACATACCCACACCATTTTTCATGAGGATTCTAGAATGCCCAATATTGTTGGAAAATTCATCTGTTTGCGCCCTGAAGGAACAAAAAATAAATTTCAGGCTAATTTGTGGTCAAAAGAATGAAAGTTTGGTCACTGTCTCGGAATTGCGTGAATCCCCACATACCCGCTCAATTTTACATCATGATTTTAGAATGCCCAATATTGTTTTCAAATTCATCCGTTTGGGCCCTGAACGGACAAAAATGCTTTTCAGGCTAATTTGAGGTCAAAAGAATGAAAGTTAGGTCACTGTCTCAGAATTGTGTGAAAACCCACATACCCGCTCAATTTTACATCATGATTTTAGAATGCCCAATATTGTTTTCAAATTCATCCGTTTGGGCCCTGAACGGACAAAAACGCATTTCAGGCTAATTTGAGGTCAAAAGAATGAAAGTTTGGTCACTGTCTCGGAATTGCTTGAAAACCCACATACACGCTCAATTTTACATCATGATTTTAGAATGAACAATATTGTTTTCAAATTCATCCGTTTGGGCCCTGAACGGACAAAAACGCTTTTCAGGCTAATTTGAGGTCAAAAGAATGAAAGTTAGGTCACTGTCTCGGAATTGCGTGAAAACCCACATACCCGCTCAATTTTACATCATGATTTTGGAATGCCCAATATTGTTTTCAAATTCATCCGTTTGGGCCCTGAACGGACAAAAACGCTTTTCAGGCTAATTTGAGGTCAAAAGAATGAAAGTTTGGTCACTATCTCGGAATTGTGTGACAACCCACATACCCACACCATTTTTCATGAGGATCCTAGAATGCCCAATATTGTTGTCAAATTCGTCCTTTTGTGCCCTGATCGGATAAAAACGATTTTCAGGCTCATTTGATGTCAAAAGAATGAAAGTTTGGTCACTGTCTCGGAAATACGTGAAAACTGACATACCCGCTCAATTTTACATCATGATTTTAGAATGCCCAATATTGTTTTCAAATTCATCCGTTTGGGCCCTGAACGGACAAAAACGCATTTCAGGCTAATTTGATGTCAAAAGAATGAAAGTTACGTCACTGTCTCGGAATTGCGTGAAAACCCACATACCCGCTCAATTTTACATCATGATTTTAGAATGCCCAATATTGATTTCAAATTCATCCGTTTGGGCCCTGAACGGACAAAAACGCTTTTCAGGCTAATTTGAGGTCAAAAGAATGAAAGTTAGGTCACTGTCTCAGAATTGCGTGAAAACCGACATACCCCCACCATTTTTCATGAGTATTCTAGAATGCCCAATATTGTTGGAAAATTCATCTGTTTGCGCCCTGAAGGAACAAAAAATAAATTTCAGGCAAATTTGAGGTCAAAAGAATGAAAGTTTGGTCACTGTCTCGGAATTGCGTGAATCCCCACATACGCGCTCAATTTTACATCATGATTTTAGAATGCCCAATATTGTTTTCAAATTCATCCGTTTGGGCCCTGAACGGACAAAAACTCTTTTCAGGCTAATTTGAGGTCAAAAGAATGAAAGTTAGGTCACTGTCTCAGAATTGCGTGAAAACCGACATACCCCCACCATTTTTCATGAGGATTCTAGAATGCCCAATATTGTTGGAAAATTCATCTGTTTGCGCCCTGAAGGAACAAAAAATAAATTTCAGGCTAATTTGAGGTCAAAAGAATGAAAGTTTGGTCACTGTCTCGGAATTGCGTGAATCCCCACATACCCGCTCAATTTTACATCATGATTTTAGAATGCCCAATATTGTTGGAAAATTCATCTGTTTGCGCCCTGAAGGAACAAAAAATAAATTTCAGGCTAATTTGAGGTCAAAAGAATGAAAGTTTGGTCACTGTCTCGGAATTGCGTGAATCCCCACATACCCGCTCAATTTTACATCATGATTTTAGAATGCCCAATATTGTTTTCAAATTCATCTGTTTGCGCCCTGAAGGAACAAAAAATAAATTTCAGGCTAATTTGAGGTCAAAAGAATGAAAGTTAGGTCACTGTCTCGGAATTGCGTGAAAACCCACATACCCGCACAATTTTACATCATGATTTTAGAATGCCCAATATTGTTTTCAAATTCATCCGTTTGGGCCCTGAACAGAGAAAAACGCTTTTCAGGCAAATTTGAGGTCAAAAGAATGAAAGTTAGGTCACTCTCTCGGAATTGCGTGAAAACCCACATACCCACACCATTTTTCATGAGGATTCTCGAATGCCCAATATTGTAGGAAAATTCATCTGTTTGCGCTCTGAAGGAACAAAAAATAAATTTCAGGCTAATTTGAGGTCAAAAGAATGAAAGTTTGGTCACTGTCTCGGAATTGCTTGAATTTCCACATACCCGCTCAATTTTACTTCCTGAATTTAGAATGCCCAATATTGTTTTCAAATTCATCCGTTTGGGCCCTGAACGGACAAAAACGCATTTCAGGCTAATTTGAGGTCAAAAGAATGAAAGTTTGGTCACTGTCTCGGAATTGCGTGAAAACCCACATACACGCTCAATTTTACATCATGATTTTAGAATGAACAATATTGTTTTCAAATTCATCCGTTTGGGCCCTGAACGAACAAAAACGCTTTTCAGGCTAATTTGAGGTCAAAAGAATGAAAGTTAGGTCACTGTCTCAGAATTGCGTGAAAACCCACATACCCGCTCAATTTTACATCATGATTTTGGAATGCCCAATATTGTTTTCAAATTCATCCGTTTGGGCCCTGAACGGACAAAAATGCTTTTCAGGCTAATTTGAGGTCAAAAGAATGAAAGTTTGGTCACTATCTCGGAATTGTGTGACAACCCACATACCCACACCATTTTTCATGAGGATCCTAGAATGCCCAATATTGTTGTCAAATTCGTCCTTTTGTGCCCTGAACGGATAAAAACGATTTTCAGGCTCATTTGATGTCAAAAGAATGAAAGTTTGGTCACTGTCTCGGAAATGCGTGAAAACCGACATACCCGCTCAATTTTACATCATGATTTTAGAATGCCCAATATTGTTTTCAAATTCATCCGTTTGGGCCCTGAACGGACAAAAACGCATTTCAGGCTAATTTGATGTCAAAAGAATGAAAGTTACGTCACTGTCTCGGAATTGCGTGAAAACCCACATACCCGCTCAATTTTACATCATGATTTTAGAATGCCCAATATTGATTTCAAATTCATCCGTTTGGGCCCTGAACGGACAAAAACGCTTTTCAGGCTAATTTGAGGTCAAAAGAATGAAAGTTAGGTCACTGTCTCAGAATTGCGTGAAAACCGACATACCCCCACCATTTTTCATGAGGATTCTAGAATGCCCAATATTGTTGGAAAATTCATCTGTTTGCGCCCTGAAGGAACAAAAAATAAATTTCAGGCTAATTTGAGGTCAAAAGAATGAAAGTTTGGTCACTGTCTCGGAATTGCGTGAATCCCCACATACGCGCTCAATTTTACATCATGATTTTAGAATGCCCAATATTGTTTTCAAATTCATCCGTTTGGGCCCTGAACGGACAAAAACTCTTTTCAGGCTAATTTGAGGTCAAAAGAATGAAAGTTTGGTCACTGTCTCGGAATTACGTGAAAACCCACATACCCGCTCAATTTTACATCATGATTTTGGAATGCCCAATATTGTTTTCAAATTCATCCGTTTGGGCCCTGAACGGACAAAAATGCTTTTCAGGCTAATTTGAGGTCAAAAGAATGAAAGTTTGGTCACTATCTCGGAATTGTTTGACAACCCACATACCCACACCATTTTTCATGAGGATCCTAGAATGCCCAATATTGTTGTCAAATTCGTCCTTTTGTGCCCTGAACGGATAAAAACGATTTTCAGGCTCATTTGATGTCAAAAGAATGAAAGTTTGGTCACTGTCTCGGAAATGCGTGAAAACCGACATACCCGCTCAATTTTACATCATGATTTTAGAATGCCCAATATTGTTTTCAAATTCATCCGTTTGGGCCCTGAACGGACAAAAACGCATTTCAGGCTAATTTGATGTCAAAAGAATGAAAGTTACGTCACTGTCTCGGAATTGCGTGAAAACCCACATACCCGCTCAATTTTACATCATGATTTTAGAATGCCCAATATTGATTTCAAATTCATCCGTTTGGGCCCTGAACGGACAAAAACGCTTTTCAGGCTAATTTGAGGTCAAAAGAATGAAAGTTAGGTCACTGTCTCAGAATTGAGTGAAAACCGACATACCCCCACCATTTTTCATGAGGATTCTAGAATGCCCAATATTGTTGGAAAATTCATCTGTTTGCGCCCTGAAGGAACAAAAAATAAATTTCAGGCTAATTTGAGGTCAAAAGAATGAAAGTTTGGTCACTGTCTCGGAATTGCGTGAATCCCCACATACGCGCTCAATTTTACATCATGATTTTAGAATGCCCAATATTGTTTTCAAATTCATCCGTTTGGGCCCTGAACGGACAAAAACTCTTTTCAGGCTAATTTGAGGTCAAAAGAATGAAAGTTAGGTCACTGTCTCGGAATTGCGTGAAAACCCACATACCCGCTCAATTTTACATCATGATTTTAGAATACCCAATATTGATTTCAAATTCATCCGTTTGGGCCCTGAACGGACAAAAACGCTTTTCAGGCTAATTTGAGGTCAAAAGAATGAAAGTTAGGTCACTGTCTCAGAATTGCGTGAAAACCGACATACCCCCACCATTTTTCATGAGGATTCTAGAATGCCCAATATTGTTGGAAAATTCATCTGTTTGCGCCCTGAAGGAACAAAAAATAAATTTCAGGCTAATTTGAGGTCAAAAGAATGAAAGTTTGGTCACTGTCTCGGAATTACGTGAATCCCCACATACGCGCTCAATTTTACATCATGATTTTAGAATGCCCAATATTGTTGGAAAATTCATCTGTTTGCGCCCTGAAGGAACAAAAAATAAATTTCAGGCTAATTTGAGGTCAAAAGAATGAAAGTTTGGTCACTGTCTCGGAATTGCGTGAATCCCCACATACCCGCTCAATTTTACATCATGATTTTAGAATGCCCAATATTGTTTTCAAATTCATCTGTTTGCGCCCTGAAGGAACAAAAAATAAATTTCAGGCTAATTTGAGGTCAAAAGAATGAAAGTTAGGTCACTGTCTCGGAATTGCGTGAAAACCCACATACCCGCACAATTTTACATCATGATTTTAGAATGCCCAATATTGTTTTCAAATTCATCCGTTTGGGCCCTGAACAGAGAAAAACGCTTTTCAGGCAAATTTGAGGTCAAAAGAATGAAAGTTAGGTCACTCTCTCGGAATTGCGTGAAAACCCACATACCCACACCATTTTTCATGAGGATTCTCGAATGCCCAATATTGTAGGAAAATTCATCTGTTTGCGCCCTGAAGGAACAAAAAATAAATTTCAGGCTAATTTGAGGTCAAAAGAATGAAAGTTTGGTCACTGTCTCGGAATTGTGTGAATTTCCACATACCCGCTCAATTTTACTTCCTGAATTTAGAATGCCCAATATTGTTTTCAAATTCATCCGTTTGGGCCCTGAACGGACAAAAACGCATTTCAGGCTAATTTGAGGTCAAAAGAATGAAAGTTTGGTCACTGTCTCGGAATTGCGTGAAAACCCACATACACGCTCAATTTTACATCATGATTTTAGAATGAACAATATTGTTTTCAAATTCATCCGTTTGGGCCCTGAACGGACAAAAACGCTTTTCAGGCTAATTTGAGGTCAAAAGAATGAAAGTTAGGTCACTGTCTCGGAATTGCGTGAAAACCCACATACCCACACCATTTTTCATGAGGATTCTAGAATGCCCAATATTGTTGGAAAATTCATCTGTTTGGGCCGTGAACTGACAAAAACACATTTCAGGCTAATTTGATGTCAAAAGAATGAAAGTTTGGTCACTGTCTCGAAATTGCGTGACAACCCACATACCCCTTCCATTTTTCATGAGGATCCTAGAATGCCCAATATTGTTGTCAAATTCATCATTTTGTGCCCTGAACGGATAAAAACGCTTTTCAGGCTAATTTGAGGTCAAAAGAATGAAAGTTAGGTCACTGTCTCGGAATTGCGTGAAAACCCACTTACCCACACCATTTTTCATGAGGATTCTAGAATGCCCAATATTGTTGGAAAATTCATCTGTTTGCGCCCTGAAGGACCAAAAAATAAATTTCAGGCTAATTTGAGGTCAAAAGAATGAAAGTTTGGTGACTGTCTTGGAATTGCTTGAATCCCCACATACCCGCTCAATTTTACATCATGATTTTAGAATGCCCAATATTGTTTCCAAATTCATCTGTTTGGGCCCTGAACGGACAAAAACGCTTTTCAGGCTAATTTAAGGTCAAAAGAATGAAAGTTAGGTCACTGTCTCAGAATTGCGTGAAAACCCACATACCCACACAATTTTTAATGAGGATTCTAGAATGCCCATTATTGTTGGAAAGTTCATCTGTTTGGACCGTGAACGAACAAAAACACATTTCAGGCTAATTTGTGGTCAAAAGAATGAAAGTTAGGTCACTGTCTCGGAATTGCGTGAAAACCCACATACCCATACCATTTTTCATGAGGATGCTAGAATGCCCAATATTGTTGGAAAATTCATCTGTTTGGGCCTTGAACGGACAAAAACACATTTCAGGTAAATTTGATGTCAAAAGAATGAAAGTTTGGTCACTCACTCGGAATTGCGTGAACACCCACATACCCCTTCCATTTTTCATGAGGATCCTAGAATGCCCAATATTGTTGTCAAATTCATCCTTTTGTGCCCTGAACGGATAAAACCGCTTTTCAGGGTAAGTTGAGGTCAAAAGAATGAAAGTTAGGTCACTGTCTTGGAATTGCGTGAAAACCGACACACCCTCTCAATTTTACATCATGATTTTAGAATGCCGAATATTGTTTTCAAATTCATCCGTTTGGGCCCTGAACGGACAAAAACGCTTTTCAGGCTAATTTGAGGTCAAAAGAATGAAAGTTAGGTCACTCTCTCGGAATTACGTGAAAACCCACTTACAAACACCATTTTTCATGAGGATTCTAGAATGCCCAATATTGTTGGAAAATTCATCTGTTTGGACCCTGAACGAACAAAAACACATTTCAGGCTAATTTGAGGTCAAAAGAATGAAAGTTAGGTCACTGTCTCGGAATTGCGTGAAAACCCACATACCCACACCATTTTTTATGAGGATTCTAGAATACCCAATATTGTTGGAAAATTCATCTGTTTGGGCCTTGAACGGACAAAAACACATTTCAGGTAAATTTGATGTCAAAAGAATGAAAGTTTGGTCACTCTCTCGGAATTGCGTGACAACCCACATACCCCTTCCATTTTTCATGAGGATCCTAGAATGCCCAATATTGTTGTCAAATTCATCCATTTGGGCCCTCAACGGACAAAAACGCTTTTCAGGCTAATTTGAGGTCAAAAGAATGAAAGTTTGGTGACTGTCTCGGAATTGCGTGAATCCCCACATACCCGCTCAATTTTACATCATGATTTTAGAATGCTCAATATTGTTTCCAAATTCATCCGTTTGGGCCCTGAACAGACAAAAACGCTTTTCAGGCTAATTTGAGGTCAAACGAATGAAAGTTAGGTCACTGTCTCGGAATTGCATGAAAACCCACATACCCACACCATTTTTCATGAGGATTCTAGAATGCCCAATATTGTTGGAAAATTCATCTGTTTGGGCCGTGAACGGACAAAAACACATTTCAGGCTAATTTGATGTCAAAAGAATGAAAGTTTAGTCACTATCTCGAAATTGCGTGACAACCCACATACCCCTTCCATTTTTCATGAGGATCCTAGAATGCCCAATATTGTTGTCAAATTCATCATTTTGTGCCCTGAACGGATAAAAACGCTTTTCAGGCTAATTTGACGTCAAAAGAATGAAAGTTAGGTCACTGTCTCGGAATTGCGTGAAAACCCACATACCTACACAATTTTTCATGAGGATTCTAGAATGCCCATTATTGTTGGAAAGTTCATCTGTTTGGGCCCTGAACGAACCAAAAGACATTTCAGGCTAATTTGAGGTCAAAAGAATGAAAGTTTGGTCACTGTCTCGGAATTGCGTGAAAACCCACATACCCTCTCAATTTTACATCATGATTTTAGAATGCCCAATATTATTTTCAAATTCATCCGTTTGGGCCCTGAACGGAGGAAAACGCTTTTCAGGCTAATTTGAGGTCAAAAGAATGAAAGTTAGGTCACTGTCTCGGAATTACGTGAAAACCCACATACCCTCTCAATTTTACATCATGATTGTTGAATGCCCAATATTGTTTTCAAATTCATCCGTTTGGGCCCTGAACGGACAAAAACGCTTTTCAGGCTAATTTGAGGTCAAAAGAATGAAAGTTAGGTCACTGTCTCAGAATTGCGTGAAATCCCACATACCCACACCATTTTTCTAGATTATTCTAGAATGCCCAATATTGTTGGAAAATTCATCTGTTTGCGCCCTGAAGGAACAAAAAATAAATTTCAGGCTAATTTGAGGTCGAAAGAATGAAAGTTTGGTCACTGTCTCGGAATTGCGTGAATCCCCACATACCCGCTCAATTTTACATCATGATTTTAGAATGCCCAATATTGTTTTCAAATTCATCCCTTTGGTCCCTGAACGGACAAAAACTCTTTTCAGCCTCATTTGAGGTCAAAAGAATGAAAGTTAGGTCACTGTCTCAGAATTGCGTGAAAACCCACATACCCGCTCAATTTTACATCATGATTTTCGAATGTCCAATATTGTTTTCAAATTCATCCGTTTGGGCCCTTAACGGACAAAAACGCTTTTCAGGCTAATTTGAGGTCAAAAGAATGAAAGTTAGGTCACTGTCTCAGAATTGCGTGAAAACCGATATACCCACGCCATTTTTCATGAGGATTCTAGAATGCCCAATATTGTTGGAAAATTCATCTGTTTGCGCCCTGAAGGAACAAAAAATAAATTTCAGGCTAATTTGAGGTCAAAAGAATGAAAGTTTGGTCACTGTCTCGGAATTGCGTGAATCCCCACATACCCACTCAATTTTACATCATGATTTGAGAATGCCCAATATTGTTTTCAAATTCGTCCGTTTGGGCCCTCAACGGACAAAAACGCTTTTCAGGCTAATTTGAGGTCAAAAGAATGAAAGTTTGGTCACTGTCTCGGAATTGCGTGAAAACCCACATACCCGCTGAATTTTACATCATGATTTCCGAATGCCCAATATTGTTTTCAAATTCATCCGTTTGGGCCTTGAACGGAGAAAAACTATTTTCAGGCTCATTTGATGTCAAAAGAATGAAAGTTTGGTCACTGTCTGGGAATTGTGTGAAAACCGACATACCCTCTCAATTGTACATCATGATTTTAGAATGCCCAATATTATTTTCAAATTCATCCGTTTGGGCCCTGAACGGACAAAAACGCAATTCATGCATTATTTGAGGTCAAAAGAATGAAAGTTAGGTCACTGTCTCGGAATTGCGTGAAAGCCCACATACCCGCTCAATTTTACATCATGATTTTATAATGCCCAATATTGTTTTCAAATTCATCCGTTTGGGCCCTCAACGGACAAAAACGCTTTTCAGGCTAATTTGAGGTCAAAAGAATGAAAGTTTGGTCACTGTCTCGGAATTGCGTGAAAACCCACATACCCACACCATTTTTCATGAGGATTCTAGAATGCCCAATATTGTTGGAAAATTCATCTGTTTGGGCCCTGAACGAACAAAAACACATTTCAGGCTAATTTGAGGTCAAATGAATGAAAGTTTGGTCACTGTCTCGGAATTCCGTGAAAACCCACATACCCTCTCAATTTTACATCATGATTTTAGAATGCCCAATATTGTTTTCAAATTCATCCGTTTGCGCCCTGAACGGACAAAAACGCTTTTCAGGCTAATTTGAGGTCAAAAGAATGAAAGTTTGGTCACTCTCTCGGAATTGTGTGAAAACCCACATACCCGCTCAATTTTACATCATGATTTTCGAATGCCCAATATTGTTTTCAAATTCATCCGTTTGGGCCCTGAACGGACAAAAACGCTTTTCAGGCTAATTTGAGGTCAAAAGAATGAAAGTTTGGTCACTGTCTCGGAATTGCGTGAAAACCCACATACCCGCTCAATTTTACATCATGATTTTCGAATGACGAATATGGTTTTCAAATTCATCCGTTTGCGCCTCGAACGGACAAAAACGCTTTTCAGGCTAATTTGAGGTCAAAAGAATGAAAGTTAGGTCACTGTCTCAGAATTGCGTGAAAACCGACATACCCACGCCATTTTTCATGAGGATTCTAGAATGCCCAATATTGTTGGAAAATTCATCTGTTTGCGCCCTGAAGGAACAAAAAATAAATTTCAGGCTAATTTGAGGTCAAAAGAATGAAAGTTTGGTCACTGTCTCGGAATTGCGTGAAAACCCACATACCCGCTCAATTTTACATCATGATTTTCGAATGCCGAATATTGTTTTCAAATTCATCCGTTTGCGCCCCGAACGGACAAAAACGCTTTTCAGGCTAATTTGAGGTCAAAAGAATGAAAGTTAGGTCACTATCTCGGAATTGCGTGAAAACCCACTTACAAACACCATTTTTCATGAGGATTCTAGAATGCCCAATATTGTTGGAAAATTCATCTGTTTGGGCCCTGAACGAACAAAAACACATTTCAGGCTAATTTGAGGTCAAAAGAATGAAAGTTTGGTCACTGTTTCGGAATTGCGTGAAAACCCACATACCCGCTCAATTTTTACATCATGATTTTCGAATGCCCAATATTGTTTTCAAATTCATCCGTTTGGGCCCTTAACGGACAAAAACGCTTTTCAGGCTAATTTGAGGTCAAAAGAATGAAAGTTAGGTCACTGTCTCAGAATTGCGTGAAAACCGACATACCCACGCCATTTTTCATGAGGATTCTAGAATGCCCAATATTGTTGGAAAATTCATCTGTTTGCGCCCTAAAGGAACAAAAAATAAATTTCAGGCTAATTTGAGGTCAAAAGAATGAAAATTTGGTCACTGTCTCGGAATTGCGTGAATCCCCACATACCCGCTCAATTTTACATCATGATTTTAGAATGCCCAATATTGTTTTCAAATTCATCCGTTTGGGCCCTGAACGGAGAAAAACGCTTTTCAGGCTAATTTGATGTCAAAAGAATGAAAGTTAGGTCACTCTATCTCGGAATTGCGTGAAAACCCACATACCCACAACATTTTTCATGAGGATTCTAGAAAGCCCAATATTGTTGGAAAATTCATCTGTTCGCGCCCTGAAGGAACAAAAAATAAATTTCAGGCTAATTTTAGGTCAAAATAATGAAAGTTTGGTCACTGTCTCGGAATTGTGAATCCCCACATACCCTCTCAATTTTACATCTTGATTTTAGAATGCCCAATATTGTTTTCAAATTCATCCGTTTGGGCCCTGAACGGACAAAAACGCTTTTCAGGCTAATTTGAGGTCAAAAGAATGAAAGTTAGGTCACTGTCTCGGAATTGCGTGAAAACCCACATACCCACACCATTTTTCATGAGGATTCTAGAATGCCCAATATTGTTGGAAAATTCATCTGTTTGGGCCCTGAACGGACAAAAACACATTTCAGGCTAATTTGAGGTCAAAAGAATGAAAGTTTGGTCACCGTCTCGGAATTGCGTGAAAACCCACATACCCACACCATTTTTCATGAGGATTCTAGAATGCCCAATATTGTTGGAAAATTCATCTGTTTGCGCCCTGAAGGAACAAAAAATAAATTTCAGGCTAATTTGAGGTCAAAAGAATGAAAGTTTGGTCACTGTCTCGGAATTGCGTGAATCCCCACATACCCGCTCAATTTTACATCATGATTTTAGAATTCCCAATATTGTTTTCAAATTCATCCGTTTGGGCCCTGAACGGAGAAAAACGCTTTTCAGGCTAATTTGAGGTCAAAAGAATGAAAGTTAGGTCACTCTCTCGGAATTGCGTGAAAACCCACATACCCACAACATTTTTGATGAGGATTCTAGAAAGCCCAATATTGTTGGAAAATTCATCTGTTCGCGCCCTGAAGGAACAAAAAATAAATTTCAGGCTAATTTGAGGTCAAAAGAATGAAAGTTTGGTCACTGTCTTGGAATTGCGTGAATCCCCACATACCCGCTCAATTTTACATCATGATTTTAGATTGCCCAATATTGTTTTCAAATTCATCCGTTTGGGCCCTGAACGGACAAAAACGTTTTTCAGGCTAATTTGAGGTCAAAAGAATGAAAGTTAGGTCACTGTCTCAGAATTGCGTGAAAACCCACATACCCACACCATTTTTCATGAGGATTCTAGAATGCCCAATATTGTTGGAAAATTCATCTGTTTGCGCCCTGAAGGAACAAAAAATAAATTTCAGGCTAATTTGAGGTCAAAAGAATGAATGTTTGGTCACTGTCTCGGAATTGCATGAATCCCCACATACCCGCTCAATTTTACATCATGATTTTAGAATTCCCAATATTGTTTTCAAATTCATCCGTTTGGGCCCTGAACGGAGAAAAACGCTTTTCAGGCTAATTTGAGGTCAAAAGAATGAAAGTTAGGTCACTCTCTCGGAATTGCGTGAAAACCCACATACCCACAACATTTTTGATGAGGATTCTAGAAAGCCCAATATTGTTGGAAAATTCATCTGTTCGCGCCCTGAAGGAACAAAAAATAAATTTCAGGCTAATTTGAGGTCAAAAGAATGAAAGTTTGGTCACTGTCTCGGAATTGCGTGAAAACCCACATACCCGCTCATTTTTACATCATGATTTTAGAATGCCAAATATTGTTTTTAAATTCATCCGTTTGGGCCCTGAACGGACAAAAACGCTTTTCAGGATAATTTGAGGTCAAAAGAATGAAAGTTTGGTCACTGTCTCGGAATTGCGTGAAAACCCACATACCCACACCATTTTTCATGAGGATTCTAGAATGCCTAATATTGTTGGAAAATTCATCTGTTTGGGCCTTGAACGGACAAAAACACATTTCATGCTAATTTGATGTCAAAAGAATGAAAGTTTGGTCACTATCTCGGAATTGCGTGACAACCCACATACCCCTTCCATTTTTCATGAGGATCCTAGAATGCCCAATATTGCTGTCAAATTCATCATTTTGTGCCCTGAACAGATAAAAACGGTTTTCAGGCTAACTTGAGGTCAAAAGATTGAAAGTTAGGTCACTGTTTTGGAATTGCGTGAAAACCCACATACCCTCTCAATTTTACATCATGATTTTAGAATGCCCAATATTGTTTTCAAATTCATCCGTTTGGGCCCTCAACGGACAAAAACGCTTTTCAGGCTAATTTGAGGTCAAAAGAATGAACGTTTGGTCACTGTCTCGGAATTGCGTGAAAACCCACATACCCGCTCAATTTTACATCATGATTTTCGAATGCCGAATATTGTTTTCAAATTCATCCGTTTGGGCCCGGAACGGACAAAAACGCTTTTCAGGCTAATTTGAGGTCAAAAGAATGAAAGTTAGGTCACTATCTCGGAATTGCGTGAAAACCCACTTACCCACACCATTTTTCATGAGGATTCTAGAATGCCCAATATTGTTGGAAAATTCATCTGTTTGCGCCCTGAAGGAACAAAAAATAAATTTCAGGCTAATTTGAGGTCAAAAGAATGAAAGTTTGGTCACTGTCTCGGAATTGCGTGAAAACCCACATACCCGCTCAATTTTACATCATGATTTTCGAATGCCGAATATTGTTTTCAAATTCATCCGTTTGCGCCCCGAACGGACAAAAACGCTTTTCAGGCTAATTTGAGGTCAAAAGAATGAAAGTTAGGTCACTGTCTCGGAATTGCGTGAAAACCCACATACCCACACCATTTTTCATGAGGATTCTAGAATGCCCAATATTGTTGGAAACTTCATCTGTTTGATCCCTGAACGAACAAAAACACATTTCAGGCTAATTTGAGGTAAAAAGAATGAAAGTTTGGCCACTGTCTCGGAATTGCGTGAATCCCCACATACCCGCTCAATTTTACATCATGATTTTAGATTGCCCAATATTGTTTTCAAATTCATCCGTTTGGGCCCTGAACGGAGAAAAACGCTTTTCAGGCTAATTTGAGGTCAAAAGAATGAAAGTTAGGTCACTGTCTCAGAATTGCGTGAAAACCCACATACCCACACCATTTTTCATGAGGATTCTAGAATGCCCAATATTGTTAGAAAATTCATCTGTTTGGGCCCTGAACGAACAAAAACACATTTCAGGCTAATTTGAGGTCAAAAGAATGAAAGTTTGGTCACTATCTCGGAATTGTGTGACAACCCACATACCCCTTCCATTTTTCATGAGGATCCTAGAATGCCCAATATTGTTGTCAAATTCATCCTTTTGTGCCCTGAACGGATAAAAACGCTTTTCAGGCTAATTTGAGGTCAAAAGAATGAAAGTTAGGTCACTGTCTTGGAATTGCGTGAAAACCGACATACCCTCTTAATTTTACATCATGATTTTAGAATGCCCAATATTGTTTTCAAATTCATCCGTTTGGGCCCTGAACAGACAAAAACTCTTTTCAGGCTAATTTGAGGTCAAAAGAATGAAAGTTAGGTCACTGTCTCGGAATTGCGTGAAAACCCACATACCCACACCATTTTTCATGAGGATTCTAGAATGCCCAATATTGTTGGAAAATTCTCTGTTTGCGCCCTGAAGGAACAAAAAATAAATTTCAGGCTAATTTGAGGTCAAAAGAATGAACGTTTGTTCACTGTCTCGGAATTGCGTGAAAACCCACATACCCACAACATTTTTCATGAGGATTCTAGAATGCCCAATATTGTTGGAAAATTCATCTGTTTGGGCCTTGAACGGACAAAAACACATTTCATGCTAATTTGATGTCAAAAGAATGAAAGTTTGGTCACTATCTCGGAATTGCGTGACAACCCACATACCCCTTCCATTTTTCATGAGGATCCTAGAATGCCCTATATTGTTGTCAAATTCATCCTTTTGTGCCCTGAACGGATAAGAACGCTTTTCAGGCTAATTTGAGGTCAAAAGAATGAAAGTTAGGTCACTGTCTTGGAATTGCGTGAAAACCCACATACCCTCTCAATTTTACATCATGATTTTAGAATGCCAAATATTGTTTTCAAATTTATCCGTTTGGGCCCTCAACGGACAAAAACGCTTTTCAGGCTAATTTGAGGTCAAAAGAATGAACGTTTGGTCACTGTCTCGGAATTGCGTGAAAACCCACATACCCACACCATTTTTCATGAGGATTCTATAATGCCCAATATTGTTGGAAAATTCATCTGTTTGATCCCTGAACGAACAAAAACACATTTCAGGCAAATTTGAGGTCAAAAGAATGAAAGTTTGGTCACTGTCTCGGAAATGCGTGAAAACCCATATACCCTCTCAATTTTACATCATGATTTTAGAATGCCCAATATTGTTTTCAAATTCATCCGTTTGGGCCTGAACGGACAAAAACGCTTTTCAGGCTAAGTTGAGGTCAAAAGAATGAAAGTTTGGTCACTGTCTCGGAATTGCGTGAAAACCCACATACCCGCTCAATTTTACATCATGATTTTAGAATGCCCAATATTGTTTTCAAATTCATCCGTTTGGGCCTGAACAGACAAAAACGCTTTTCAGGCTAATTTGAGGTCAAAAGAATGAAAGTTAGGTCACTGTCTCGGAATTGCGTGAAAACCCACATACCCAATCCATTTTTCATGAGGATTCTAGAATGCCCAATATTGTTGGAAAATTCTCTGTTTGCGCCCTTAAGGAACAAAAAATAAATTTCAGGCTAATTTGAGGTCAAAAGAATGAAAGTTTGGTCACTGTCTCGGAATTGCGTGAATCCCCACATACCCGCTCAATTTTACATCATGATTTTAGAATGCCCAATATTGTTTTCAAATTCATCCCTTTGGTCCCTGAACGGACAAAAACACTTTTCAGGCTCATTTGAGGTCAAAAGAATGAAAGTTTGGTCACTGTCTCGGAATTGCGTGAAAACCCACATACCCGCTCAATTTTACATCATGATTTTAGAATGCCCAATATTGTTTTCAAATTCATCCGTTTGGGCCCTGAACGGACAAATACGCTTTTCAGGCTAATTTGAGGTCAAAAGAATGAAAGTTAGGTCACTGTCTCGGAATTGCGTGAAAACCCACATACCCACACCATTTTTCATGAGGATTCTAGAATGCCCAATATTGTTGGAAAATTCATCTGTTTGGGCCCTCAACGAACAAAAACACATTTCAGGCTAATTTGAGGTCAAAAGAATGAAAGTTTGGTCACTGTCTCAGAATTGCGTGAAAACCCACATACGCGCTCAATTTTACATCATGATTTTTGAATGCCAAATATTGTTTTCAAATTCATCCGTTTGGGCCCTGAACGGACAAAAACGCTTTTCAGGCTAATTTGAGGTCAAAAGAATGAAAGTTTGGTCACTGTCTCGGAATTGCGTGAAAACCCACATACCCGCTCAATTTTACATCATGATTTTAGAATGCCATATATTGTTTTCAAATTCATCCGTTTGGGCCCTGAACGGACAAAAACGCTTTTCAGGCTAATTTGAGGTCAAAAGAATGAAAGTTAGGTCACTGTCTCAGAATTCCGTGAAAACCCACATACCCACACCATTTTTCTTGAGGATTCTAGAATGCCCAATATTGTTTTCAAATTCATCCGTTTGGGCCCTCAACGGACAAAAACGCTTTTCAGGCTAATTTGAGGTCAAAAGAATGAAAGTTAGGTCACTGTCTCGGAATTGCGTGAAAACCCACATACCCACACCATTTTTCATGAGGATTCTAGAATGCCCAATATTGTTGAAAAATTCATCTGTTTGGGCCCTGAACGAACAAAAACACATTTCAGGCTAATTTGGGGTGAAAAGAATGAAAGTTTGGTCACTATCTCGGAATTGCGTGAATCCCCACATACCCGCTCAATTTTACATCATGATTTTAGAATGCCGAATATTGTTTTCAAATTCATCCCTTTGGTCCCTGAACGGACAAAAACACTTTTCAGGCTCATTTGAGGTCAAAAGAATGAAAGTTAGGTCACTGTCTCGGAATTGCGTGAAAACCCACATACCCGCTCAATTTTACATCATGATTTTAGAATGCCCAATATTGTTTTCAAATTCATCCGTTTGGGCCCTGAACGGACAAAAACGCTTTTCAGGCTAATTTGAGGTCAAAAGAATGAAAGTTAGGTCACTGTCTCGGAATTACGTGAAAACCCACATACCCACACCATTTTTCATGTGGATTCTAGAATGCCCAATATTGTTGGAAAATTCATCTGTTTGGGACCTAAACGAACAAAAACACATTTCAGGCTAATTTGAGGTCAAAAGAATGAATGTTTGGTCACTGTCTCGGAATTGCGTGAAAACCCACATACCCTCTCAATTTTACATCATGATTGTAGAATGCCCAATATTGTTTTCAAATTCATCCGTTTGGGCCCTGAACGGACAAAAACGCTTTTCAGGCTAATTTGAGGTCAAAAGAATGAAAGTTTGGTCACTGTCTCGGAATTGCGTGAAAACCCACATACCCGTTCAATTTTACATCATGAATTTAGAATGCCAAATATTGTTTTCAAATTCATCCGTTTGGGCCCTGAACGGACAAAAACGCTTTTTAGGCTAATTTGAGGTCAAAAGAATGAAAGTTTGGTCACTGTCTCGGAATTGCGTGAATCCCCACATACCCGCTCAATTTTACATCATGATTTTAGAATGCCCAATATTGTTTTCAAATTCATCCCTTTGGTCCCTGAACGGACAGAAACACTTTTCAGGCTCATTTGAGGTCAAAAGAATGAAAGTTAGGTCACTGTCTCGGAATTGCGTGAAAACCCACATACCCGCTCAATTTTACATCATGATTTTAGAATGCCCAATATTGTTTTCAAATTCATCCGTTTGGGCCCTGAACGGACAAAAACGCTTTTCAGGCTAATTTGAGGTCAAAAGAATGAAAGTTATGTCACTGTCTCGGAATTACGTGAAAACCCACATATCCACACCATTTTTCATGAGAATTCTAGAATGCCCAATATTGTTGGAAAATTCATCTGTTTGGGCCCTCAACGAACAAAAACACATTTCAGGCTAATTTGAGGTCAAAAGAATGAAAGTTAGGTCACTGTCTCGGAATTGCGTGAAAACCCACATACCCTCTCAATTTTACATCATGATTTTAGAATGCCCAATATTGTTTTCAAATTCATCCGTTTGGGCCCTCAACGGACAAAAACGCTTTTCAGGCTAATTTGAGGTCAAAAGAATGAAAGTTAGGTCACTGTCTCGGAATTGCGTGAAAACCCACATACCCACACCATTTTTCATGAGGATTCTAGAATGCCCAATATTGTTGAAAAATTCATCTGTTTGGGCCCTGAACGAACAAAAGCACATTTCAGGCTAATTTGGGGTGAAAAGAATGAAAGTTTGGTCACTATCTCGGAATTGCGTGAATCCCCACATACCCGCTCAATTTTACATCATGATTTTAGAATGCCCAATATTGTTTTCAAATTCATCCCTTTGGTCCCTGAACGGACAAAAACACTTTTCAGGCTCATTTAAGGTCAAAAGAATGAAAGTTAGGTCACTGTCTCGGAATTCCGTGAAAACCCACATACCCGCTCAATTTTACATCATGATTTTAGAATGCCCAATATTGTTTTCAAATTCATCCGTTTGGGCCCTGAACGGACAAAAACGCTTTTCAGGCTAATTTGAGGTCAAAAGAATGAAAGTTAGGTCACTGTCTCGGAATTACGTGAAAACCCACATACCCACACCATTTTTCATGAGGATTCTAGAATGCCCAATATTGTTGGAAAATTCATCTGTTTGGGCCCTAAACGAACAAAAACACATTTCAGGCTAATTTGAGGTCAAAAGAATGAAAGTTTGGTTACTGTCTCGGAATTGCGTGAAAACCCACATACCCTCTCAATTTTACATCATGATTGTAGAATGCCCAATATTGTTTTCAAATTCATCCGTTTGGGCCCTGAACGGACAAAAACGCTTTTCAGGCTAATTTGAGGTCAAAAGAATGAAAGTTTGGTCACTGTCTCGGAATTGCGTGAAAACCCACATACCCGTTCAATTTTACATCATGATTTTAGAATGCCAAATATTGTTTTCAAATTCATCCGTTTGGGCCCTGAACGGACAAAAACGCTTTTTAGGCTAATTTGAGGTCAAAAGAATGAAAGTTTGGTCACTGTCTCGGAATTGCGTGAATCCCCACATACCCGCTCAATTTTACATCATGATTTTAGAATGCCCAATATTGTTTTCAAATTCATCCCTTTGGTCCCTGAACGGACAGAAACACTTTTCAGGCTCATTTGAGGTCAAAAGAATGAAAGTTAGGTCACTGTCTCGGAATTGCGTGAAAACCCACATACCCGCTCAATTTTACATCATGATTTTAGAATGCCCAATATTGTTTTCAAATTCATCCGTTTGGGCCCTGAACGGACAAAAACGCTTTTCAGGCTAATTTGAGGTCAAAAGAATGAAAGTTATGTCACTGTCTCGGAATTACGTGAAAACCCACATATCCACACCATTTTTCATGCGAATTCTAGAATGCCCAATATTGTTGGAAAATTCATCTGTTTGGGCCCTCAACGAACAAAAACACATTTCAGGCTAATTTGAGGTCAAAAGAATGAAAGTTTGGTCACTATCTCGGAATTGCGTGAATCCTCACATACCCGCTCAATTTTACATCATGATTTTAGAATGCCCAATATTGTTTTCAAATTCATCCGTTTGGGCCCTGAACGGACAAAAACGCTTTTCAGGCTAATTTGAGGTCAAAAGAATGAAAGTTAGGTCACTGTCTCAGAATTGCGTGAAAACCCACATACCCTCTCAATTTTACATCATGATTTTAGAATGCCCAATATTGTTTTCAAATTCATCCGTTTGGGCCCTCAACGGACAAAAACGCTTTTCAGGCTAATTTGAGGTCAAAAGAATGAAAGTTAGGTCACTGTCTCGGAATTACGTGAAAACCCACATACCCACACCATTTTTCATGAGGATTCTAGAATGCCCAATATTGTTGGAAAATTCATCTGTTTGGGCCCTAAACGAACAAAAACACATTTCAGGCTAATTTGAGGTCAAAAGAATGAAAGTTTGGTCACTGTCTCGGAATTGCGTGAAAACCCACATACCCTCTCAATTTTACATCATGATTGTAGAATGCCCAATATTGTTTTCAAATTCATCCGTTTGGGCCCTGAACGGGCAAAAACGCTTTTCAGGCTAATTTGAGGTCAAAAGAATGAAAGTTTGGTCACTGTCTCGGAATTGCTTGAAAACCCACATACCCGTTCAATTTTACATCATGATTTTAGAATGCCAAATATTGTTTTCAAATTCATCCGTTTGGGCCCTGAACGGATAAAAACGCTTTTTAGGCTAATTTGAGGTCAAAAGAATGAAAGTTTGGTCACTGTCTCGGAATTGCGTGAATCCCCACATACCCGCTCAATTTTACATCATGATTTTAGAATGCCCAATATTGTTTTCAAATTCATCCCTTTGGTCCCTGAACGGACAGAAACACTTTTCAGGCTCATTTGAGGTCAAAAGAATGAAAGTTAGGTCACTGTCTCGGAATTGCGTGAAAACCCACATACCCGCTCAATTTTACATCATGATTTTAGAATGCCTAATATTGTTTTCAAATTCATCCGTTTGGGCCCTGAACGGACAAAAACGCTTTTCAGGCTAATTTGATGATGTGATCCAGAATCAACAAGTTGTCCCTTCAAATTCAAGTGACATCTCTTCCATTTCAAATGATCATTATCAAATTCCAACTCAACAAATCATGAGAGCACAAGCTAAAATATTCAAGGAAGCATTGATTGGGCTGATTGAAGAAGTTGTTGTAAATCAAGTAGCAATTGGATCAATGAATCTGATTTACAAAACAAAGATGCTGAAAACGTCACTAAGTTCATTTGTGCTAAATATGGAGTTGTTAATCAAGTTTTGGGCTTGGAAACTTCAAAACAAAGAGCTTGGGCCTAGTACTACACATGGGAGGCTCATTTGGGCCTAAATAAGCACATTTTGAGTCTTAATTTGCTGAATACATCTTCTTGAAGTTAGGTGTGCGAAAATCAACAAGGGGTTGGTGGAAGATTTGACTTTTGGTTTCTTTAAGCATTTGTATTTGATTTTTCAAGTTTCTTCTAGATTCTATTAGACTTTTGTGTTTATTTTATTAGACTTTTAGGTTTCCTAGCACATGGTTTTACAATTTGTATTTTCTATGTTCAGATTTGCACCTACTACAATTAGGACATATTTCCCTATAAATACTTGGTGCTTCTTCATTTGTAAGACACAATTCAGATTTGAATCATAAATGAAAGTTGCACTTCTGCACTTTGTTTCTTGAGAGTGGATTCTCTCTAAGGGTTCTTTTTAGAACTAACAAACTTATCAAGGCTTGATCAACCTTGTGGCGTTTTCCAACACTTCGGGTCCTTGTTCTTTCATGTTCAAGGGTTCAAGTGGATCGTCGATCTGTGTTTAGCTTTCTTGGGGTGTGTATATTTCAGAATTGGTTGTGGGTTCGTGGGATCTTCCCTTGTGGGTTCGCACCATCTTGGTATCAGAGCTTCGAATCTAAACTCAGGTCATATCTATCTGTTCTTCATTTCCATTTTCATTTTAAGTTTTGTGCTTTGTTCTTGTGTCTGTCCGTGTCCAGATTTATTACTTCTGTTCGTGAAGTTTTCCTTTGTGTTTTCCAATATTTAGTATGTCAAATTCATAGTTCAGAATCTCTTCTTTCATCTCGGTTTGGAATCGTTTCAATCCGATTTGTCATTTGTGAGTTCAATCTATTTTAATCTAGTTGTGTTTTCTGGAAATTCTGGGCTTATTCATCTTCGTTTTTCCAGAACGTCCTAAAATCTTCTGTCCTTGTTTGACCACTTTTCCTTTGTGTTTTTCATCATTCAATAGGTCCTTTTCATATTTTAGAATCTCATCTTTCTGTTCGTTTTAGTATCAACTCAATCCAAAATTTCCACTGTGAGTTATAGTCTTTCCAATATAGACGCTTTTCTGGAATTTCTGGGTTCAGATTTCTTGAGTTTTGTTGTTTGTGATAAATCCTCTTTAAATTTCAGTAGAGGAGAAAAACAAAAAAAGAAAAAACAAAGACAAGAGCATCAGAAAAAGAAAAAGAAAAAAAAATATTTGATAAGAGACAAAAAAAATACTGGAAAAAAAAAGATTGTGTTGGAAGTGTTTTGAGCAATATCTATTGTCATATCCAGAATTTGTGAAGTTTGTGTCATACTCTTGAGTTCCCTGAATTTCCTCTTTCAATACTCATATTGATATTCCATATTTCTAAGTGTTGTGTTGATTCTGCAAATTGTGATTGCTTTGATTATGAATTGCTTAGTTCTTTAAAGTGCCTCAAGAGAAATCTAAGAGTGGAAAAAGGCAAGAGTGAACTACATCAATTTAAAAGCCAAATTTGAGTGAAACACGAGTGACACAAAATTGTTTGAGTGAAATATGAGAGTAGAGTGGTGAGGTCCATTTTTCTCTAAATCTAACTTTTCAGGTATCATCAATATGTATGATGAAAATGAGCTTCAAACATATTTTGACTCCTTACTAAAAGGACTTCAAAGGTTTACTGATGAAGCAGAGCAATGGATGTCTAGTCACAATTCCAAATCAAAAAGAGAATTCCAAAGAAATCTCCAGAAGTTGAAACAAGATTCCATGACTGTTGATGAATATTTTCAAGAGTTGGAATTAGCTATGATTAGAGCTAGAGTGAAAGAAACTTCAAAAGCCACTAAGGATCGCTTTGTGAATGGGCTTAATCCTGAATTAGCTTCTTTTGCAAAGACCGTAAGCTTCTTGGACATTGATCTTTTGGTTCAATTTGTTGCTGAGCATGAGCAAAAAATCAAGCAAAAAATATGTTCAGAACGTAGCTCCAATGCAAAGGAGATTGAAAGTTTCAATGTTACAGTTTCTAATGATGAGCAAGTGCTAGCTAAGGAGGAAGAAGTAGTGAATGTTGAAAGTCTTGCTGACCATTGTGTGGAAGAAGACCTTCTTATTCCAAACACCAATCTTGTGGTTGAAGAAGCTCCTCTCAATCATGAAAAGAAAAGTAAACATATGAGTGAGAGTGATTTCAATGAAACTGTTTTAGAGAGAAAAATTCAGTTTGAGGGAGAAAAAGATATTGAGAGCATAGAGTGTTGTCAAAATAAAGAAAACAAAAATGAGAGTGAAGAATTTATTGAAAAGAAAGACGAAAAGAGTTGTAAGAAAAGTGAGGTTAAGAGTGATTGCAAGGGTATTGTTACTAATGATCTTAATCATTATTTGCCTTGTGATTTTGTTGTGTTGCAGGGATTCTTGGATTTGATTCCTAAGAAGCCACCCGATGGACTCTTATCTTCAAGAAGCAATAAACTTTCATTTCCTTCAAGTGACATTGAAAAACATTCTGGTTCTCTAAAGTTTGATATTCTTGAAAACTTGCTACCTTGTGATTTTGATGTGTTGCAGGTGTTCTTGGATTTGATTCCTAAAAAGCCACCTGATGGATTCTTATCTTCAAATAGCATTTCATTTGCATCAAGTGACTTTGAAAAACATTACGTTTCTCTAAAGTTTGATATTCATGATAACTTGCTGCCCTTAAGATGCCTTGAACTCAACACTTTGAATTTTCATTGTCCCATGGATTTTGCTGTTTGTAGGTGTTCTTATATGCATGTTGCAGCTTGTTTTGATGATACTCTTATTTATAGCAACAAACATGATGAGCATGTGGATCATTTGCTATGTGTGCTTGAAGTTTTGAGAAAGGAACAATTGTTTTCAATTCTGGAAAATTCTGATTGTTGCATGGAAAACATTGATTTCCTTTGTTATGTGTATTTGCTTGGTCAAGGTAAGCTCAACAAAAGGCATACATGCTGGCTGAAATTTATTGAGACATTTCCATATGTCACCATATATAAGAAAGGTAAAGAGAATGTTGTTGTTGAAGTATTGTCAAAAAGGTATAGTGCTCTTTCTTCTCTAAATACCATATTGCTTGGATTTGAATATGGTGAGGAAATCTATGGAAATGATATTGGCTTTGCTGAATTGTTTCTTCCTTGTGAAATTGAGCATTATGCATCCAAAGCCTACAAACAAAGAAGCTGTGTTCATTTTAAACATGTTGTTGCTTACAAGATTGATCTAGCTTGTGAGTATATTGTTATTGTTACTTTTAATGCGGCTGATATATGTCCATTTGATCCAGGTGGAGATTCGTGGACGAATCATTTTGAGGAGAGAGGGAATGATGCGACCCAGAATCAACAAATTAACTCTCCAAATTCAAGTCAAGATTCGAGGACGAATCCTTTTGAGGAGAGAGGGAATGATGTGATCCAGAATCAACAAGTTGTCCCTTCAAATTCAAGTGACATCTCTTCCATTTCAAATGATCATTATCAAATTCCAACTCAACAAATCATGAGAGCACAAGCTAAAATATTCAAGGAAGCATTGATTGGGCTGATTGAAGAAGTTGTTGTAAATCAAGTAGCAATTGGATCAATGAATCTGATTTACAAAACAAAGATGCTGAAAACGTCACTAAGTTCATTTGTGCTAAATATGGAGTTGTTAATCAAGTTTTGGGCTTGGAAACTTCAAAACAAAGAGCTTGGGCCTAGTACTACACATGGGAGGCTCATTTGGGCCTAAATAAGCACATTTTGAGTCTTAATTTGCTGAATACATCTTCTTGAAGTTAGGTGTGCGAAAATCAACAAGGGGTTGGTGGAAGATTTGACTTTTGGTTTCTTTAAGCATTTGTATTTGATTTTTCAAGTTTCTTCTAGATTCTATTAGACTTTTGTGTTTATTTTATTAGACTTTTAGGTTTCCTAGCACATGGTTTTACAATTTGTATTTTCTATGTTCAGATTTGCACCTACTACAATTAGGACATATTTCCCTATAAATACTTGGTGCTTCTTCATTTGTAAGACACAATTCAGATTTGAATCATAAATGAAAGTTGCACTTCTGCACTTTGTTTCTTGAGAGTGGATTCTCTCTAAGGGTTCTTTTTAGAACTAACAAACTTATCAAGGCTTGATCAACCTTGTGGCGTTTTCCAACACTTCGGGTCCTTGTTCTTTCATGTTCAAGGGTTCAAGTGGATCGTCGATCTGTGTTTAGCTTTCTTGGGGTGTGTATATTTCAGAATTGGTTGTGGGTTCGTGGGATCTTCCCTTGTGGGTTCGCACCATTTGAGGTCAAAAGAATGAAAGTTATGTCACTGTCTCGGAATTACGTGAAAACCCACATATCCACACCATTTTTCATGAGAATTCTAGAATGCCCAATATTGTTGGAAAATTCATCTGTTTGGGCCCTCAACGAACAAAAACACATTTCAGGCTAATTTAAGGTCAAAAGAATGAAAGTTTGGTCACTATCTCGGAATTGCGTGAATCCTCACATACCCGCTCAATTTTACATCATGATTTTAGAATGCCCAATATTGTTTTCAAATTCATCCGTTTGGGCCCTGAACGGACAAAAACGCTTTTCAGGCTAATTTGAGGTCAAAAGAATGAAAGTTAGGTCACTGTCTCGGAATTGCGTGAAAACCCACATACCCTCTCAATTTTACATCATGATTTTAGAATGCCCAATATTGTTTTCAAATTCATCCGTTTGGGCCCTGAACGGATAAAAACGCTTTTTAGGCTAATTTGAGGTCAAAAGAATGAAAGTTTGGTCACTGTCTCGGAATTGCGTGAATCCCCACATACCCGCTCAATTTTACATCATGATTTTAGAATGCCCAATATTGTTTTCAAATTCATCCCTTTGGTCCCTGAACGGACAGAAACACTTTTCAGGCTCATTTGAGGTCAAAAGAATGAAAGTTAGGTCACTGTCTCGGAATTGCGTGAAAACCCACATACCCGCTCAATTTTACATCATGATTTTAGAATGCCTAATATTGTTTTCAAATTCATCCGTTTGGGCCCTGAACGGACAAAAACGCTTTTCAGGCTAATTTGAGGTCAAAAGAATGAAAGTTATGTCACTGTCTCGGAATTACGTGAAAACCCACATATCCACACCATTTTTCATGAGAATTCTAGAATGCCCAATATTGTTGGAAAATTCATCTGTTTGGGCCCTCAACGAACAAAAACACATTTCAGGCTAATTTGAGGTCAAAAGAATGAAAGTTTGGTCACTATCTCGGAATTGCGTGAATCCTCACATACCCGCTCAATTTTACATCATGATTTTAGAATGCCCAATATTGTTTTCAAATTCATCCGTTTGGGCCCTGAACGGACAAAAACGCTTTTCAGGCTAATTTGAGGTCAAAAGAATGAAAGTTAGGTCACTGTCTCGGAATTGCGTGAAAACCCACATACCCTCTCAATTTTACATCATGATTTTAGAATGCCCAATATTGTTTTCAAATTCATCCGTTTGGGCCCTCAACGGACAAAAACGCTTTTCAGGCTAATTTGAGGTCAAAAGAATGAAAGTTAGGTCACTGTCTCGGAATTGCGTGAAAACCCACATACCCACACCATTTTTCATGAGGATTCTAGAATGCCCAATATTGTTGAAAAATTCATCTGTTTGGGCCCTGAACGAACAAAAACACATTTCAGGCTAATTTGGGGTGAAAAGAATGAAAGTTTGGTCACTATCTCGGAATTGCGTGAATCCCCACATACCCGCTCAATTTTACATCATGATTTTAGAATGCCCAATATTGTTTTCAAATTCATCCCTTTGGTCCCTGAACGGACAAAAACGCTTTTCAGGCTAATTTGAGGTCAAAAGAATGAAAGTTATGTCACTGTCTCGGAATTACGTGAAAACCCACATATCCACACCATTTTTCATGAGAATTCTAGAATGCCCAATATTGTTGGAAAATTCATCTGTTTGGGCCCTCAACGAACAAAAACACATTTCAGGCTAATTTGAGGTCAAAAGAATGAAAGTTTGGTCACTATCTCGGAATTGCGTGAATCCTCACATACCCGCTCAATTTTACATCATGATTTTAGAATGCCCAATATTGTTTTCAAATTCATCCGTTTGGGCCCTGAACGGACAAAAACGCTTTTCAGGCTAATTTGAGGTCAAAAGAATGAAAGTTAGGTCACTGTCTCAGAATTCCGTGAAAACCCACATACCCACACCATTTTTCTTGAGGATTCTAGAATGCCCAATATTGTTTTCAAATTCATCCGTTTGGGCCCTCAACGGACAAAAACGCTTTTCAAGCTAATTTGAGGTCAAAAGAATGAAAGTTAGGTCACTGTCTCGGAATTGCGTGAAAACCCACATACCCACACCATTTTTCATGAGGATTCTAGAATGCCCAATATTGTTGAAAAATTCATCTGTTTGGGCCCTGAACGAACAAAAACACATTTCAGGCTAATTTGGGGTGAAAAGAATGAAAGTTTGGTCACTTTCTCGGAATTGCGTGAATCCCCACATACCCGCTCAATTTTACATCATGATTTTAGAATGCCCAATATTGTTTTCAAATTCATTTCTTTGGTCCCTGAACGGACAAAAACACTTTTCAGGCTCATTTGAGGTCAAAAGAATGAAAGTTAGGTCACTGTCTCGGAATTGCGTGAAAACCCACATACCCGCTCAATTTTACATCATGATTTTAGAATGCCCAATATTGTTTTCAAATTCATCCGTTTGGGCCCTGAACGGACAAAAACGCTTTTCAGGCTAATTTGAGGTCAAAAGAATGAAAGTTAGGTCACTGTCTCGGAATTACGTGAAAACCCACATACCCACACCATTTTTCATGAGGATTCTAGAATGCCCAATATTGTTGGAAAATTCATCTGTTTGGGACCTAAACGAACAAAAACACATTTCAGGCTAATTTGAGGTCAAAAGAATGAAAGTTTGGTCACTGTCTCGGAATTGCGTGAAAACCCACATACCCTCTCAATTTTACATCATGATTGTAGAATGCCCAATATTGTTTTCAAATTCATCCGTTTGGGCCCTGAACGGACAAAAACGCTTTTCAGGCTAATTTGAGGTCAAAAGAATGAAAGTTTGGTCACTGTCTCGGAATTGCGTGAAAACCCACATACCCGTTCAATTTTACATCATGATTTTAGAATGCCAAATATTGTTTTCAAATTCATCCGTTTGGGCCCTGAACGGACAAAAACGCTTTTTAGGCTAATTTGAGGTCAAAAGAATGAAAGTTTGGTCACTGTCTCGGAATTGCGTGAATCCCCACATACCCGCTCAATTTTACATCATGATTTTAGAATGCCCAATATTGTTTTCAAATTCATCCCTTTGGTCCCTGAACGGACAGAAACACTTTTCAGGCTCATTTGAGGTCAAAAGAATGAAAGTTAGGTCACTGTCTCGGAATTGCGTGAAAACCCACATACCCGCTCAATTTTACATCATGATTTTAGAATGCCCAATATTGTTTTCAAATTCATCCGTTTGGGCCCTGAACGGACAAAAACGCTTTTCAGGCTAATTTGAGGTCAAAAGAATGAAAGTTATGTCACTGTCTCGGAATTACGTGAAAACCCACATATCCACACCATTTTTCATGAGAATTCTAGAATGCCCAATATTGTTGGAAAATTCATCTGTTTGGGCCCTCAACGAACAAAAACACATTTCAGGCTAATTTGGGGTGAAAAGAATGAAAGTTTGGTCACTATCTCGGAATTGCGTGAATCCCCACATACCCGCTCAATTTTACATCATGATTTTAGAATGCCCGATATTGTTTTCAAATTCATCCCTTTGGTCCCTGAACGGACAAAAACACTTTTCAGGCTCATTTAAGGTCAAAAGAATGAAAGTTAGGTCACTGTCTCGGAATTGCGTGAAAACCCACATACCCGCTCAATTTTACATCATGATTTTAGAATGCCCAATATTGTTTTCAAATTCATCCGTTTGGGCCCTGAACGGACAAAAACGCTTTTCAGGCTAATTTGAGGTCAAAAGAATGAAAGTTAGGTCACTGTCTCGGAATTACGTGAAAACCCACATACCCACACCATTTTTCATGAGGATTCTAGAATGCCCAATATTGTTGGAAAATTCATCTGTTTGGGCCCTAAACGAACAAAAACACATTTCAGGCTAATTTGAGGTCAAAAGAATGAAAGTTTGGTTACTGTCTCGGAATTGCGTGAAAACCCACATACCCTCTCAATTTTACATCATTATTGTAGAATGCCCAATATTGTTTTCAAATTCATCCGTTTGGGCCCTGAACGGACAAAAACGCTTTTCAGGCTAATTTGAGGTCAAAAGAATGAAAGTTTGGTCACTGTCTCGGAATTGCGTGAAAACCCACATACCCGTTCAATTTTACATCATGATTTTAGAATGCCAAATATTGTTTTCAAATTCATCCGTTTGGGCCCTGAACGGACAAAAACGCTTTTTAGGCTAATTTGAGGTCAAAAGAATGAAAGTTTGGTCACTGTCTCGGAATTGCGTGAATCCCCACATACCCGCTCAATTTTACATCATGATTTTAGAATGCCCAATATTGTTTTCAAATTCATCCCTTTGGTCCCTGAACGGACAGAAACACTTTTCAGGCTCATTTGAGGTCAAAAGAATGAAAGTTAGGTCACTGTCTCGGAATTGCGTGAAAACCCACATACCCGCTCAATTTTACATCATGATTTTAGAATGCCCAATATTGTTTTCAAATTCATCCGTTTGGGCCCTGAACGGACAAAAACGCTTTTCAGGCTAATTTGAGGTCAAAAGAATGAAAGTTATGTCACTGTCTCGGAATTACGTGAAAACCCACATATCCACACCATTTTTCATGAGAATTCTAGAATGCCCAATATTGTTGGAAAATTCATCTGTTTGGGCCCTGAACGAACAAAAACACATTTCAGGCTAATTTGAGGTCAAAAGAATGAAAGTTTGGTCACTATCTCGGAATTGCGTGAATCCTCACATACCCGCTCAATTTTACATCATGATTTTAGAATGCCCAATATTGTTTTCAAATTCATCCGTTTGGGCCCTGAACGGACAAAAACGCTTTTCAGGCTAATTTGAGGTCAAAAGAATGAAAGTTAGGTCACTGTCTCAGAATTGCGTGAAAACCCACATACCCTCTCAATTTTACATCATGATTTTAGAATGCCCAATATTGTTTTCAAATTCATCCGTTTGGGCCCTCAACGGACAAAAACGCTTTTCAGGCTAATTTGAGGTCAAAAGAATGAAAGTTAGGTCACTGTCTCGGAATTACGTGAAAACCCACATACCCACACCATTTTTCATGAGGATTCTAGAATGCCCAATATTGTTGGAAAATTCATCTGTTTGGGCCCTAAACGAACAAAAACACATTTCAGGCTAATTTGAGGTCAAAAGAATGAAAGTTTGGTCACTGTCTCGGAATTGCGTGAAAACCCACATACCCTCTCAATTTTACATCATGATTGTAGAATGCCCAATATTGTTTTCAAATTCATCCGTTTGGGCCCTGAACGGGCAAAAACGCTTTTCAGGCTAATTTGAGGTCAAAAGAATGAAAGTTTGGTCACTGTCTCGGAATTGCGTGAAAACCCACATACCCTCTCAATTTTACATCATGATTTTAGAATGCCCAATATTGTTTTCAAATTCATCCGTTTGGGCCCTCAACGGACAAAAACGCTTTTCAGGCTAATTTGAGGTCAAAAGAATGAAAGTTAGGTCACTGTCTCGGAATTGCGTGAAAACCCACATACCCACACCATTTTTCATGAGGATTCTAGAATGCCCAATATTGTTGAAAAATTCATCTGTTTGGGCCCTGAACGAACAAAAACACATTTCAGGCTAATTTGGGGTGAAAAGAATGAAAGTTTGGTCACTATCTCGGAATTGCGTGAATCCCCACATACCCGCTCAATTTTACATCATGATTTTAGAATGCCCAATATTGTTTTCAAATTCATCCCTTTGGTCCCTGAACGGACAAAAACGCTTTTCAGGCTAATTTGAGGTCAAAAGAATGAAAGTTATGTCACTGTCTCGGAATTACGTGAAAACCCACATATCCACACCATTTTTCATGAGAATTCTAGAATGCCCAATATTGTTGGAAAATTCATCTGTTTGGGCCCTCAACGAACAAAAACACATTTCAGGCTAATTTGAGGTCAAAAGAATGAAAGTTTGGTCACTATCTCGGAATTGCGTTAATCCTCACATACCCGCTCAATTTTACATCATGATTTTAGAATGCCCAATATTGTTTTCAAATTCATCCGTTTGGGCCCTGAACGGACAAAAACGCTTTTCAGGCTAATTTGAGGTCAAAAGAATGAAAGTTAGGTCACTGTCTCGGAATTGCGTGAAAACCCACATACCCTCTCAATTTTACATCATGATTTTAGAATGCCCAATATTGTTTTCAAATTCATCCGTTTGGGCCCTCAACGGACAAAAACGCTTTTCAGGCTAATTTGAGGTCAAAAGAATGAAAGTTAGGTCACTGTCTCGGAATTGCGTGAAAACCCACATACCCACACCAATTTTCATGAGGATTCTAGAATGCCCAATATTGTTGAAAAATTCATCTGTTTGGGCCCTGAACGAACAAAAACACATTTCAGGCTAATTTGGGGTGAAAAGAATGAAAGTTTGGTCACTATCTCGGAATTGCGTGAATCCCCACATACCCGCTCAATTTTACATCATGATTTTAGAATGCCCAATATTGTTTTCAAATTCATCCCTTTGGTCCCTGAACGGACAAAAACGCTTTTCAGGCTAATTTGAGGTCAAAAGAATGAAAGTTATGTCACTGTCTCGAAATTACGTGAAAACCCACATATCCACACCATTTTTCATGAGAATTCTAGAATGCCCAATATTGTTGGAAAATTCATCTGTTTGGGCCCTCAACGAACAAAAACACATTTCAGGCTAATTTGAGGTCAAAAGAATGAAAGTTTGGTCACTATCTCGGAATTGCGTTAATCCTCACATACCCGCTCAATTTTACATCATGATTTTAGAATGCCCAATATTGTTTTCAAATTCATCCGTTTGGGCCCTGAACGGACAAAAATGCTTTTTAGGCTAATTTGAGGTCAAAAGAATGAAAGTTTGGTCACTGTCTCGGAATTGCGTGAATCCCCACATACCCGCTCAATTTTACATCATGATTTTAGAATGCCCAATATTGTTTTCAAATTCATCCCTTTGGTCCCTGAACGGACAGAAACACTTTTCAGGCTCATTTGAGGTCAAAAGAATGAAAGTTAGGTCACTGTCTCGGAATTGCGTGAAAACCCACATACCCGCTCAATTTTACATCATGATTTTAGAATGCCCAATATTGTTTTCAAATTCATCCATTTGGGCCCTGAACGGACAAAAACGCTTTTCAGGCTAATTTGAGGTCAAAAGAATGAAAGTTATGTCACTGTCTCGGAATTGCGTGAATCCCCACATACCCGCTCAATTTTACATCATGATTTTAGAAAGCCAAATATTGTTTTCAAATTCATCCGTTTGGGCGCTGAACGGACAAAAACGCTTTTCAGGCTAATTTGAGGTCAAAAGAATGAAAGTTAGGTCACTGTCTCGGAATTGCGTGAAACCCACATACCCTCTCAATTTTACATCATGATTTTCGAATGCCCAATATTGTTTTCAAATTCGTCCGTTTGGGCTATCAACGGACAAAAACGCTTTTCAGGCTAATTTGAGGTCAAAAGAATGAAAGTTTGGTCACTGTCTCGGATTTCCGTGAATCCCCACATACCCGCTCAATTTTACATCATGATTTTAGAACGCCCAATATTGTTTTCAAATTCATCCCTTTGGTCCCTGAACGGACAAAAACACTTTTCAGGCTCATTTGAGGTCAAAAGAATGAAAGTTAGGTCACTGTCTCGGAATTGCGTGAAAACCCACATACCCGCTCAATTTTACATCATGATTTTAGAATGCCCAATATTGTTTTCAAATTCATCCGTTTAGGCCCTGAACGGACAAAAACGCTTTTCAGGCTAATTTGAGGTCAAAAGAATGAAAGTTTGGTCACTGTCTCGGAATTGCGTGAAAACCCACATACCCGCTCAATTTTACATCATGATTTTAGAATGCCAAATATTGTTTTCAAATTCATCCGTTTGGGCGCTGAACGGACAAAAACGCTTTTCAGGCTAATTTGAGGTCAAAAGAATGAAAGTTAGGTCACTGTCTCGGAATTGCGTGAAACCCACATACCCTCTCAATTTTACATCATGATTTTCGAATGCCCAATATTGTTTTCAAATTCATCCGGTTGGGCCCTGAACGGACAAAAACGCTTTTCAGGCTAATTTGAGGTCAAAAGAATGAAAGTTAGGTCACTGTCTCGGAATTGCGTGAAAACCCACATACCCGCTCAATTTTACATCATGATTTTAGAATGCCAAATATTGTTTTCAAATTCATCCGTTTGGGCGCTGAACGGACAAAAACGCTTTTCAGGCTAATTTGAGGTCAAAAGAATGAAAGTTTGGTCACTGTCTCGGAATTGCGTGAAAACCCACATACCCGCTCAATTTTACATCATGATTTTAGAATGCCAAATATTGTTTTCAAATTCATCCGTTTGGGCGCTGAACGGACAAAAACGCTTTTCAGGCTAATTTGAGGTCAAAAGAATGAAAGTTAGGTCACTGTCTCGGAATTGCGTGAAACCCACATACCCTCTCAATTTTACATCATGATTTTCGAATGCCCAATATTGTTTTCAAATTCATCCGTTTGGGCCCTGAACGGACAAAAACGCTTTTCAGGCTAATTTGAGGTCAAAAGAATGAAAGTTAGGTAACTGTCTCGAAATTGCGTGAAAACCCACAGACCCTCTCAATTTTACATCATGATTTTAGAATGCCCAATATTGTTTTCAAATTCGTCCGTTTGGGCTATCAACGGACAAAAACGCTTTTCAGGCTAATTTGAGGTCAAAAGAATGAAAGTTTGGTCACTGTCTCGGAATTCCGTGAATCCCCACATACCCGCTCAATTTTACATCATGATTTTAGAACGCCCAATATTGTTTTCAGATTCATCCCTTTGGTCCCTGAACGGACAAAAACACTTTTCAGGCTAATTTGAGGTCAAAAGAATGAAAGTTAGGTCACTGTCTCGGAATTGCGTGAAAACCCACATACCCGCTCAATTTTACATCATGATTTTAGAATGCCCAATATTGTTTTCAAATTCATCCGTTTGAGCCCTGAACGGACAAAAACGCTTTTCAGGCTAATTTGAGGTCAAAAGAATGAAAGTTAGGTCACTGTCTCGGAATTACGTGAAAACCCACATACCCACACCATTTTTCATGAGGATTCTAGAATGCCCAATATTGTTGGAAAATTCATCTGTTTGGGCCCTCAACGAACAAAAACACATTTCAGGCTAATTTGAGGTCAAAAGAATGAAAGTTTGGTCACTGTCTCGGAATTGCGTGAAAACCCACATACCCTCTCAATTTTACATCATGATTGTAGAATGCCCAATATTGTTTTCAAATTCATCCGTTTGGGCCCTGAACGGACAAAAACGCTTTTCAGGCTAATTTGAGGTCAAAAGAATGAAAGTTTGGTCACTGTCTCGGAATTGCGTGAAAACCCACATACCCGTTCAATTTTACATCATGATTTTAGAATGCCAAATATTGTTTTCAAATTCATCCGTTTGGGCCCTGAACGGACAAAAACGCTTTTCAGGCTAATATTAGGTCAAAAGAATGAAAGTTAGGTCACTGTCTCGGAATTGCGTGAAAACCCACATACCCTCTCAATTTTACATCATGATTTTCGAATGCCCAATATTGTTTTCAAATTCATCCGTTTGGGCCCTGAACGGACAAAAACGCTTTTCAGGCTAATTTGAGGTCAAAAGAATGAAAGTTAGGTCACTGTCTCGGAATTGCGTGAAAACCCACATACCCTCTCAATTTTACATCATGATTTTAGAATGCCCAATATTGTTTTCAAATTCGTCCGTTTGGGCCATCAACGGACAAAAACGCTTTTCAGGCTAATTTGAGGTCAAAAGAATGAAAGTTTGGTCACTGTCTCGGAATTGCGTGAATCCCCACATACCCGCTCAATTTTACATCATGATTTTAGAATGCCCAATATTGTTGGAAAATTCATCCCTTTGGTCCCTGAACGGACAAAAACACTTTTCAGGCTCATTTGAGGTCAAAAGAATGAAAGTTAGGTCACTGTCTCGGAATTGCGTGATAACCCACATACCCGCTCAATTTTACATCATGATTTTAGAATGCCCAATATTGTTTTCAAATTCATCCGTTTGGGCCCTGAACGGACAAAAACGCTTTTCAGGCTAATTTGAGGTCAAAAGAATGAAAGTTAGGTCACTGTCTCGGGATTACGTGAAAACCCACATACCCACACCATTTTTCATGAGGATTCTAGAATGCCCAATATTGTTGGAAAATTCATCTGTTTGGGCCCTAAACGAACAAAAACACATTTCAGGCTAATTTGAGGTCAAAAGAATGAAAGTTTGGTCACTGTCTCGGAATTGCGTGAAAACCCACATACCCTCTCAAATTTACATCATGATTGTAGAATGCCCAATATTGTTTTCAAATTCATCCGTTTGGGCCCTGAACGGACAAAAACGCTTTTCAGGCTAATTTGAGGTCAAAAGAATGAAAGTTTGGTCACTGTCTCGGAATTGCGTGAAAACCCACATACCCGGTCAATTTTACATCATGATTTTAGAATGCCAAATATTGTTTTCAAATTCATCCGTTTGGGCCCTGAATGGACAAAAACGCTTTTCAGGCTAATTTGAGGTCAAAAGAATGTAAGTTAGGTCACTGTCTCGGAATTGCGTGAAAACCCACATACCCTCTCAATTTTACATCATGATTTTCGAATGCCCAATATTGTTTTCAAATTCATCCGTTTGGGCCCTGAACGGACAAAAACGCTTTTCAGGCTAATTTGAGGTCAAAATAATGAAAGTTAGGTCACTGTCTCGGAATTGCGTGAAAACCCACATACCCACACCATTTTTCATGAGGATTCTAGAATGCCCAATATTGTTGGAAAATTCATCTGTTTGGGCCCTGAACGAACAAAAACACATTTCAGGCTAAGTTGAGGTCAAAAGAATGAAAGTTTGGTGACTGTCTCGGAATTGCGTGAATCCCCACATACCCGCTCAATTTTACATCATGATTTTAGAATGCCCAATATTGTTTTCAAATTCATCCTTTTGGGCCCTGAACGGAGAAAAACGCTTTTCAGGCTAATTTGAGGTCAAAAGAATGAAAGTTAGGTCACTGTCTTGGAATTGCGTGAAAACCCACATACCCTCTCAATTTTACATCATGATTTTAGAATGCCCAATATTGTTTTCAAATTCATCCGTTTGGGCCCTCAACGGACAAAAACGCTTTTCAGGCTAATTTGAGGTCAAAAGAATGAAAGTTTGGTCACTGTCTCGGAATTGCGTGAAAACCCACATACCCTCTCAATTTTACATCATGATTTTCGAATGCCCAATATTGTTTTCAAATTCATCCGTTTGGGCCCTGAACGGACAAAAACGCTTTTCAGGCTAATTTGAGGTCAAAAGAATGAAAGTTAGGTCACTGTCTCGGAATTGCGTGAAAACCCACATACACACACCATTTTTCTTGAGGATTCTAGAATGCCCAATATTGTTTTCAAATTCATCTGTTTGGGCCCTAAACGAACAAAAACACATTTCAGGCTAATTTGAGGTCAAAAGAATGAAAGTTTGGTCACTGTCTCGGAATTGCGTGAAAACCCACATACCCTCTCAAATTTACATCATGATTGTAGAATGCCCAATATTGTTTTCAAATTCATCCGTTTGGGCCCTGAACGGACAAAAACGCTTTTCAGGCTAATTTGAGGTCAAAAGAATGAAAGTTTGGTCACTGTCTCGGAATTGCGTGAAAACCCACATACACTCTCAATTTTACATCATGATTTTCGAATGCCCAATATTGTTTTCAAATTCATCCGTTTGGGCCCTGAATGGACAAAAACGCTTTTCAGGCTAATTTGAGGTCAAAAGAATGAAAGTTAGGTCACTGTCTCGGAATTGCGTGAATCCCCACATACCCGCTCAATTTTACATCATGATTTTAGAATGCCCAATATTGTTTTCAAATTCATCCTTTTGGGCCCTGAACGGAGAAAAACGCTTTTCAGGCTAATTTGAGGTCAAAAGAATGAAAGTTAGGTCACTGTCTTGGAATTGCGTGAAAACCCACATACCCTCTCAATTTTACATCATGATTTTAGAATGCCCAATATTGTTTTCAAATTCATCCGTTTGGGCCCTCAACGGACAAAAACGCTTTTCAGGCTAATTTGAGGTCAAAAGAATGAAAGTTTGGTGACTGTCTCGGAATTGCGTGAATCCCCACATACCCGCTCAATTTTACATCATGATTTTAGAATGCCCAATATTGTTTTCAAATTCATCCTTTTGGGCCCTGAACGGAGAAAAACGCTTTTCAGGCTAATTTGAGGTCAAAAGAATGAAAGTTAGGTCACTGTCTTGGAATTGCGTGAAAACCCACATACCCTCTCAATTTTACATCATGATTTTAGAATGCCCAATATTGTTTTCAAATTCATCCGTTTGGGCCCTCAACGGACAAAAACGCTTTTCAGGCTAATTTAAGGTCAAAAGAATGAAAGTTAGGTCACTGTCTCGGAATTGCGTGAAAACCCACATACCCTCTCAATTTTACATCATGATTTTAGAATGCCCAATATTGTTTTCAAATTCGTCCGTTTGTGCCATCAACGGACAAAAACGCTTTTCAGGCTAATTTGAGGTCAAAAGAATGAAAGTTTGGTCACTGTCTCGGAATTGCGTGAAAACCCACATACCCACACCATTTTTCATGAGGATTCTAGAATGCCCAATATTGTTGGAAAATTCATCTGTTTGGGCCCTGAACGAACAAAAACACATTTCAGGCTAAGTTGAGGTCAAAAGAATGAAAGTTTGGTCACTGTCTCGGAATTGCGTGAAAACCCACATACCCTCTCAATTTTACATCATGATTTTCGAATGCCCAATATTGTTTTCAAATTCATCCGTTTGGGCCCTGAACGGACAAAAACGCTTTTCAGGCTAATTTGAGGTCAAAAGAATGAAAGTTAGGTCACTGTCTCGGAATTGCGTGAAAACCCACATACCCACACCATTTTTCTTGAGGATTCTAGAATGCCCAATATTGTTTTCAAATTCATCTGTTTGGGCCCTAAACGAACAAAAACACATTTCAGGCTAATTTGAGGTCAAAAGAATGAAAGTTTGGTCACTGTCTCGGAATTGCGTGAAAACCCACATACCCTCTCAAATTTACATCATGATTGTAGAATGCCCAATATTGTTTTCAAATTCATCCGTTTGGGCCCTGAACGGACAAAAACGCTTTTCAGGCTAATTTGAGGTCAAAAGAATGAAAGTTTGGTCACTGTCTCGGAATTGCGTGAAAACCCACATACCCTCTCAATTTTACATCATGATTTTCGAATGCCCAATATTGTTTTCAAATTCATCCGTTTGGCCCTGAATGGACAAAAACGCTTTTCAGGCTAATTTGAGGTCAAAAGAATGAAAGTTAGGTCACTGTCTCGGAATTGCGTGAATCCCCACATACCCGCTCAATTTTACATCATGATTTTAGAATGCCCAATATTGTTTTCAAATTCATCCTTTTGGGCCCTGAACGGAGAAAAACGCTTTTCAGGCTAATTTGAGGTCAAAAGAATGAAAGTTAGGTCACTGTCTTGGAATTGCGTGAAAACCCACATACCCTCTCAATTTTACATCATGATTTTAGAATGCCCAATATTGTTTTCAAATTCATCCGTTTGGGCCCTCAACGGACAAAAACGCTTTTCAGGCTAATTTGAGGTCAAAAGAATGAAAGTTTGGTGACTGTCTCGGAATTGCGTGAATCCCCACATACCCGCTCAATTTTACATCATGATTTTAGAATGCCCAATATTGTTTTCAAATTCATCCTTTTGGGCCCTGAACGGAGAAAAACGCTTTTCAGGCTAATTTGAGGTCAAAAGAATGAAAGTTAGGTCACTGTCTCGGAATTGCGTGAAAACCCACATACCCTCTCAATTTTACATCATGATTTTAGAATGCCCAATATTGTTTTCAAATTCATCCGTTTGGGCCCTCAACGGACAAAAACGCTTTTCAGGCTAATTTGAGGTCAAAAGAATGAAAGTTAGGTCACTGTCTCGGAATTGCGTGAAAACCCACATACCCTCTCAATTTTACATCATGATTTTAGAATGCCCAATATTGTTTTCAAATTCGTCCGTTTGTGCCATCAACGGACAAAAACGCTTTTCAGGCTAATTTGAGGTCAAAAGAATGAAAGTTTGGTCACTGTCTCGGAATTGCGTGAAAACCCACATACCCGCTGAATTTTACATCATGATTTTCGAATGCCCAATATTGTTTTCAAATTCATCCGTTTGGGCCCTGAACGGACAAAAGCGCTTTTCAGGCTAATTTGTGGTCAAAAGAATGAAAGTTAGGTCACTGTCTCCGAATTGCGTGAAAACCCACATACCCACACCATTTTTCATGAGGATTCTAGAATGCCCAATATTGTTGGAAAATTCATCTGTTTGGGCCCTGAACGAACAAAAACACAATTCAGGCTAATTTGAGGTCAAAAGAATGAAAGTTTGGTCACTGTCTCGGAATTGCGTGAAAACCCACATACCCTCTCAAATTTACATCATGATTGTAGAATGCCCAATATTGTTTTCAAATTCATCCGTTTGGGCCCTGAACGGACAAAAACGCTTTTCAGGCTAATTTGAGGTCAAAAGAATGAAAGTTTGGTCACTGTCTCGGAATTACGTGAAAACCCACATACCCTCTCAATTTTACATCATGATTTTCGAATGCCCAATATTGTTTTCAAATTCATCCGTTTGGGCCCTGAATGGACAAAAACGCTTTTCAGGCTAATTTGAGGTCAAAAGAATGAAAGTTAGGTCACTGTCTCGGAATTGCGTGAAAACCCACATACCCTCTCAATTTTACATCATGATTTTCGAATGCCCAATATTGTTTTCAAATTCATCCGTTTGGGCCCTCAACGGACAAAAACGCTTTTCAGGCTAATTTGAGGTCAAAAGAATGAAAGTTAGGTCACTGTCTCCGAATTGCGTGAAAACCCACATACCCTCTCAATTTTACATCATGATTTTAGAATGCCCAATATTGTTTTCAAATTCGTCCGTTTGTGCCCTCAACGGACAAAAACGCTTTTCAGGCTAGTTTGAGGTCAAAAGAATGAAAGTTAGGTCACTGTCTCGGAATTGCGTGAAAACCCACATACCCTCTCAATTTTACATCATGATTTTAGAATGCCCAATATTGTTTTCAAATTCATCCGTTTGGGCCCTCAACGGACAAAAACGCTTTTCAGGCTAATTTGAGGTCAAAAGAATGAAAGTTAGGTCACTGTCTCGGAATTGCGTGAAAACCCACATACCCTCTCAATTTTACATCATGATTTTAGAATGCCCAATATTATTTTCAAATTCATCCGTTTGGGCCCTCAACGGACAAAAACGCTTTTCAGGCTAATTTGAGGCCAAAAGAATGAAAGTTAGGTCACTGTCTCGGAATTGCGTGAAAACCCACATACCCTCTCAATTTTACATCATGATTTTAGAATGCCCAATATTGTTTTCAAATTCGTCCGTTTGTGCCATCAACGGACAAAAACGCTTTTCAGGCTAATTTGAGGTCAAAAGAATGAAAGTTTGGTCACTGTCTCGGAATTGCGTGAAAACCCACATACCCGCTGAATTTTACATCATGATTTTCGAATGCCCAATATTGTTTTCAAATTCATCCGTTTGGGCCCTGAACGGACAAAAACGCTTTTCAGGCTAATTTGTGGTCAAAAGAATGAAAGTTAGGTCACTGTCTCCGAATTGCATGAAAACCCACATACCCACACCATTTTTCATGAGGATTCTAGAATGCCCAATATTGTTGGAAAATTCATCTGTTTGGGCCCTGAACGAACAAAAACACAATTCAGGCTAAGTTGAGGTCAAAAGAATGAAAGTTTGGTGACTGTCTCGGAATTGCGTGAATCCCCACATACCCGCTCAATTTTACATCATGATTTTAGAATGCTCAATATTGTTTTCAAATTCATCCATTTGGGCCCTGAACGGAGAAAAACGCTTTTCAGGCTAATTTGAGGTCAAAAGAATGAAAGTTAGGTCACTGTCTTGGAATTGCGTGAAAACCCACATACCCTCTCAATTTTACATCATGATTTTAGAATGCCCAATATTGTTTTCAAATTCATCCGTTTGGGTCCTCAACGGACAAAAACGCTTTTCAGGCTAATTTGAGGTCAAAAGAATGAAAGTTAGGTCACTGTCTCGGAATTGCGTGAAAACCCACATACCCTCTCAATTTTACATCATGATTTTCGAATGCCCAATATTGTTTTCAAATTCATCCGTTTGGGCCCTGAACGGACAAAAACGCTTTTCAGGCTAATTTGAGGTCAAAAGAATGAAAGTTAGGTCACTGTCTCGGAATTGCGTGAAAACCCACATACCCACACCATTTTTCTTGAGGATTCTAGAATGCCCAATATTGTTTTCAAATTCATCTGTTTGGGCCCTAAACGAACAAAAACACATTTCAGGCTAATTTGAGGTCAAAAGAATGAAAGTTTGGTCACTGTCTCGGAATTGCGTGAAAACCCACATACCCTCTCAATTTTACATCATGATTGTAGAATGCCAAATATTGTTTTCAAATTCATCCGTTTGGGCCCTGAACGGACAAAAACGCTTTTCAGGCTAATTTGAGGTCAAAAGAATGAAAGTTTGGTCACTGTCTCGGAATTGCGTGAAAAGCCACATACCCGCTCAATTTTACATCATGATTTTAGAATGCCAAATATTGTTTTCAAATTCATCCGTTTGGGCCCTGAACGGACAAAAACGCTTTTCAGGCTAATTTGAGGTCAAAAGAATGAAAGTTAGGTCACTGTCTCGGAATTGCGTGAAAACCCACATACCCTCTCAATTTTACATCATGATTTTAGAATGCCCAATATTGTTTTCAAATTCATCCGTTTGGGCCCTCAACGGACAAAAACGCTTTTCAGGCTAATTTGAGGTCAAAAGAATGAAAGTTAGGTCACTGTCTCGGAATTGCGTGAGAACCCACATACCCTCTCAATTTTACATCATGATTTTAGAATGCCCAATATTGTTTTCAAATTCGTCCGTTTGTGCCATCAACGGACAAAAACGCTTTTCAGGCTAATTTGAGGTCAAAAGAATGAAAGTTTGGTCACTGTCTCGGAATTGCGTGAAAACCCACATACCCGCTGAATTTTACATCATGATTTTCGAATGCCCAATATTGTTTTCAAATTCATCCGTTTGGGCCCTGAACGGACAAAAACGCTTTTCAGGCTAATTTGAGGTCAAAAGAATGAAAGTTAGGTCACTGTCTCGGAATTACGTGAAAACCCACATACCCACACCATTTTTCATAAGGATTCTAGAATGCCCAATATTGTTGGAAAATTCATCTGTTTGGGCCCTAAACGAACAAAAACACATTTCAGGCTAATTTGAGGTCAAAAGAATGAAAGTTTGGTCACTGTCTCGGAATTGCGTGAAAACCCACATACCCTCTCAATTTTACATCATGATTTTAGAATGCCCAATATTGTTTTCAAATTCATCCGTTTGGGCCCTCAACGGACAAAAACGCTTTTCAGGCTAATTTGAGGTCAAAAGAATGAAAGTTTGGTCACTGTCTCGGAATTGCGTGAAAACCCACATACCCGCTCAATTTTACATCATGATTTTAGAATGCCAAATATTGTTTTCAAATTCATCCGTTTGGGCCCTGAACGGACAAAAACGCTTTTCAGGCTAATTTGAGGTCAAAAGAATGAAAGTTTGGTCACTGTCTCGGAATTGCGTGAAAACCCACATACCCGCTCAATTTTACATCATGATTTTAGAATGCCATATATTGTTTTCAAATTCATCCGTTTGGGCCCTGAACGAACAAAAACGCTTTTCAGGCTAATTTGAGGTCAAAAGAATGAAAGTTAGGTCACTGTTTCAGAATTCCGTGAAAACCCACATACCCACACCATTTTTCTTGAGGATTCTAGAATGCCCAATATTGTTGGAAAATTCATCTGTTTGGGCCCTGAACGAACAAAAACACATTTCAGGCTAATTTGAGGTGAAAAGAATGAAAGTTTGGTCACTATCTCGGAATTGCGTGAATCCCCACATACCCGCTCAATTTTACATCATGATTTTAGAATGCCCAATATTATTTTCAAATTCATCCCTTTGGTCCCTGAACGGACAAAAACACTTTTCAGGCTCATTTGAGGTCAAAAGAATGAAAGTTAGGTCACTGTCTCGGAATTGCGTGAAAACCCACATACCCGCTCAATTTTACATCATGATTTTAGAATGCCCAATATTGTTTTCAAATTCATCCGTTTGGGCCCTGAACGGACAAAAACGCTTTTCAGGCTAATTTGAGGTCAAAAGAATGAAAGTTAGGTCACTGTCTCGGAATTGCGTGAAAACCCACATACCCACACCATTTTTCATGAGGATTCTAGAAAGCCCAATATTGTTGGAAAATTCATCTGTTTGCGCCCTCAAGGAACAAAAAATAAATTTCAGGCTAATTTGAGGTCAAAAGAATGAAAGTTTGGTCACTGTCTCGGAATTGCGTGAATCCCCACATACCCGCTCAATTTTACATCATGATTTTAGAATGCCCAATATTATTTTCAAATTCATCCATTTGGTCCGTGAACGGACAAAAACTCTTTTCAGGCTCATTTGAGGTCAAAAGAATGAAAGTTAGGTCACTGTCTCGGAATTGCGTGAAAACCCACATACCCGCTCAATTTTACATCATGATTTTAGAATGCCCAATATTGTTTTCAAATTCATCCGTTTGGGCCCTGAACGGACAAAAACGCTTTTCAGGCTAATTTGAGGTCAAAAGAATGAAAGTTTGGTCACTGTCTCGGAATTGCGTGAAAACCCACATACCCGCTCAATTTTACATCATGATTTTAGAATGCCATATATTGTTTTCAAATTCATCCATTTGGGCCCTGAACGAACAAAAACGCTTTTCAGGCTAATTTGAGGTCAAAAGAATGAAAGTTAGGTCACTGTCTCGGAATTGCGTGAAAACCCACTTACCCACACCATTTTTCATGAGGATTCTAGAATGCCCAATATTGTTGGAAAATTCATCTGTTTGCGCCCTAAAGGACCAAAAAATAAATTTCAGGCTAATTTGAGGTCAAAAGAATGAAAGTTTGGTGACTGTCTCGGAATTGCGTGAATCCCCACATACCCGCTCAGTTTTACATCATGATTTTACAATGCCCAATATTGTTTCCAAATTCATCCGTTTGGGCCCTGAACGGAGAAAAACGCTTTTCAGGCTAAGTTGAGGTCAAAAGAATGAAAGTTTGGTCACTGTCTCGGAATTGCGTGAAAACCCACATACCCGCTCAATTTTACATCATGATTTTAGAATGCCCAATATTGTTTTCAAATTCATCCGTTTGGGCCCTGAACGGACAAAAACGCTTTTCAGGCTAATTTGAGGTCAAAAGAATGAAAGTTAGGTCACTGTCTCAGAATTGCGTGAAAACCCACATACCCGCTCAATTTTACATCATGATTTTAGAATGCCCAATATTATTTTCAAATTCATCCATTTGGTCCCTGAACGGACAAAAACTCTTTTCAGGCTCATTTGAGGTCAAAAGAATGAAAGTTAGGTCACTGTCTCGGAATTGCGTGAAAACCCACATACCCTCTCAATTTTACATCATGATTTTAGAATGCCCAATATTGTTTTCAAATTCGTCTGTTTGGGCCCTCAACGGACAAAAACGCGTTTCAGGCTAATTTGAGGTCAAAAGAATGAAAGTTTGGTCACTTTCTCGGAATTGCGTGAAAACCCACATACCCTCTCAATTTTACATCATGATTTTAGAATGCCCAATATTGTTTTCAAATTCATCCGTTTGTGCCCTCAACGGACAAAAACGCTTTTCAGGCTAATTTGAAGTCAAAAGAATGAAAGTTTGGTCACTGTCTCGGAATTGCGTGAAAACCCACATACCCTCTCAATTTTACATCATGATTTTAGAATGCCCAATATTGTTTTCAAATTCATCCGTTTCGGCCCTCAACGGACAAAAACGCTTTTCAGGCTAATTTGAGGTCAAAAGAATTAAAGTTTGGTCACTTTCTCGGAATAGTGTGAAAACCCACATACCCACACCATTTTTCATGAGGATTCTAGAATGCCCAATATTGTTGGAAAATTCATCTGTTTGGGCCCTGAACGAACAAAAACACATTTCAGGCTAATTTTGAGGTCAAAAGAATGAAAGTTAGGTCACTGTCTCGGAATTGCGTGAAAACCCACTTACCCTCACCATTTTTCATGAGGATTCTAGAATGCCCAATATTGTTGGAGAATTCATCTGTTTGGGCCCTGAACGAACAAAAACACATTTCAGGCTAATTTGAGGTCAAAAGAATGAAAGTTTGGTCACTGTCTCGAAATTGCGTGAAAACCGACATACCCTCTCAATTTTACATCATGATTGTAGAATGCCCAATATTGTTTTCAAATTCATCCGTTTGGGCCCGGAACGGACAAAAACACTTTTTAAGCTAATTTGAGGTCAAAAGAATGAAAGTTTGGTCACTGTCTCAGAATTGCGTGAAAACCCACATACCCTCTCAATTTTACATCATGATTTTAGAATGCCCAATATTGTTTTCAAATTCGTCCGTTTGGGCCCACAACGGACAAAAACGCTTTTCAGGCTAATTTGAGATCAAAAGAATGAAAGTTAGGTCACTGTCTCGGAATTGCGTGAAAACCCACTTACCCACACCATTTTTCATGAGGATTCTAGAATGCCCAATATTGTTGGAAAATTCATCTGTTTGCGCCCTAAAGGACCAAAAAATAAATTTCAGGCTAATTTGAGGTCAAAAGAATGAAAGTTTTTTGACTGTCTCGGAATTGCGTGAATCCCCACATACCCGCTCAGTTTTACATCATGATTTTACAATGCCCAATATTGTTTCCAAATTCATCCGTTTGGGCCCTGAACGGAGAAAAACGCTTTTCAGGCTAAGTTGAGGTCAAAAGAATGAAAGTTTGGTCACTGTCTCGGAATTGCGTGAAAACCCACATACCCGCTCAATTTTACATCATGATTTTAGAATGCCCAATATTGTTTTCAAATTCATCCGTTTGGGCCCTGAACGGACAAAAACGCTTTTCAGGCTAATTTGAGGTCAAAAGAATGAAAGTTAGGTCACTGTCTCGGAATTGCGTGAAAACCCACATACCCACACCATTTTTCATGAGGATTCTAGAAAGCCCAATATTGTTGGAAAATTCATCTGTTTGCGCCCTCAAGGAACAAAAAATAAATTTCAGGCTAATTTGAGGTCAAAAGAATGAAAGTTTGGTCACTGTCTCGGAATTGCGTAAATCCCCACATACCCGCTCAATTTTACATCATGATTTTAGAATGCCCAATATTATTTTCAAATTCATCCATTTGGTCCCTGAACGGACAAAAACTCTTTTCAGGCTCATTTGAGGTCAAAAGAATGAAAGTTAGGTCACTGTCTCGGAATTGCGTGAAAACCGACATACCCTCTCAATTTTACATCATGATTTTAGAATGCCCAATATTGTTTTCAAATTCATCCGTTTGGGCCCTGAACGGACAAAAACGCTTTTCAGGCTAATTTGAGGTCAAAAGAATGAAAGTTTGGTCACTTTTTCGGAATTGCGTGAAAACCCACATACCCTCTCAATTTTACATCATGATTTTAGAATGCCCAATATTGTTTTCAAATTCATCCGTTTGGGCCCTCAACGGACAAAAACGCTTTTCAGGCTAATTTGAAGTCAAAAGAATGAAAGTTTGGTCACTGTCTCGGAATTGCGTGAAAACCCGCATACCCTCTCAATTTTTCATGAGGATTGTAGAATGCCCAATATTGTTGGAAAATTCATCTGTTTGGGCCCTGAACGGAGAAAAACGCTTTTCAGGCTAATTTGAAGTCAAAAGAATGAAAGTTAGGTCACTGTCTCGGAATTGCGTGAAAACCCACATACCCACACAATTTTTAATGAGGATTCTAGAATGCCCATTATTGTTGGAGAGTTCATCTGTTTGGGCCTTGAACGAACAAAAAGACATTTCAGGCTAATTTGATGTCAAAAGAATGAAAGTTTGGTCACTGTCTCGGAATTGCGTGAAAACCTACATACCCTCTCAATTTTACATCATGATTTTAGAATGCCCAATATTGTTTTCAAATTCATCCGTTTGGGCCCGGAACAGACAAAAACGCTTTTTAAGCTAATTTGAGGTCAAAAGAATGAAAGTTTGGTCACTGTCTTGGAATTGCGTGAAAACCCACATACCCACACAATTTTTAATGAGGATTCTAGAATGCCCAATATTGTTGGAAAATTCATCTGTTTGGGCCCTGAACGAACAAAAACACATTTCAGGCTAAGTTGAGGTCAAAAGAATGAAAGTTAGGTGACTGTCTCGGAATTGCGTGAATCCCCACATACCCGCTCAATTTTACATCATGATTTTAGAATGCACAATATTGTTTCCAAATTCATCCGTTTGGGCCCTGAACGGACAAAAACGCTTTTCAGGCTAATTTGAGGTCAAAAGAATGAAAGTTAGGTCACTGTCTCGGAATTGCGTGAAAACCCATATACCCACACCATTTTTCATGAGGATTCTAGAATGCCCAATATTGTTTGAAAATTCATCTGTTTGATCCCTGAACGAACAAAAACACATTTCAGGCTAATTTGAGGTCAAAAGAATGAAAGTTCGGTCACTGTCTCGGAATTGCGTGAAAACCCGCATACCCTCTCAATTTTACATCATGATTTTAGAATGCCCAATATTGTTTTCAAATTCATCCGTTTGGGCCCTCAACGGACAAAAACATTTTTCAGGCTAATTTGAGGTCTAAAGAATGAAAGTTAGGTCACTGTCTCGGAATTGCGTGAAAACCCACATACCCTCTCAATTTTACATCATGATTTTAGAATGCCCAATAATGTTTTCAAATTCGTCCGTTTGGGCCATCAACGGACAAAAACGCTTTTCAGGCTAATTTGAGGTCAAAAGAATGAAAGTTTGGTCACTGTCTCGGAATTGCGTGAAAACCCACATACCCGCTGAATTTTACATCATGATTTTCGAATGCCCAATATTGTTTTCAAATTCATCCGTTTGGGCCCTGAACGGACAAAAACGCTTTTCAGGCTACTTTGAGGTCAAAAGAATGAAAGTTAGGTCACTGTCTCGGAATTGCGTGAAAACCCACATACCCTCTCAATTTTACATCATGATTTTAGAATGCCCAATATTGTTTTCAAATTCATCCGTTTGGGCACTCAACGGACAAAAACGCTTTTCAGGATAATTTGAGGTCAAAAGAATAAAAGTTAGGTCACTGTCTCAGAATTGCGTGAAAACCCATATACCCACACTATTTTTCATGAGGATTCTAGAATGCCCAATATTGTTGGAAAATTCATCTGTTTGATCCCTGAACGAACAAAAAAACATTTCACGCTAATTTGAGGTCAAAAGAATGAAAGTTTGGTCACTGTCTCGGAATTGCGTGAAAACCCGCATACCCTCTCAATTTTACATCATGATTGTAGAATGCCCAATATTGTTTTTAAATTCATCCGTTTGGGCCCTGAACGGACAAAAACGCTTTTCAGGCTAATTTGAGGTCAAAAGAATGAAAGTTTGGTCACTGTCTCGGAATTGCGTGAAAACCCACATACCCTCTCAGTTTAACATCATGATTTTAGAATGCCCAATATTGTTTTCAAATTCATCCGTTTGGGCCCTCAACGGACAAAAACGCTTTTCAGGCTAATTTGAGGTCAAAAGAATGAAAGTTAGGTCACTGTCTCGGAATTGCGTGAAAACCCACATACCCTCTCAATTTTACATCATGATTTTAGAATGCCCAATAATGTTTTCAAATTCGTCCGTTTGGGCCATCAACAGACAAAAACGCTTTTCAGGCTAATTTGAGGTCAAAAGAATGAAAGTTTGGTCACTGTCTCGGAATTGCGTGAAAACCCACATACCCGCTGAATTTTACATCATGATTTTCGAATGCCCAATATTGTTTTCAAATTCATCCGTTTGGGCCCTGAACGGACAAAAACGCTTTTCAGGCTACTTTGAGGTCAAAAGAATGAAAGTTAGGTCACTGTCTCGGAATTGCGTGAAAACCCACATACCCTCTCAATTTTACATCATGATTTTAGAATGCCCAATAATGTTTCCAAATTCATCCGTTTGGGCCCTGAACGGACAAAAACGCTTTTCAGGCTAATTTGAGGTCAAAAGAATGAAAGTTAGGTCACTGTCTCAGAATTGCGTGAAAACCCATATACCCACACTATTTTTCATGAGGATTCTAGAATGCCCAATATTGTTGGAAAATTCATCTGTTTGATCCCTGAACGAACAAAAAAACATTTCACGCTAATTTGAGGTCAAAAGAATGAAAGTTTGGTCACTGTCTCGGAATTGCGTGAAAACCCGCATACCCTCTCAATTTTACATCATGATTGTAGAATGCCCAATATTGTTTTTAAATTCATCCGTTTGGGCCCTGAACGGACAAAAACGCTTTTCAGGCTAATTTGAGGTCAAAAGAATGAAAGTTTGGTCACTGTCTCGGAATTGCGTGAAAACCCACATACCCTCTCAGTTTAACATCATGATTTTAGAATGCCCAATATTGTTTTCAAATTCATCCGTTTGGGCCCTCAACGGACAAAAACGCTTTTCAGGCTAATTTGAGGTCAAAAGAATGAAAGTTAGGTCACTGTCTCGGAATTGCGTGAAAACCCACATACCCTCTCAATTTTACATCATGATTTTAGAATGCCCAATAATGTTTTCAAATTCGTCCGTTTGGGCCATCAACGGACAAAAACGCTTTTCAGGCTAATTTGAGGTCAAAAGAATGAAAGTTTGGTCACTGTCTCGGAATTGCGTGAAAACCCACATACCCGCTGAATTTTACATCATGATTTTCGAATGCCCAATATTGTTTTCAAATTCATCCGTTTGGGCCCTGAACGGACAAAAACGCTTTTCAGGCTACTTTGAGGTCAAAAGAATGAAAGTTAGGTCACTGTCTCAGAATTGCGTGAAAACCCACATACCCTCTCAATTTTACATCATGATTTTTGAATGCCCAATATTGTTTTCAAATTCATCCGTTTGGGCACTCAATGGACAAAAACGCTTTTCAGGATAATTTGAGGTCAAAAGAATGAAAGTTAGGTCACTGTCTCAGAATTGCGTGAAAACCCATATACCCACACTATTTTTCATGAGGATTCTAGAATGCCCAATATTGTTGGAAAATTCATCTGTTTGATCCCTGAACGAACAAAAAAACATTTCAGGCTAATTTGAGGTCAAAAGAATGAAAGTTTGGTCACTGTCTCGGAATTGCGTGAAAACCCGCATACCCTCTCAATTTTACATCATGATTGTAGAATGCCCAATATTGTTTTTAAATTCATCCGTTTGGGCCCTGAACGGACAAAAACGCTTTTCAGGCTACTTTGAGGTCAAAAGAATGAAAGTTAGGTCACTGTCTCGGAATTGCGTGAAAACCCACATACCCTCTCAATTTTACATCATGATTTTAGAATGCCCAATATTGTTTTCAAATTCATCCGTTTGGGCACTCAACGGACAAAAACGCTTTTCAGGATAATTTGAGGTCAAAAGAATAAAAGTTAGGTCACTGTCTCAGAATTGCGTGAAAACCCATATACCCACACTATTTTTCATGAGGATTCTAGAATGCCCAATATTGTTGGAAAATTCATCTGTTTGATCCCTGAACGAACAAAAAAACATTTCACGCTAATTTGAGGTCAAAAGAATGAAAGTTTGGTCACTGTCTCGGAATTGCGTGAAAACCCGCATACCCTCTCAATTTTACATCATGATTGTAGAATGCCCAATATTGTTTTTAAATTCATCCGTTTGGGCCCTGAACGGACAAAAACGCTTTTCAGGCTAATTTGAGGTCAAAAGAATGAAAGTTTGGTCACTGTCTCGGAATTGCGTGAAAACCCACATACCCTCTCAGTTTAACATCATGATTTTAGAATGCCCAATATTGTTTTCAAATTCATCCGTTTGGGCCCTCAACGGACAAAAACGCTTTTCAGGCTAATTTGAGGTCAAAAGAATGAAAGTTAGGTCACTGTCTCGGAATTGCGTGAAAACCCACATACCCTCTCAATTTTACATCATGATTTTAGAATGCCCAATAATGTTTTCAAATTCGTCCGTTTGGGCCATCAACAGACAAAAACGCTTTTCAGGCTAATTTGAGGTCAAAAGAATGAAAGTTTGGTCACTGTCTCGGAATTGCGTGAAAACCCACATACCCGCTGAATTTTACATCATGATTTTCGAATGCCCAATATTGTTTTCAAATTCATCCGTTTGGGCCCTGAACGGACAAAAACGCTTTTCAGGCTACTTTGAGGTCAAAAGAATGAAAGTTAGGTCACTGTCTCGGAATTGCGTGAAAACCCACATACCCTCTCAATTTTACATCATGATTTTAGAATGCCCAATATTGTTTCCAAATTCATCCGTTTGGGCCCTGAACGGACAAAAACGCTTTTCAGGCTAATTTGAGGTCAAAAGAATGAAAGTTAGGTCACTGTCTCAGAATTGCGTGAAAACCCATATACCCACACTATTTTTCATGAGGATTCTAGAATGCCCAATATTGTTGGAAAATTCATCTGTTTGATCCCTGAACGAACAAAAAAACATTTCACGCTAATTTGAGGTCAAAAGAATGAAAGTTTGGTCACTGTCTCGGAATTGCGTGAAAACCCGCATACCCTCTCAATTTTACATCATGATTGTAGAATGCCCAATATTGTTTTTAAATTCATCCGTTTGGGCCCTGAACGGACAAAAACGCTTTTCAGGCTAATTTGAGGTCAAAAGAATGAAAGTTTGGTCACTGTCTCGGAATTGCGTGAAAACCCACATACCCTCTCAGTTTAACATCATGATTTTAGAATGCCCAATATTGTTTTCAAATTCATCCGTTTGGGCCCTCAACGGACAAAAACGCTTTTCAGGCTAATTTGAGGTCAAAAGAATGAAAGTTAGGTCACTGTCTCGGAATTGCGTGAAAACCCACATACCCTCTCAATTTTACATCATGATTTTAGAATGCCCAATAATGTTTTCAAATTCGTCCGTTTGGGCCATCAACGGACAAAAACGCTTTTCAGGCTACTTTGAGGTCAAAAGAATGAAAGTTTGGTCACTGTCTCGGAATTGCGTGAAAACCCACATACCCGCTGAATTTTACATCATGATTTTCGAATGCCCAATATTGTTTTCAAATTCATCCGTTTGGGCCCTGAACGGACAAAAACGCTTTTCAGGCTACTTTGAGGTCAAAAGAATGAAAGTTAGGTCACTGTCTCGGAATTGCGTGAAAACCCACATACCCTCTCAGTTTAACATCATGATTTTAGAATGCCCAATATTGTTTTCAAATTCATCCGTTTGCGCCCTGAACGGACAAAAACGCTTTTCAGGCTAAGTTGAGGTCAAAAGAATGAAAGTTTGGTCACTGTCTCGGAATTGCGTGAAAACCCACATACCCGCTCAATTTTACATCATGATTTTAGAATGCCCAATATTGTTTTCAAATTCATCCGTTTGGGCCCTGAACGGACAAAAACGCTTTTCAGGCTAATTTGAGGTCAAAAGAATGAAAGTTAGGTCACTGTCTCGGAATTGCGTGAAAACCCACATACCCACACCATTTTTCATGAGGATTCTAGAAAGCCCAATATTGTTGGAAAATTCATCTGTTTGCGCCCTCAAGGAACAAAAAATAAATTTCAGGCTAATTTGAGGTCAAAAGAATGAAAGTTTGGTCACTGTCTCGGAATTGCGTAAATCCCCACATACCCGCTCAATTTTACATCATGATTTTAGAATGCCCAATATTATTTTCAAATTCATCCATTTGGTCCCTGAACGGACAAAAACTCTTTTCAGGCTCATTTGAGGTCAAAAGAATGAAAGTTAGGTCACTGTCTCGGAATTGCGTGAAAACCGACATACCCTCTCAATTTTACATCATGATTTTAGAATGCCCAATATTGTTTTCAAATTCATCCGTTTGGGCCCTGAACGGACAAAAACGCTTTTCAGGCTAATTTGAGGTCAAAAGAATGAAAGTTTGGTCACTTTTTCGGAATTGCGTGAAAACCCACATACCCTCCCAATTTTACATCATGATTTTAGAATGCCCAATATTGTTTTCAAATTCATCCGTTTGGGCCCTCAACGGACAAAAACGCTTTTCAGGCTAATTTGAAGTCAAAAGAATGAAAGTTTGGTCACTGTCTCGGAATTGCGTGAAAACCCACATACCCTCTCAATTTTTCATGAGGATTGTAGAATGCCCAATATTGTTGGAAAATTCATCTGTTTGGGCCCTGAACGGAGAAAAACGCTTTTCAGGCTAATTTGAAGTCAAAAGAATGAAAGTTAGGTCACTGTCTCGGAATTGCGTGAAAACCCACATACCCACACAATTTTTAATGAGGATTCTAGAATGCCCATTATTGTTGGAGAGTTCATCTGTTTGGGCCTTGAACGAACAAAAAGACATTTCAGGCTAATTTGATGTCAAAAGAATGAAAGTTTGGTCACTGTCTCGGAATTGCGTGAAAACCTACATACCCTCTCAATTTTACATCATGATTTTAGAATGCCCAATATTGTTTTCAAATTCATCCGTTTGGGCCCGGAACAGACAAAAACGCTTTTTAAGCTAATTTGAGGTCAAAAGAATGAAAGTTTGGTCACTGTCTTGGAATTGCGTGAAAACCCACATACCCACACAATTTTTAATGAGGATTCTAGAATGCCCAATATTGTTGGAAAATTCATCTGTTTGGGCCCTGAACGAACAAAAACACATTTCAGGCTAAGTTGAGGTCAAAAGAATGAAAGTTAGGTGACTGTCTCGGAATTGCGTGAATCCCCACATACCCGCTCAATTTTACATCATGATTTTAGAATGCCCAATATTGTTTCCAAATTCATCCGTTTGGGCCCTGAACGGACAAAAACGCTTTTCAGGCTAATTTGAGGTCAAAAGAATGAAAGTTAGGTCACTGTCTCGGAATTGCGTGAAAACCCATATACCCACACCATTTTTCATGAGGATTCTAGAATGCCCAATATTGTTTGAAAATTCATCTGTTTGATCCCTGAACGAACAAAAACACATTTCAGGCTAATTTGAGGTCAAAAGAATGAAAGTTCGGTCACTGTCTCGGAATTGCGTGAAAACCCGCATACCCTCTCAATTTTACATCATGATTTTAGAATGCCCAATATTGTTTTCAAATTCATCCGTTTGGGCCCTCAACGGACAAAAACATTTTTCAGGCTAATTTGAGGTCTAAAGAATGAAAGTTAGGTCACTGTCTCGGAATTGCGTGAAAACCCACATACCCTCTCAATTTTACATCATGATTTTAGAATGCCCAATAATGTTTTCAAATTCGTCCGTTTGGGCCATCAACGGACAAAAACGCTTTTCAGGCTAATTTGAGGTCAAAAGAATGAAAGTTTGGTCACTGTCTCGGAATTGCGTGAAAACCCACATACCCGCTGAATTTTACATCATGATTTTCGAATGCCCAATATTGTTTTCAAATTCATCCGTTTGGGCCCTGAACGGACAAAAACGCTTTTCAGGCTACTTTGAGGTCAAAAGAATGAAAGTTAGGTCACTGTCTCGGAATTGCGTGAAAACCCACATACCCTCTCAATTTTACATCATGATTTTAGAATGCCCAATATTGTTTTCAAATTCATCCGTTTGGGCACTCAACGGACAAAAACGCTTTTCAGGATAATTTGAGGTCAAAAGAATAAAAGTTAGGTCACTGTCTCAGAATTGCGTGAAAACCCATATACCCACACTATTTTTCATGAGGATTCTAGAATGCCCAATATTGTTGGAAAATTCATCTGTTTGATCCCTGAACGAACAAAAAAACATTTCACGCTAATTTGAGGTCAAAAGAATGAAAGTTTGGTCACTGTCTCGGAATTGCGTGAAAACCCGCATACCCTCTCAATTTTACATCATGATTGTAGAATGCCCAATATTGTTTTTAAATTCATCCGTTTGGGCCCTGAACGGACAAAAACGCTTTTCAGGCTAATTTGAGGTCAAAAGAATGAAAGTTTGGTCACTGTCTCGGAATTGCGTGAAAACCCACATACCCTCTCAGTTTAACATCATGATTTTAGAATGCCCAATATTGTTTTCAAATTCATCCGTTTGGGCCCTCAACGGACAAAAACGCTTTTCAGGCTAATTTGAGGTCAAAAGAATGAAAGTTAGGTCACTGTCTCGGAATTGCGTGAAAACCCACATACCCTCTCAATTTTACATCATGATTTTAGAATGCCCAATAATGTTTTCAAATTCGTCCGTTTGGGCCATCAACAGACAAAAACGCTTTTCAGGCTAATTTGAGGTCAAAAGAATGAAAGTTTGGTCACTGTCTCGGAATTGCGTGAAAACCCACATACCCGCTGAATTTTACATCATGATTTTCGAATGCCCAATATTGTTTTCAAATTCATCCGTTTGGGCCCTGAACGGACAAAAACGCTTTTCAGGCTACTTTGAGGTCAAAAGAATGAAAGTTAGGTCACTGTCTCGGAATTGCGTGAAAACCCACATACCCTCTCAATTTTACATCATGATTTTAGAATGCCCAATAATGTTTCCAAATTCATCCGTTTGGGCCCTGAACGGACAAAAACGCTTTTCAGGCTAATTTGAGGTCAAAAGAATGAAAGTTAGGTCACTGTCTCAGAATTGCGTGAAAACCCATATACCCACACTATTTTTCATGAGGATTCTAGAATGCCCAATATTGTTGGAAAATTCATCTGTTTGATCCCTGAACGAACAAAAAAACATTTCACGCTAATTTGAGGTCAAAAGAATGAAAGTTTGGTCACTGTCTCGGAATTGCGTGAAAACCCGCATACCCTCTCAATTTTACATCATGATTGTAGAATGCCCAATATTGTTTTTAAATTCATCCGTTTGGGCCCTGAACGGACAAAAACGCTTTTCAGGCTAATTTGAGGTCAAAAGAATGAAAGTTTGGTCACTGTCTCGGAATTGCGTGAAAACCCACATACCCTCTCAGTTTAACATCATGATTTTAGAATGCCCAATATTGTTTTCAAATTCATCCGTTTGGGCCCTCAACGGACAAAAACGCTTTTCAGGCTAATTTGAGGTCAAAAGAATGAAAGTTAGGTCACTGTCTCGGAATTGCGTGAAAACCCACATACCCTCTCAATTTTACATCATGATTTTAGAATGCCCAATAATGTTTTCAAATTCGTCCGTTTGGGCCATCAACGGACAAAAACGCTTTTCAGGCTAATTTGAGGTCAAAAGAATGAAAGTTTGGTCACTGTCTCGGAATTGCGTGAAAACCCACATACCCGCTGAATTTTACATCATGATTTTCGAATGCCCAATATTGTTTTCAAATTCATCCGTTTGGGCCCTGAACGGACAAAAACGCTTTTCAGGCTACTTTGAGGTCAAAAGAATGAAAGTTAGGTCACTGTCTCAGAATTGCGTGAAAACCCACATACCCTCTCAATTTTACATCATGATTTTTGAATGCCCAATATTGTTTTCAAATTCATCCGTTTGGGCACTCAATGGACAAAAACGCTTTTCAGGATAATTTGAGGTCAAAAGAATGAAAGTTAGGTCACTGTCTCAGAATTGCGTGAAAACCCATATACCCACACTATTTTTCATGAGGATTCTAGAATGCCCAATATTGTTGGAAAATTCATCTGTTTGATCCCTGAACGAACAAAAAAACATTTCAGGCTAATTTGAGGTCAAAAGAATGAAAGTTTGGTCACTGTCTTGGAATTGCGTGAAAACCCGCATACCCTCTCAATTTTACATCATGATTGTAGAATGCCCAATATTGTTTTTAAATTCATCCGTTTGGGCCCTGAACGGACAAAAACGCTTTTCAGGCTAATTTGAGGTCAAAAGAATGAAAGTTTGGTCACTGTCTCGGAATTGCGTAAAAACCCACATACCCACACCATTTTTCATGAGGATTCTAGAATGCCCAATATTGTTGGAAAATTCATCTGTTTGGGCCCTGAACGAACAAAAACACATTTCAGGCTAAGTTGAGGTCAAAAGAATGAAAGTTAGGTGACTGTCTCGGAATTGCGTGAATCCCCACATACCCGCTCAATTTTACATCATGATTTTAGAATGCCCAATATTGTTTCCAAATTCATCCGTTTGGGCCATGAACGGACAAAAACGCTTTTCAGGCTAATTTGAGGTCAAAAGAATGAAAGTTAGGTCACTGTCTCGGAATTGCGTGAAAACCCATATACCCACACCATTTTTCATGAGGATTCTAGAATGCCCAATATTGTTTGAAAATTCATCTGTTTGATCCCTGAACGAACAAAAACACATTTCAGGCTAATTTGAGGTCAAAAGAATGAAAGTTTGGTCACTGTCTTGGAATTGCGTGAAAACCCACATACCCTCTCAGTTTTACATCATGATTTTAGAATGCCCAATATTGTTTTCAAATTCATCCGTTTGGGCCCTCAACGGACAAAAACGCTTTTCAGGCTAATTTGAGGTCAAAAGAATGAAAGTTAGGTCACTGTCTCGGAATTGCGTGAAAACCCACATACCCTCTCAATTTTACATCATGATTTTAGAATGCCCAATAATGTTTTCAAATTCGTCCGTTTGGGCCATCAACGGACAAAAACGCTTTTCAGGCTAATTTGAGGTCAAAAGAATGAAAGTTTGGTCACTGTCTCGGAATTTCGTGAAAACCCACATACCCGCTGAATTTTACATCATGATTTTCGAATGCCCAATATTGTTTTCAAATTCATCCGTTTGGGCCCTGAACGGACAAAAACGCTTTTCAGGCTAATTTGTGGTCAAAAGAATGAAAGTTAGGTCACTGTCTCAGAATTGCGTGAAAACCCACATACCCACACCATTTTTCATGAGGATTCTAGAATGCCCAATATTGTTGGAAAATTCATCTGTTTGGGCCCTGAACGAACAAAAACACATTTCAGGCTAAGTTGAGGTCAAAAGAATGAAAGTTTGGTGACTGTCTCGGAATTGCGTGAATCCCCACATACCCGCTCAATTTTACATCATGATTTTAGATTGCCCAATATTGTTTCCAAATTCATCCGTTTGGGCCCTGAACGGACAAAAACGTTTTTCAGGCTAATTTGAGGTCAAAAGAATGAAAGTTAGGTCACTGTCTCGGAATTGCGTGAAAACCCATATACCCACACCATTTTTCATGAGGATTCTAGAATGCCCAATATTGTTGGAAAATTCATCTGTTTGATCCTTGAACGAACAAAAACACATTTCAGGCTAATTTGAGGTCAAAAGAATGAAAGTTTGGTCACTGTCTCGGAATTGCGTGAAAACCCACATACCCTCTCAGTTTTACATCATGATTTTAGAATGCCCAATATTGTTTTCAAATTCATCCGTTTGCGCCCTGAACGGACAAAAAAGCTTTTCAGGCTAAGTTGAGGTCAAAAGAATGAAAGTTTGGTCACTGTCTCCGAATTGCGTGAAAACCCACATACCCGCTCAATTTTACATCATGATTTTAGAATGCCCAATATTGTTTTCAAATTCATCCGTTTGGGCACTCAATGGAAAAAAACGCTTTTCAGGATAATTTGAGGTCAAAAGAATGAAAGTTAGGTCACTGTCTCAGAATGGCGTGAAAACCCGCATACCCACACCATTTTTCATGAGGATTTTAAAATGCCCAATATTGTTGGAAAATTCATCTGTTTGGGCCCTGAACGAACAAAAAAACATTTCAGGCTAAGTTGAGGTCAAAAGAATGAAAGTTTGGTCACTGTCTCGGAATTGCGTGAAAACCCACATACCCGCTCAATTTTACATCATGATTTTAGAATGCCCAATATTGTTTTCAAATTCATCCGTTTGGGCCCTGAACGGACAAAAACGCTTTTCAGGCTAATTTGAGGTCAAAAGAATGAAAGTTAGGTCACTGTCTCGGAATTGCGTGAAAACCCACATACCCACACCATTTTTCATGAGGATTCTAGAATGCCCAATATTGTTGGAAAATTCATCTGTTTGATCCCTGAACGAACAAAAACACATTTCAGGCTAATTTAAGGTCAAAAGAATGAAAGTTTGGTCACTGTCTCGGAATTGCGTGAAAACCCACATACCCTCTCAATTTTACATCATGATTTTAGAATGCCCAATATTGTTTTCAAATTCATCCGTTTGCGCCCTGAACGGACAAAAACGCTTTTCAGGCTAAGTTGAGGTCAAAAGAATGAAAGTTTGGTCACTGTCTCGGAATTGCGTGAAAACCCACATACCCGCTCAATTTTACATCATGATTTTAGAATGCCAAATATTGTTTTCAAATTCATCCGTTTGGGCCCTGAACGGACAAAAACGCTTTTCAGGCTAATTTGAGGTCAAAAGAATGAAAGTTAGGTCACTGTCTTGGAATTGCGTGAAAACCCACATACCCACACCATTTTTCATGAGGATTCTAGAATGCCCAATATTGTTGGAAAATTCATCTGTTTGATCCCTGAACGAACAAAAACACATTTCAGGCTAATTTGAGGTCAAAAGAATGAAAGTTTGGTCACTGTCTCGGAATTGCGTGAAAACCCACATACCCTCTCAGTTTTACATCATGATTTTAGAATGCCCAATATTGTTTTCAAATTCATCCGTTTGCGCCCTGAACGGACAAAAACGCTTTTCAGGCTAAGTTGAGGTCAAAAGAATGAAAGTTTGGTCACTGTCTCCGAATTGCGTGAAAACCCACATACCCGCTCAATTTTACATCATGATTTTAGAATGCCCAATATTGTTTTCAAATTCATCCGTTTGGGCACTCAATGGACAAAAACGCTTTTCAGGATAATTTGAGGTCAAAAGAATGAAAGTTAGGTCACTGTCTCAGAATGGCGTGAAAACCCACATACCCACACCATTTTTCATGAGGATTCTAGAATGCCCAATATTGTTGGAAAATTCATCTGTTTGCGCCCTGAAGGAACAAAAAATAAATTTCAGGCTAATTTGAGGTCAAAAGAATGAAAGTTTGGTCACTGTCTCGGAATTGCGTGAAAACCCGCATACCCTCTCAATTTTTCATCATGAATTTCGAATGCCCAATATTGTTTTCAAATTCATCCGTTTGGGCCCTGAACGGAGAAAAACGCTTTTCAGGCTAATTTGAGGTCAAAAGAATGAAAGTTAGGTCACTGTCTCGGAATTGCGTGAAAACCCACATACCCTCTCAATTTTACATCATGATTTTAGAATGCCCAATATTGTTTTCAAATTCATTCGTTTCGGCCCTCGACGGACAAAAACGCTTTTCAGGCTAATTTGAGGTCAAAAGAATGAAAGTTAGGTCACTGTCTCGGAATTGCGTGAAAACCCACATACCCACACCATTTTTCATGAGGATTCTATAAAGCCCAATATTGTTGGAAAATTCATCTGTTTGCGCCCTGAAGGAACAAAAAATAAATTTCAGGCTAATTTGAGGTCAAAAGAATGAAAGTTTGGTCACTGTCTCGGAATTGCGTGAAAACCCGCATACCCTCTCAATTTTACATCATGATTGTAGAATGCCCAATATTGTTTTTAAATTCATCCGTTTGGGCCCTGAACGGACAAAAACGCTTTTCAGGCTAATTTGAGGTCAAAAGAATGAAAGTTAGGTCACTGTCTCAGAATTGCGTGAAAACCTTCATACCCACACCATTTTTCATGAGGATTCTAGAATGCCCAATATTGTTGGAAAATTCATCTGTTTGGGCCCTGAACGAACAAAAACACATTTCAGGCTAAGTTGAGGTCAAAAGAATGAAAGTTTGGTGACTGTCTCGGAATTGCGTGAATCCCCACATACCAGCTCAATTTTACACCATGATTTTAGAATGCCCAATATTGTTTCCAAATTCATCCGTTTGGGCCCTGAACGGACAAAAACGCTTTTCAGGCTAATTTGAGGTCAAAAGAATGAAAGTTAGGTCACTGTCTCGGAATTGCGTGAAAACCCATATACCCACACCATTTTTCATGAGGATTCTAGAATGCCCAATTTTGTTGGAAAATTCATCTGTTTGATCCCTGAACGGACAAAAACGCTTTTCAGGCTAAGTTGAGGTCAAAAGAATGAAAGTTTGGTCACTGTCTCCGAATTGCGTGAAAACCCACATACCCGCTCAATTTTACATCATGATTTTAGAATGCCCAATATTGTTTTCAAATTCATCCGTTTGGGCACTCAATGGACAAAAACGCTTTTCAGGATAATTTGAGGTCAAAAGAATGAAAGTTAGGTCACTGTCTCAGAATGGCGTTAAAACCCACATACCCACACCATTTTTCATGAGGATTCTAGAATGCCCAATATTGTTGGAAAATTCATCTGTTTGCGCCCTGAAGGAACAAAAAATAAATTTCAGGCTAATTTGAGGTCAAAAGAATGAAAGTTTGGTCACTGTCTCGGAATTGCGTGAAAACCAACATACCCGCTCAGTTTTACATCATGAATTTCGAATGCCCAATATTGTTTTCAAATTCATCCGTTTGGGCCCTGAACGGACAAAAACGCTTTTCAGGCTAATTTGAGGTCAAAAGAATGAAAGTTAGGTCACTGTCTCGGAATTGCGTAAAAACCCACATAACCGCTCAATTTTACATCATGATTTTAGAATGCCAAATATTGTTTTCAAATTCATCCGTTTGGGCCCTAAACGGACAAAAACGCTTTTCAGGCTAATTTTAGGTCAAAAGAATGAAAGTTAGGTCACTGTCTCAGAATTGCGTGAAAACCCACATACCCACACCATTTTTCATGAGGATTCTAGAATGCCCAATATTGTTGGAAATTCATCTGTTTGGGCCCTGAACGAACAAAAACACATTTCAGGCTAAGTTGAGGTCAAAAGAATGAAAGTTTGGTGACTGTCTCGGAATTGCGTGTATCCCCACATACCCGCTCAATTTTACATCATGATTTTAGAATGCCCAATATTGTTTCCAAATTCATCCGTTTGGGCCCTGAACGGACAAAAACGCTTTTCAGGCTAATTTGAGGTCAAAAGAATGAAAGTTAGGTCACTGTCTCGGAATTGCGTGAAAAGCCATATACCCACACCATTTTTCATGAGGATTCTAGAATGCCCAATATTGTTGGAAAATTCATCTGTTTGATCCCTGAACGAACAAAAACACATTTCAGGCTAATTTGAGGTCAAAAGAATGAAAGTTTGGTCACTGTCTCGGAATTGCGTGAAAACCCACATACCCTCTCAGTTTTACATCATGATTTTAGAATGCCCAATATTGTTTTCAAATTCATCCGTTTGGGCCCTCAACGGACAAAAACGCTTTTCAGGCTAATTTGAGGTCAAAAGAATGAAAGTTAGGTCACTCTCTCGGAATTGCGTGAAAACCCACATACCCTCTCAATTTTACATCATGATTTTAGAATGCCCAATATTGTTTTCAAATTCGTCCGTTTGGGCCATCAACGGACAAAAACGCTTTTCAGGCTAATTTGAGGTCAAAAGAATGAAAGTTTGGTCACTGTCTCGGAATTGCGTGAAAACCCACATACCCGCTGAATTTTACATCATGATTTTCGAATGCCCAATATTGTTTTCAAATTCATCCGTTTGGGCCCTGAACGGACAAAAATGCTTTTCAGGCTAATTTGAGGTCAAAAGAATGAAAGTTAGGTCACTGTCTCGGAATTGCGTGAAAACCCACATACCCTCTCAATTTTACATCATGATTTTAGAATGCCCAATATTGTTTTCAAATGCATCCGTTTGGGCCCTCGACGGACAAAAACGCTTTTCAGGCTCATTTGAGGTCAAAAGAATGAAAGTTAGGTCACTGTCTCGGAATTGCGTGAAAACCCACATACCCACACCATTTTTTATGAGGATTTTAGAATGCTCAATATTGTTGGAAAATTCATCTGTTTGATCCTTGAACGTACAAAAACATATTTCAGGCGTGAAAAGAATGAAAGTTTGGTCACTGTCTCGGAATTGCGTGAAAACCCACATACCCTCTCAATTTTACATCATGATTTTAGAATGCCCAATATTGTTTTCAAATTCATCCGTTTGCGCCCTGAACGGACAAAAACGCATTTCAGGCTAAGTTGAGGTCAAAAGAATGAAAGTTTGGTCACTGTCTCGGAATTGCGTGAAAACCCACATACCCGCTCAATTTTACATCATGATTTTAGAATGCCCAATATTGTTTTCAAATTCATCCGTTTGGGCACTCAATGGACAAAAACGCTTTTCAGGATAATTTGAGGTCAAAAGAATGAAAGTTAGGTCACTGTCTCAGAATTGCGTGAAAACCCACATACCCACACCATTTTTCATGAGGATTCTAGAATGCCCAATATTGTTGGAAAATTCATCTGTTTGCGCCCTGAAGGAACAAAAAATAAATTTCAGGCTAATTTGAGGTCAAAAGAATGAAAGTTTGGTCACTGTCTGGGAATTGCGTGAAAACCCACATACCCGCTCAATTTTACATCATGAATTTCGAATGCCCAATATTGTTTTCAAATTCATCCGTTTGGGCCCTGAACGGAGAAAAACGCTTTTCAGGCTAATTTGAGGTCAAAAGAATGAAAGTTAGGTCACTGTCTCGGAATTGCGTGAAAACCCACATACCCTCTCAATTTTTCATCATGATTTTAGAATGCCCAATATTGTTTTCAAATTCATTCGTTTGGGCCCTCGACGGACAAAAACGCTTTTCAGGCTAATTTGAGGTCAAAAGAATGAAAGTTAGGTCACTGTCTCGGAATTGCGTGAAAACCCACATACCCACACCATTTTTCATGAGGATTCTATAAAGCCCAATATTGTTGGAAAATTCATCTGTTTGCGCCCTGAAGGAACAAAAAATAAATTTCAGGCTAATTTGAGGTCAAAAGAATGAAAGTTTGGTCACTGTCTCGGAATTGCGTGAATCCCCACATACCCGCTCAATTTTACATCATGATTTTAGAATGCCAAAAATTGATTTCAAATTCATCCATTTGGTCCCTGAACAGACAAAAACTCTTTTCAGGCTCATTTGAGGTCAAAAGAATGAAAGTTAGGTCACTGTCTCGGAATTGCGTGAAAACCCACATACCCGCTCAATTTTACATCATGATTTTAGAATGCCCAATATTGTTTTCAAATTCATCCGTTTGGGCACTCAACGGACAAAAACGCTTTTCAGGCTAATTTGAGGTCAAAAGAATGAAAGTTAGGTCACTCTCTCGGAATTGCGTGAAAACCCACATACCCTCTCAATTTTACATCATGATTTTAGAATGCCCAATATTGTTTTCAAATTCGTCCGTTTGGGCCATCAACGGACAAAAACGCTTTTCAGGCTAATTTGAGGTCAAAAGAATGAAAGTTTGGTCACTGTCTCGGAATTGCGTGAAAACCCACATACCCGCTGAATTTTACATCATGATTTTCGAATGCCCAATATTGTTTTCAAATTCATCCGTTTGGGCCCTGAACGGACAAAAATGCTTTTCAGGCTAATTTGAGGTCAAAAGAATGAAAGTTAGGTCACTGTCTCAGAATTGCGTGAAAACCCACATACCCTCTCAATTTTACATCATGATTTTAGAATGCCCAATATTGTTTTCAAATGCATCCGTTTGGGCCCTCGACGGACAAAAACGCTTTTCAGGCTCATTTGAGGTCAAAAGAATGAAAGTTAGGTCACTGTCTCGGAATTTCGTGAAAACCCACATACCCACACCATTTTTTATGAGGATTTTAGAATGCCCAATATTGTTGGAAAATTCATCTGTTTGATCCTTGAACGTACAAAAACATATTTCAGGCGTGAAAAGAATGAAAGTTTGGTCACTGTCTCGGAATTGCGTGAAAACCCACATACCCTCTCAATTTTACATCATGATTTTAGAATGCCCAATATTGTTTTCAAATTCATCCGTTTGCGCCCTGAACGGACAAAAACGCTTTTCAGGCTAAGTTGAGGTCAAAAGAATGAAAGTTTGGTCACTGTCTCGGAATTGCGTGAAAACCCACATACCCGCTCAATTTTACATCATGATTTTAGAATGCCCAATATTGTTTTCAAATTCATCCGTTTGGGCACTCAATGGACAAAAACGCTTTTCAGGATAATTTGAGGTCAAAAGAATGAAAGTTAGGTCACTGTCTCAGAATTGCGTGAAAACCCACATACCCACACCATTTTTCATGAGGATTCTAGAATGCCCAATATTGTTGGAAAATTCATCTGTTTGCGCCCTGAAGGAACAAAAAATAAATTTCAGGCTAATTTGAGGTCAAAAGAATGAAAGTTTGGTCACTGTCTTGGAATTGCGTGAAAACCCACATACCCGCTCAATTTTACATCATGAATTTCGAATGCCCAATATTGTTTTCAAATTCATCCGTTTGGGCCCTGAACGGAGAAAAACGCTTTTCAGGCTAATTTGAGGTCAAAAGAATGAAAGTTAGGTCACTGTCTCGGAATTGCGTGAAAACCCACATACCCTCTCAATTTTACATCATGATTTTAGAATGCCCAATATTGTTTTCAAATTCATTCGTTTGGGCCCTCGACGGACAAAAACGCTTTTCAGGCTAATTTGAGGTCAAAAGAATGAAAGTTAGGTCACTGTCTCGGAATTGCGTGAAAACCCACATACCCACACCATTTTTCATGAGGATTCTATAAAGCCCAATATTGTTGGAAAATTCATCTGTTTGCGCCCTGAAGGAACAAAAAATAAATTTCAGGCTAATTTGAGGTCAAAAGAATGAAAGTTTGGTCACTGTCTCGGAATTGCGTGAATCCCCACATACCCGCTCAATTTTACATCATGATTTTAGAATGCCAAAAATTGATTTCAAATTCATCCATTTGGTCCCTGAACAGACAAAAACTCTTTTCAGGCTCATTTGAGGTCAAAAGAATGAAAGTTAGGTCACTGTCTCGGAATTGCGTGAAAACCCACATACCCGCTCAATTTTACATCATGATTTTAGAATGCCCAAAATTGTTTTCAAATTCATCCGTTTGGGCACTCAACGGACAAAAACGCTTTTCAGGCTAATTTGAGGTCAAAAGTATGAAAGTTAGGTCACTGTCTCGGAATTGCGTGAAAACCCACATACCCACACCATTTTTGATGAGGATTCTAGAATGCCCAATATTGTTGGAAAATTCATCCGTTTGGGCCCTAAACGAACAAAAACACATTTCAGGCTAATTTGAGGTCAAAAGAATGAAAGTTTGGTCACTGTCTCGGAATTGCGTGAAAACCCACATACCCTCTCAATTTTACATCATGATTGTAGAATGCCCAATATTGTTTGCAAATTCATCCGTTTGGGCCCTCAACGGACAAAATCGCTTTTCAGGCTAATTTGAGGTCAAAAGAATGAAAGTTTGGTCACTGTCTCGGAATTGCGTCAAAACCCACATACCCTCTCAATTTTACATCATGATTTTAGAATGCCCAATATTGTTTTCAAATTCATCCGTTTGCGCCCTGAACGGACAAAAACTCTTTTCAGGCTCATTTGAGGTCAAAAGCATGAAAGTTAGGTCACTGTCTCGGAATTGCATGAAAACCCACATACCCGCTCAATTTTAGATCATGATTTTAGAATGCCTAATATTGTTTTCAAATTCATCCGTTTGGGCCCTGAACGGACAAAAACGCTTTTCAGGCTAATTTGAGGTCAAAAGAATGAAAGTTAGGTCACTGTCTCGGAATTGCGTGAAAACCCACATACCTGCTCAATTTTACATCATGATTTTAGAATGCCTAATATTGTTTTCAAATTCATCCGTTTGGGCCCTGAACGGACAAAAACGCTTTTCAGGCTAATTTGAGGTCAAAAGAATGAAAGTTTGGTCACTGTCTCGGAATTGCGTGAAAACCCACATACCCGCTCAATTTTACATCATGAATTTCGAATGCCCAATATTGTTTTAAAATTCATCCGTTTGGGCCCTGAACGGACAAAAACGCTTTTCAGGCTAATTTGAGGTCAAAAGAATGAAAGTTAGGTCACCGTCTCGGAATTGCGTGAAAACCCGCATACCCTCTCAATTTTACATCATGATTTTAGAATGCCCAATATTGTTTTCAAATTCATTTGTTTGGGCCCTCGACGGACAAAAACGCTTTTCAGGCTAATTTGAGGTCAAAAGAATGAAAGTTAGGTCACTGTCTCGGAATTGCGTGAAAACCCACATACCCACACCATTTTTCATGAGGATTCTATAAAGCCCATTATTGTTGGAAAATTCATCTGTTTGCGCCCTGAAGGAACAAAAAATAAATTTCAGGCTAATTTGAGGTCAAAAGAATGAAAGTTTGGTCACTGTCTCGGAATTGCGTGAATCCCCACATACCCGATCAATTTTAAATCATGATTTTAGAATGCCAAATATTGTTTTCAAATTCATCCATTTGGTCCCTGAACGGACAAAAACTCTTTTCAGGCTCATTTGAGGTCAAAAGAATGAATGTTAGGTCACTGTCTCGGAATTGCGTGAAAACCCACATACCCGTTCAATTTTACATCATGATTTTAGAATGCCCAATATTGTTTTCAAATTCATCCGTTTGGGCCCTGAACGGACAAAAACGGTGTTCAGGCTTATTTAAGGTCAAAAGAATGAAAGTTAGGTCACTGTCTCGGAATTGCGTGAAAACCCACATACCCACACCATTTTTCATGAGGATTCTAGAATGCCCAATATTGTTGGAAAATTCATTTGTTTGGGCCCTAAACGAACAAAAACACATTTCAGGCTAATTTGAGGTCAAAAGAATGAAAGTTTGGTCACTGTCTCGGAATTGCGTGAAAACCCGCATACCCTCTCAATTTTACATCATGATTGTAGAATGCCCAATATTGTTTTTAAATTCATCCGTTTGGGCCCTGAACGGACAAAAACGCTTTTCAGGCTAATTTGAGGTCAAAAGAATGAAAGTTAGGTCACTGTCTCAGAATTGTGTGAAAACCCACATACCCACACCATTTTTCATGAGGATCCTAGAATGCCCAATATTGTTGGAAAATTCATCTGTTTGGGCCGTGAACGAACAAAAACACATTTCAGGCTAAGTTGAGGTCAAAAGAATGAAAGTTTGGTGACTGCCTCGGAATTGCGTGAATCCCCACATAAACGCTCAATTTTACATCATGATTTTAGAATGCCCAATATTGTTTCCAAATTCATCCGTTTGGGCCCTGAACGGACAAAAACGCTTTTCAGGCTAATTTGAGGTCTAAAGAATGAAAGTTAGGCCACTATCTCGGAATTGCTTGAAAACCCATATACCCACACCATTTTTCATGAGGATTCTAGAATGCCCAATATTGTTGGAAAATTCATCTGTTTGATCCCTGAACGAACAAAAACACATTTCAGTCTAATTTGAGGTCAAAAGAATGAAAGTTTGGTCGCTGTCACGGAATTGCGTGAAAACCCACACACCCTCTCAGTTTTACATCATGATTTTAGAATGCCCAATATTGTTTTCAAATTCATCCGTTTGCGCCCTGAACGGACAAAAACGCTTTTCAGGCTAAGTTGAGGTCAAAAGAATGAAAGTTTGGTCACTGTCTCGGAATTGCGTGAAAACCCACATACCCGCTCAATTTTTCATCATGATTTTAGAATGCCCAATATTGTTTTCAAATTTATCCGTTTGGGCACTCATTGGACAAAAACGCTTTTCAGGATAATTTGAGGTCAAAAGAATGAAAGTTAGGTCACTGTCTCAGAATTACGTGAAAACCCACATACCCACACCATTTTTCATGAGGATTCTAGAATGCCCAATATTGTTGGAAAATTCATCTGTTTGCGCCCTGAAGGAACAAAAAATAAATTTCAGGCTAATTTGAGGTCAAAAGAATGAAAGTTAGGTCACTGTCTCAGAATTGCGTGAAAACCCACATACCCACACCATTTTTCATGAGGATTCTAGAATGCCCAATATTGTTGGAAAATTCATCTGTTTGCGCCCTGAAGGAACAAAAAATAAATTTCAGGCTAATTTGAGGTCAAAAGAATGAAAGTTTGGTCACTGTCTCGGAATTGCGTGAAAACCCACATACCCTCTCAATTTTACATCATGATTTTAGAATGCCCAATATTGTTTTCAAATTCGTCCGTTTGGGCCATCAACGGACAAAAACGCTTTTCAAGCTAATTTGAGGTCAAAAGAATGAAAGTTTGGTCACTGTCTCGGAATTGCGTGAAAACCCACATACCCGCTGAATTTTACATCATGATTTTCGAATGCCCAATATTGTTTTCAAATTCATCCGTTTGGGCCCTGAACGGACAAAAACGCTTTTCAGGCTAATTTGAGGTCAAAAGAATGAAAGTTAGGTCACTGTCTCGGAATTGCGTGAAAGCCCACATACCCTCTCAATTTTACACCATGATTTTAGAATGCCCAATATTGTTTTCAAATGCATCCGTTTGGTCCCTCGACGGACAAAAACGCTTTTCAGGCTAATTTGAGGTCAAAAGAATGAAAGTTTGGTCACTGTCTTGGAATTGCGTGAAAACCCACATACCAGCTCAATTTTACATGATGATTTTCGAATGCCGAATATTGTTTTCAAATTCATCCGTTTGGGCCCTGAACGGACAAAAACGCTTTTCAGGCTCATTTGAGGTCAAAAGAATGAAAGTTAGGTCACTGTCTCGGAATTACGTGAAAACCCACATACCTGCTCAATTTTACATCATGATTTTAGAATGCCCAATATTATTTTCAAATTCATCCGTTTGGGCCCTGAACGGACAAAAACGCTTTTCAGGCTAATTTGAGGTCAAAAGAATGAAAGTTTGGTCACTGTCTCGGAATTGCGTGAAAACCCACATACCCGCTCAATTTTACATCATGATTTTAGAGTGCCCAATATTGTTTTCAAATGCATCCGTTTGGGCCCTCGACGGACTAAAACGATTTTCAGGCTAATTTGAGGTCAAAAGAAAGAAAGTTTGGTCACTGTCTTGGAATTGCGTGAAAACCCACATACCCGCTCAATTTTACATCATGATTTTCAAATGCCGAATATTGTTTTCAAATTCATCCGTTTGGGCCCTGAACGGACAAAAACGCTTTTCAGGCTAAGTTGAGGTCAAAAGAATGAAAGTTTGGTCACTGTCTCGGAATTGCGTGAAAACCCACATACCCTCTCAATTTTACATCATGAATTTCGAATGCCCAATATTGTTTTCAAATTCATCCGTTTGGGCCCTGAACGGACAAAAACGCTTTTCAGGCTAATTTGAGGTCAAAAGAATGAAAGTTAGGTCACTGTCTCGGAATTGCGTGAAAGCCCACATACCCTCTCAATTTTACATCATGATTTTAGAATGCCCAATATTGTTTTCAAATTCATCCGTTTGGGCCCTGAACGGACAAAAACGCTTTTCAGGCTAATTTGAGGTCAAAAGAATGAAAGTTTGGTCACTGTCTCGGAATTACGTAAAAACCCACATACCCGCTCAATTTTACATCATGATTTTAGAATGCCAAATATTGTTTTCAAATTCATCCGTTTGGGCCCTGAACGGACAAAAACGCTTTTCAGGCTAATTTGAGGTCAAAAGAATGAAAGTTAGGTCACTGTCTCAGAATTGCGTGAAAACCCACATACCCACACCATTTTTCATGAGGATTCTAGAATGCCCAATATTGTTGGAAAATTCATCTGTTTGGGCCCTGAACGAACAAAAACACATTTCAGGCTAAGTTGAGGTCAAAAGAATGAAAGTTTGGTGACTGTCTCGGAATTGCGTGAAAACCCACATACCCGCTCAATTTTACATCATGATTTTAGAATGCCCAATATTGTTTTCAAATGCATCCGTTTGGGCCCTCGACGGACAAAAACGATTTTCAGGCTAATTTGAGGTCAAAAGAAAGAAAGTTTGGTCACTGTCTTGGAATTGCGTGAAAACCCACATACCCGCTCAATTTTACATCATGATTTTCAAATGCCGAATATTGTTTTCAAATTCATCCGTTTGGGCCCTGAACGGACAAAAACGCTTTTCAGGCTAAGTTGAGGTCAAAAGAATGAAAGTTTGGTCACTGTCTCGGAATTGCGTGAAAACCCACATACCCTCTCAATTTTACATCATGATTTTAGAATGCCCAATATTGTTTTCAAATTCATCCGTTTGGGCCCTGAACGGACAAAAACGCTTTTCAGGCAAATTTGAGGTCAAAAGAATGAAAGTTAGGTCACTGTCTCGGAATTGCGTGAAAGCCCACATACCCTCTCAATTTTACATCATGATTTTAGAATGCCCAATATTGTTTTCAAATTCATCCGTTTGGGCCCTCGACGGACAAAAACGCTTTTCAGGCTAATTTGAGGTCAAAAGAATGAAAGTTTGGTCACTGTCTTGGAATTGCGTGAAAACCCACATACCCGCTCAATTTTACATCATGATTTTCGAATGCCGAATATTGTTTTCAAATTCATCCGTTTGGGCCCTGAACGGACAAAAACGCTTTTCAGGCTCATTTGAGGTCAAAAGAATGAAAGTTAGGTCACTGTCTCGGAATTACGTGAAAACCCACATACCTGCTCAATTTTACATCATGATTTTAGAATGCCCAATATTATTTTCAAATTCATCCGTTTTGGCCCTGAACGGACAAAAACGCTTTTCAGGCTAATTTGAGGTCAAAAGAATGAAAGTTTGGTCACTGTCTCGGAATTGCGTAAAAACCCACATACCCGCTCAATTTTACATCATGAATTTCGAATGCCCAATATTGTTTTCAAATTCATCCGTTTGGGTCCTGAACGGACAAAAACGCTTTTCAGGCTAATTTGAGGTCAAAAGAATGAAAGTTAGGTCACTGTCTCGGAATTGCGTGAAAACCCACATACCCTCTCAATTTTACATCATGATTTTAGAATGCCCAATATTGTTTTCAAATGCATCCGTTTGGGCCCTCGACGGACAAAAACGCTTTTCAGGCTAATTTGAGGTCAAAAGAATGAAAGTTTGGTCACTGTCTTGGAATTGCGTGAAAACCCACATTCCCGCTCAATTTTACATCATGATTTTCAAATGCCGAATATTGTTTTCAAATTCATCCGTTTGGGCCCTGAACGGACAAAAACGCTTTTCAGGCTAAGTTGAGGTCAAAAGATTGAAAGTTTGGTCACTGTTTCGGAATTGCGTGAAAACCCACATACCCTCTTAATTTTACATCATGATTTTAGAATGCCCAATATTGTTTTCAAATTCATCCGTTTGGGCACTCAACGGACAAAAACGCTTTTCAGGATAATTTGAGGTCAAAAGAATGAAAGTTAGGTCACTGTCTCAGAATTGCGTGAAAACCCAAATACCCACACCTTTTTTCATGAGGATTCTAGAATGCCCAATATTGTTGGAAAATTCATCTGTTTGCGCCCTAAAGGAACAAAAAATAAATTTCAGGCTAATTTGAGGTCAAAAGAATGAAAGTTTGGTCACTGTCTCGGAATTGCGTGAATCCCCACATACCCGCTCAATTTTACATCATGATTTTAGAATGCCCAATATTGTTTTCAAATTCATCCCTTTGGTCCCTGAACGGACAAAAACTCTTTTCAGGCTCATTTGAGGTCAAAACAATGAAAGTTAGGTCACTGTCTCGGAATTGCTTGAAAACCCACATACCCGCTCAATTTTACATCATGATTTTAGAATGCCCAATATTGTTTTCAAATTCATCCGTTTGGGCCCTGAAATGACAAAAACGCTTTTCAGGCTAATTTGAGGTCAAAAGAATGAAAGTTAGGTCACTGCCTCGGAATTGCGTGAAAACCCACATACCCGCTCAATTTTACATCATGATTTTAGAATGCCAAATATTGTTTTCAAATTCATCCGTTTGGGCCCTGAACGGACAAAAACGCTTTTCAGGCTAATTTGAGGTCAAAAGAATGAAAGTTAGGTCACTGTCTCAGAATTGCGTGAAAACCCACATACCCACACCATTTTTCATGAGGATTCTAGAATGCCCAATATTGTTGGAAAATTCATCTGTTTGGGCCCTGAACGAACAAAAACACATTTCAGGCTAAGTTGAGGTCAAAAGAATGAAAGTTTGGTGACTGTCTCGGAATTGCGTGAAAACCCACATACCCGCTCAATTTTACATCATGATTTTAGAATGCCCAATATTGTTTTCAAATGCATCCGTTTGGGCCCTCGACGGACAAAAACGATTTTCAGGCTAATTTGAGGTCAAAAGAAAGAAAGTTTGGTCACTGTCTTGGAATTGCGTGAAAACCCACATACCCGCTCAATTTTACATCATGATTTTCAAATGCCGAATATTGTTTTCAAATTCATCCGTTTGGGCCCTGAACGGACAAAAACGCTTTTCAGGCTAAGTTGAGGTCAAAAGAATGAAAGTTTGGTCACTGTCTCGGAATTGCGTGAAAACCCACATACCCTCTCAATTTTACATCATGATTTTAGAATGCCCAATATTGTTTTCAAATTCATCCGTTTGGGCCCTGAACGGACAAAAACGCTTTTCAGGCAAATTTGAGGTCAAAAGAATGAAAGTTAGGTCACTGTCTCGGAATTGCGTGAAAGCCCACATACCCTCTCAATTTTACATCATGATTTTAGAATGCCCAATATTGTTTTCAAATTCATCCGTTTGGGCCCTCGACGGACAAAAACGCTTTTCAGGCTAATTTGAGGTCAAAAGAATGAAAGTTTGGTCACTGTCTTGGAATTGCGTGAAAACCCACATACCCGCTCAATTTTACATCATGATTTTCGAATGCCGAATATTGTTTTCAAATTCATCCGTTTGGGCCCTGAACGGACAAAAACGCTTTTCAGGCTCATTTGAGGTCAAAAGAATGAAAGTTAGGTCACTGTCTCGGAATTACGTGAAAACCCACATACCTGCTCAATTTTACATCATGATTTTAGAATGCCCAATATTATTTTCAAATTCATCCGTTTGGGCCCTGAACGGACAAAAACGCTTTTCAGGCTAATTTGAGGTCAAAAGAATGAAAGTTTGGTCACTGTCTCGGAATTGCGTGAAAACCCACATACCCGCTCAATTTTACATCATGATTTTAGAGTGCCCAATATTGTTTTCAAATGCATCCGTTTGGGCCCTCGACGGACTAAAACGATTTTCAGGCTAATTTGAGGTCAAAAGAAAGAAAGTTTGGTCACTGTCTTGGAATTGCGTGAAAACCCACATACCCGCTCAATTTTACATCATGATTTTCAAATGCCGAATATTGTTTTCAAATTCATCCGTTTGGGCCCTGAACGGACAAAAACGCTTTTCAGGCTAAGTTGAGGTCAAAAGAATGAAAGTTTGGTCACTGTCTCGGAATTGCGTGAAAACCCACATACCCTCTCAATTTTACATCATGAATTTCGAATGCCCAATATTGTTTTCAAATTCATCCGTTTGGGCCCTGAACGGACAAAAACTCTTTTCAGGCTAATTTGAGGTCAAAAGAATGAAAGTTAGGTCACTGTCTCGGAATTGCGTGAAAGCCCACATACCCTCTCAATTTTACATCATGATTTTAGAATGCCCAATATTGTTTTCAAATTCATCCGTTTGGGCCCTGAACGGACAAAAACGCTTTTCAGGCTAATTTGAGGTCAAAAGAATGAAAGTTAGGTCACTGCCTCGGAATTGCGTGAAAACCCACATACCCGCTCAATTTTACATCATGATTTTAGAATGCCAAATATTGTTTTCAAATTCATCCGTTTGGGCCCTGAACGGACAAAAACGCTTTTCAGGCTAATTTGAGGTCAAAAGAATGAAAGTTAGGTCACTGTCTCAGAATTGCGTGAAAACCCACATACCCACACCATTTTTCATGAGGATTCTAGAATGCCCAATATTGTTGGAAAATTCATCTGTTTGGGCCCTGAACGAACAAAAACACATTTCAGGCTAAGTTGAGGTCAAAAGAATGAAAGTTTGGTGACTGTCTCGGAATTGCGTGAAAACCCACATACCCGCTCAATTTTACATCATGATTTTAGAATGCCCAATATTGTTTTCAAATGCATCCGTTTGGGCCCTCGACGGACAAAAACGATTTTCAGGCTAATTTGAGGTCAAAAGAAAGAAAGTTTGGTCACTGTCTTGGAATTGCGTGAAAACCCACATACCCGCTCAATTTTACATCATGATTTTCAAATGCCGAATATTGTTTTCAAATTCATCCGTTTGGGCCCTGAACGGACAAAAACGCTTTTCAGGCTAAGTTGAGGTCAAAAGAATGAAAGTTTGGTCACTGTCTCGGAATTGCGTGAAAACCCACATACCCTCTCAATTTTACATCATGATTTTAGAATGCCCAATATTGTTTTCAAATTCATCCGTTTGGGCCCTGAACGGACAAAAACGCTTTTCAGGCAAATTTGAGGTCAAAAGAATGAAAGTTAGGTCACTGTCTCGGAATTGCGTGAAAGCCCACATACCCTCTCAATTTTACATCATGATTTTAGAATGCCCAATATTGTTTTCAAATTCATCCGTTTGGGCCCTCGACGGACAAAAACGCTTTTCAGGCTAATTTGAGGTCAAAAGAATGAAAGTTTGGTCACTGTCTTGGAATTGCGTGAAAACCCACATACCCGCTCAATTTTACATCATGATTTTCGAATGCCGAATATTGTTTTCAAATTCATCCGTTTGGGCCCTGAACGGACAAAAACGCTTTTCAGGCTCATTTGAGGTCAAAAGAATGAAAGTTAGGTCACTGTCTCGGAATTACGTGAAAACCCACATACCTGCTCAATTTTACATCATGATTTTAGAATGCCCAATATTATTTTCAAATTCATCCGTTTGGGCCCTGAACGGACAAAAACGCTTTTCAGGCTAATTTGAGGTCAAAAGAATGAAAGTTTGGTCACTGTCTCGGAATTGCGTGAAAACCCACATACCCGCTCAATTTTACATCATGATTTTAGAGTGCCCAATATTGTTTTCAAATGCATCCGTTTGGGCCCTCGACGGACTAAAACGATTTTCAGGCTAATTTGAGGTCAAAAGAAAGAAAGTTTGGTCACTGTCTTGGAATTGCGTGAAAACCCACATACCCGCTCAATTTTACATCATGATTTTCAAATGCCGAATATTGTTTTCAAATTCATCCGTTTGGGCCCTGAACGGACAAAAACGCTTTTCAGGCTAAGTTGAGGTCAAAAGAATGAAAGTTTGGTCACTGTCTCGGAATTGCGTGAAAACCCACATACCCTCTCAATTTTACATCATGATTTTAGAATGCCCAATATTGTTTTCAAATTCATCCGTTTGGGCCCTGAACGGACAAAAACGCTTTTCAGGCAAATTTGAGGTCAAAAGAATGAAAGTTAGGTCACTGTCTCGGAATTGCGTGAAAGCCCACATACCCTCTCAATTTTACATCATGATTTTAGAATGCCCAATATTGTTTTCAAATTCATCCGTTTGGGCCCTCGACGGACAAAAACGCTTTTCAGGCTAATTTGAGGTCAAAAGAATGAAAGTTAGGTCACTGTCTCGGAATTGCGTGAAAGCCCACATACCCTCTCAATTTTACATCATGATTTTAGAATGCCCAATATTGTTTTCAAATTCATCCGTTTGGGCCCTCGACGGACAAAAACGCTTTTCAGGCTAATTTGAGGTCAAAAGAATGAAAGTTTGGTCACTGTCTTGGAATTGCGTGAAAACCCACATACCCGCTCAATTTTACATCATGATTTTCGAATGCCGAATATTGTTTTCAAATTCATCCGTTTGGGCCCTGAACGGACAAAAACGCTTTTCAGGCTCATTTGAGGTCAAAAGAATGAAAGTTAGGTCACTGTCTCGGAATTACGTGAAAACCCACATACCTGCTCAATTTTACATCATGATTTTAGAATGCCCAATATTATTTTCAAATTCATCCGTTTTGGCCCTGAACGGACAAAAACGCTTTTCAGGCTAATTTGAGGTCAAAAGAATGAAAGTTTGGTCACTGTCTCGGAATTGCGTAAAAACCCACATACCCGCTCAATTTTACATCATGAATTTCGAATGCCCAATATTGTTTTCAAATTCATCCGTTTGGGTCCTGAACGGACAAAAACGCTTTTCAGGCTAATTTGAGGTCAAAAGAATGAAAGTTAGGTCACTGTATCGGAATTGCGTGAAAACCCACATACCCTCTCAATTTTACATCATGATTTTAGAATGCCCAATATTGTTTTCAAATGCATCCGTTTGGGCCCTCGACGGACAAAAACGCTTTTCAGGCTAATTTGAGGTCAAAAGAATGAAAGTTTGGTCACTGTCTTGGAATTGCGTGAAAACCCACATTCCCGCTCAATTTTACATCATGATTTTCAAATGCCGAATATTGTTTTCAAATTCATCCGTTTGGGCCCTGAACGGACAAAAACGCTTTTCAGGCTAAGTTGAGGTCAAAAGATTGAAAGTTTGGTCACTGTTTCGGAATTGCGTGAAAACCCACATACCCTCTTAATTTTACATCATGATTTTAGAATGCCCAATATTGTTTTCAAATTCATCCGTTTGGGCACTCAACGGACAAAAACGCTTTTCAGGATAATTTGAGGTCAAAAGAATGAAAGTTAGGTCACTGTCTCAGAATTGCGTGAAAACCCAAATACCCACACCTTTTTTCATGAGGATTCTAGAATGCCCAATATTGTTGGAAAATTCATCTGTTTGCGCCCTAAAGGAACAAAAAATAAATTTCAGGCTAATTTGAGGTCAAAAGAATGAAAGTTTGGTCACTGTCTCGGAATTGCGTGAATCCCCACATACCCGCTCAATTTTACATCATGATTTTAGAATGCCCAATATTGTTTTCAAATTCATCCCTTTGGTCCCTGAACGGACAAAAACTCTTTTCAGGCTCATTTGAGGTCAAAACAATGAAAGTTAGGTCACTGTCTCAGAATTGCTTGAAAACCCACATACCCGCTCAATTTTACATCATGATTTTAGAATGCCCAATATTGTTTTCAAATTCATCCGTTTGGGCCCTGAAATGACAAAAACGCTTTTCAGGCTAATTTGAGGTCAAAAGAATGAAAGTTAGGTCACTGCCTCGGAATTGCGTGAAAACCCACATACCCGCTCAATTTTACATCATGATTTTCGAATGCCGAATATTGTTTTCAAATTCATCCGTTTGGGCCCTGAACGGATAAAAACGCTTTTCAGGCTAATTTGAGGTCAAAAGAATGAAAGTTACGTCACTGTCTCGGAATTGCGTGAAAACCCACATACCTGTTCAATTTTACATCATGATTTTAGAATGCCCAATATTGTTTTCAAATTGCGTTTGGGCCCTGAACGGACAAAAACGCTTTTCAGGCTAATTTGAGGTCAAAAGAATGAAAGTTAGGTCACTGTCTCGGAATTGCGTGAAAACCCACATACCTGCTCAATTTTACATCATGATTTTAGAATGCCCAATATTGTTTTCAAATTGCGTTTGGGCCCTGAACGGACAAAAACGCTTTTCAGGCTAATTTGAGGTCAAAAGAATAAAAGTTAGGTCACTGTCTCGGAATTGCGTGAAAACCCACACACCTGCTCAATTTTACATCATGATTTTAGAATGCCCAATATTGTTTTCAAATTCATCTGTTTGGGCCCTGAACTTACAAAAACGCTTTTCAGGCTAATCTGAGGTCAAAAGAATGAAAGTTAGGTCACTGTCTCGGAATTGCGTGAAAGCCCACATACCCTCTCAATTTTACATCATGATTTTAGAATGCCCAATATTGTTTTCAAATTCATCCGTTTGGGCCCTCGACGGACAAAAACGCTTTTCAGGCTAATTTGAGGTCAAAAGAATGAAAGTTTGGTCACTGTCTTGGAATTGCGTGAAAACCCACATACCCGCTCAATTTTACATCATGATTTTCGAATGCCGAATATTGTTTTCAAATTCATCCGTTTGGGCCCTGAACGGACAAAAACGCTTTTCAGGCTCATTTGAGGTCAAAAGAATGAAAGTTAGGTCACTGTCTCGGAATTACGTGAAAACCCACATACCTGCTCAATTTTACATCATGATTTTAGAATGCCCAATATTATTTTCAAATTCATCCGTTTTGGCCCTGAACGGACAAAAACGCTTTTCAGGCTAATTTGAGGTCAAAAGAATGAAAGTTTGGTCACTGTCTCGGAATTGCGTAAAAACCCACATACCCGCTCAATTTTACATCATGATTTTAGAATGCCAAATATTGTTTTCAAATTCATCCATTTGGGCCCTGAACGGACAAAAACGCTTTTCAGGCTAATTTGAGGTCAAAAGAATGAAAGTTAGGTCACTGTCTCGGAATTGCGTAAAAACCCACATACCCGCTCAATTTTACATCATGATTTTAGAATGCCAAATATTGTTTTCAAATTCATCCGTTTGGGCCCTGAACGGACAAAAACTCTTTTCAGGCTCATTTGAGGTCAAAAGAATGAAAGTTAGGTCACTGTCTCAGAATTGCGTGAAAACCCACATACCCACACCATTTTTCATGAGGATTCTAGAATGCCCAATATTGTTGGAAAATTCATCTGTTTGGGCCCTGAACGAACAAAAACACATTTCAGGCTAAGTTGAGGTAAAAAGAATGAAAGTTTGGTGACTGTCTTGGAATTGCGTGAAAACCCACATACCCGCTCAATTTTACATCATGAATTTCGAATGCCCAATATTGTTTTCAAATTCATCCGTTTGGGTCCTGAACGGACAAAAACGCTTTTCAGGCTAATTTGAGGTCAAAAGAATGAAAGTTAGGTCACTGTCTCGGAATTGCGTGAAAACCCACATACCCTCTCAATTTTACATCATGATTTTAGAATGCCCAATATTGTTTTCAAATGCATCCGTTTGGGCCCTCGACGGACAAAAACGTTTTTCAGGCAAATTTGAGGTCAAAAGAATGAAAGTTTGGTCACTGTCTTGGAATTGCGTGAAAACCCACATTCCCGCTCAATTTTACATCATGATTTTCAAATGCCAAATATTGTTTTCAAATTCATCCGTTTGGGCCCTGAACGGACAAAAACGCTTTTCAGGCTAAGTTGAGGTCAAAAGAATGAAAGTTTGGTCACTGTTTCGGAATTGCGTGAAAACCCACATACCCTCTTAATTTTACATCATGATTTTAGAATGCCCAATATTGTTTTCAAATTCATCCGTTTGGGCACTCAACGGACAAAAACGCTTTTCAGGATAATTTGAGGTCAAAAGAATGAAAGTTAGGTCACTGTCTCAGAATTGCGTGAAAACCCAAATACCCACACCTTTTTTCATGAGGATTCTAGAATGCCCAATATTGTTGGAAAATTCATCTGTTTGCGCCCTGAAGGAACAAAAAAGAAATTTCAGGCTAATTTGAGGTCAAAAGAATGAAAGTTTGGTCACTGTCTCGGAATTGCGTGAAAACCCACATACCCGTTCAATTTTACATCAGGATTTTCGAATGCCCAATATTGTTTTCAAATTCATCCGTTTGGTCCCTGAACGGACAAAAACGCTTTTCAGGCTCATTTGAGGTCAAAACAATGAAAGTTTGGTCACTGTCTCGAAATTGCTTGAAAACCCACATACCCGCTCAATTTTACATCATGATTTTAGAATGCCCAATATAGTTTTCAAATTCATCCGTTTGGGCCCTGAAATGACAAAAACGCTTTTCAGGCTAATTTGAGGTCAAAAGAATGAAAGTTAGGTCACTGCCTCGGAATTGCGTGAAAACCCACATACCCGCTCAATTTTACATCATGATTTTCGAATGCCGAATATTGTTTTCAAATTCATCCGTTTGGGCCCTGAACGGATAAAAACGCTTTTCAGGCTAATTTGAGGTCAAAAGAATGAAAGTTACGTCACTGTTTCGGAATTGCGTGAATCCCCACATACCCGCTCAATTTTACATCATGATTTTAGAATGCCCAATATTGTTTTCAAATTCATCCATTTGGTCCCTGAACGGACAAAAACACTTTTCAGGCTCATTTGAGGTCAAAAGAATGAAAGTTAGGTCACTGTCTCGGAATTGCGTGAAAACCCACATACCTGCTCAATTTTACATCATGATTTTAGAATGCCCAATATTGTTTTCAAATTGCGTTTGGGCCCTGAACGGACAAAAACGCTTTTCAGGCTAATTTGAGGTCAAAAGAATGAAAGTTAGGTCACTGTCTCGGAATTGCGTGAAAACCCAAATACCCACACCTTTTTTCATGAGGATTCTAGAATGCCCAATATTGTTGGAAAATTCATCTGTTTGCGCCCTAAAGGAACAAAAAATAAATTTCAGGCTAATTTGAGGTCAAAAGAATGAAAGTTTGGTCACTGTCTCGGAATTGCGTGAATCCCCACATACCCGCTCAATTTTACATCATGATTTTAGAATGCCCAATATTGTTTTCAAATTCATCCCTTTGGTCCCTGAACGGACAAAAACTCTTTTCAGGCTCATTTGAGGTCAAAACAATGAAAGTTAGGTCACTGTCTCAGAATTGCTTGAAAACCCACATACCCGCTCAATTTTACATCATGATTTTAGAATGCCCAATATTGTTTTCAAATTCATCCGTTTGGGCCCTGAAATGACAAAAACGCTTTTCAGGCTAATTTGAGGTCAAAAGAATGAAAGTTAGGTCACTGCCTCGGAATTGCGTGAAAACCCACATACCCGCTCAATTTTACATCATGATTTTCGAATGCCGAATATTGTTTTCAAATTCATCCGTTTGGGCCCTGAACGGATAAAAACGCTTTTCAGGCTAATTTGAGGTCAAAAGAATGAAAGTTACGTCACTGTCTCGGAATTGCGTGAAAACCCACATACCTGTTCAATTTTACATCATGATTTTAGAATGCCCAATATTGTTTTCAAATTGCGTTTGGGCCCTGAACGGACAAAAACGCTTTTCAGGCTAATTTGAGGTCAAAAGAATGAAAGTTAGGTCACTGTCTCGGAATTGCGTGAAAACCCACATACCTGCTCAATTTTACATCATGATTTTAGAATGCCCAATATTGTTTTCAAATTGCGTTTGGGCCCTGAACGGACAAAAACGCTTTTCAGGCTAATTTGAGGTCAAAAGAATAAAAGTTAGGTCACTGTCTCGGAATTGCGTGAAAACCCACACACCTGCTCAATTTTACATCATGATTTTAGAATGCCCAATATTGTTTTCAAATTCATCTGTTTGGGCCCTGAACTTACAAAAACGCTTTTCAGGCTAATCTGAGGTCAAAAGAATGAAAGTTAGGTCACTGTCTCGGAATTGCGTGAAAGCCCACATACCCTCTCAATTTTACATCATGATTTTAGAATGCCCAATATTGTTTTCAAATTCATCCGTTTGGGCCCTCGACGGACAAAAACGCTTTTCAGGCTAATTTGAGGTCAAAAGAATGAAAGTTTGGTCACTGTCTTGGAATTGCGTGAAAACCCACATACCCGCTCAATTTTACATCATGATTTTCGAATGCCGAATATTGTTTTCAAATTCATCCGTTTGGGCCCTGAACGGACAAAAACGCTTTTCAGGCTCATTTGAGGTCAAAAGAATGAAAGTTAGGTCACTGTCTCGGAATTACGTGAAAACCCACATACCTGCTCAATTTTACATCATGATTTTAGAATGCCCAATATTATTTTCAAATTCATCCGTTTTGGCCCTGAACGGACAAAAACGCTTTTCAGGCTAATTTGAGGTCAAAAGAATGAAAGTTTGGTCACTGTCTCGGAATTGCGTAAAAACCCACATACCCGCTCAATTTTACATCATGATTTTAGAATGCCAAATATTGTTTTCAAATTCATCCATTTGGGCCCTGAACGGACAAAAACGCTTTTCAGGCTAATTTGAGGTCAAAAGAATGAAAGTTAGGTCACTGTCTCGGAATTGCGTAAAAACCCACATACCCGCTCAATTTTACATCATGATTTTAGAATGCCAAATATTGTTTTCAAATTCATCCGTTTGGGCCCTGAACGGACAAAAACTCTTTTCAGGCTCATTTGAGGTCAAAAGAATGAAAGTTAGGTCACTGTCTCAGAATTGCGTGAAAACCCACATACCCACACCATTTTTCATGAGGATTCTAGAATGCCCAATATTGTTGGAAAATTCATCTGTTTGGGCCCTGAACGAACAAAAACACATTTCAGGCTAAGTTGAGGTAAAAAGAATGAAAGTTTGGTGACTGTCTTGGAATTGCGTGAAAACCCACATACCCGCTCAATTTTACATCATGAATTTCGAATGCCCAATATTGTTTTCAAATTCATCCGTTTGGGTCCTGAACGGACAAAAACGCTTTTCAGGCTAATTTGAGGTCAAAAGAATGAAAGTTAGGTCACTGTCTCGGAATTGCGTGAAAACCCACATACCCTCTCAATTTTACATCATGATTTTAGAATGCCCAATATTGTTTTCAAATGCATCCGTTTGGGCCCTCGACGGACAAAAACGTTTTTCAGGCTAATTTGAGTTCAAAAGAATGAAAGTTTGGTCACTGTCTTGGAATTGCGTGAAAACCCACATTCCCGCTCAATTTTACATCATGATTTTCAAATGCCAAATATTGTTTTCAAATTCATCCGTTTGGGCCCTGAACGGACAAAAACGCTTTTCAGGCTAAGTTGAGGTCAAAAGAATGAAAGTTTGGTCACTGTTTCGGAATTGCGTGAAAACCCACATACCCTCTTAATTTTACATCATGATTTTAGAATGCCCAATATTGTTTTCAAATTCATCCGTTTGGGCACTCAACGGACAAAAACGCTTTTCAGGATAATTTGAGGTCAAAAGAATGAAAGTTAGGTCACTGTCTCAGAATTGCGTGAAAACCCAAATACCCACACCTTTTTTCATGAGGATTCTAGAATGCCCAATATTGTTGGAAAATTCATCTGTTTGCGCCCTGAAGGGACAAAAAAGAAATTTCAGGCTAATTTGAGGTCAAAAGAATGAAAGTTTGGTCACTGTCTCGGAATTGCGTGAAAACCCACATACCCGTTCAATTTTACATCAGGATTTTCGAATGCCCAATATTGTTTTCAAATTCATCCGTTTGGTCCCTGAACGGACAAAAACGCTTTTCAGGCTCATTTGAGGTCAAAACAATGAAAGTTTGGTCACTGTCTCGAAATTGCTTGAAAACCCACATACCCGCTCAATTTTACATCATGATTTTAGAATGCCCAATATAGTTTTCAAATTCATCCGTTTGGGCCCTGAAATGACAAAAACGCTTTTCAGGCTAATTTGAGGTCAAAAGAATGAAAGTTAGGTCACTGCCTCGGAATTGCGTGAAAACCCACATACCCGCTCAATTTTACATCATGATTTTCGAATGCCGAATATTGTTTTCAAATTCATCCGTTTGGGCCCTGAACGGATAAAAACGCTTTTCAGGCTAATTTGAGGTCAAAAGAATGAAAGTTACGTCACTGTTTCGGAATTGCGTGAATCCCCACATACCCGCTCAATTTTACATCATGATTTTAGAATGCCCAATATTGTTTTCAAATTCATCCATTTGGTCCCTGAACGGACAAAAACTCTTTTCAGGCTCATTTGAGGTCAAAAGAATGAAAGTTAGGTCACTGTCTCGGAATTGCGTGAAAACCCACATACCTGCTCAATTTTACATCATGATTTTAGAATGCCCAATATTGTTTTCAAATTGCGTTTGGGCCCTGAACGGACAAAAACGCTTTTCAGGCTAATTTGAGGTCAAAAGAATGAAAGTTAGGTCACTGTCTCGGAATTGCGTGAAAACCCACATACCTGCTCAATTTTACATCATGATTTTAGAATGCCCAATATTGTTTTCAAATTGCGTTTGGGCCCTGAACGGACAAAAACACTTTTCAGGCTAATTTGAGGTCAAAAGAATAAAAGTTAGGTCACTGCCTCGGAATTGCGTGAAAACCCACATACCCGCTCAATTTTACATCATGATTTTCGAATGCCGAATATTGTTTTCAAATTCATTCGTTTGGGCCCTGAACGGACAAAAACGCTTTTCAGGCTAATTTGAGGTCAAAAGAATGAAAGTTAGGTCACTGTCTCGGAATTGCGTGAAAACCCACATACCCACACCATTTTTCATGAGGATTGTAGGATGCCCAATAATGTTGGAAAATTCATCTGTTTGCGCCCTGAAGGAACAAAAAAGAAATTTCAGGCTAATTTGAGGTCAAAAGAATTAAAGTTTGGTCACTGTCTCGGAATGGCGTGAAAACCCACATACCCGTTCAATTTTACATCAGGATTTTCGAATGCCCAATATTGTTTTCAAATTCATCCGTTTGGGCCCTGAACGGACAAAAACGCTTTTCAGGCTAATTTGAGGTCAAAAGAATGAAAGTTTGGTCACTGTCTCGAAATTGCGTGAAAACCCACATACCCGCTCAATTTTACATCATCATTTTCGAATGCCGAATATTGTTTTCAAATTCATCCGTTTGGGCCCTGAACGGATAAAAATGCTTTTCAGGCTAATTTGAGGTCAAAAGAATGAAAGTTACGTCACTGTCTCGGAATTGCGTGAATCCCCACCTACCAGTTCAATTTTACATCATGATTTTAGAATGCCCAATATTGTTTTCAAATTCATCCCTTTGGTCCCTGAACGGACAAAAACTCTTTTCAGGCTCATTTGAGGTCAAAAGAATGAAAGTTAGGTCGCTGTCTCGGAATTGCGTGAAAACCCACATACCCGCTCAATTTTACATCATGATTTTAGAATGCCCAATATTGTTTTCAAATTCATCCGTTTGGGCCCTGAACGGACAAAAACGCTTTTCAGGCTAATTTGAGGTCAAAAGAATGAAAGTTAGGTCACTGTCTCGGAATTGCGTGAAAACCCACATACCCACACCATTTTTCATGAGGATTGTAGGATGCCCAATAATGAAGGAAAATTCATCTGTTTGCGCCCTGAAGGAACAAAAAAGAAATATCAGGCTAATTTGAGGTCCAAAGAATGAAAGTTTGGTCACTGTCTCGGAATTGCGTGAAAACCCACATACCCGTTCAATTTTACATCAGGATTTTCGAATGCCCAATATTGTTTTCAAATTCATCCGTTTGGGCCCTGAACGGACAAAAACGCTTTTCAGGCTAATTTGAGGTCAAAAGAATGAAAGTTTGGTCACTGTCTCGGAATTGCGTGAATCCCCACATACCCGCTCAATTTTACATCATGATTTTAGAATGCCCAATAGTGTTTTCAAATTCATCCATTTGGTCCCTGAACGGACAAAAACTCTTTTCAGGCTCATTTGAGGTCAAAACAATGAAAGTTAGGTCACTGTCTCGGAATTGCTTGAAAACCCACATACCCGCTCAATTTTACATCATGATTTTAGAATGCCCAATATTGTTTTCAAATTCATCCGTTTGGGCCCTGAAAGGACAAAAACGCTTTTCAGGCTAATTTGAGGTCAAAAGAATGAAAGTTAGGTCACTGCCTCGGAATTGCGTGAAAACCCACATACCCGCTCAATTTTACATCATGATTTTCGAATGCCGAATATTGTTTTCAAATTCATCCGTTTGGGCCCTGAACGGATAAAAACGCTTTTCAGGCTAATTTGAGGTCCAAAGAATGAAAGTTACGTCACTGTCTCGGAATTGCGTGAATCCCCACATACCCGCTCAATTTTACATCATGATTTTAGAATGCCCAATATTGTTTTAAAATTCATCCATTTGGTCCCTGAACGGACAAAAACTCTTTTCAGGCTAATTTGAGGTCAAAAGAATGAAAGTTAGGTCATTGTCTCGGAATTGCGTGAAAACCCACATACCTGCTCAATTTTACATCATGATTTTAGAATGCCCAATATTGTTTTCAAATTCATCTGTTTGGGCCCTGAACGGACAAAAACGCTTTTCAGGCTAATTTGAGGTCAAAAGAATGAAAGTTAGGTCACTGTCTCGGAATTGCGTGAAAACCCACATACCCACACCATTTCTCATGAGGATTGTAGGATGCCCAATAATGTTGGAAAATTCATCTGTTTGCGCCCTGAAGGAACAAAAAAGAAATTTCAGGCTAATTTGAGGTCAAAAGAATGAAAGTTTGGTCACTGTCTCGGAATTGCGTGAAAACCCACATACCCGTTCAATTTTACATCAGGATTTTCGAATGCCCAATATTGTTTTCAAATTCATCTGTTTGGGCCCTGAACGGACAAAAACGCTTTTCAGGCTAATTTGAGGTCAAAAGAATGAAAGTTTGGTCACTGTCTCGAAATTGCGTGAAAACCCACATACCCGCTCAATTTTACATCATCATTTTCGAATGCCGAATCTTGTTTTCAAATTCATCCGTTTGGGCCCTGAACGGATAAAAACGCTTTTCAGGCTAATTTGAGGTCAAAAGAATGAAAGTTACGTCACTGTCTCGGAATTGCGTGAATCCCCACCTACCCGTTCAATTTTACATCATGATTATAGAATGCCCAATATTGTTTTCAAATTCATCCGTTTGGGCCCTGAACGGACAAAAACTCTTTTCAGGCTCATTTGAGGTCAAAAGAATGAAAGTTAGGTCGCTGTCTCGGAATTGCGTGAAAACCCACATACCTGCTCAATTTTACATCATGATTTTAGAATGCCCAATATTGTTTTCAAATTCATCCGTTTGGGCCCTGAACGGACAAAAACGCTTTTCAGGCTAATTTGAGGTCAAAAGAATGAAAGTTAGGTCACTGTCTCGGAATTGCGTGAAAACCCACATACCTGCTCAATTTTACATCATGATTTTAGAATGCCCAATATTGTTTTCAAATTCATCCGTTTGGGCCCTTAACGGACAAAAACGCTTTTCAGGCTAATTTGAGGTCAAAAGAATGAAAGTTACGTCACTGTCTCGGAATTGCGTGAAAACCCACATACCCACACCATTTTTCATGAGGATTGTAGGATGCCCAATAATGTTGGAAAATTCATCTGTTTGCGCCCTGAAGGAACAAAAAAGAAATTTCAGGCTAATTTGAGGTCAAAAGAATTAAAGTTTGGTCACTGTCTCGGAATTGCGTGAAAACCCACATACCCGCTCAATTTTACATCAGGATTTTCGAATGCCCAATATTGTTTTCAAATTCATCCGTTTGGGCCCTGAACGGACAAAAACGCTTTTCAGGCTAATTTGAGGTTAAAAGAATGAAAGTTAGGTCACTGTCTCGGAATTGCGTGAAAACCCACATACCAGCTCAATTTTACATCATGATTTTCGAATGCCGAAAATTGTTTTCAAATTCATCCGTTTGGGCCGTGAACAGATAAAAACGGTTTTCAGGCTAATTTGAGGTCGAAAGAATGAAAGTTACGTCACTGTCTCGGAATTGCGTGAATCCTCACATACCCGCTCAATTTTACATCATGATTTTAGAATGCCCAATATTGTTTTCAAATTCATCCGTTTGGGCCCTGAACGGACAAAAACGCTTTTCAGGCTAATTTGAGGTCAAAAGAATGAAAGTTAGGTCACTGTCTTGGAATTGCGTGAAAACCCACATACCCACACCATTTTTCATGAGGATTGTAGGATGCCCAATAATGTTGGAAAATTCATCTGTTTGCGCCCTGAAGGAACAAAAAAGAAATTTCAGGCTAATTTGAGGTCAAAAGAATGAAAGTTTGGTCACTGTCTCGGAATTGCGTGAAAACCCACATACCCGTTCAATTTTACATCAGGATTTTCGAATGCCCAATATTGTTTTCAAATTCATCCGTTTGGGCCCTGAACGGACAAAAACGCTTTTCAGGCTAATTTGAGGTCAAAAGAATGAAAGTTTGGTCACTGTCTCGAAATTGCGTGAAAACCCACATACCCGCTCAATTTTACATCATCATTTTCGAATGCCGAATATTGTTTTCAAATTCATCCGTTTGGGCCCTGAACGGACAAAAACTCTTTTCAGGCTCATTTGAGGTGAAAAGAATGAAAGTTAGGTCACTATCTCAGAATTGCGTGAAAACCCACATACCCGCTCAATTTTACATCATGATTTTAGAATGCCCAATATTGTTTTCAAATTCATCCGTTTGGACCCTGAACGGACAAAAACGCTTTTCAGGCTAATTTGAGGTCAAAAGAATGAAAGTTAGGTCACTGTCTCGGAATTGCGTGAAAACCCACATACCCACACCATTTTTCATGAGGATTGTAGGATGCCCAATAATGTTGGAAAATTCATCTGTTTGCGCCCTGAAGGAACAAAAAAGAAATTTCAGGCTAATTTGAGGTCAAAAGAATTAAAGTTTGGTCACTGTCTCGGAATTGCGTGAAAACCCACATACCCGCTCAATTTTACATCAGGATTTTCGAATGCCCAATATTGTTTTCAAATTCATCCGTTTGGGCCCTGAACGGACAAAAACGCTTTTCAGGCTAATTTGAGGTGAAAAGAATGAAAGTTAGGTCACTGTCTCGGAATTGCGTGAAAACCCACATACCCGCTCAATTTTACATCATGATTTTCGAATGCCGAATATTGTTTTCAAATTCATCCGTTTGGGCCGTGAACAGATAAAAACGCTTTTCAGGCTAATTTGAGGTCGAAAGAATGAAAGTTACGTCACTGTCTCGGAATTGCGTGAATCCCCACATACCCGCTCAATTTTACATCATGATTTTAGAATGCCCAATATTGTTTTCAAATTCATCCGTTTGGGCCCTGAACGGACAAAAACGCTTTTCAGGCTAATTTGAGGTCAAAAGAATGAAAGTTAGGTCACTGTCTCGGAATTGCGTGAAAACCCACATACCCCCACCATTTTACATGAGGATTCTAGAATGCCCAATATTGTTGGAAAATTCATCTGTTTGGGCCCTGAACGAACAAAAACACATTTCAGGCTAATTTGAGGTCAAAAGAATGAAAGTTAGGTCACTGTCTCAAAATTGCGTGAAAACCCACATACCCAAACCATTTTTAATGAGGATTCTAGAATGCACAATATTGTTGGAAAATTCATCTGTTTGCGCCCTGAAGGAACAAAAAATAAATTTCAGGCTAATTTGAGGTCAAAAGAATGAAAGTTTGGTCACTGTCTCGGAATTGCGTGAATCCCCACATTCCCGCTCAATTTTACATCATGATTATAGAATGCCTAATATTGTTTTCAAATTCATCCGTTTGGGCCCTGAACGGACAAAAACTCTTTTCAGGCTCATTTGAGGTCAAAAGAATGAAAGTTAGGTCACTGTCTCGGAATTACATGAAAACCCACATACCTGCTCAATTTTACATCATGATTTTAGAATGCCCAATATTGTTTTCAAATTCATCCGTTTGGGCCCTCAATGGACAAAAACGCTTTTCAGGCTAATTTGAGGTCAAAAGAATGAAAGTTTGGTCACTGTCTCGGAATTGCGTGAAAACCCACATACCCACACCATTTTTCATTAGGATGCTAGAATGCCCAATATTGTTTTCAAATTCATCTGTTTGATCCCTGAACGAACAAAAACACATTTCAGGCTAATTTGAGGTAAAAAAGAATGAAAGTTTGGTCACTGTCTCGGAATAGCGTGAAAACCCACATACCCACACCATTTTTCATGAGGATCCTAGAATGCCCAATATTGTTGTCAAATTCATCCGTTTGTTCCCTGAATGGATAAAAACGATTTTCAGGCTAATTTGATGTCAAAAGAATGAAAGTTAGGTCACTGTCTCGGAATTGTGTGAAAACCGACATACCCATACCATTTTTCATGAGGATTCTAAAATGCCCAATATTGTTGGAAAATTCATCTGTTTGGGCCCTGAACGAACAAAAACACATTTCAGGCTAATTTGAGGTCAAAAGAATGAAAGTTTGGTCACTGTCTGGGAATTGCGTGACAACCCACATACCCTCTCAATTTTACATCATGATTTTAGAATGCCCAATATTGTTTTCAAATTCATCCGTTTGGGACCTGAACGGACAAAAACGCTTTTCAGGCTAATTTGAGGTTAAAAGAATGAAAGTTAGGTCACTGTCTCGGAATTGTGTGAAAAGCCACATACCCACACCATTTTACATGAGGATTCTAGAATGCCCAATATTGTTGGAAAATTCATCTGTTTGGGCCCTGAACGAACAAAAACACATTTCAGGCTAATTTGATTTCAAAAGAATGAAAGTTTGGTCACTGTCTCGAAATGGCGTGAAAACCCATATACCCTCTCAATTTTACATCATGATTTTAGAATGCCCAATATTGTTTTCAAATTTATCCGTTTGGGCCCTCAACGGACAAAAACGCTTTTCAGGCTAATTTGAGGTCAAAAGAATGAAAGTTTCGTCACTGTCTCTCAATTGCATGAAAACCGACATACCCACACCATTTTTCATGAGGATTCTAGAATGCCCAATATTGTTGGAAAATTCATCTGTTTGGGCCCTGAAAGAACAAAAACACATTTCAGGCTAATTTGAGGTGAAAAGAATGAAAGTTAGGTCACTGTCTCGGAATTGCGTGAAAACCCACATACCCTCTCAATTTTACATCATGATTTTAGAATGCCCAATATTGTTTTCAAATTCATCCGTTTGGGCCCTGAACGGACAAAAACGCTTTTCAGGCTAATTTGAGGTCAAAAGAATGAAAGTTAGGTCACTGTCTCGGAATTGCGTGAAAACCCACATACCCTCTCAATTTTACATCATGATTTTAGAATGCCCAATATTGTTTTCGAATTCATCCGTTTGGGCCCTAACCGGACAAAAACGCTTTTCAAGCTAATTTGAGGTCAAAAGAATGAAAGTTTGGCACTGTCTCGGAATTGCGTGAAAACCCACATACCCGCTCAATTTTACATCATGATTTTCGAATGCCGAATTTTGTTTTCAAATCCATCCTTTTGGGCCCTGAACGGACAAAAACGCTTTTCAGGCTAATTTGAGGTCAAAAGAATGAAAGTTAGGTCACTGTCTCGGAATTGCGTGAAAACCCACATAGCCACACCATTTTTCATGAGGATTCTAGAATGCCCAATATTGTTGGAAAATTCATCTGTTTGCGCCCTAAAGGAACGAAAAAGAAATTTCAGGCTAATTTGAGGTCAAAAGAATGAAAGTTTGGTCACTGTCTCGGAATTGCGTGAATCCCCACATACCCGCTCAATTTTACATCAGGATTTTCGAATGCCCAATATTGTTTTCAAATTCATCCGTTTGGGCCCTGAACGGACAAAAACGCTTTTCAGGCTAATTTGAGGTGAAAAGAATGAAAGTTAGGTCACTGTCTCGGAATTGCGTGAAAACCCACATACCCTCTCAATTTTACATCATGATTTTAGAATGCCCAATATTGTTTTCAAATTCATCCGTTTGGGCCCTCAACGGACAAAAACGCTTTTCAGGCTAATTTGAGGTCAAAAGAATGAAAGTTTGGTCACTGTCTCGGAATTGCGTAAAAACCCACATACCCGCTCAATTTTACATCATGATTTTCGAATGCCGAATATTGTTTTCAAATTCATCCGTTTGGGCCCTGAACGGAGAAAAACGTTTTTCAGGCTAATTTGAGGTCAAAAGAATGAAAGTTAGGTCACTGTCTCGGAATTGCGTGAAAACCCACATACCCACACCATTTTTCATGAGGATTCTAGAAAGCCCAATATTATTGGAAAATTCATCTGTTTCCGCCCTGAAGGAACAAAAAATAAATTTCAGGCTAATTTGAGGTCAAAAGAATGAAAGTTTGGTCACTGTCTCGGAATTGCGTGAATCCCCACATACCCGCTCAATTTTACATCATGATTTTAGAATGCCCAATATTGTTTTCAAATACATCCATTTGGTCCCTGAACGGACAAAAACTCTTTTCAGGCTCATTTGAGGTCAAAAGAATGAAAGTTAGGTCACTGTCTCGGAATTGCGTGAAAACCCACATACCGGCTCAATTTTACATCATGATTTTAGAATGCCCAATATTGTTTTCAAATTCATCCGTTTGGGCCTTGAACGGACAAAAACGCTTTTCAGGCTATTTTGAGGTCAAAAGAATGAATGTTAGGTCACTATCTCGGAATTGCGTGAAAACCCACATACCCACACCATTTTTCATGAGGATTCTAGAATGCCCAACATTGTTGGAAAATTCATCTGTTTGATCCCTGAACGAACAAAAACACATTTCAGGCTAATTTGTGGTCAAAAGAATGAATGTTTGGTCACTGTCTGGGAATTGCGTGAAAACCCACATACCCTCTCAATTTTAAATCATGATTTTAGAATGCCCAATATTGTTTTCAAATTCATCCGTTTGGGCCCTGAACGGACAAAAACGCTTTTCAGGCTAATTTGAGGTCAAAAGAATGAAAGTTAGGTCACTGTCTCGGAATTGCGTGAAAACCCACATACCCACACCATTTTACATGAGGATTCTAGAATGCCCAATATTGTTGGAAAATTCATCTGTTTGGGCCCTGAACGAACAAAAACACATTTCAGGCTAATTTGAGGTCAAAAGAATGAAAGTTTTGTCACTGTCTCGGAATTGCGTGAAAACCCATATACCCTCTCAATTTTACATCATGATTTTAGAATGCCCAATATTGTTTTCAAATTTATCCGTTTGGGCCCTCAACGGACAAAAACACTTTTCAGGCTAATTTGAGGTCAAAAGAATGAAAGTTTCGTCACTGTCTCGGAATTGCGTGAAAACCCACATACCCGCTCAACTTTACATTATGATTTTTGAATGCCCAATATTGTTTTCAAATTCATCCGTTTGGGCCCTGAACGGACAAAAACGCTTTTCAGGCTAATTTGAGGTCAAAAGAATGAAAGTTAGGTCACTGTCTCGGAATTGCGTGAAAACCCACATACCCTCTCAATTTTACATCATGATTTTAGAATGCCCAATATTGTTTTAAAATTCATCCGTTTGAGCCCTAAACGGACAAAAACGCTTTTCAGGCTAATTTGAGTTCAAAAGAATGAAAGTTTGGCACTGTCTCGGAATTGCGTGAAAACCCACATACCCGCTCAATTTTACATCATGATTTTCAAATGCCGAATATTGTTTTCAAATTCATCCGTTTGGGCCCTGAACGGACAAAAACGCTTTTCAGGCTAATTTGAGGTCAAAAGAATGAAAGTTAGGTCACTGTCTCGGAATTGCGTGAAAACCCACATAGCCACACCATTTTGCATGAGGATTCTTGATGCGATCCAGCAAGTTGTGTCAAATTCAAGCGATCCTTTGCAAATACCAAGTGGACCAATCACAAGAGCAAGAGCCAAACAAATGAAGGAAGCATTAAATGGGCTAGTGCAAGATACTTGGACAAAGCAAGTAGCAATTGGATCAAAACTTGACAAAAATGCTGAAAACGTCACTAACTTCATATGGGCTGCAAATGGAGATATTGATCAAGTTTTGGGCTTGCAAACTTGGAACTAAAGAGCTTGGACCAAGTACTAAACATGGGAGGCTCATTTGGGCCTAAATAAGCACATTTTGAGCCTTAATTTGCTGATTACATATTCTTGAAGTTAGGTGTGCGAAAATCAACAAGGGGTTGGTGGAAGATTTGACTTTTGGTTTCTTTAAGCATTTGTATTTGATTTTTCAAGTTTCTTCTAGATTGTATTAGACTTTTGTGTTTATTTTCTTAGAGTTTTAGGTTTCCTAGCACATGGTTTTACAATTTGTATTTTCTATGTTCAGATTTGCACCTACTACAATTAGGACATATTTCCCTATAAATACTTGGTGCTTCTTCATTTGTAAGACACACAATTCAGATTTGAATCATAAATGAAAGTTGCACTTCTGCACTTTGTTTCTTGAGAGTGGATTCTCTCTAAGGGTTCTTTTTAGAACTAACAAACATATCAAGGCTTGATCAACCTTGTGGCGTTTTCCAACACTTCGGGTCCTTGTTCTTTCGTGTTCAAGGGTTCAAGTGGATCGTCGATCTGTGTTTAGCTTTCTTGGGGTGTGTATATTTCGGAATTGGTTGTGGGTTCGTGGGATCTTCCCTTGTGGGTTCGCACCAATTCTAGAATGCCCAATATTGTTGGAAAATTCATCTGTTTGCGCCCTGAAGAACAAAAAAGAAATTTCAGGCTAATTTGAGGTCAATAGAATGAAAGTTTGGTCACTGTCTCGGTATTGCGTGAATCCCCACATACCCGCTCAATTTTACATCATGATTTTAGAATGCCCAATATTGTTTTCAAATTCCTCCCTTTGGTCCCTGAACGGACAAAAACTCTTTTCAGGCTCATTTGAGGTGAAAAGAATGAAAGTTAGGTCACTGTCTCGGAATTGCGTGAAAACCCACATACCCGCTCAATTTTACATCATGATTTTAGAATGCCCAATATTGTTTTCAAATTCATCCGTTTGGGCCCTGAACGGACAAAAACGCTTTTCAGGACAATTTGAGGTCAAAAGAATGAAAGTTTGGTCACTGTCTCGGAATTGCGTGAAAACCCACATACCCGCTCAATTTTACATCATGATTTAAGAATGCCCAAAATTGTTTTCAAATTCATCCGTTTGGGCCCTGAACGGACAAAAACGCTTTTCAGGCTAATTTGAGGTCAAAAGAATGAAAGTTAGGTCACTGTCTCAGAATTGGGTGAAAACCCCCATACCCACACCATTTTTCATGAGGATTCTAGAATGCCAAATATTGTTGGAAAATTCATCTGTTTGCGCCCTAAAGGAACAAAAAATAAATTTCAGGCTAATTTGAGGTCAAAAGAATGAAAGTTTGGTCACTGTCTTGGAATTGCGTGAATCCCCACATACCCGCTCAATTTTACATCATGGTTTTAGAATGCCGAATATTGTTTTCAAATTCATCCGTTTGGGCCCTGAACGGACAAAAACTCTTTTCAGGCTAATTTGAGGTCAAAAGAATGAAAGTTAGGTTACTGTCTCGGAATTGCGTGAAAACTTACATACCCGCTCAATTTTACATCATGATTTTAGTATGCCCAATATTGTTTTCAAATTCATCCGTTTGGGACCAGAACGGACAAAAACTCTTTTCAGGCTAATTTGAGGTCAAAAGAATGAAAGTTTGGTCACTGTCTCGGAATTGTGTGAAAACCCACATACACGTTCAATTTTACATCATGATTTTAGAATGCCCAATATTGTTTTCAAATTCATCCGTTTGGGCCCTAAACGGACAAAAACGCTTTTCAGGCTAATTTGAGGTCAAAAGAATGAAAGTTTGGTCACTTTCTCAGAATTGCGTGAAAACCCCCATACCCACACCATTTTTCATGAGGATTCTAGAATGCCAAATATTGTTGGAAAATTCATCTGTTTGCGCCCTAAAGGAACAAAAAATAAATTTCATGCTAATTTGAGGTCAAAAGAATCAAAGTTTGGTCACTATCTCGGAATTGCGTGAATCCCCACATACCCGCTCAATTTTACATCATGATTTTAGAATGCCGAATATTGTTTTCAAATTCATCCGTTTGGGCCCTGAGCGGACAAAAACTCTTTTCAGGCTCATTTGAGGTGAAAAGAATGAAAGTTAGGTCACTATCTCAGAATTGCGTGAAAACCCACATACCCGCTCAATTTTACATCATGATTTTAGAATGCCCTATATTGTTTTCAAATTCATCCGTTTGGGCCCTGAACGGACAAAAACGCTTTTCAGGCCAATTTGAGGTCAAAAGAATGAAAGTTAGGTCACTGTCTCAGAATTGCGTGAAAACCCCCATACCCACACCATTTTTCATGAGGATTCTTGAATGCCACATATTGTTGGAAAATTGATCTGTTTGCGCCCTAAAGGAACAAAAAATAAATTTCAGGCTAATTTGAGTTCAAAAGAAGGAAAGTTTGGTCACTGTCTCGGAATTGCGTGAATCCCCACATACCCGCTCAATTTTACATCATGATTTTAGAATGCTAAATATTGTTTTCAAATTCATCCGTTTGGGCCCTGAACGGACAAAAACTCTTTTCAGGCTAATTTAAGGTCAAAAGAATGAAAGTTAGGTCACTGTCTCAGAATTGCGTGAAAACTTACATACCCGCTCAATTTTACATCATGATTTTAGAATGCCCAATATTGTTTTCAAATTCATCCGTTTGGGACCTGAACGGACAAAAACACATTTCAGGCTAATTTGAGGTCAAAAGAATGAAAGTTAGGTCACTGTCTCGGAATTGCGTGAAAACCCACATACCCACACCATTTTTCATGAGGATTCTAGAATGCCCAATATTGTTTTCAAATTCATCTGTTTGGGCCCTGAACGCACAAAAACACATTTCAGGTGAATTTGAGGTCAAAAGAATGAAAGTTAGGTCACTGTCTCGGAATTGCGTGAAAACCCACATACCCACACCATTTTTCATGAGGATTCTAGAATGCCCAATATTGTTGGAAAATTCTTCTGTTTGGGCCCTGAATGAACAAAAACACATTTCAAGCTAATTTGAGGTCAAAAGAATGAAAGTTTGGTCACTATCTGGGAAGTGCGTGAAAACCCACATACCCTCTCAATTTTACATCATGATTTCAGAATGCCCAATATTGTTTTCAAATTCATCCGTTTGGGCCCTGAACGGACAAAAACGCTTTTCAGGACAATTTGAGGTCAAAAGAATGAAAGTTAGGTCACTGTCTTAGAATTGCGTGAAAACCCACATACCCTCTCAATTTTACATCATTATTTCAGAATGCCCAATATTATTTTCAAATTCATCCATTTCGGCCCTCAACGGACAAAAACGCTTTTCAGGCTAATTTGAGGTCAAAAGAATGAAAGTTTGGTTACTGTCTCGGAATTGCGTGAAAACCCACATACCCGATCAATTTTACATTATGATTTTAGAATGCCCAATATTGTTTTCAAATTCATCCGTTTGGGCCCTGAACGGACAAAAAAGCTTTTAAGGCTAATTTGAGGTCAAAAGAATGAAAGTTTGGTCACTGTCTCGGAATAACGTGAAAACCCACATACCCACACCATTTTTCATGAGGATCCTAGAATGCCCAATATTGATGTCAAATTCATCCATTTGTGCCCTGAACGGATAAAAACGATTTTCAGGCTAATTTGATGTCAAAAGAATGAAAGTTAGGTCACTGTCTCGGAATTGTGTGAAAACCTACATACCCACACCATTTTTCATGAGGATTCTAGAATGCCCAATATTGTTGGAAAATTCATCTGTTTGGGCCCTGAACGAACAAAAACACGTTTTAGGCTAATTTGAGGTCAAAAGAATGAAAGTTTGGTCACTGTCTCGGAATTGCGTGAAAACCCACATACCCTCTCAATTTTACATCATGATTTTAGAATGCCCAATATTGTTTTCAAATTCATCCGTTTGGGCCCTGAACGGACAAAAACGCTTTTTAGGCGAATTTGAGGTCAAAAGAATGAAAGTTAGGTCACTGTCTCGGAATTGCGTGAAAACTGACATACCCACACCATTTTTCATGAGGATTCTAGAATGCCCAATATTGTTTTCAAATTCATCTGTTTGGGCCCTGAACGCACAAAAACACATTTCAGGTGAATTTGAGTTTAAAAGAATGAAAGTTTGGTCACTGTCTCGGAATTGCGTGAAAACCCACATACCCACACCATTTTTCATGAGGATTCTAGAATGCCCAATATTGTTGGAAAATTCATCTGTTTGGGCCCTGAACGAACAAAAACACATTTCAGGCTAATTTGAGGTCAAAAGAATGAAAGTTTGGTCACTGTCTGGGAATTGCGTGAAAGCCCACATACCCTCTCAATTTTACATCATGATTTTAGAATGCCCAATATTGTTTTCAAATTCATCCGTTTGGAAACTGAACGGACAAAAACGCTTTTCGGGCTAATTTGAGGTCAAAAGAATGAAAGTTAGGTCACTGTCTCGGAATTGCGTGAAAACCCACATACCCGATCAATTTTACATTATGATTTTAGAATGCCCATTATTGTTTTCAAATTCATCCGTTTGGGCCCTGAACGGACAAAAAAGCTTTTAAGGCTAATTTGAGGTCAAAAGAATGAAAGTTTGGTCACTGTCTCGGAATAACGTGAAAACCCACATACCCACACCATTTTTCATGAGGATCCTAGAATGCCCAATATTGATGTCAAATTCATCCATTTGTGCCCTGAACGGATAAAAACGATTTTCAGGCTAATTTGATGTCAAAAGAATGAAAGTTAGGTCACTGTCTCGGAATTGTGTGAAAACCTACATACCCACACCATTTTTCATGAGGATTCTAGAATGCCCAATATTGTTGGAAAATTCATCTGTTTGGGCCCTGAACGAACAAAAACACGTTTTAGGCTAATTTGAGGTCAAAAGAATGAAAGTTTGGTCACTGTCTCGGAATTGCGTGAAAACCCACATACCCTCTCAATTTTACATCATGATTTTAGAATGCCCAATATTGTTTTCAAATTCATCCGTTTGGGCCCTGAACGGACAAAAACGCTTTTCAGGCTAATTTGAGGTCAAAAGAATGAAAGTTAGGTCACTGTCTCGGAATTGCGTGAAAACCCACATACCCTCTCAATTTTACATCATGATTTTAGAATGCCCAATATTGTTTTCGAATTCATCCGTTTGGGCCCTAACCGGACAAAAACGCTTTTCAAGCTAATTTGAGGTCAAAAGAATGAAAGTTTGGCACTGTCTCGGAATTGCGTGAAAACCCACATACCCGCTCAATTTTACATCATGATTTTCGAATGCCGAATTTTGTTTTCAAATCCATCCTTTTGGGCCCTGAACGGACAAAAACGCTTTTCAGGCTAATTTGAGGTCAAAAGAATGAAAGTTAGGTCACTGTCTCGGAATTGCGTGAAAACCCACATAGCCACACCATTTTTCATGAGGATTCTAGAATGCCCAATATTGTTGGAAAATTCATCTGTTTGCGCCCTAAAGGAACGAAAAAGAAATTTCAGGCTAATTTGAGGTCAAAAGAATGAAAGTTTGGTCACTGTCTCGGAATTGCGTGAATCCCCACATACCCGCTCAATTTTACATCAGGATTTTCGAATGCCCAATATTGTTTTCAAATTCATCCGTTTGGGCCCTGAACGGACAAAAACGCTTTTCAGGCTAATTTGAGGTGAAAAGAATGAAAGTTAGGTCACTGTCTCGGAATTGCGTGAAAACCCACATACCCTCTCAATTTTACATCATGATTTTAGAATGCCCAATATTGTTTTCAAATTCATCCGTTTGGGCCCTCAACGGACAAAAACGCTTTTCAGGCTAATTTGAGGTCAAAAGAATGAAAGTTTGGTCACTGTCTCGGAATTGCGTAAAAACCCACATACCCGCTCAATTTTACATCATGATTTTCGAATGCCGAATATTGTTTTCAAATTCATCCGTTTGGGCCCTGAACGGAGAAAAACGTTTTTCAGGCTAATTTGAGGTCAAAAGAATGAAAGTTAGGTCACTGTCTCGGAATTGCGTGAAAACCCACATACCCACACCATTTTTCATGAGGATTCTAGAAAGCCCAATATTATTGGAAAATTCATCTGTTTCCGCCCTGAAGGAACAAAAAATAAATTTCAGGCTAATTTGAGGTCAAAAGAATGAAAGTTTGGTCACTGTCTCGGAATTGCGTGAATCCCCACATACCCGCTCAATTTTACATCATGATTTTAGAATGCCCAATATTGTTTTCAAATACATCCATTTGGTCCCTGAACGGACAAAAACTCTTTTCAGGCTCATTTGAGGTCAAAAGAATGAAAGTTAGGTCACTGTCTCGGAATTGCGTGAAAACCCACATACCGGCTCAATTTTACATCATGATTTTAGAATGCCCAATATTGTTTTCAAATTCATCCGTTTGGGCCTTGAACGGACAAAAACGCTTTTCAGGCTATTTTGAGGTCAAAAGAATGAATGTTAGGTCACTATCTCGGAATTGCGTGAAAACCCACATACCCACACCATTTTTCATGAGGATTCTAGAATGCCCAACATTGTTGGAAAATTCATCTGTTTGATCCCTGAACGAACAAAAACACATTTCAGGCTAATTTGTGGTCAAAAGAATGAATGTTTGGTCACTGTCTGGGAATTGCGTGAAAACCCACATACCCTCTCAATTTTAAATCATGATTTTAGAATGCCCAATATTGTTTTCAAATTCATCCGTTTGGGCCCTGAACGGACAAAAACGCTTTTCAGGCTAATTTGAGGTCAAAAGAATGAAAGTTAGGTCACTGTCTCGGAATTGCGTGAAAACCCACATACCCACACCATTTTACATGAGGATTCTAGAATGCCCAATATTGTTGGAAAATTCATCTGTTTGGGCCCTGAACGAACAAAAACACATTTCAGGCTAATTTGAGGTCAAAAGAATGAAAGTTTTGTCACTGTCTCGGAATTGCGTGAAAACCCATATACCCTCTCAATTTTACATCATGATTTTAGAATGCCCAATATTGTTTTCAAATTTATCCGTTTGGGCCCTCAACGGACAAAAACACTTTTCAGGCTAATTTGAGGTCAAAAGAATGAAAGTTTCGTCACTGTCTCGGAATTGCGTGAAAACCCACATACCCGCTCAACTTTACATTATGATTTTTGAATGCCCAATATTGTTTTCAAATTCATCCGTTTGGGCCCTGAACGGACAAAAACGCTTTTCAGGCTAATTTGAGGTCAAAAGAATGAAAGTTAGGTCACTGTCTCGGAATTGCGTGAAAACCCACATACCCTCTCAATTTTACATCATGATTTTAGAATGCCCAATATTGTTTTAAAATTCATCCGTTTGAGCCCTAAACGGACAAAAACGCTTTTCAGGCTAATTTGAGTTCAAAAGAATGAAAGTTTGGCACTGTCTCGGAATTGCGTGAAAACCCACATACCCGCTCAATTTTACATCATGATTTTCAAATGCCGAATATTGTTTTCAAATTCATCCGTTTGGGCCCTGAACGGACAAAAACGCTTTTCAGGCTAATTTGAGGTCAAAAGAATGAAAGTTAGGTCACTGTCTCGGAATTGCGTGAAAACCCACATAGCCACACCATTTTGCATGAGGATTCTTGATGCGATCCAGCAAGTTGTGTCAAATTCAAGCGATCCTTTGCAAATACCAAGTGGACCAATCACAAGAGCAAGAGCCAAACAAATGAAGGAAGCATTAAATGGGCTAGTGCAAGATACTTGGACAAAGCAAGTAGCAATTGGATCAAAACTTGACAAAAATGCTGAAAACGTCACTAACTTCATATGGGCTGCAAATGGAGATATTGATCAAGTTTTGGGCTTGCAAACTTGGAACTAAAGAGCTTGGACCAAGTACTAAACATGGGAGGCTCATTTGGGCCTAAATAAGCACATTTTGAGCCTTAATTTGCTGATTACATATTCTTGAAGTTAGGTGTGCGAAAATCAACAAGGGGTTGGTGGAAGATTTGACTTTTGGTTTCTTTAAGCATTTGTATTTGATTTTTCAAGTTTCTTCTAGATTGTATTAGACTTTTGTGTTTATTTTCTTAGAGTTTTAGGTTTCCTAGCACATGGTTTTACAATTTGTATTTTCTATGTTCAGATTTGCACCTACTACAATTAGGACATATTTCCCTATAAATACTTGGTGCTTCTTCATTTGTAAGACACACAATTCAGATTTGAATCATAAATGAAAGTTGCACTTCTGCACTTTGTTTCTTGAGAGTGGATTCTCTCTAAGGGTTCTTTTTAGAACTAACAAACATATCAAGGCTTGATCAACCTTGTGGCGTTTTCCAACACTTCGGGTCCTTGTTCTTTCGTGTTCAAGGGTTCAAGTGGATCGTCGATCTGTGTTTAGCTTTCTTGGGGTGTGTATATTTCGGAATTGGTTGTGGGTTCGTGGGATCTTCCCTTGTGGGTTCGCACCAATTCTAGAATGCCCAATATTGTTGGAAAATTCATCTGTTTGCGCCCTGAAGAACAAAAAAGAAATTTCAGGCTAATTTGAGGTCAATAGAATGAAAGTTTGGTCACTGTCTCGGTATTGCGTGAATCCCCACATACCCGCTCAATTTTACATCATGATTTTAGAATGCCCAATATTGTTTTCAAATTCCTCCCTTTGGTCCCTGAACGGACAAAAACTCTTTTCAGGCTCATTTGAGGTGAAAAGAATGAAAGTTAGGTCACTGTCTCGGAATTGCGTGAAAACCCACATACCCGCTCAATTTTACATCATGATTTTAGAATGCCCAATATTGTTTTCAAATTCATCCGTTTGGGCCCTGAACGGACAAAAACGCTTTTCAGGACAATTTGAGGTCAAAAGAATGAAAGTTTGGTCACTGTCTCGGAATTGCGTGAAAACCCACATACCCGCTCAATTTTACATCATGATTTAAGAATGCCCAAAATTGTTTTCAAATTCATCCGTTTGGGCCCTGAACGGACAAAAACGCTTTTCAGGCTAATTTGAGGTCAAAAGAATGAAAGTTAGGTCACTGTCTCAGAATTGGGTGAAAACCCCCATACCCACACCATTTTTCATGAGGATTCTAGAATGCCAAATATTGTTGGAAAATTCATCTGTTTGCGCCCTAAAGGAACAAAAAATAAATTTCAGGCTAATTTGAGGTCAAAAGAATGAAAGTTTGGTCACTGTCTTGGAATTGCGTGAATCCCCACATACCCGCTCAATTTTACATCATGGTTTTAGAATGCCGAATATTGTTTTCAAATTCATCCGTTTGGGCCCTGAACGGACAAAAACTCTTTTCAGGCTAATTTGAGGTCAAAAGAATGAAAGTTAGGTTACTGTCTCGGAATTGCGTGAAAACTTACATACCCGCTCAATTTTACATCATGATTTTAGTATGCCCAATATTGTTTTCAAATTCATCCGTTTGGGACCAGAACGGACAAAAACTCTTTTCAGGCTAATTTGAGGTCAAAAGAATGAAAGTTTGGTCACTGTCTCGGAATTGTGTGAAAACCCACATACACGTTCAATTTTACATCATGATTTTAGAATGCCCAATATTGTTTTCAAATTCATCCGTTTGGGCCCTAAACGGACAAAAACGCTTTTCAGGCTAATTTGAGGTCAAAAGAATGAAAGTTTGGTCACTTTCTCAGAATTGCGTGAAAACCCCCATACCCACACCATTTTTCATGAGGATTCTAGAATGCCAAATATTGTTGGAAAATTCATCTGTTTGCGCCCTAAAGGAACAAAAAATAAATTTCATGCTAATTTGAGGTCAAAAGAATCAAAGTTTGGTCACTATCTCGGAATTGCGTGAATCCCCACATACCCGCTCAATTTTACATCATGATTTTAGAATGCCGAATATTGTTTTCAAATTCATCCGTTTGGGCCCTGAGCGGACAAAAACTCTTTTCAGGCTCATTTGAGGTGAAAAGAATGAAAGTTAGGTCACTATCTCAGAATTGCGTGAAAACCCACATACCCGCTCAATTTTACATCATGATTTTAGAATGCCCTATATTGTTTTCAAATTCATCCGTTTGGGCCCTGAACGGACAAAAACGCTTTTCAGGCCAATTTGAGGTCAAAAGAATGAAAGTTAGGTCACTGTCTCAGAATTGCGTGAAAACCCCCATACCCACACCATTTTTCATGAGGATTCTTGAATGCCACATATTGTTGGAAAATTGATCTGTTTGCGCCCTAAAGGAACAAAAAATAAATTTCAGGCTAATTTGAGTTCAAAAGAAGGAAAGTTTGGTCACTGTCTCGGAATTGCGTGAATCCCCACATACCCGCTCAATTTTACATCATGATTTTAGAATGCTAAATATTGTTTTCAAATTCATCCGTTTGGGCCCTGAACGGACAAAAACTCTTTTCAGGCTAATTTAAGGTCAAAAGAATGAAAGTTAGGTCACTGTCTCAGAATTGCGTGAAAACTTACATACCCGCTCAATTTTACATCATGATTTTAGAATGCCCAATATTGTTTTCAAATTCATCCGTTTGGGACCTGAACGGACAAAAACACATTTCAGGCTAATTTGAGGTCAAAAGAATGAAAGTTAGGTCACTGTCTCGGAATTGCGTGAAAACCCACATACCCACACCATTTTTCATGAGGATTCTAGAATGCCCAATATTGTTTTCAAATTCATCTGTTTGGGCCCTGAACGCACAAAAACACATTTCAGGTGAATTTGAGGTCAAAAGAATGAAAGTTAGGTCACTGTCTCGGAATTGCGTGAAAACCCACATACCCACACCATTTTTCATGAGGATTCTAGAATGCCCAATATTGTTGGAAAATTCTTCTGTTTGGGCCCTGAATGAACAAAAACACATTTCAAGCTAATTTGAGGTCAAAAGAATGAAAGTTTGGTCACTATCTGGGAAGTGCGTGAAAACCCACATACCCTCTCAATTTTACATCATGATTTCAGAATGCCCAATATTGTTTTCAAATTCATCCGTTTGGGCCCTGAACGGACAAAAACGCTTTTCAGGACAATTTGAGGTCAAAAGAATGAAAGTTAGGTCACTGTCTTAGAATTGCGTGAAAACCCACATACCCTCTCAATTTTACATCATTATTTCAGAATGCCCAATATTATTTTCAAATTCATCCATTTCGGCCCTCAACGGACAAAAACGCTTTTCAGGCTAATTTGAGGTCAAAAGAATGAAAGTTTGGTTACTGTCTCGGAATTGCGTGAAAACCCACATACCCGATCAATTTTACATTATGATTTTAGAATGCCCAATATTGTTTTCAAATTCATCCGTTTGGGCCCTGAACGGACAAAAAAGCTTTTAAGGCTAATTTGAGGTCAAAAGAATGAAAGTTTGGTCACTGTCTCGGAATAACGTGAAAACCCACATACCCACACCATTTTTCATGAGGATCCTAGAATGCCCAATATTGATGTCAAATTCATCCATTTGTGCCCTGAACGGATAAAAACGATTTTCAGGCTAATTTGATGTCAAAAGAATGAAAGTTAGGTCACTGTCTCGGAATTGTGTGAAAACCTACATACCCACACCATTTTTCATGAGGATTCTAGAATGCCCAATATTGTTGGAAAATTCATCTGTTTGGGCCCTGAACGAACAAAAACACGTTTTAGGCTAATTTGAGGTCAAAAGAATGAAAGTTTGGTCACTGTCTCGGAATTGCGTGAAAACCCACATACCCTCTCAATTTTACATCATGATTTTAGAATGCCCAATATTGTTTTCAAATTCATCCGTTTGGGCCCTGAACGGACAAAAACGCTTTTTAGGCGAATTTGAGGTCAAAAGAATGAAAGTTAGGTCACTGTCTCGGAATTGCGTGAAAACTGACATACCCACACCATTTTTCATGAGGATTCTAGAATGCCCAATATTGTTTTCAAATTCATCTGTTTGGGCCCTGAACGCACAAAAACACATTTCAGGTGAATTTGAGTTTAAAAGAATGAAAGTTTGGTCACTGTCTCGGAATTGCGTGAAAACCCACATACCCACACCATTTTTCATGAGGATTCTAGAATGCCCAATATTGTTGGAAAATTCATCTGTTTGGGCCCTGAACGAACAAAAACACATTTCAGGCTAATTTGAGGTCAAAAGAATGAAAGTTTGGTCACTGTCTGGGAATTGCGTGAAAGCCCACATACCCTCTCAATTTTACATCATGATTTTAGAATGCCCAATATTGTTTTCAAATTCATCCGTTTGGAAACTGAACGGACAAAAACGCTTTTCGGGCTAATTTGAGGTCAAAAGAATGAAAGTTAGGTCACTGTCTCGGAATTGCGTGAAAACCCACATACCCGATCAATTTTACATTATGATTTTAGAATGCCCATTATTGTTTTCAAATTCATCCGTTTGGGCCCTGAACGGACAAAAAAGCTTTTAAGGCTAATTTGAGGTCAAAAGAATGAAAGTTTGGTCACTGTCTCGGAATAACGTGAAAACCCACATACCCACACCATTTTTCATGAGGATCCTAGAATGCCCAATATTGATGTCAAATTCATCCATTTGTGCCCTGAACGGATAAAAACGATTTTCAGGCTAATTTGATGTCAAAAGAATGAAAGTTAGGTCACTGTCTCGGAATTGTGTGAAAACCTACATACCCACACCATTTTTCATGAGGATTCTAGAATGCCCAATATTGTTGGAAAATTCATCTGTTTGGGCCCTGAACGAACAAAAACACGTTTTAGGCTAATTTGAGGTCAAAAGAATGAAAGTTTGGTCACTGTCTCGGAATTGCGTGAAAACCCACATACCCTCTCAATTTTACATCATGATTTTAGAATGCCCAATATTGTTTTCAAATTCATCCGTTTGGGCCCTGAACGGACAAAAACGCTTTTTAGGCGAATTTGAGGTCAAAAGAATGAAAGTTAGGTCACTGTCTCGGAATTGCGTGAAAACCGACATACCCACACCATTTTTCATGAGGATTCTAGAATGCCCAAAATTGTTGGAAAATTCATCTGTTTGAGTCCCTGAACGGACAAAAAATAAATTTCAAGCTTATTTGAGGTCAAAAGAATGAATGTTGGTCACTGTCTCGGAATTGTGCGAAAACCCACATACCCGCTCTATTTTTCATCATTATGTTAGAATGCCCAATATTGTTTTCAAATTCATCCGTTTGTGCCCCGAACAGACAAAAACGCTTTTCAGGCTAATTTGAGGTCAAAAGAATGAAAGTTTGGTCACTGTCTCGGAATTGCGTGAAAACCCACATACCCACACCATTTTTCATGAGGATTCTAGAATGCCCAATATTGTTGGAAAATTCATCTGTTTGGGCCCTGAACGAACAAAAACACATTTCAGGCTAATTTGAGGTCAAAAGAATGAAAGTTTGGTCACTGTCTGGGAATTGCGTGAAAGCCCACATACCCTCTCAATTTTACATCATGATTTTAGAATGCCCAATATTGTTTTCAAATTCATCCGTTTGGACCCTGAACGGACAAAAACGCTTTTCGGGCTAATTTGAGGTCAAAAGAATGAAAGTTAGGTCACTGTCTCGGAATTGCGTGAAAACCCTATACCCACTCTATTTTTCATCATGATTTTAGAATGCGCAATATTGTTTTCAAATTCATCCGTTTGGTTCCTGAACGGAGAAAAACGCTTTTCAGGCTAATTTGAGGTCAAAAGAATGAAAGTTTGGACACTGTCTCGGAATTGCGTGAAAATCCCCATTCCCCCTCCATTTTTCATGAGCATTCTAGAATGCCCAATATTTTGAAAAATTCATCCGTTTGGGCCCTGAACGAACACAAAATAAATTTCAGGCTAATTTGAGGTCAAAAGAATGAAAGTTTGGTCACTGTCTCGGAATTGCGTGAAAACCCACAGACCCTCTCAATTTTGCATCATGATTTTAGAATGCCCAATATTGTTTTCAAATTCATCCGTTTGGGCCCTGAACGGACAAAAACGATTTTCAGGCTAATTTGAGGTCAAAAGAATGAAAGTTTGGACACTGTCTCGGAATTGCGTGAAAACCTACATTCCCCCTCCATTTTTCATGAGGATTCTAGAATACCCAATATTTTTGGAAAATTCATCTGTTTGCTCCCTGAACGAACACAAAATAAATTCAGGCTAATTTGAGGTCAAAAGAATGAAAGTTTGGTCACTGTCTCGGAATTGCGTGAAAACCCACATACCCGCTCAATTTTACATCATGATTTTAGAATGCCCAATATTGTTTTCAAATTCATCCGTTTGGGCCCTGAACGGACAAAAACGCTTTTCCGGCTAATTTGAGGTCAAAAGAATGAAAGTTAGGTCACTGTCTCAGAATTGCGTGAAAACCACCATACCCACACCATTTTTCATAAGGATTCTAGAATGCCAAATATTGTTGGAAAATACATCTGTTTGCGCCCTAAAGGAACAAAAAATAAATTTCAGTCTAATTTGAGGTCAAAAGAATGAAAGTTTGGTCACTGTCTCGGAATTGCGTGAAAACCCACATACCCTCTCAATTTTACATCATGATTTTAGAATGCCCAATATTGTTTTCAAATTCATCCGTTTGGGCCCTGAACGGACAAAAACGCTTTTTAGGCGAATTTGAGGTCAAAAGAATGAAAGTTAGGTCACTGTCTCGGAATTGCGTGAAAACTGACATACCCACACCATTTTTCATGAGGATTCTAGAATGCCCAATATTGTTTTCAAATTCATCTGTTTGGGCCCTGAACGCACAAAAACACATTTCAGGTGAATTTGAGTTTAAAAGAATGAAAGTTTGGTCACTGTCTCGGAATTGCGTGAAAACCCACATACCCACACCATTTTTCATGAGGATTCTAGAATGCCCAATATTGTTGGAAAATTCATCTGTTTGGGCCCTGAACGAACAAAAACACATTTCAGGCTAATTTGAGGTCAAAAGAATGAAAGTTTGGTCACTGTCTGGGAATTGCGTGAAAGCCCACATACCCTCTCAATTTTACATCATGATTTTAGAATGCCCAATATTGTTTTCAAATTCATCCGTTTGGACCCTGAACGGACAAAAACGCTTTTCGGGCTAATTTGAGGTCAAAAGAATGAAAGTTAGGTCACTGTCTCGGAATTGCGTGAAAACCCTATACCCACTCTATTTTTCATCATGATTTTAGAATGCGCAATATTGTTTTCAAATTCATCCGTTTGGTTCCTGAACGGAGAAAAACGCTTTTCAGGCTAATTTGAGGTCAAAAGAATGAAAGTTTGGACACTGTCTCGGAATTGCGTGAAAATCCCCATTCCCCCTCCATTTTTCATGAGCATTCTAGAATGCCCAATATTTTGAAAAATTCATCCGTTTGGGCCCTGAACGAACACAAAATAAATTTCAGGCTAATTTGAGGTCAAAAGAATGAAAGTTTGGTCACTGTCTCGGAATTGCGTGAAAACCCACAGACCCTCTCAATTTTGCATCATGATTTTAGAATGCCCAATATTGTTTTCAAATTCATCCGTTTGGGCCCTGAACGGACAAAAACGATTTTCAGGCTAATTTGAGGTCAAAAGAATGAAAGTTTGGACACTGTCTCGGAATTGCGTGAAAACCTACATTCCCCCTCCATTTTTCATGAGGATTCTAGAATACCCAATATTTTTGGAAAATTCATCTGTTTGCTCCCTGAACGAACACAAAATAAATTCAGGCTAATTTGAGGTCAAAAGAATGAAAGTTTGGTCACTGTCTCGGAATTGCGTGAAAACCCACATACCCGCTCAATTTTACATCATGATTTTAGAATGCCCAATATTGTTTTCAAATTCATCCGTTTGGGCCCTGAACGGACAAAAACGCTTTTCCGGCTAATTTGAGGTCAAAAGAATGAAAGTTAGGTCACTGTCTCAGAATTGCGTGAAAACCACCATACCCACACCATTTTTCATAAGGATTCTAGAATGCCAAATATTGTTGGAAAATACATCTGTTTGCGCCCTAAAGGAACAAAAAATAAATTTCAGTCTAATTTGAGGTCAAAAGAATGAAAGTTTGGTCACTGTCTCGGAATTGCGTGAATCCCCACATACCCGCTCAATTTTACATCATGATTTTAGAATGCCGAATATTGTTTTCAAATTCATCCGTTTGGGCTCTGAACGGACAAAAACTCTTTTCAGGCTAATTTGAGGTCAAAAGAATGAAAGTTAGGTCACTGTCTCGGAATTGCGTGAAAACTTACATACCCTCTCAATTTTACATCATGATTTTAGAATGCCCAATATTGTTTTCAAATTCATCCGTTTGGGACCTGAACGGACAAAAACTCTTTTCTGGCTAATTTGATGTCAAAAGAATGAAAGTTAGGTCACTGTCTCGGAATTACGTGAAAACCCACATTCCCCCTCCATTTTTCATGAGGATTCTAGAATGCCCAATATTGTTGGAAAATTCATCCGTTTGGGCCCTGAACGAATATAAAATAAATTTCAGGCTAATTTGAGGTAAAAAGAATGAAAGTTTGGTCACTGTCTCAGAATTGCGTGAAAACCCACATACCCTCTCAATTTTACATCATGATTTTAGAATGCCCAATATTGTTTTCAAATTCATTCGTTTGGGCCCTGAACGGACAAAAACGCTTTTCAGGCTAATTTGAGGTCAAAAGAATGAAAGTTTGGTCACTGTCTCGGAATTGTGTGAAAACCCACATACACGTTCAATTTTACATCATGATTTTAGAATGCCCAACATTGTTTTCAAATTCATCCGTTTGGGCCCTAAACGGACAAAAACGCTGTTCAGGCTAATTTGAGGTCAAAAGAATGAAAGTTTGGTACTTTCTCAGAATTGCTAAAAATCCCACATACCCCCTCCATTTTTCATGCGGATTCTAGAATTCCCAATATTGATATCAAATTAATATGTGTGCTCCCTGAACGGACAAAAACGCTTTTCAGGCTAATTTGAGTTTAAAAGAATGAAAGTTAGATCACTGTCTCATAATTGCAAGAAAACCCACATACCCACACCATTTTTCATGAGGATTCTAGAATGCCCAATATTGTTGGAAAATTCATCTGTTTGGGCCCTGAACGAACAAAAACACATTTCAGGCTAATTTGAGGTCAAAAGAATGAAAGTTAGGTCACTGTCTCGGAATTTCGTGAAAACCGACATACCCACACCATTTTTCATGAGGATTCTAGAATGCCCAAAATTGTTGGAAAATTCATCTGTTTGAGTCCCTGAACGGACAAAAAATAAATTTCAAGCTTATTTGAGGTCAAAAGAATGAATGTTGGTCACTGTCTCGGAATTGTGCGAAAACCCACATACCCGCTCTATTTTTCATCATTATGTTAGAATGCCCAATATTGTTTTCAAATTCATCCGTTTGTGCCCCGAACAGACAAAAACGCTTTTCAGGCTAATTTGAGGTCAAAAGAATGAAAGTTTGGTCACTGTCTCGGAATTGCGTGAAAACCCACATTCCCCCTCCATTTTTCATGAGGATTCTAGAATGCCCAATATTGTTGTTAAATTCATATGTGTGGGCCCTGAACGGACAAAAACGCATTTCGGGCTAAGTTGAGGTCAAAAGAATGAAAGTTAGGTCACTGTCTCGGAATTGCGTGAAAACCCACATACCCGGTCTAATTTTCATCATGATGTTAGAATCCCCAATATTGTTTTAAATTCATCCGTTTGAGCCCTGAAAGGACAAAAACGCTTTTCAGGCTAATTTGAGGTGAAAAGAATGAAAGAATGGTCACTTTCTCGGAATTGCTAAAAATCCCTCACACCCCCTCCATTTTTCATGCGGATTCTAGATTTCCCAATATTGATGTCAAATTAATATGTGTGCTCCCTGAACGGACAAAAACGTTTTTCAGGCTAATTTGAGTTTAAAAGAATGAAAGTTAGGTCACTATCTCGGAATTGCGTGAAAACCCACATACCCACACCATTTTTCATGAGGATTCTAAAATGCCCAATATTGTTGGAAAATTAATCTGTTTGGGCTCTGAACGAACAAAAACACATTTCAGGCTAATTTGAGGTGAAAAGAATGAAAGTTAGGTAACTGTGTTGGAATTGCGTGAAAACTCACAGACCCACTCCATTTTTCGTGAGTATTCTAGAATGCCAAATATTGTTGGAAAATTCATCTGTTTGAGTCCCGAACGAAAAAAATAAATTTCAGGCTAATTTGAGGTCAAAAGAATGAAAGTTTGGTCACTGTCTTGGAATTGCGTGAAAACGCACAATCCCGCTCTATTTTTCATCATGCTTTTGGAATGCCCAATATTGTTTTCAAATTCATCCGTTTAGGCCCAAAACGGACAAAAACGATTTTCAGGCTAATTTGAGGTCAAAAGACTGAAAGTTTGGTCACTGTCTCGGAATTGTGTGAAAACCACATACCCACTCCATTATTCATGAGGATTCTAGAATTCCCAATATTGTTGTCAAATTAATATGTGTGGGCCCTGAACGGACAAAAAATAAATTTCAAGCTTATTTGAGGTCAAAAGAATGAATGTTGGTCACTGTCTCGGAATTGTGTGAAAACCCACATACCCGCTCTATTTTTCATCATGATGTTAGAATGCCCAATATTGTTTTCAAATTCATCCGTTTGGGCCCTGAACGGACAAAAACGCTTTTCAGGCTAATTTGAGGTCAAAAGAATGAAAGTTAGGTCACTGTCTCGGAATAGCGTGAAAACCCACATACCCACACCATTTTTCATGAGGATTCTAGAATGCCCAATATTGTTGGAAAATTCATCTGTTTGAGTCGTAAACGAACAAAAAATATATTTCAGACTAATTTGAGGTCAAAAGAATGAATGTTTGGTCACTGTCTCGGAATTGCGTGAAATACCACATACCCGCTCTATTTTTCATCATGATGTTAGAATGCCCAATATTGTTTTCAAATTCATCCGTTTGCGCACTGAACGGGCAAAAACGCTTGTCAGGCTAATTTGAGGTCAAAAGAATGAAAGTTTGGTCACTGTCTCGGAATTGCGTGAAAACCGACATACCCACTCAATTTTTCATGACGATTCTAGAATGCCAAATATTGTTGTCAAATTCATATGTGTGGGCCTTTAACGGATAAAAAAGGTTCTCAGGCTAATTTGAGGTCAAAAGAATGAAAGTTAGGTCACTGTCTCGGAATAACGTGAAAATCCACATACCCACACCATTTTTCATGAGGATTCTAGAATGCCCAATCTTGTTGGAAAATTCATTCTTTTGTGCCTTGAACGGATAAAAATGATTTTCAGGCTAATTTGATGTCAAAAGAATGAAAGTTAGGTCACTGTGTCGGAATTGCGTGAAAACCGACATACCCACACCATTTTTCATGAGGATTCTAGAATGCCCAATATTGTTGGAAAATTCATCTGTTTGGGCCCTGAAAGAACAAAAACACATTTCAGGCTAATTTGAGGTCAAAAGAATGAAAGTTTGGTCACTGTCTCGGAATTGCGTGAAAACCCACATACCCTCTCAATTTTACATCATGATTTTAGAATGCCCAATATTGTTTTCAAATTCATCCGTTTGTGCCCTGAACGGACAAAAACGCTTTTCAGGCTAATTTGAGGTCAAAAGAATGAAAGTTTGGTCACTGTCTCGGAATAGCGTGAAAACCCACATACCCACACCATTTTTCATGAGGATCCTAGAATGCCCAATATTGTTGTCAAATTCAAACTTTTGTGCCCTGAACGGATAAAAACGATTTTCAGGCTCATTTGATGTGAAAAGAATGAAAGTTTGGTCACTGTCTCGGAATAGCGTGAAAACCCACATACCCACACCATTTTTCATGAGGATTCTAGAATACCCAATATTGTTGGAAAATTCATCTGTTTGCTCCCTGAACGAACACAAAATAAATTCAGGCTAATTTGAAGTCAAAAGAATGAAAGTTTGGTCACTATCTCGGAATTGCGTGAAAACCCACATACCCTCTCAATTTTACATCATGATTTTAGAATGCCCAATATTGTTTTCAAATTCATCCGTTTGGGCCCTGAACGGACAAAAACGCTTTTCCGGCTAATTTTAGGTCAAAAGAATGGAAGTTTGGTCACTGTCTCGGAATTGCGTGAAAACCCACATACCCTCTCTATTTTTCATCATGATTTTAGAATGTCCAATATTGTTTTCAAATTCATCTGTTTTGGCCCTCAACGTACAAAAACGCTTTTCAGCTAATTTGAGGTAAAAAGAACGAAAGCTTGGTCACTGTCTCGGAATTGCGTGAAAACCCACACACCCGCTCTATTTTTCATCATGCTTTTAGAATGCCCAATATTGTTTTCAAATTCATCCGTTTGGACCCAGAACGGACAAAAACGATTTTCAGGCTAATTTGAGGTCAAAAGACTAAAAGTTTGGTCACTGTCTCGGAATTGTGTGAAAACCACATACCCACTCCATTATTCATGAGGATTCTAGAATTCCCAATATTGTTGTAAAATTAATATGTGTGGGCCCTGAACGGACAAAAAATAAATTTCAAACTTATTTGAGGTCAAAAGAATGAATGTTGGTCACTGTCTCGGAATTGTGTGAAAACCCACATACCCAATCCATTTTTCATGAGGATTCTAGAATGGTCAATATTGTTGTCAAATTCATATGTGTCGGCCCTGAACGGACAAAAATGGTTTTCAGGCTAATTTGAGGTCAAAAGAATGAAAGTTAGGTCACTGTGTCGGAATTACGTGAAAACCCACATACCCGCTCTATTTTTCATCATGATGTTAGAATGCCCAATATTGTTGTCAAATCCATATGTGTGGGCCCTGAACGGAAAAAAACGCTTTTCAGGCTAATTTGAGGTCAAAAGAATGAAAGTTTGGTCTCTGTCTCGGAATAGCGTGAAAACCCAGATACCCACACCATTTTTCATGAGGATTCTAGAATGCCAAATATTGTTGTCAAATTCATATGTGTGGGCCCTGAACGGACAAAAACGCTTTTCAGGCTAATTTGAGGTCAAAAGAATAAAAGTTAGGTCACTGTCTCGGAATTGCGTGAAAACCCACATACCCACACCATTTTTCATGAGGATTCTAGAGTGCCGAATATTGTTGTCGAATCCATATGTGTGGGCCCTGAACGGAAAAAAACGCTTTTCAGGCTAATTTGAGGTCAAAAGAATGAAAGTTAGGTTACTGTTTCGGAATTGCGTGAAAACCCACATAACGCTCTATTTTTCATCACATTGTTAGAATGCCCAATATTGTTTTCTAATTCATCCGTTTGGGCCCTGAACGGACAAAAACGCTTTTCAGGCTAATTTGAGGTCAAAAGAATGAAAGTTTGGTCACTGTCTCGGAATTGCGTGAAAACCCACATACCCCCTCCATTTTTCATGAGGATTCTAGAATGCCCCATATTGTTGTCAAATCCATATGTGTGGGCCCTGAAACGAAAAAAACGATTTTCAGGGTAATTTGAGGTCAAAAGAATGAAAGTTTGGTCACTGTCTCGGAATTGCGTGAAAACCCACATACCCACTCCATTTTTCATGAGGATTCTAGAATGCACAATATTGTTGTCAAATCCATATGTGTGGGCCCTGAACGGACAAAAACGCTTTTCAGGCTAATTTGAGGTCAAAAGATTGAAAGTTTGGTCACTGTCTCGGAATTACGTGAAAACCCACATACCCCCTCCATTTTTCATGAGGATTCTAGAATGCCCAATATTGTTGTCAAATCCATATGTGTGGGCCCTGAACGGACAAAAATGGTTTTCAGGCTAATTTGAGGTCAAAAGAATGAAAGTTAGGTCACTGTGTCGGAATTACGTGAAAACCCACATACCCGCTCTATTTTTCATCATGATGTTAGAATGCCCAATATTGTTGTCAAATCCATATGTGTGGGCCCTGAACGGAAAAAAACGCTTTTCAGGCTAATTTGAGGTCAAAAGAATGAAAGTTAGGTCACTGTTTCGGAATTGCGTGAAAACCCACATAACGCTCTATTTTTCATCATGATGTTAGAATGCCCAATATTGTTTTCTAGTTCATCCGTTTGGGCCCTGAACGGACAAAAACGCTTTTCAGGCTAATTTGAGGTCAAAAGAATGAAAGTTTGGTCACTGTCTCGGAATTGCGTGAAAACCCACATACCCCCTCCATTTTTCATGAGGATTCTAGAATGCCCCATATTGTTGTCAAATCCATATGTGTGGGCCCTGAACCGAAAAAAACGCTTTTCAGGGTAATTTAAGGTCAAAAGAATGAAAGTTTGGTCACTGTCTCGGAATTGCGTGAAAACCCACATACCCACTACATTTTTCATGAGGATTCTAGAATGCACAATATTGTTGTCAAATCCATATGTGTGGGCCCTGAACGGACAAAAACGCTTTTCAGGCTAATTTGAGGTCAAAAGATTGAATGTTTGGTCACTGTCTCGGAATTACGTGAAAACCCACATACCCCCTCCATTTTTCATGAGGATTTTAGAATGCCCAATATTGTTGTAAAATTCATATGTGTGGGCCCTGAACGGACAAAAACGCTTTTCAGGCTAATTTGAGGTCAAAAGAATGAAAGTTAAGTCACTTCCTCGGAGTAGCGTGAAAACCGACATACCCACTCCATTTTTCATGAGGATTCTAGAATGCTCAATATTGTTGTCAAATTCATATGTGTGGGCCCTGAACGGACAAAAAGCTTTTCAGGCTCATTTGAGGTCGAAAGAATGGAAGTTAGGTCACTGTCTCGGAATTGCGTGAAAACCCTCATATCCACTCCCTTTTTCATGAGGATTCTAGAATGCCCAATATTGTTGTAAAATTCATCTGCTTGAGTCCTGAACGAAAAAAAAAAAAAATTTCAGGCTAATTTGAGGTCAAAGGAATGAAAGTTTGGACACTGTCTCGGAATTGCGTGAAAACCCACATACCCGCTCTATTTTTCATCATGATGTTAGAATGCCCAATATTGTTATCAAATTCATCCGTTTGGTCCCTGAACGGACAAAAACGCTTTTCAGGCTAATTTGAGATCAAAAGAATGAAAGTTTGGTCACTGTTTCGGAATTATGTGAAAACCCACATACCCCCTCCATTTTTCATGAGGATTCTAGAATGCCCAATATTGTTGTCAAATTCATATGTGTGGGCCCTGAACCGAAAAAAATGCTTTTAAGGCTAATTTGATGTCAAAAGAATGAAAGTTTGGTCACTGTCTCGGAATTGCGTGAAAACGGACATACCCACTCCATTTTTCATGAGGATTCTAGAATGCCCAATATTGTTGTCAAATTCATATGTGTGGGCCCTGAACGGACAAAAACGCTTTTCAGGCTTATTTGATGTCAAAAGAATGAAAGTTTGGTCACTGTCTCGGAATTGCGTGAAAACCGACATACCCACTCCATTTTTCATGAGGATTCTAGAATGCCCACTATTGTTGTCAAATTCATATGTGTGGGCCCTGAACGGACAAAAACGTTTTTCAGGCTAATTTGAGGTCAAAAGAATGAAAGTTAGGTCACTGTCTCGGATTTGCGTGAAAACCCACATACCCGCTCTATTTTTCATCATGATGTTAGAATGCCCAATATTGTTTTCAAATTCATCCGTTTGGGCCCTGAACGGACAAAAACGCTTTTCAGGCTAATTTGAGATCAAACGAATGAAAGTTTGGTCACTGTTTCGGAATTGCGTGAAAACCCACATACCCCCTCCATTTTTCATGAGGATTTTAGTATGCCCAATATTGTTGTCAAATTCATATGTGTGGGCCCTGAACCGAAAAAAATGCTTTTAAGGCTAATTTGATGTCAAAAGAATGAAAGTTTGGTCACTGTCTCGGAATTGCGTGAAAACCGACATACCCACTCCATTTTTCATGAGGATTTTAGAATGCCCAATATTGTTGTAAAATTCATATGTGTGGGCCCTGAACGGACAAAAACGCTTTTCAGGCTAATTTGAGGTCAAAAGAATGAAAGTTAAGTCACTTCCTCGGAGTAGCGTGAAAACCGACATACCCACTCCATTTTTCATGAGGATTCTAGAATGCTCAATATTGTTGTCAAATTCATATGTGTGGGCCCTGAACGGACAAAAAGCTTTTCAGGCTCATTTGAGGTCGAAAGAATGAAAGTTAGGTCACTGTCTCGGAATAGCGTGAAAACCCACATACCCACACCATTTTTCATGAGGATTCTAGAATGCCCAATATTGTTGGAAAATTCATCTGTTTGAGTCCTGAACGAACAAAAAATAAATTTCAGGCTAATTTGAGGTCAAAAGAATGAAAGTTTGGTTACTGTCTCGGAATTGCGTGAAAACCCATGTACCCGCTCTATTTTTCATCAGGATTTTAGAATTCCCAATATTGTTGTCAAATTCATCTGTTTGGGCCCTAAACGGACAAAAACGCTTTTCAGCTAATTGAGGTAAAAAGAACGAAAGCTTGGTCACTTTCTCGGAATTGCGTGAAAACCCACATACCCGCTCTATTTTTCATCATGATGTTAGAATGCCCAATATTGTTTTCAAATTCATCCGTTTGGGCCCTGAACGGACAAAAACGCTTTTCAGGCTAATTTGAGGTCAAAAGAATGAAAGTTTGGTCACTGTCTCGGAATTGCGTGAAAACCCACATACCCCCTCCATTTTTCTTGAGGATTCTAGAATGCCCAATATTGTTGTCAAATTTATATGTGTGGGCCCTGAACGGAAAAAAACGCTTTTCAGGCTAATTTGAGGTCAAAAGAATGAAAGTTAGGTCACTGTCTCGGAATTGCGTGAAAACTGACATACCCACTCCATTTTTCATGAGGATTCTAGAATGCCCAATATTGTTGTCAAATTCATATGTGTGGGCCCTGAACGGACAAAAACGCTTTTCAGGCTAATTTGAGGTCAAAAGAATGAAAGTTAAGTCACTTCCTCGGAGTAGCGTGAAAACCGACATACCCACTCCATTTTTCATGAGGATTCTAGAATGCTCAATATTGTTGTCAAATTCATATGTGTGGGCCCTGAACGGACAAAAAGCTTTTCAGGCTCATTTGAGGTCGAAAGAATGAAAGTTAGGTCACTGTCTCGGAATTGGGTGAAAACCCACATACCCACTCCCTTTTTAATGAGGATTCTAGAATGCCCAATATTGTTGTAAAATTCATCTGCTTGAGTCCTGAACGAAAAAAAAAATAAATTTCAGGCTAATTTGAGGTCAAAGGAATGAAAGTTTCGTCACTGTCTCGGAATTGCGTGAAAACCCACATACCGACTCTATTTTTCATCATGATTGTAGAATGCTAAATATTGTTTTCAAATTCATCCGTTTCGGCCCTGAACGGACAAAAACGCTTTTCAGGCTAATTTAAGGTCAAAAGAATGAAAGTTAGGTCACTGTCTCGGATTTGCGTGAAAACCCACATACCCGCTCTATTTTTCATCATGATGTTAGAATGCCCAATATTGTTTTGAAATTCATCCGTTTGGGCCCTGAACGGACAAAAACGCTTTTCAGGCTAATTTGAGATCAAACGAATGAAAGTTTGGTCACTGTTTCGGAATTGCGTGAAAACCCACATACCCCCTCCATTTTTCATGAGGATTTTAAAATGCCCAATATTGTTGTCAAATTCATATGTGTGGGCCCTGAATCGAAAAAAACGCTTTTAAGGCTAATTTGATTTCAAAAGAATGAAAGTTTGGTCACTGTCTCGGAAATGCGTGAAAACCGACATACCCACTCCATTTTTCATGAGGATTTTAGAATGCCCAATATTGCTATTAAATTCATATGTGTGGGCCCTGAACGGACAAAAACGCTTTTCAGGCTAATTTGAGGTCAAAAGAATGAAAGTTAGGTGACTGTCTCGGAATAGCGTGAAAACCCATATACCCACACCATTTTTCATGAGGATTCTAGAATGCCCAATATTGTTGGAAAATTCATCTGTTTGAGTCCTGAAGGAACAAAAAATAAATTTCAGGCTAATTTGAGGTCAAAAGAATGAAAGTTTGGTTACTGTCTCGGAATTACGTGAAAACCCACGTACCCGCTCTATTTTTCATCATGATGTTAGAATGCCCAATATTGTTGTCAAATTCATCTGTTTGGGCCCTAAACGGACAAAAACGCTTTTCAGCTAATTGAGGTAAAAAGAACGAAAGCTTGGTCACTTTCTCGGAATTGCGTGAAAACCCACATACCCGCTTTATTTTTCATCATGATTTTAGAATGCCCAATATTGTTTTCAAATTCATCCGTTTGGGCCCTCAACGGACAAAAACGCTTTTCAGGCTAATTTGAGGTCAAAAGTATGAAAGTTTGGTCACTATCTCGGAATTGCGTGAAAACCCACATACCCCCTCCATTTTTCTTGCGGATTCTAGAATGCCCAATATTGTTGTCAAATTCATGTGTGTAAGCCCTGAACGGAAAAAAACGCTTTTCTGGCTAATTTGAGGTCAAAAGAATGAAAGTTAGGTCACTGTCTCGGAATTGCGTGAAAACCGACATACCCACTCCATTTTTCATGAGGATTCTAGAATGCCCAATATATTTGTCAAATTCATATGTGTGGGCCCTGAACGGACAGAAACGCTTTTAAGGCTAATTTGAGGTAAAAAGAATGAAAGCTTGGTCACTGTCTCGGAATTGCGTGAAAACCCACATACCCCCTCCATTTTTTATCATGATTTTAGAATGCCCAATATTGTTTTCAAATTCATCCGTTTAGGCCCTGAACGGACAAAAACGCTTTTCAGGCTAATTTGAGGTCAAAAGAATGAAAGTTAGGTCACTGTCTCGGAATAGCGTGAAAACCCACATACCCAAACCATTTTTCATGATGATTCTAGAATGCCCAATATTGTTGGAAAATTCATCTGTTTGAGTCCTGAACGGAAAAAAAATAAATTTCAGGATAATTTGAGGTCAAAAGAATGAAAGTTTGGTCACTGTCTCGGAATTGCGTGAAAACCACATACCCGCTCTATTTTTCATCATGATTTTAAAATGCCTAATATTGTTTTCAAATTCATCCGTTTGGGCGCTGAACGGACAGAAACGCTTTTCAGGCTAATTTGAGGTAAAAAGAATGAAAGCTTGGTTACTATCTCGGAATTGCGTGAAAACCCACATACCCGATCTATTTTTCTTCATGATTTTAGAATACCCAATATTGTTTTGAAATTCATCCGTTTGGGCCCTGAACGGACAAAAACGCTTTTCAGGCTAATTTGAGGTCAAAACAATGAAGATTAGGGCACTGTCTCGAAATTGCGTGAAAACCCACATACCCACTCCATTTTTCATGAGGATTCTAGAATGCTCAATATTGTTGTCAAATTCATATGTGTGGGCCCTGAACCGAAAAAACGCTTTTCAGGCTCATTTGAGGTCAAAAGAATGAAAGTTAGGTCACTGTCTCGGAATTCCGTGATAACCCACATACCCACTCCCTTTTTCATGAGGATTCTAGAATGCCCAAAATTGTTGTAAAATTCATCTGCTTGAGTCCTGAACGAAAAATAAATAAATTTCTGGCTAATTTGAGGTCAAAGGAATGAAAGTTTCGTCACTGTCTCGGAATTGCGTGAAAACCCACATAGCCACTCTATTTTTCATCATGATTGTAGAATGCTCAATATTGTTTTCAAATCCATCCGTTTAGGCCCTGAACTGACAAAAACGCTTTTCAGGCTAATTTGAGGTCAAAAGAATGATAGTTAGGTCACTGTCTCGGAATTGCGTGAAAACTCACATACCCGCTTTATTTTTCATCATGATGTTAGAATGCCCAATATTGTTTTCAAATTCATCCGTTTGTGCCCTGAACGGACAAAAACGCTTTTCAGGCTAATTTGAGGTCAAAAGAATGAAAGTTTGGTCACTGTCTCAGAATTGCGTGAAAACCCACATACCCCCTCCATTTTTCATGAGGATTCTAGAATGCCCAATATTGTTGTCAAATTCATATGTGTGGGCCCTGAACCGACAAAAACGCTTTTTAGGCTAATTTGAGGTCAAAACAATGAAAGTTAGGTCACTGTCTCGGAATAGCGTGAAAACCCACATACCCATACCATTTTTCATGAGGATTCTAGAATGCCCAATATTGTTGGAAAATTCATCTGTTTGAGTCCTGAACGAACAAAAAATAAATTTCAGGCTAATTTGAGCTCAAAGGATTGAAAGTTTGGTCACTGTCTCGGAATTGCGTGAAAACCCACATACCCGCTCTATTTTTCATCATGATTTTAAAATGCCCAATATTGTTTTCAAATTCATCCGTTTGGGCGCTGAACGGACAAAAACGCTTTTCAGGCTAATTTGAGGTCAAAAGAATGAAAGCTTGGTGACTCTCTCGGAATTGCGTGAAAACCCACATACCCGATCTATTTTTCTTCATGATTTTAGAATACCCAATATTGTTTTGAAATTCATCCGTTTGGGCCCTGAACGGACAAAAACGCTTTTCAGGCTAATTTGAGGTCAAAAAAATGAAGATTAGGGCACTGTCTCGAAATTACGTGAAAACCCACACACCCACTCCATTTTTCATGAGGATTCTAGAATGCTCAATATTGTTGTCAAATTCATATGTGTGGGCCCTGAACGGACAAAAACGCTTTTCAGGCTCATTTGAGGTCAAAAGAATGAAAGTTAGGTCATTGTCTCCGAATTGCGTGAAAACCCACATTGCCACTCCCTTTTTCATGAGGATTCTAGAATGCCCAATATTGTTGTAAAATTCATCTGCTCGAGTCCTGAAGGGAAAAAAAATTAAATTTCAGGCTAATTTGAGGTCAAAGGAATGAAAGTTTCGTCACTGTCTCGGAATTGCGTGAAAACCCACATACCCCCTCCATTTTTCATGAGGATTCTAGAATGCCCAATATTGTTGTCAAATTCATATGTGTGGGCCCTGAACCGAAAAAACGCCTTTCAGGCTAATTTGAGGTCAAAAGAATGAAAGTTTGGTCACTGCCTCGAAATTGCGTGAAAACCGACATACCCACTCCATTTTTCATGAGGATTCTTGAATGCCCAATATTGTTGTCAAATTCATATGTGTGGGCCCTGAACCGAAAAAACGCTTTTCAGGCTAATTTGAGGTCAAAAGAATGAAAGTTTGGTCACTGCCTCGAAATTGCGTGAAAACCGACATACCCACTCCATTTTTCATGAGGATTCTTGAATGCCCAATATTGTTGTAAAATTCATATGTGTGGGCCCTGAACGGACAAAAACGCTTTTAAGGCTAATTTGAGGTAAAAAGAATGAAAGCTTGGTCACTGTCTCGGAATTACGTGAAAACCCACATACCCGATCTATTTTTCTTCATGATTCTAGAATACCCAATATTGTTTTGAAATTCATCCGTTTGGGCCCTGAACGGACAAAAACGCTTTTCAGGCTAATTTGAGGTCAAAACAATGAAGATTAGGGCACTGTCTCGGAATTGCGTGAAAATCCACATACCTACTCCATTTTTCATGAGGATTCTAGAATGCTCAATATTGTTGTCAAATTCATATGTGTGGGCCCTGAACGGACAAAAAGGCTTTTCGGGCTTATTTGAGGTCAAAAGATTGAAAGTTAGGTCACTGTCTTGGAATTGCGTGAAAACCCAAATACCCACTCTATTTTTCATCATGATTGTAGAATGCTCAATATTGTTTTCAAATTCATCCGTTTAGGCCCAGAACGGACAAAAACGCTTTTCAGGCTAATTTGAGGTCAAAAGAATGAAAGTTAGGTCACTGTCTCGGAATTGCGTGAAAACCCACATACCCGCTGTATTTTTCATCATGATGTTAGAATGCCCAATATTGTTTTCAAATTCATCCGTTTGGGCCCTGAACGGACAAAAATGCTTTTCAGGCAAATTTGAGGTCAAAAGAATGAAAGGTTGGTCACTGTCTCAGAATTGCGTGAAAACCCACATACCCCCTCCATTTTTCATGAGGATTCTAGAATGCCCAATATTGTTGTCAAATTCATGTGTGGGCCCTGAACCGAAAAAACGCTTTTTAGGCTAATTTGAGGTAAAAAGAATGAAAGCTTGGTCACTGTCTCGGAATTGCGTGAAAACCCACATACCCACTCCATTTTTCATGAGGATTCTAGAATGCCTAATATTAATGTAAAATTCATCTGTTTGAGTCCTGAACGAAAAATAAATAAATTTCAGGCTAATTTGAGGTCAAAGGAATGAAAGTTTCGTCACTGTCTCAGAATTGCGTGAAAATCCAAATACCTACTCTATTTTTCATCATGATTGTAGAATGCTCAATATTGTTCTCAAATTCATCCGTTTAGCCCCTGAACGAACAAAAACGCTTTTCAGGCTAATTTGAGGTCAAAAGAATGAAAGTTAGGTCACTGGCTCGGAAATTGCGTGAAAACCCACATACCCGCTCTATTTTTCATCATGAGGTTAGAATGCCCAATATTGTTTTCAAATTCATCCGTTTGGGCCCTGAACGGACAAAAACGCTTTTCAGGCTAATTTGAGGTCAAAAGAATGAAAGTTTGGTCACTGTCTCGAAATTGCGTGAAAACCGACATACCCACTCCATTTTTCATGAGGATTCTTGAATGCCCAATATTGTTGTAAAATTCATCTGCTTGAGTCCTGAACGAAAAAAAAATTAAATTTCAGGCTAATAATTTGAGGTCAAAGGAATGAAAGTTTCGTCACTGTCTCGGAATTGCGTGAAAACCCACATACCCACTCTATTTTTCATCATGATTGTAGAATGCTCAATATTGTTTTCAAATCCATCCGTTTAGGCCCTGAACGGACAAAAACGCTTTTCAGGCTAATTTGAGGTCAAAAGAATGAAAGTTTGGTCACTGCCTCATAATTTCGTGAAAACCCATATACCCACTACATTTTTCATGATGATTCTAGAACGCCCAATATTATTGCAGACAAAAACGCTTTTCAGGCTAATTGGAGGTCAAAAGAATGAAAGTTTGGTCACTCTCTCAGAATTGCTTTAAAACCCCCATACCCACTCCATTTCTCATGAGGATTCTAGAATGCCCAATATTGTTGTCAAATTCATCTGTTTGAGTCCTGAACGAACAAAAAATAAATTTCAGGCTAATTTGAGGTCAAAAGAATGAAAGTTTGGTCAATGTCTCGGAATTGCGTGAAAACCAACACACCCGCTCTATTTTTCATCATGATTTTAGAATGCCCAATATTGTTTTCAAATTCATCCGTTTGGGCCGTGAACGGACAAAAACGCTTTTCAGGGTCATTTGAGGTCAAAACAATGAAAGTTAGGGCATATTCTCGGAATTGCGTAAAAGCCCACATACCAACTCCATTTTTCATCAGGATTTTAGAATGCCTAATATTGTTTTCAAATTCATCCGTTTGGGCCCTGAACGGACAAAAACGCTTTTCCGGCTAATTTTAGGTCAAAAGAATGAAAGTTTGGTCACTGTCTCGGAATTGCGTGAAAACCGACATACCCATACCATTTTTCATGAGGATTCTAGAATGCCCAATATTGTTGGAAAATTCATCTGTTTGAGTCCTGAACGTACAAAAAATAAATTTCAGGCTAATTTGAGGTCATTGGATTGAAAGGTTGGTCACTGTCTCGGAATTGCGTGAAAACCCACATACCCGCTCTATTTTTCATCATGATTTTAAAATGCCCAATATTGTTTTCAAATTCATCCGTTTTTGCGTTGAACGGACAAAAATGCTTTTCAGGCTAATTTGAGGTAAAAAGAATGAAAGCTTGGTCACTAACTCGGAATTGCGTGAAAACCCACATATCCGATCTATTTTTCTTCATGATTTTAGAATACCCAATATTGTTTTCAAATTCATCCGTTTGGGCCCTGAACGGACAAAAACGCTTTTCAGGCTAATTTGAGGTCAAAGGAATGAAAGTTTCGTCACTGTCTCGGAATTGCGTGAAAACCCACATACCCACTCTATTTTTCATCATGATTGTAGAATACTCAATATTGTTTTCAAATTCATCCGTTTCGGCCCTGAACGGACAAAAACGCTTTTCAGGCTAATTTGAGGTCAAAAGAATGAAAGTTAGGTCAATGTGTCGGAATAGCGTGAAAACGCACATACCCACACCATTTTTAATGAGGATTCTAGAATGCCTAATATTGATGGAAAATTCATCTGTTTGAATCCTGAACGAACAAAAAATAAATTTTAGGCTAATCTGAGGTCAAAAGAATGAAAGTTTGGTCACTGTCTCGGAATTGCTAAAAAACCCACATACCCACTCCATTTTTCATGAGGATTCTAGAATGCCCAATATTGTTGGAAATTTCATCTGTTTGGGCCCTGAACGAACAAAAACACATTGCAGGCTAATTTGGCGTGAAAAGAATGAAATTTAGGTAACTGTTTTGGAATTGCGTGAAAACCCACACACCCACTCCATTTTTCATGAGGATTCTAGAATGCCCAATATTGTTGGAAACTTCATCTGTTTGCGTCCTGAACGAAAAAAAATAAATTTCAGGCTAATTTGAGGTCAAAAGAATGAAAGTTTGGTCACTGTCTAAGAATTGCGTGAAAACCCACACACCCACTCTATTTTTCATCATGATTTTAGAATGCCCTATATTGTTTTCAAATTCATCCGTTTGTGTCCTGAACGGACAAAAACGCTTTTCAGGCTAATTTGAGGTCAAAAGAATGAAAGTTTGGTCACTGTCTCGGAATTGCGTTAAAACCCACAGACCCCCTCCATTTTTCATCAGGATTGTAGAATGCCTAATATTGGTGGAAAAATTCATATGTGTGGGCCCTGAACGGAGAAAAACCCTTTTCAAGCTAATTTGAGGTCAAAAGAATGAAAGTTAGGTCATGTCTCGGATTAGCGTGAAAACCCATATACCCACACCATTTTTCATGAGGATTCCAGAATGCCCAATATTGTTGGAAAATTCATCTGTTTGAGTCCTGAACGGAAAAAAATAAATTTCAGGCTAATTTGAGGTCAAAAGAATGAAAGTTTGGTCACTGTCTCGGAATTGCGTGAAATCCCACATACCCACTGCATTTTTCATGAGGATTCTAGAATGCCCAATATTGTTGGAAAATTCATCTGTTTGAGTCCTGAACGAACAAAAAATAAATTTCAGGCTAATTTTATGTCAAAAGAATGAAACTTTGGTCACTGTCTCGGAATTGCTAAAAAACACACATACCCACTCCATTTTTCATAAGGAATCTAGAATGCCCAATATTGTTGGAAAATTCATCTGTTTGAGTCCTGAACGAAAAAAAAAATTTCTGGCTAATTTGAGGTCGAAAGAATGAAAGTTAGGTCAATGTCTCGGAATAGCGTGAAAACTCACATACCCACACCATTTTTAATGAGGATTCTAGAATGCCCAATATTGATGGAAAATTCATCTTTTTGAATCCTGAACGAACAAAAAATAAATTTCAGGCTAATTTGAGGTCAAAAGAATGAAAGTTTGGTCACTGTCTCGAAATTGCTAAAAAACCCACATACCCACTCCATTTTTCATGAGGATTCTAGAATGCCCAATATTGTTGGAAATTTCATCTGTTTGGGCCCTGAACGAACAAAAACACATTGCAGGCTAATTTGGCGTGAAAAGAATGAAAGTTAGGTAACTGTTTTGGAATTGCGTGAAAACCCACACACCCACTCCATTTTTCATGAGGATTCTAGAATGCCCAATATTGTTGGAAACTTCATCTGTTTGCGTCCTGAACGAAAAAAAATAAATTTCAGGCTAATTTGAGGTCAAAAGAATGAAAGTTTGGTCACTGTCTAAGAATTGCGTGAAAACCCACACACCGATTCTATTTTTCATCATGATTTTAGAATGCCCAATATTGTTTTCAAATTCATCCGTTTGGGCCCAGAACGGACAAAAACGCTTTTCAGGCTAATTTGAGGTCAAAAGAATGAAAGTTTGGTCACTATCTCGGAATTGCGTTAAAACCCACAGACCCCCTCCATTTTTCATGAGGATTCTAGAATGCCCAATATTGTTGTCAAATTCATACGTTCGGGCCCAGAACGGACAAAAACGCTTTTCAGGCTAATTTGAGGTCAAAAGAATGAAAGTTAAGTCAATGCCTCGGAATTGCGTGAAAGCCCACATACCCACTCCATTTTTCGTCACGATAGTAGAATGCCCAATATTGTTTTCAAATTCATTCGTTTGGGCCCTGAAAAGACTAAAACGCTTTTCAGGCTATTTTGAGGTCAAAAGAATGAAAGTTTGGTCACTGTATCGGAATTGCGTGAAAACCCACATACCCCCTCCATTTTTAATGAGGATTCCAAAATGCCCAATATTGTTTTCAAATTCATATGTGTGGGCTCTGAACGGACAAAAACGCTTTTCAGGCTAATTTGAGGTCAAAAGAATGAAAGTTTGGTCACTGTCTCGGAATTGCGTGAAAACCCACATACCCGCTCAATTTTACATCATGATTTTAGAATGCCCAATATTGTTTTCATATTCATCCGTTTGGGCCCTGAACGAACAAAAACGCTTTTCAGGCTAATTTGAGGTCAAAACAATGAAAGTTAGGTCACTGTCTCGAAATTGCGTGAAAGCCCACATACCCACTCCATTTTTCATGAGGATTCTAGAATGCCCAATATTGTTAGAAAATTCATCTGTTTGAGTACTGAACGAAAAAAAAATAAATTTCAGGCTAATTTGAGGTCAAAGGAATGAAAGTTTGGTCACTGTATCCGAATTTCGTGAAAACCCACATACCCGCTCTATTTTTCATCATGATTGTAGAATGCCCAATATTGTTTTCAAATTCATCCGTTTGGGCCCTGAACAGACAAATATGCTTTTCAGGCTAATTTAAGGTCAAAAGAATGAAAGTTTGGTCACTGTATCGGAATTACGTGAAAACCCACATACCCCCTCCATTTTTAATGAGGATTCCAGAATGCCCAATATTGTTGTCAAATTCATATGTGTGGGCCCTGAACGGACAAAAACGCTTTTCAGGCTAATTTGAGGTCAAAAGAATGAAAGTTTGGTCACTGTCTCGGAATTGCGTGAAAACCCACATACCCGCTTTATTTTTCATCATGATTTTAGAATACCCAATATTGTTTTCAAATTCATCCGTTTGGGCCCTAAACAGACAAAAACACTTTACAGGCAAATTTGAGGTCAAAAGAATGAAAGTTTGGTCACTGTATCGGAATTGCGTGAAAACCCACATACCCCCTCCTTTTTTAATGAGGATTTAGAATGCCCAATATTGTTGTCAAATTCATATGTGTGGGCCCTGAACGGACAAAAACGCTTTTCAGGCTAATTTGAGGTCAAAAGAATGAAAGTTTGGTCACTCTCTCGGAATTGCGTGAAAACCCACATACCCGCTTTATTTTTCATCATGATTTTAGAATACCCAATATTGTTTTCAAATTCATCCGTTTGGGGCCTGAACGGACAAAAACGCTTTTCAGGCTAATTTGAGGTCAAAAGAATGAAAGTTAGGTCACTGTCTCAGAATTGCGTGAAAACCCACATACCCACTCCATTTTTCATGAGGATTCTAGAATGCCCAATGTTGTTGGAAAATTCAACTGTTTGTGTTATGAACGAACAAAAAATAAATTCCAGGTTTATTTGAGGTCAAAAGAATGAATGTTTGGTCACTGTCTTGTAATAGCGTGAAAACCCACATACCCGCTCTATTTTTCATCACGATGTTAGAATGCCCAATATTGTTTTCAAATTCATCCGTTTGGGTCCTGAAAAGACTAAAACCCTTTTCAGGCTAATTTGAGGTCAAAAGAATGAAAGTTTGGTCACTGTATCGGAATTGCGTGAAAACCCACATACCCCCTCCATTTTGAATGAGGATTCCAGAATGCCCAATATTGTTTTCAAATTCATGTGTGGGCTCTGAACGGACAAAAACGCTTTTCAGGCTAATTTGAGGTCAAAAGAATGAAAGTTTGGTCACTGTCTCGGAATTGCGTGAAAACCCACATACCCGCTTTATTTTTCATCATGATTTTAGAATACCCAATATTGTTTTCAAATTCATCCGTTTGGGCCCTAAACTGACAAAAACACTTTACAGGCTAATTTGAGGTCAAAAGGATGAAAGTTTGGTCACTGTATCGGAATTGCGTGAAAACCCACATACCCCCTCCTTTTTTAATGAGGATTCCAGAATGCCCAATATTGTTGTCAAATTCATATGTGTGGGCAATGAACGGACAAAAACGCTTTTCAGGCTAATTTGAGGTCAAAAGAATGAAAGTTTGGTCACTCTCTCGGAATTGCGTGAAAACCCACATACCCGCTTTATTTTTCATCATGATTTTAGAATACCCAATATTGTTTTCAAATTCATCCGTTTGGGGCCTGAACGGACAAAAACGCTTTTCAGGCTAATTTGAGGTCAAAAGAATGAAAGTTAGGTCACTGTCTCAGAATTGCGTGAAAACCCACATACCCACTCCATTTTTCATGAGGATTCTAGAATGCCCAATGTTGTTGGAAAATTCAACTATTTGTGTTCTGAACGAACAAAAAATAAATTTCAGGTTTATTTGAGGTCAAAAGAATGAATGTTTGATCACTGTCTTGTAATAGCGTGCAAACCCACATACCCGCTCTATTTTTCATCACGATGTTAGAATGCCCAATATTGTTTTCAAATTCATCCGTTTGGGTCCTGAAAAGACTAAAACCATTTTCAGGCTAATTTGAGGTCAAAAGAATGAAAGTTTGGTCACTGTATCGGAATTGCGTGAAAACCCACATACCCCCTCCATTTTGAATGAGGATTCCAGAATGCCCAATATTGTTTTCAAATTCATTTGTGGGCTCTGAACGGACAAAAACGCTTTTCAGGCTAATTTGAGGTCAAAAGAATGAAAGTTTGGTCACTGTCTCGGAATTGCGTGAAAACCCACATACCCGCTTTATTTTTCATCATGATTTTAGAATACCCAATATTGTTTTCAAATTCATCCGTTTGGACCCTGAACAGACAAAAACGCTTTTCAGGCTAATTTGAGGTCAAAAGAATGAAAGTTTGGTCACTGTATCGGAATTGCGTGAAAACCCACATACCCCCTCCATTTCTAATGAGGATTCCAGAATGCCCAATATTGTTTTCAAATTCATATGTGTGGGCCCTGAACGGACAAAAACGCTTTTCAGGCTAATTTGAGGTCAAAAGATGAAAGTTTATTCACTGTCTCGGAATTGCGTGAAAACCAACATACCTGCTTTATTTTTCATCATGATTTTAGAATACCCAATATTGTTTTCAAATTCATCCGTTTGGGCCCTGAACGGACAAAAACGCTTTTCAGGCTAATTTGAGGTCAAAAGAATGAAAGTTAGGTCACTGTCTCAGAATTGCGTGAAAACCCACATACCCACTCCATTTTTCATGAGGATTCTAGAATGCCCAATATTGTTGGAAAATTCAACTGTTTGTGTTCTGAACGAACAAAAAATAAATTTCAGGCTTATTTGAGGTCAAAAGAATGAATGTTTGGTCACTGTCTCGTAATAGCGTGAAAACCCACATACCCGCTCTATTTTTGATCACGATGTTAGAATGCCCAATATTGTTTTCAAATTCATCCGTTTGGGCCCTGAAAAGACTAAAACGCTTTTCAGGCTAATTTGAGGTCAAAAGAATGAAAGTTTGGTCACTGTATCGGAATTGCGTGAAAACCCACATACCCCCTCCATTTTTAATGAGGATTCCAGAATGCCCAATATTGTTTTCAAATTCATATGTGTGGGCTCTGAACGGACAAAAACGCTTTTCAGGCTAATTTGAGGTCAAAAGAATGAAATTTTGGTCACTGTCTCGGAATTGCGTGAAAACCCACATACCCGCTTTATTTTTCATCATGATTTTAGAATACCCAATATTGTTTTCAAATTCATCCGTTTGGGCCCTGAACAGACAAAAACGCTTTTCAGGCTAATTTGATGTCAAAAGAATGAAAGTTTGGTCACTGTATCGGAATTGCGATAAAACCCACATACCCCCTCCATTTTTAATGAGGATTCCAGAATGCCCAATATTGTTGTCAAATTCATATGTGTGGGCCCTGAACGGACAAAAACGCTTTTCAGGCTAATTTGAGGTCAAAAGATGAAAGTTTGGTCACTGTCTCGGAATTGCGTGAAAACCAACATACCCGCTTTATTTTTCATCATGATTTTAGAATACCCAATATTGTTTTCAAATTCATCCGTTTTGGCCCTGAACGGACAAAAACGCTTTTCAGGCTAATTTGAGGTCAAAAGAATGAAAGTTAGTGTTAGAACCGGCTGACACCCAAGAGGGGGGGTGAATTGGGTGTAAGATAAAAACTTAAGAACTTTAAAAATCTTTTTACATTTTAGAGGAAACAATAAATCATAAATCACCGTTAGATATTTAAATGATATATGCTAGCAGTATAAGAGCTTAGGGAAGAGAATATGCAAACTGTGATTTATCCTAGTTCGGTCCAATCCACGATGACCTACGTCCAGTCCCCAGGCTCCTCCTGAGATTTTCAATCCACTATTTTCTTGTTTAATCCAGGCACAAGAAAAGCCTTTACTAAGTTCTCACCAAGATACTCCCCCTTACAACATGTCTTACGAGCAGAGCAATCCCGAAGACCTTTCTCTCCTGCTTACCTGTGCAAGTCTAACGAGCAGTAACGTTCTCTTCTGCTTACACCACTGTAAGTCTTACGAGCAGCAACGTTCTCTACTGCTTGCACCTTGTAAGTCTTACGAGTAGAAAGTTTTACCGGCGATTCTCTCTATACTTGCCCGTAAGGAAATCAACCCACTCAAGGTCCCTCTACCTTGAGATCAATTCAGAAATACAATAGAAAGGATTTACAAACTCTCTCACAGAGTGGATATGATGGACACTGAAGTACAATACAAAAACTCTCTCTCAAATATACATGATGTGGAAAATAGATAAGAACAGAGAGTATTCGGGTAGAAGTGGATGGTTCATAATCTTATCATGTTCTGTGTTGTTGTTGTCTGCTTGAATCTTCTGTATTTATAGTTGAGTAGGATATGACCGTTGTGAGTATTTCAACTTATCCGTTGAGTCCGTTGCTTCGTTCATCCGTTGCTTGAATTTGAAAACTAGCCTTTACGAACGTTTGACGCTCCGCTTCCGTAAAGTCAGCTTTTGACTCTTCACATCATATCTTCATTGTATTCCTGGAGAAATACATTAAACACTAATACAATGAACTGTTAGAGTGATTAGAAACAAGAAGAATGAGTTATATGATCATTCCATTGATTTCCAGATTTTTCGGGACGCTGTTCTGTTTTTCTGGGAAGCATTACTCGAGTGCTTACTCGAGTAAATATCAAGTTTCTTCACAGGTTACTCGAGTGGCTACTCGAGTGGCCTTCCATTTTCTGCATAGCTTACTCGGGTAGTAACTTGAAGTTCTCTTCTAAATAATTCTGCGTACCCGGGTAGTAACTTGAAATTCGACTTGAGGTTTGGGTAGTAACTTGAAGTTCAACTTGAAGTTTGGGTAGTAACTTGAAGTTCGACTTGAAGTTCTCTTTAAGTTTCTGTCTCTTTACTCGAGTACGGACTCGAGTAACGTTGGCAGGCCGAGAGCAACTCCAAGTGATTTACCTGGTTACTCGAGTAGCTACTCGAGTAAAGTCTTTTGTTATCAACTAGTTACTCGAGTGGTGCCTTCAAGTGAATTCTTGATTTTGACTCGAAACATGGAAAACTATATATCATCGGAAAGCCCTCATTATCTACATTCCAATGCAACAAGAATCAACTCCAAACTCGTTGTGTACAGAAAGTTATGATCCAAAGAGTTCTACTGTTCTTAGACAATCCTGAAATCACGAGCAGCAACTTCCAGATGGCATAGCTATTAGAATATAACCTCAAATATGTCAAATGACCTATCCGTGGAAAGCTCTTTGAGTCTTCTTTCATATTGCACCAGTTTCGTCTCAATCCGACATGTATTTTGAGAGTTATGTCCAAAATACCGAAGCTGTCCTGGAATATGACGGTGATTCATGCGTCAACTTCAACAGATCATATCTCCCTCATCTGAACTTCTTTGAATGTGATCTTGGTGTCAAAAGTTCGTGTTGGAAGTCTAGTTTCATATGCTACCGATTTCAGTTCGATCCAACATGTGGTTGGAGAGATATCATCAAAATACAGAACCTCTGTTCTGCCGCGCGAAAACAGAGTCCCATTTACTTCAAGTGCCGCCTCGAGTAATTCATCAAATAACCCGGCAGATTACTCGAGTAAGGCCTCGAGTAAACACCTCCAAAATCAGACAATGCCATATTACTCAAGTGATTACTCGGGTAATCATCCCCAAAGGTACCATAGCTTCCGTATACATCATTTTAGCTTCGTATTGACCCATTCTAACTTCCGTATGATCATAGAAACCTCCGGTATCACTTCTAAGAGCTTGAATCTTGATATTCTCATGTGATCTTGCAAGTTCTTCTTTCTTTAATCTCTTTCTTCTTGTTTTTCCTCTTGATGATCATTCTTCATAACCCAACTTCAATCTTCTTGATGAATATCTTCAATTCCTTGCCTCTTGATTTTCTTCTTGATGATTATTCTCCATTTATGAGGCATTATAATATCAACCCACAATGATGTCTATGACTAATCTACAAGATATACAACATTAAATATGGTAGTTAGTCAATGTGGAAGATAAATATATTATACAACCTTTTTTCTCATTTGACATCTATATTTGACATCACCAAAACTATTCATATCTAACAGTTAGGTCACTGTCTCAGAATTGCGTGAAAACCCACATACCCACTCCATTTTTCATGAGGATTCTAGAATGCCCAATATTGTTGGAAAATTCAACTGTTTGTGTTCTGAACGAACAAAAAATAAATTTCAGGCTTATTTGAGGTCAAAAGAATGAATGTTTGGTCACTGTCTCGTAATAGCGTGAAAACCCACATACCCGCTCTATTTTTCATCACGATGTTAGAATGCCTAATATTGTTTTCAAATTCATCCGTTTGGGCCCTGAAAAGACTAAAACGCTTTTCAGGCTAATTTGAGGTCAAAAGAATAAAAGTTTGGTCACTGTCTCGGAATTGCGTGAAAACCCAAATACCCCCTCCATTTTTCATGAGGATTCTCAAATGCCCAATATTGTTGTCAAATTCATATGTGTGGGCCCTGAATGGACAAAAACGCTTTTCAAGCTAATTTGATGTCAAAAGAATGAAAGTTAGGTCACTGTCTCAGAATTGCGTGAAAACCCACATACCCACCCCATTTTTCATGAGGATTCTAGAATGCCAAATATTGTTGGAAAATTCATCTGTTTGAGTCCTGAACGAACGAAAAATAAATTTCATGCTAATTTGAGGTCAAACGAATGAAAGTTTGGTCACTGTCTCGGAATTGCGTGAAAACCAACATACCCGCTTAATTTTACATCATGATTTTAGAATGCCCAATATTGTTTTCATATTCATCCGTTTGGGCCCTGAAAGGACAAAAACGCTTTTCAGGCTAATTTGAGGTCAAAACAATGAAAGTTAGGGCACTGTCTCGGAATTGCGTTAAAGCCCACATACCCACTCCATTTTTTATGAGGATTCTAGAATGTCCAATATTGTTTTAAAATTCATCTGTTTGGGCCCTGAACGGACAAAAACGCTTTTCAGGCTAATTTGAGGTCAAAAGAATGAAACTTAGGTCACTGTCTTGGAATTGCGTGAAAACCCACATACCCGCACTATTTTTCATCATGATTTTAGAATGCCGAATATTGTTTTCAAATTCATCTGTTTGGGCCCTGAACCGACAAAAACGCTTTTCAGGCTATTTTGAGGTCAAAAGAATGAAAGTTAGGTCACTGTCTCGGAATTGCGTTAAAGCCCACATACCCACTCCATTTTTTATGAGGATTCTAGAATGTCCAATATTGTTTTAAAATTCATCTGTTTGGGCCCTGAACGGACAAAAACGCTTTTCAGGCTAATTTGAGGTCAAAAGAATGAAACTTAGGTCACTGTCTTGGAATTGCGTGAAAACCCACATACCCGCACTATTTTTCATCATGATTTTAGAATGCCGAATATTGTTTTCAAATTCATCTGTTTGGGCCCTGAACCGACAAAAACGCTTTTCAGGCTATTTTGAGGTCAAAAGAATGAAAGTTAGGTCACTGTCTCAGAATTTCGTGAAATCCCACATACCCGCTCTATTTTTCATCATGATTGTAGAATGCCCAATATTGTTTTCATATTCATCCGTTTGGGCCCTGAACGGACAAAAACGCTTTTCAGGCTAATTTGAGGTCAAAAGAATGAAAGTTAGGTCACTGTCTCGGAATTGCGTGAAAACCCATATACGCACTCCATTTTTCATGAGGATTCTAGAATGCCCAATATTGTTAGAAAATTCATCAGTTTGAGTCCTGAACGAAAAAAAAAAAATTCAGGCTAATTTGTGGTCAAAGGAATGAATGTTTGGTCACTGTCTCGGAATTTCGTGAAAACCCACATACCCGCTCTATTTTTCATCATGATTGTAGAATGCCCAATATTGTTTTCAAATTCATCCGTTTGGGCCCTGAACGGACAAAAACCCTTTTCAGGCTAATTTGAGGTCAAAAGAATGAAAATTTGGTCACTGTCTCAGAATTGCGTGAAAACCCACATACGCACTCCATTTTTCATGAGAATTTTAGATTGCCCAATATTGTTCTCAAATTCCTCCGTTTGTGCCCTGAACGGACAAAAACTCTTTTCATGGTAATTTGAGGTCAAAAGAATGAAAGTTAGGTCACTGTCTTGGAATTGCGTGAAAACACACATACCCACTCCATTTTTCATGAGGATTCTAGAATGCCCAATATTGTTGGAAAATTAAACTGTTTGAGTCCTGAACGAACAAAAAATAAATTTCAGGCTAATTTGAGGTCAAAAGAATGAATGTTTGGTCACTGTCTCGGAATTGCGTGAAAACCCACATACCCGCTCCATTTTTCATCAGGATTTTAGAATGCCCAATATTGTTTTCAAATTCATCCGTTTTGGCCCTGAACGGACAAAAACGCTTTTCAGGCTAATTTAGGGTCAGAAGAATGAAAGTTTGGTCACTGTCTCAGAATTGCGTGAAAACCAACATACCCACTCCATTTTTCAACAGGATTTTAGAATGCCCAATATTGTTGTCAAATTCATCCGTTTGGGCCCTGAACCGACAAAAACGCTTTTCAGGCTATTTTGAGGTCAAAAGAATGATAGTTAGGTCACTGTCTGGGAATTGAGTGAAAACCAAATACCCGCTCTATTTTTCATCACTATTTTAGAATACCGAATATTGTTTTCAAATTCATCCGTTTTGGCCCTGAACGCACAAAAACGCTTTTCAAGCTAATTTGAGGTCAAAAGAATGAAAGTTTGGTCACTGTCTCGGAATAGCGTGACAACCCACATACCCGCTCGATTTTCCCTCATGATTTTAGAATGCCCAATATTGTTTTCAAATTCATCCGTTTGTGCCCTGAACGGACAAAAACGCTTTTCAGGCTAATTTGAGGTCAAAAGAATGAAAGTTAGGTCACTGTCTCAGAATTGCGTGAAAACCCACATACCCACTCCATTTTTCATGAGGATTCTAGAATGCCCAATATTGTTGGAAAATTCAACTCTTTGTGTTCTGAACGAACAAAAAATAAATTTCAGGTTTATTTGAGGTCAAAAGAATGAATGTTTGGTTACTGTCTTGTAATAGCGTGAAAACCCACATACCCGCTCTATTTTTCATCACGATGTTAGAATGCCACATTAAAAGTAACAATAACAATACACTGATAAGGTAGATCAATCTTGTAAGCATAAGCAAGTTCAAAAAGAACACAACTTGTCTCTTTGTTGGCTTTGGATGCATAATGCTCAATTTCACAAGGACGAAACAATTCAGCAAAGCCAATATCATTTGCATACATTTCCTCAGCATATTCAAATCCAAGCAATCTGGTATTTACAGAAGAAAAAGCACTGTACCTTCTTGACAATACTTCAACAACAACATTCTCTTTACCTTTCATTATTTTGACCTCAAATTAACCTCAATCGTATTTTTGGCCGTTCAGGGCCCAAATAGATGAATTTGACAACAATATTGGGCATTCTAGAATCCTCATGAAAAATGGAGTCGCTATGTGGGTTTTCACGCAATTCCGAGACAATGACCAAACTTTCATTCTTTTGACCTCAAATTAGCCTGAAAAGCTTTTTTTATCGGTTTAGGGCACAAACAAATGAATTTGACAACAATATTGGGCATTCTAGAATCCTCATTAAAAATGGAGTGGGTATGTGGGTTTTAAGGCAATTCCGATAGAGTCACCAAACTTTCAATCTTTTGACCTCCAATTAGCCTGAAAAGCGTTTTTGTCTGCAACAATATTGGGCATTCTAGAATCCTCATGAAAAATGGAGGGGGTATATGGGTTTTCACGCAATTCTGAGATAGTGACCAAACTTTCGTTCTTTTGACCTCAAATTAGCCTAAAAAGCGTTTTTCTCTGTTCAGGGCAAAAACAGATGAATTTGACAACAATATTGGGCATTCTAGAATCCTCATGAAAAATGGAGTGGGTATGTGGGTTTTCTCGCAATTCCGAGAGAGTGACCAAACTTTCATTCTTTTGACCTCCAATTAGCCCGAAAAGCGTTTTTGTCTGCAACAATATTGGGCATTCTAGAATCCTAATGAAAAATGGAGTGGGTATCTGGGTTTTCACGCAATTCTGAGATAGTGACCAAACTTTCGTTCTTTTGACCTCAAATTAGCCTGAAAAGCGTTTTTCTCAGTTCAGGGCGTAAACAGATGAATTTGACAACAATATTGGGCATTGTAGAATCCTCATGAAAAATGGAGTGGGTATGTGGGTTTTCATGCAATTCCGAGACAGTTACCAAGTTTTCATTCTTTTGACTTCAAATTAGCCTCAGTCGCGTTTTTGCCCGTTCAGGGCCCAAATGGATGAATTTGGCAACAATATTCGGCATTATAGAGTCCTCATGAAGAATAGAGTGGGTATGTGGGTTTTCACGTAATTTCGCGAGAGTGACCAAACATTCATTCTTTTGGCCTCAAATTAGCCTGAAAAGCGTTCTTCTCTGTTTAGGGCACAAACGCATGAATTTGACAACAATATTGGGCAATATAGAATCCTCATGAAAAATGGAGTGGGTATGGGGGTTTTAAAACAATTCCGAGATAGTGACGAAACTTTCATTTTTTTGACCTAAAATTAGCCTGAAAAGCGTTTTTATCTACAATAATATTGGGCATTCTAGAATCCTCACGAAAAATGGAGTGCGTATGTGGGTTTTCACGCAATTCCGAGATATTGACAAAACTTTCATTCTTTTGACCTCAAATTAACATGAAAAGCGTTTTTGTCCATTCAGGGCCTAAACGGATGCATTTCACAACAATATTGAGCATTCTAGAATCCTCATGAAAAATGAAGCGGGCATGTGGGTTTTCATGCAATTCTGAGACAGTGACCAAGCTTTCATTCTTTTTACCTCAAATTAGCTTGAAAAGTTTTTTTGTCCGTTCAGGGCCCAAACGGATGAATTTGAAAACAATATTGGGCATTATAGAATCCTGATGAAAAATGGAGTGGGTATGTGGGTTTTCACGCAATTCCGAGATAGTGACCAAACTTTTATTCTTTTGACCTCAAATTAGCCTGAAAAGCCTTTTTGTCAGGTGAGGGCCCAAAAGGATGAATTTCACAACAATATTGGACATTCTAGAATCCTCATGAAAATTGGAGTGGGAATGTGGGTTTTTATGCAATTCCGAGACAGTGACCAAGCTTTCATTCTTTTGACTTCAAATTGGCCTGAACAGCTTTTTTGTCCGTTCAGGGCCGAAACCGATGAATTTGAAAACAATATTGTGTATTCTAGTATCCTGATGAAAAATTGAGTGGGTATGTACGTTTTCACGCAATTCCGAGACAGTGAGCAAACTTTCGTTCTTTTGACCTCAAATTAGCCCGAAAAGCGTTTTTGTCGGTTCAAGGAACAAACAGATGAATTTGACAACAATATTGAGCATTCTAGAATCCTCATGAAAAATGAAGTGGGTATGGGGGTTTTAATGCAATTCCGAGAGAGTGACCAAACTTTCATTCTTTTGACCTTAAATTAGTCTGAAACACGTTTTTGTCTGCAACATTATTTTGGGCATTCTAGAATCCTCATGAAAAATGGAGTCGCTATGTGGGTTTTCACGCAATGCCGAGACAGTGACCAAATTTTTATTCTTTTGACGTCAAATTAGCCTCAATCACGTTTTTAGCCGTTCAGGGGCCAAACGGATGAATTTGACAACAATATTGGGCATTGTAGAATCCTCATGAAGAATGGAGAGGGTATGTGGGTTTTCACGCAATTCCGAGATATTGACCAAATTTTCATTCTTTTGACCTCAAATTAACATGAAAAGCGTTTTTGTCCGTTCACGGCCCAAACGGATGAATTTGACAACAATATTGGGCATTCTAGAATCCTCATGAAAAATGGAGGGGTATGTGGGTTTTCACGCAATTCTGAGATAGTGACCAAATTTTCATTCTTTTGACCTCAAATTAGCCTCAATCGCGTTTTTGGCCGTTCAGGGCACAAACGGATGAATTTGACAACAATATTGGGCATTCTAGACTCGTCATGAAAAATGGAGTAGACATGTGGGTTTTCTCGCAATTCCGAGATATTGACCAAACATTCATTCTTTTGACCTCAAATTAACATGAAAAGCGTTTTTGTCCGTTCACGGCCCAAACGGATGAATTTGACAACAATATTGGGCATTCTAGAGTTCTCATTAAAAATGGAGTGGGTATGTGGGTTTTCACGCAAATCCGAGACAGTGACCAAATTTTTATTCTTTTGACCTCAAATTAGCCTTGTTCATAATCTTGTTGGGCTTACTACTTTATGTTACACCAATTTCATGGATCTTCATGCTTTGCCACGTGCTCAAGCTTCTATGTGTTGTAAAATCATGTATATGGGCCTGAATAGGTATGGTTAAGGCCTCATTTGCATCCTCAACATATATACTAACATTATGAGCCATTAATGAAGCAAAATCAAGCCTAAATGTTTTCTCCAACCTCTCAAACACTTCAATCTTTTCTGAGTTTTTAGTAATTTGGCCGTCAATGTCATGAGGAGGATCTTGGGCTTGCTTAGAATCTTGTTAGATAATAGAGACAACATCTTGTTCATTGTAGATGTCACCTAAGCTGCCATGTAGTACTTTGTCGACACTTTGGATACCAACATTGATGCTTTGTTGGACACCACATAAGACGCCCCTTGCACCTCTATCATTCTCCTCCTCTTGAAAAAGACTCGTCCTCAACTCTTGAGGGTCATATTCGCCATATGGAACAATCATTGTCGAGTTATCATAATTCTGCTCCTGTAGTAAGGATAAAACAACATTTGGACAAGGATAGTTAGTATCAACAAAAATTTCTTCTTTTACATATCCTTTTTCCTTATATTCACTCTCATTCTTTTTATTTTCACTCAAGTCACTCTCAATTATTTTTACCACCTCAAACTCATTTGCTCTTTCACTCTCAATTTTTCTTTTCTCTTCTAGCATTTTTTCATATGCCGCTTTCTCTTTTTTTATCCTCTCTTTTTCTTTATTTCTCTCTTTTTTCTTCATGAGTTTTTCTATCTCAATGGCTATAGAGACCATTCCTTGAATATCACTATACGGGTACAACTTCATTTGTTTAGCAATATTTGGATTAAGCCCTTGTAGAAATCGATCCATAGTTGCCCTTGAGCTTTCTTTGACTTTAGCTCGAACCCTAGCAATGTGCAGCTCATCGAAGTATTTAAAATGGGATGAAGCCTTTAATTTGTGCACCTCTTTATGTAGCTTAAAGATGTCATTTGTCATGCTTTCCAAGAACAACTTGAATTCTGCAAGTGTTTCTTTTTTACTCATCTTGAACCTGAAATGTTAGTTTGATCAAAGATGGGGAAAAAAAATAGTAATATGGATCCTTACCACTCTACTCACGTGTTTCACTCAAAATTAATGTAGTCACTCATGTTTCACACAAATATGGCTTTTAACTTGATGTAACACTCTTGCCTTTTACCACTCAAGCTTGCCTCCTATAGTATTCTTGATTGAAACTCAACAAAATCAAGGGACAATGTTAGTATGTGGTAATCTTTGCAACAAGAAATTATAAGAACAAGAGAATATGTGAGAAATGAGAGAAATGTGTGATGAAAGAAGATGGAAAGGGGAAAAACGTGAATAATGATGGAAAAGGAAGAAGGGATAATAACAAGGGGGAAAAAATGGAATCAGGAAAAAAAAAGAAAGGGAAAGGAAATCAAAATAGGAAGGAAGGAAGAATTAGGAAAGTAAGGAGTCTTACTACCCAAGTTTGTAGACCTAGGAAACTTTTGTGACTTGCAATGGAAACTCTCAAATTAGCCTTCAATCTTCCTAATTTCCAAAACCTATGGCTCTTTCCTCTTTTTTTTTTTTGCACGAATTTTTTTTCTGGTTTTTTTGTTTTTTTAAATTGAAACTAACAAAGTCACACAACAAACAAACAAAATTATGGGTGGAAGAGGAGAGAAGAGAATGGGAAAACACAAGAACGAAGGAAAAATAATGTAAACAAGGGAAGAAGAAAAAATGGAAGCAAAGAACGAAAACAAAAGGATAGAACTTGAAATCTAGCAAACCTTAAGCTCTGATGCCACTTGATATGGTGAGGGTATCGGACCAGCTAGAAAACAATTATGAAAACACTAACGGGACGGATGATCAATGGTAGGACCTTAAGAGAACCTGTCTCTTACAACCCTAGCCACAAAGACACCACAAGGATGATCAATCCTTGATACAGTCGGAGTATTCGCACGAGAATACAAGGATGCAAGCAAAGCTCACACAAGAGAAATAAAACTCTCAATTATCATTCAAGTCTGAAAATGTAGTACAAAAACGCAGCCATATATAAAGGCCACAAAAGAACACTCTAGAGTTTGAAAACCTAGTCATCAATGCAATAAATGATGCCTTAATGATGATTGATTGTCTTGGTTGGCACTATTTAAGCCTAAAGGAATTAGGAAATTACTTATTCTTCAAGACTAAGTCAGCTACCTAAAAAAATAGGAAATAAAATAAAGTCTTCATAAGCAATCTTTGACCAAAGGCCTTATTTAATGCAAATAAAAAACGAAATTAATTCAGATTTGCTGCATAAGAACGCCTTCTAGATGCTTCTTGAGGTGTCTTGGATGTCACTTATGATCCTCCTTCAAGGCACATGCTTGTCACATGGTATTTTAAGTGAATTCTTCAATCTGGACTGCACATGGGCCTTGTTCATCATCTTGTTGGGCTTACTACTTTATGTTACACCAATTTCATGGATCTTCATGTTTTGCCACGTGCTCAAGCTTCTATGTGTTGTAAAATCATGTATATGGGCCTGAATAGGTATGGTTACGGCCTCATTTGTATCCTCAACATATATACTAACATTATGAGCCATTAATGACGCAAAATCAAGCCTAAATGTTTTCTCCAACCTCTCAAACACTTCAATCTTTTCTGAGTTTTTAGTAATTGGGCCATCAATGTCATGAGGAGGATCTTGGGCTTGCTTAGAATCTTGTTGGATAATAGAGACAACATCTTGTTCATTGTAGATGCCACCTAAGCTGCCATGTAGTACTTTGTCGACACTTTGGATACCAATATTGATGCTTTGTTGGACACCACATAAGACGCCCCTTGCACCTCTATCAAGAATCCTGACAAAAAATGGAGTGTGTATGTGGGATTTCATGCAATTCTGAGAGAGTGACCAAACTTTCATTCTTTTGACCTCAAATTTGCCTGAAAAGCGTTCTTGTCTGTTCAGGGCACCAATGATGCGATCCAGAATCAACAAGTTGTCCCTTCAAATTCAAGTGACATCTCTTCCGTTTCAAATGATCATTATCAAATTCCATCTCAACAAATCATGAGAGCACAAGCTAAAATATTCAAGGAAGCATTGATTGGGCTGATTGAAGAAGTTGTTGTAAGTCAAATGGCAATTGGATCAATAAATCTGATTTACAAAAAAAAGATGCTGAAAACGTCACTAAGTTCATTTGTGCTAAATATGGAGTTGTTAATCAAGTTTTGGGCTTGGAAACTTCAAAACAAAGAGCTTGGAACTAGTACTACACATGGGAGGCTCATTTGGGCCTAAATAAGCACATTTTGAGCCTTAATTTGCTGATTACATATTCTTGAAGTTAGGTGTACGAAAATCAACAAGGAGTTGGTGGCAGATTTGACTTTTGTTTTCTCTTACATGTTGTATTTGATTTTTCAACTTTCTTCTAGATTGTATTAGAATTTTGTGTTCATGTATTAGACTTTTAGGTTTCCTAGCATATGGTATTAGACTTTGTATTTTCTATGTTCAGATTTGCACCTACTACAATTAGGACATATTTCCCTATAAATACTTGGTGCTTCTTCATTTGTAGGACACACAATTCAGATTTGAATCATAAATGAAAGTTACACTTCTGCACTTTGTTTCTTGAGAGTGGATTCTCTCTAAGGGTTCTTTTTAGAACAAACAAACTTATCAAGGATTGATCAACCTTGTGGCGTTTTTCCAACACTTCGGGTCCTTGTTCTTTCGTGTTCAAGGGTTCAAGTGGATCGTCGATCTGTGTTTAGCTTTCTTGGGGTGTGTATATTTTAGAATTGGTTGTGGGTTCATGGGATCTTCCCTTGTGGGTTCGCACCATCTTGGTATCAGAGCTTCGGATCTAAATTCAGGTCATATCTATCTGTTCTTCGTTTCCATTTTCGTTTCAAGTTTTGTGCTTTTTTCTTGTCTCTGTCCGTGTCCATATTTGTTACTTCTGTTCGTCTAGTTTTTCTTTGTGGTTTCCAATATTTAGTATGTCAAATTCATAGTTCAGAATCTCTTCTTTCATGTCGGTTTGGAATCGTTTCAATCCGATATGTCATTTTTGAGATCTATCTATTTTAATCTAGTTGTGTTTTCTGGAAATTCTGGGCTTGTTCATCTTCGTTTTTCCAGAACGTCCTAAAATATTCTGTCCTTGTTTGACCACTTTTCCTTTGTGTTTTTCATCGTTCAATATGTCATTTTCCTTGTTTAGAATCTCATATTTCTGTTCGTTTTGGTATCATCTCAATCCAACATTTCCACTGAGAGTTATAGTCTTTCCAAAATAGACGCTTTTCTTCTGGAATTTCTGGGATCAGATTTCTTGAGTTTTGTTGGTCACTGTCTCGGAATTACGTGAAAACTAACATACCCACTTCTTTTTTAATGAGGACTTTAGAATGCACAATATTGTTGTCAAATTCATCCGTTTGGGCCCTGAACAGACAAAAATGCTTTTCATGTTAATTTGCGGTCAAAAGAATGAAAGTTTGGTCAATATCTCGGAATTGCATGAAAACCCACATACCCACTCCATTTTTCATGAGGATTCTAGAATGCGCAATATTGTTTCAAATTCATCCATTTGGGCCCTGAACGGCTAAAAACGGGATTGAGGCTAATTTAAGCTCAAAAGAATAAAAATTTGGTCACTGTCTCGGAATTATGTGAAAACCCACATCCCACTCCATTTTTAATGAGGATTCTAGAATGCCCAATATTGTTGTAGACAAAAACGCTTTTCAGGCTAATTTAAGGTCAAAAGATTGAAAGTTAGGTTACTGTCTCGAAATTACGAGAAAACCAACATGCCCACTCCATTTTTCATGAGGATTCTAGAATGCCCAATATTGTTATCAAATTCATATGTCTGGGCCCTGAACGGACAAAAATGCTTTTCAGGCTAATTTAAGGTCAAAAGATTGAAAGTTTGGTCACTGGCTCGTTATTGCTATAAAACCCACATACCCACTCCATTTTTCATGAGGATTCTAAAATGCCCAATATTGTTGTCAAATTCATCCGTTTAGGCCCTGAACGGCCAAAAACGCGATTGAGGCTAATTTGAGGTCAAAAGAATGAAAGTTTAGTCACTATCTCAGAATTGCGTGAAAACCCATATGCCCACTCCATTTTTCATGAGGATACTAGAATGCCACATATTGTTGTCAAATTCATATGTCTGGGCCCTGAGCGGACAAAAACGCTTTTCAGGCAAATTTGAGGTCAAAAGATTGAAAGTTTCGTCACTGTCTCGGAATTATGAGAAAACCCACATGCCCACTCCATTTTTCATGAGGATTCTAGAATGCCTAATATTATTGTCAAATTCATATGTCTGGGCCCTGAACGGACAAAAACGCTTTTCAGGCTAATTTAAGGTCAAAAGATTTAAAGTTTGGTCACTGTCTCGGAATTTCTATAAAACCCACATACCCACTCCATTTTTCATGAGGATTCTAGAGTGCCCAATATTTTTGTCAAATTCATCTGTTTGGGCCTTGAATGGCAAAAACGCGATTGAGGCTAATTTGAGGTCAAAAGAATGAAAGTTTGGTCACTATCTCGGAATTTCGTCAAAACCCACATACCCACTCCATTTTTCATGAGGATTCTAGAATGCTCAACATTGTTGTCAAATTCATCCGTTTGGGCCCTGAACGGCTAAAAATGTGATTGAGGCTAATTTAAGGTCAAAAGAATTAAAATTTGGTCACTGTCTCAGAATTGCGTGAAAACCCACATACCCACTCCATTTTTCATGAGGATTCTAGAATGGCCAATATTGCTGTAGACAAAAACGCTTTTCAAGCTAATTTGAGGTCGAAAGAATGCATAATATTGTTATCAAATTCATCTGTTTGGTTGATGAACGGACAAAAACGCTTTTCGGGCTAATTTCAGTTCAAAAGAATGAAAGTTTGGTCACTATCTCGGAATTGCGTTAAAACCGACATACCTACTGCATTTTTCATGAGGATTCTAGAATGCCCAATATTGTTGTCAAATTCATCCGTTTGAGCCCTGAACGGCCAAAAACGCGATTGAGGCTAATTTGAGGTCAAAAGAATGAAAGTTTGGTGGCTGTCTCGGAATTGCGTGAAAACCCACATACCCACTCGATTTTTCATGTGGATTCTAGAATGCCCTATATTGTTGTCAAATTCATCCGTTTGGGCCATGAACAGCGAAAAACGTGATTCAGGATAATTTGAGGTCAAAAGAATAAAATTTGGTCACTGTCTCGGAATTGTGTGAAAACCCACATAGCGACTCCATTTTTCATGAGGATTCTAGAATGCCCAATATTGTTGGAGACAAAAACGCTTTTCAGACTAATTTGAGGTCAAAAGAATGAAAGTTTGGTCACTCTCTCGGAATTGCATTAAAACCCACATACCCACTTCATTTTTAATGAGGATTCTAGAATGCCCAATATTGTTGTCAAATTCATTTTTTTGTTCCCTGAACGGACAAAAACGCTTTTCAGGCTAATTTGAGGTCAAAAGAATGAAAGTTTGGTCACTGTCTCGGAATTGCGTGAAAACCCACATACCCACTCCATTTTTCATTAGGATTATAGAATGCCCAATATAATTTTCAAATTTATCCTGTTGGGCCCTGAACGGACAAAAACGCTTTTCAGGCTAATTTGAGGTCAAAAGAAAGAAAGTTTCTACACTGTCTTGGAATTGTGTGAAAACCCTCATACCCACTTTTTTTTTAATGAGGACTCTATAATGCCCAATATTGTTGTCAAAATCATCCGTTTGTGCCATGTACGGCCAAAAACGCGGTTGAGGCTAATTTGAGGTCAAAAGAATGAAAGTTTGGTCACTCTCTCGGAATTGCGTGAAAACCCACATACCTACTCCATTTTTCATGAGGATTCTAGAATGCGCAATATTGTTGTCAAATTCATCCGTTTGGACCCTGAACGGCTAAAAACGCGATTGAGGCTAATTTGAGGTCAAAAAAAAAATTGGTCATTGTCTCGGAATTGCGTGAAAACCCACATAGCCACTCCATTTTTCTTGAGGATTCTAGAATACCTAATATTGTTGTCAAATTCAACTGTTTGGGCCGTCAACGGACAAAAACGCTTTTCAGGCTATTTTGAGGTCAAAAGAATGAACGTTTTGTCACTGTTTCAAAATTACGTGAAAACCCCCATACCCACTCCATTTTTCATGAGGATTCTAGAATGCCTAATATTGTTGTCAAATACAACTGTTTAGGCCCTCAACTGACAAAAACGCTTTTCAGGCTAATTTGATGTCAAAAGCATGAACGTTTGGTCACTGTCGCGGAATTGCGTGAATACCCAAATACCCACTCCATTTTCATGAGGATTCTAGTATGCCTAATTTTGTTGTCAAATTCATCGGTTTGGTCCCTGGACGGACAAACACGCTTTTCAGGCTAATTTGAGGTCAAAAGAATGAAAGTTTGGTCATTGTCCCGGAATTTTGTGAAAACCCACATACCCACTCCATTTTTCTTTAGGATTCTAGATTGCCCAATATTGTTGTCAAATTCATCCGTTTGGGCCCTGAACAGCTAAACACGCGATGGAGGCTAATTTGAGGTCAAAATAATGAAAGTTTGGTCACTGTCTCGGAATTGCATGAATACTCACATACCCACTCCATTTTTCATGAGGATTCTAGAATGCCTAATTTTATTGTCAAATTCATCGGTTTGGTCCTTGGACGGACAAAAACGCTTTCCGGGCTAATATGAGTTCGAAAAAATGAAAGTTTGGTCACTGTCTCAGAATTGCGTGAAAACCCACATACCCACTCCATTTTTACTGAGGATTCATGAATGCCCAATATTGTTGCCATACTCATCTGTTTGGGTCCTGAACGAACAAAAACGCTTTTCGGGCTAATTTGAGGTGAAAAGAATGAACGTTTGGTCACAGTCTTGGAATTACCTGAAAACCCACATACCCACTCCATTTTTAATGAGGATTCTAGAATGCCCAATATTGTTGTCAAATTCATATGTTTGGTTGCTGAACGGACAAAAACGCTTTTCGGGCTAATTTGAGGTGAAAAGAATGAACGTTTGGTCACAGTCTTGGAATTGCGTTAAAACTCACAAACCCACTCCATTTTTCATGAGGATTCTAGAATGCCCAATATTGTTGTCAAATTCATCGGTTTGGACCCTGAACAGCTAAAAACGGGATTGAGGCTAATTTGAGGTCAAAAAAAAATTTGGTCACTCTCTCGGAATTGCGTGAGAACCCACATAGCCACTCCATTATTCATGAGGATTCTAGAATGCCCAATATTGTTTGAGACAAAAACACTTTTCAGGCTAATTTGAGGTCAAAAGAATGAAAGTTTGGTCACTGTCGCAGAATTGCGTGAAAACCCACATACCCACTCCATTTTTCATGAGGATTCTAGAATGCCTAATATTGTTGTCAAATTCAACTGTTTGGGCCGTCAACGAACAAATACGCTTTTCAGGCTATTTTGAGGTCAAAAGAATGAACGTTTTGTCACAGTTTCAAAATTACGTGAAAACCCACATACCCACTCCATTTTTCATGAGGATTCTAGAAAGCCTAATATTGTTGTCAAATTCAACTGTTTGTGCCCTCAACGGACAAAAACGCTTTTCAGGCTAATTTGAGGTCAAAAGAATGAACGTTTGGTCACTGTCTCGGAATTTCGTGAAAAACCACAGACCCACTCTATTTTTCTTTAGGATTCTAGATTGCCCAATATTGTAGTCAAATTCATCCGTTTGGGTCCTGAACAGCTAAACACGCGATGGAGGCTAATTTGAGGTCAAAATAATGAAAGTTTGGTCACTGTCTCTGAATTGCATGAATACCCACATACCCACTCCATTTTTCATGAGGATTCTAGAAGGCCTAATTTTGTTGTCAAATTTATCGGTTTGGTCCCTGAACGGACAAAAACGCTTTTCGGGCTAATTTGAGTTCGAAAGAATGAAAGTTTGGTCACTGTCTCGGAATTGCGTGAAAACCCACACACCCACTCCATTTTTACTGAGGATTCAAGAATGCCCAATATTGTTGCCATATTCATCTTTTTGGGTCCTGAACGAACAAAAACGCTTTTCAGGCTAATTTGAGGTGAAAAGAATGAACGTTTGGTCACAGTCTTGGAATTACGTGAAAACCCACATACCCATCTCCATTTTTCATGAGGATTCTAGAATGCCCAATATTGTGTTAAATTCATTTGTTTGGTTGCTGAACGGACAAAAACGTTTTTCGGGCTAATTACAGTTCAAAAGAATGAAAGTTTAGTCACTGTCTCGAAATTGCGTTAAAACCGACATACCCACTTCATTTTTCATGAGGATTCTAGAATGCCCAATATTGTTGTCAAATTCATTCGTTTGAGCCCTGAACGGCAAAAAACGCGATTGAGGCTAATTTGATGTCAACAGAATGAAAGTTTGGTTACTGTCTCGGAATTACGTGAAAACCCACATACCCACTCTATTTTTCATGAGCATTCTAGAATGCCCTATATTGTTGTCAAATTCATCCGTTTGGGCCCTGAACGGCCAAAAACGTGATTGAGACTAATTTGAGGTCAAAAGAATAAAAATTTGGTCACTGCCTCATAATTTCGTGAAAACCCATATACCCACTACATTTTTCATGATGATTCTAGAACGCCCAATATTATTGCAGACAAAAACGCTTTTCAGGCTAATTGGAGGTCAAAAGAATGAAAGTTTGGTCACTCTCTCAGAATTGCTTTAAAACCCCCATACCCACTCCATTTCTCATGAGGATTCTAGAATGCCCAATATTGTTGTCAAATTCATCTGTTTGAGTCCTGAACGAACAAAAAATAAATTTCAGGCTAATTTGAGGTCAAAAGAATGAAAGTTTGGTCACTGTCTCGGAATTGCGTGAAAACCCACGTACCCGCTCTATTTTTCATCAGGATTTTAGAATGCCGAATATTGTTTTCAAATTCATCCGTTTGGGCCCTGAACGAACAAAAACGGTTTTCAGGCTAATATGAGGTCAAAAGAATGAAAGTTAGGTCTCTGTCTGGGAATTGCGTGAAAACCCACATACCCCCTCCATTTTTCATCAGGATTTTAGAAATCCCAATATTGTTTTCAAATTCATCCATTTGGGCCCTGAACGGACAAAAACGCTTTTCAGGCTAATTTCAGGTCAAAAGAATGAAAGTTTGGTCACTGTCTCGGAATTGCGTGAAAACCCACATACCCGCTCTATTTTTCATCAGGATTTTAGAATGCCCAATATTGTTTTCAAATTCATCCGTTTGGGCCCTGAACGGGCAAAAACGCTTTTGAGGCTAATTTGAGGTCAAAAGAATGAATGTTTGGTGACTGTCTTGGAATTGCGTGAAAACCCACATACCCACTTCTTTTTTAATGAGGACTCTATAATCCCCAATATTGTTGTCAAATTCATCCGTTTGGACCCTAAACGGCAAAAAACGCGATTAAGGCTAATTTGAGGTCAAAATAATGAACGTTTGGTCACTGTCTCGGAATTGCGTGAAATCCCACACACCCACTCCATTTTTAATGAGGATTCTAAAATGCCTAATATTGTTGTTAAATTTATCCGTTTGGTCCCTGAACGGCCAAAAACAAGATTGAGGCTAGTTTGAGGTCAAAATATTGAAAGTCTGGTCATTGTCTCGGAATTGCGTGAAAACCCACATACCCACTCTATTTTTCATAAGGACTCTAGAATGCCTAATATTGTAGTCAAACTCATCCGTTTGGGCCCTGAACGGCAAAAAACGCGATTGAGGCTAATTTGAGGTCAAAAGATTGAAAATTTGGTCACTATCTCGAAATTGCATGAAAACCCACATACCCGCTCCATTTTTCATGAGGATACTAGAAAGCCTAATATTGTTGTCAAATTCAACTGTTTGTGCCCTCAACGGACAAAAACGCTTTTCAGGCTAATTTGAGGTCAAAAGAATGAACGTTTGGTCACTGTCTCGGAATTTCGTGAAAAACCACAGACCCACTCCATTTTTCTTTAGGATTCTAGATTGCCCAATATTGTAGTCAAATTCATCCGTTTGGGTCCTGAACAGCTAAACACGCGATGGAGGCTAATTTGAGGTCAAAATAATGAAAGTTTGGTCACTGTCTCTGAATTGCATGAATACCCACATACCCACTCCATTTTTCATGAGGATTCTCAAAGGCCTAATTTTGTTATCAAATTCATCGGTTTGGTCCCTGAACGGACAAAAACGCTTTTCGGGCTAATTTGAGGTGAAAAGAATGAACGTTTGGTCACAGTCTTGGAATTACGTGAAAACCCACATACCCACTCCATTTTTAATGAGGATTCTAGAATGCTCAATATTGTTGTCAAATTCATTTGTTTGGTTGCTGAACGGACAAAAACGCTTTTCGGGCTAATTTGAGGTGAAAAGAATGAACGTTTGGTCACAGTCTTGGAATTGCGTTAAAACTCACAAACCCACTCCATTTTTAATGAGGATTCTAGAATGCCCAATATTGTTGTCAAATTCATCCGTTTGGACCCTGAACAGCTAAAAACGCGATTGAGGCTAATTTGAGGTCAAAAAAAAATTTGGTCACTCTCTCGGAATTGCGTGAGAACCCACATAGCCACTCCATTATTCATGAGGATTCTAGAATGCCCAATATTGTTGTCAAATTCATCTGTTTGAGTCCTGAACGAACAAAAAATAAATTTCAGGCTAATTTGAGGTCAAAAGAATGAAAGTTTGGTCACTGTCTCGGAATTGCGTGAAAACCCACATACACACTCCATTTTTCATGAGGATTTAGAATTATCAATAGTTTTGTCAAATTCATCCGTTTACACCCTGAATGGCGACATACTCGATCTTGGCTAATTTGAAGTCAATAGAATGAAAGTTTTGGCACCATCTCGGATTTGTGTGAAAACATACATACCCACTGTATTTTTTATGAGGATTCTATTGAGGATTCTCCATTTTTCTTGAGGATTCCAGAATTATCAATAGTTTTGTCAAATTCATCCATTTACACCCTGAACGCCGGCATACTTGATCTTGGTTAATTTGAGGTCAACAGAATGAAAGTTTGGTCACCGTCTCGGATTTTGCGTGAAAACCCACCTACCCACACCATTTTTCATGAGGATTCTACAATTATCAATAGTTTTGTCAAATTTATCCATTTACACCCTGAACTACGACATACTCAATTTTGGTTAATTTAAAGTCAAAAGAATGAAAGATTGGTCACAGTCTCGGATTTTCGTCAACACCCACATACACACTCCATTTTTCATGAGGATTCTAGAATTATCAATAGTTTTGTCAAATTCATCCGTTTACACCCTGAACGCCGACATACTCGATCTTGGCTAATTTAAGGTCAACAGAATGAAGGTTTTGTCTCCATCTCGGATTTGTGTGAAAACCCACTTACACACTCCATTTTTCGTGAGAATTCTAGAACTATCAACAGTTTTGTCAAATTCATCCATTTACAGCCTGAACGACAACATACTCGATTTTGGCTAATTTGAGGTCAACAGAATGAAAGTTTGGTCACCATCTCTGATTTACATGAAAACCCACATACCCACTCCATTTTTCATGAGGATTCTAGAATTATCAACAGTTTTGTCAAATTCATCCCTTTACTCCCTGAACATCAACATACTTGGTTTTGGCTAATTTGAGGTCAATAGAATGAAAGTTTCGTCACCGTCTCGGATTTTCGTGAAAACCCACATACCCACTCCATTTTTCATGAGGTTTCTAGAATTATCAACACTTTTGTCAAATTTATCCGTTTACACACTGAATTGCGACATACTCGATTTTGGCTAATTTGAGGTCAAAAGAATGAAAGTTTGGTCATCATCTCGGATTTGCATCAAAACCCACAAACACACTCTATTTTTCATGAGGATTCTAGAATTATCAAGAGTTTTGACAAATTCATCCGTTTACGCCCTGATTGACGACATACTCGATTTTGGCTAATTTACGGTCAAAAGAATGAAAGTTTCGTCATCGTCTCGGATTTGCGTCAAAACCCACATACCTACTCCATTTTTCGTGAGCATTCTAGAATTATAATAGTTTTGTCAACTTCATCCGTTTAGACCTTGAACGTCAACATACTCGGTTTTCGCTAATTTGAGGTCAACAGAATGAATGTTTTGTCACCATCTCGGATTTGTGTGAAAACACAAATACCGACTCCATTTTTCATGAGGATTCTAGAATTATCAACAATTTTGTCAAATTCATCCGTTTACACCCTGAACTGCGACATACTCGATTTTGGATAATTTGAGGTCAACAGAATGAAAGTTTTGTCACCATCTCGGATTTCCGTGAAAATCAACATACCCACTCCATTTTTCATGAGGATTCTAGAATTATCAACAGTTTTGTCAAATTCATCCCTTTACTCCCTGAACATCAACATACTCGGTTTTGGCTTATTCGAGGTCAATAGAATCAAAGTTTCATCACCGTCTCAGATTTTTGTGAAAACCCACATACCCCCTCCATTTTTCATTAGGATTCCAGAATGATCAATAGTTTTGTCAAATTCATCCGTTTACACCCTGAACATCAACATACTCGGTTTTGGCTAATTTAAGGTCAACAGAATGAAAGTTTTGTCAGCATTTTGGATTTTCGTGAAACCTCACATACCCATTCCATTTTTCATGAGGATTCTAGAATTATCAACAATTTTGTCAAATTCATCCGTTTACACCCTGAATTGCGACATACTCGATTTCGGTTAAATTGAGGTCAAAAGAATGAAAGTTTTGTCACCGTCTCGGATTTGTGTCAAAACCCACAAACATTCTCCATTTTTCTTGAGGATTCCAGAATTATCAATAGTTTTGTCAAATTCATCCATTTACACCCTGAACGCTGGCATACTTGATCTTGGTTAATTTGAGGTCAACAGAATGAAAGTTTGGTCACCGTCTCGGATTTTGCGTGAAAACCCACCTACCCACACCATTTTTCATGAGGATTCTACAATTATCAATAGTTTTGTCAAATTTATCCATTTACACCCTGAACTACGAAAAACTCAATTTTGGCTAATTTAAAGTCAAAAGAATGAAAGATTGGTCACAGTCTCGGATTTTCGTCAACACCCACATACACACTCCATTTTTCATGAGGATTCTAGAATTATCAATAGTTTTGTCAAATTCAACCGTTTACACCCTGAACGCCGACATACTCGATCTTGGCTAATTTAAGGTCAACAGAATGAAGGTTTTGTCTCCATCTCGGATTTGTGTGAAAACCCACTTACACACTCCATTTTTCGTGAGAATTCTAGAACTATCAACAGTTTTGTCAAATTCATCCATTTACAGCCTGAACGACAACATACTCGATTTTGGCTAATTTGAGGTCAACAGAATGAAAGTTTGGTCACAATCTCTGATTTACGTGAAAACCCACATACCCACTCCATTTTTCATGAGGATTCTAGAATTATCAACAGTTTTGTCAAATTCATCCCTTTACTCCCTGAACATCAACATACTTGGTTTTGGCTAATTTGAGGTCAATAGAATGAAAGTTTCGTCACCGTCTCGGATTTTCGTGAAAACCCACATACCCACTCCATTTTTCATGAGGTTTCTAGAATTATCAACACTTTTGTCAAATTTATCCGTTTACACCCTGAATTGCGACATACTCGATTTTGGCTAATTTGAGGTCAAAAGAATGAAAGTTTGGTCACCGTCTCGGATTTGCGTCAAAACCCACATACACACTTCATTTTTCATGAGGATTCCACTATGATCAATAGTTTTGACAAATTCATCCGTTTACACACTGAACGGCGACATACTCGATTTTGGCTAATTTGACGTCAAAAGAATGAAAGTTTGTTCACCGTCTCGGATTTGCGTGAAAACCCACATACACACTCCATTTTTCACAAGGATTCCACTATGATCAATTGTTTTGTGAAATTTATCCGTTTACACCATGAACGAAGACATACTCGATTTTGGCTAAATTGAGGTCAAAAGAATGAAAGTTTTGTCACCGTCTCGGATTTGTGTCAAAACCCACATACACACTCCATTTTACATGAGTATTCTAGAATTATCAATAGTTTTGTTAAATTCATCCATTTACACCCTGAACATCAACATAGTCAGTATTGGCTAATTTGAGGTTAACAGAATGTAAGTTTTGTCACCATCTCGGATTTACGTGAAAACCGCATACCTACTTCATTTTTCATGAGGATTCTAGAATTATCAACAGTTTTGTCAAATTCATCCTTTTGCACCCGGAACTGCGACATACTCGATTTTGGCTAATTTGATGTCAAAAGAATGAAAGTTTGGTCATCGTCTCGGATTTGCCTCAAAACCCACAAACACAATCCATTTTTCATGAGGATTCCACTATGATCAATAGTTTTGTCAAATTCATCCGTTTACACTCCGAACGGCGACAAACTCGATTTTGGCTAATTTGAGGTCAAAAGAATGAAACTTTCTTCACCGTCTCGGATTTGTGTCAAAACCCACAAACACACTCCATTTTAAATGAGGATTCTAGAATTTTCAATATTTTTGTCAAATTCATCCGTTTACACCCTGAATGGCGACATACTCGATTTTGGCTTATTTGAGGTGAAAGGAAAGAAAGTTTGGTCACCTTCTCAGATTTGTGTGAAAACCCACATACCCACTGCATTTTTAATGAGAATTCCACTATGATGAATTATTTTGTGAAATTCATCCGTTTACACCATGAACAGCGACATACTCGATTTTGGCTAAATTGAGGTCAAAAGAATGAAAATTTTGTCACCGTCTCGGATTTATGTCAAAACCCACATACACACTCCATTTTACATGCGGATTCTAGAACTATCTATAGTTTTGTTAAATTCATCCCTTTACACCCTGAACATCAACATACTTAGTGTTGGCTAATTTGAGGTTAACAGAATGAAAGTTTTGTCACCATCTCGGATTTGCGTCAAAACCCACATACCAACTTCATTTTTCATGAGGATTTTAGAATAATCAATAGTTTTGTTAAATTCATTCATTTACACCCTAAACATCAACATACTCAGTATTGGCTAATTTGAGGTTAACTGAATGAAAGTTTTGTCACCATCTCGGATTTGCGTAAAAACCCACATACCCACTTCATTTTTCATGAGGATTCTAGAATTATCAACAGTTTTGTCAAATTCATCCTTTTACACCCGGAACTGCGACATACTCGATTTTGGCTAATTTGATGTCAAAAGAATGAAAGTTTGGTCAACGTCTCGGATTTGCCCCAAAACCCACAAACACAATCCATTTTTCATGAGGATTCAAGAATTATCAATAGTTTTGTTACATTCATCCGTTTACACCCTGAACATCCACATACTCAGTTTTGGCTAATTTGAGGTAAACAGAATGAAAGTTTTGTCACCATATCAGATTTGCGTGAAAACCTAAATACCCACTTCATTTTTCATGAGGATTCTGGAATTTTCAATAGTTTTGTGAAATTCATCCATTTACACCTTGAACATCGACATACTCGAATTTGGCTAATTTAAGGTCAATAGAATGAAAGTTTGATGACCGTCTCGGATTTGCGTCAAAACCCACATACACACCCCATTTTTCTTGAGGATTCTAAAATTATCAATATTTTTGTCAAATTCATCCGTTTACACCCTGAACTGTGACATACTCGATCTTGGCTAATTTGAGGTCAACAGAAAGAAAGTTTTGTCACCATCTCGGATTTGTGTGAAAACCCACATACCCACTTCATTTTTCATGAGAATTCTATAATTATCAATAGTTTTGTCAAATTAATCCTTTTACACCCTGAACGGCGACATACTCGTTCATGGCTAATTTGAGGTTAATAGATTGAAAGTTTGGTCACCGTGTCGGATTTGCGTCAAAACCCACATACACACTCCATTTTTCATTAGGATTCAAGAATTATCAATAGTTTTGTTACATTCATCCGTTTACACCCTGAACATCAACATACTCAGTTTTGGCTAATTTGAGGTAAACAGAATGAAAGTTTTGTCACCATATCAGATTTGCGTGAAAACCTAAATACCCACTTCATTTTTCATGAGGATTCTAGAATTATCAATAGTTGTGTGAAATTAATCCGTTTACACCTTGAACATCAACATACTCGAATTTGGCTAATTTAAGGTGTTTACAGAATGAAACTTTGGTCACTGTCTCGGATTTGCGTCAAAGACCACATACACACTCTATTTTTCATGAGGATTCTAGAATTATCAATTGTTTTGTCAAATTCATCCGTTTACACCCTGAAAGGCGACATACTCATTTTTGACTAATTTGAGGTCAATAGAATCAAAGTTTCATCACCGTCTCAGATTTCTGTGAAATCCCACATACCCACTTCATTTTTCATGAGGATTCAAGAATTATTAATAGTTTTGTTACATTCATCCGTTTACACCATGAACATCAACATACTCAGTTTTGGCTAATTTGAGGTAAACAGAATGAAAGTTTTGTCACCATATCAGATTTACGTGAAAACCGAAATACCCACTTCATTTTTCATGAGGATTCTAGAATTATCAATAGTTGTGTGAAATTAATCCGTTTACACCTTGAACATCAACATACTCGAATTTGGCTAATTTAAGGTCAACAGAATGAAAGTTTGGTCACCGCCTCGGATTTGCGTCAAAACCCACATACACACTCCATTTTTCATGAGGATTCTAGAATTATCAAAAGTTTTGTCAAATTCATTCGTTTACGCCCTGAAAGGCGACATACTCATTTTTGACTAATTTGAGGTCAATAGAATCAAAGTTTCATCACCGTCTCGGATTTTTGTGAAATACCACATACCCACTTCATTTTTCATGAGGATTCAAGAATTATCAATAGTTTTGTTACATTCATCCGTTTACTCCCTGAACATCAACATACTCAGTTTTGGCTAATTTGAGGTTAACAAAATGAAAGTTTTGTCACCATCTCGGATTTACGTGAAAACCTAAATACCCACTCATTTTTATGAGGATTCTAGAATTATCAATAGTTGTGTGAAATTAATCCGTTTACACCTTGAACATCGACATACTCGAATTTGGCTAATTTGAGGTCAAAAGAATGAAAGTTTGGTCAACGTCTAGGATTTGCGTCAAAACCCACATACACACTCCATTTTTCATGAGGATTTAGAATTATCAATAGTTTTGTCAAATTCATCCGTTTACACCCTGAATGGCGACATACTCGATCTTGGCTAATTTGAAGTCAATAGAATGAAAGTTTTGGCACCATCTCGGATTTGTGTGAAAACATACATACCCACTGCATTTTTTATGAGGATTCTAGAATTATCAACAGTTTTTTAAAATTCATCCGTTTACACCTTAAACTGCGACACACTCGATTTTTGCTAAATTGAGGTCAAAAGAATGAAAGTTTGTCACCGTCTCGGATTTGCGTCAAAACCAACATATACACTCTATTTTTCATGAGGATTCTAGAATTATCAACAGTTTTGTCAAATTCATCCGTTTACACCCTGAACGGCGACATACTAGATTTTGGCTAATTTGTAGTGAAAAGAATGAAAGTTTGGTCACCATCTCGGATTTCCGTGAAATCCCACAGACATATTCCATTTTTCGTGAGGATTCTAGATTTTTCAATAGTTTTGTCAAATTCACCCATTTACTCCCTGAACATCAACATACTCAGTTTTGGCTAATTTGAGGTCAACAGAATGAAAGTTTGGTCACCGAATCGGATTTCTGTGAAAACCCACATACGCACTCCATTTTTCATAAGGATTCTAGAATTATCAACAGTTTTATCAAATTCATTCGTTTACAACCTGAACGGCGACATACTCAATTTTGGTTAATTTGAGGTCAACAGAATGAAAGTTTTGTCACCATCTAGGATTTGTGTGAAAACCCACATACTGTTAGTATCGGCAGGCACAGAGGAAGAATTTTAAAATTTTCACCGATCCTAATCGAGGATCTATCAACGGCGTTTAAACCAAGTTGGAAGGATTCATACCTTTTGATGATTCAGAGTTTTCATGATCTTTAGGAGCCAACATGTCAGGTCCGGTCCCTCTACCGGTATCAACACAAATGCTCTCCAACAGAGACTGCATGCTAGCGCCTCTAATGTCTCCTAGGGTTTTTTTTGCAGCTCTCAATTCTCATGTGCATATGAATATATCTGCTCTATCAAGTTTATAACCTGAGGGCTATTTTCAAATTTCAAAATTAATCATCATTAATTTCAAAATTAAATAACATTTAATTATCTTGATGAGCTTATTAAATAAATTCAGTTTAAATTAAATCTGTCCAACAGCTTTAATTTAACCTATTTATTTAATCCAAATAAAGAGCCATTAGATTTAATTTATCTTCATAAATTAAATCTGAGATACTATATCTCTATCATGTTAGTTATTAAATTTAATATATCTTAATAAATTAAATTTAAAACTAACAAAATATGATAATATCATATAACATATATATATATATATACATATATATATAAGATATATATATTTCAAAAAAACATATATCTATATAATATTATTAAATATAATAATATCATATAATATATATATATATATAAGATATATATTTCGAAAAAATATATATCTATATAATATTATTAATGAATTTTATATTATATATATATAATTCATCCACCCTAAATTAAACATTATCTTGTGTTGAGCCATTCTTGTGTGCGACCCTATAGGCCCATATGAAGTTGGCAGTGGGCCAATAACTAGACTAACCCAAAAGTCGCAAGCGGCCTCTAGCAAGACATTACGACTACCCAATTCATATGAGGATCGTTATCACGATGCAACCCGTCATACAACCATGTCACGTCCCTTTTGTCACACGATATATCGATCAAGGATAAGGCATGGATAATGTCATCCTCTTGTTCCTGACCATTACTTTCTCGATTCCTGAGTAGCCTGATAATAGAGACAGAAACTCCTTTCATCATAGTATGGCCATACATTTCTCAGACTCACTCATCGAGGGGCCCAGTAATATCTCTCTACTAATGTGAGGGACAAATTCCATCTTGATCATTCATATTCCTCTGCATGAAAAACCACTAAGCCCGATCATAGCCTTTATCATCACCTGGTCAAAAGTAACTTTTGACTAGTGATGCGATCCAGAATCAACAAATTGTCCCTTCAAATTCAAGTGACATCTCTTCCATTTCAAATGATCATTATCAAATTCCACCTCAACAAATCATGAGAGCACAAGCTAAAATATTCAAGGAAGTATTGATTGGGCTGATTGAAGAAGTTGTTGTAAATCAAATGGCAATTGGATCAATAAATCTGATTTACAAAACAAAGATGCTGAAAACGTCACTAAGTTCATTTGTGCTAAATATGGAGTTGTTAATCAAGTTTTGGGCTTGGAAACTTCAAAACAAAGAGCTTGGACCTAATACTACACATGGGAGGACTCATTTGGGCCTAAATAAGCACATTTTGAGCCTTAATTTGCTAACTACATTTTCTTGAAGTTAGGTGTGCGAAAATCAACAAGGAGTTGGTGGCAGATTTGACTTTTGGTTTCTTTAAGCATTTGTATTTGAGTTTTCAACTTTCTTCTAGATTGTATTAGAATTTTGTGTTCATGTATTAGACTTTTAGGTTTCCTAGCACATGGTATTAGACTTTGTATTTTCTATGTTCAGATTTGCACCTACTACAATTAGGACATATTTCCCTATAAATACTTGGTGCTTCTTCATTTGTAAGACACAATTTAGATTTGAATCATAAATGAAAGTTGCACTTCTGCACTTTGTTTCTTGAGAGTGGATTCTCTCTAAGGGTTCCTTTTAGAACTAACAAATTTATCAAGGCTTGATCAACCTTGTGGCGTTTTTCCAACACTTCGGGTCCTTGTTCTTTCGTGTTCAAGGGTTCAAGTGGATCGTCGATCTGTGTTTAGCTTTCTTGGGGTGTGTATATTTCAGAATTGGTTGTGGGTTCATGGGATCTTCCCTTGTGGGTTCGCACCATCTTGGTATCAGAGCTTCGGATCTAAACTCAGGTCATATCTATCTGTTCTTCGTTTCTATTTTTGTTTTAAGCTTTATGTTTTGTTCTTGTGTCTGTCCGTGTCCAGATTTATTACTTCTCTTTGTCAAGTTTTTCTTTGTGTTTTCCAATATCTAGTATGTCAGATTCATAGTTCAGAATCTCTTCTTTCATCTCGGTTTGGAATCGTTTCAATCCGATTTGTCATTTGTGAGTTCTTGTGAGTTCTATCTATTTTAATCTAGTTGGGTTTTCTGGAAAATTCTGGGCTTGTTCTTCTTCATTTTTCCAGAACGTCCTAAAATATTATGTCCTTGTTTGACCACTTTTCCTTTGTGTTTTTCATCGTTCAATATGTCATTTTCATAGTTTAGAATCTCATCTTTCTGTTCATTTTGGTATCATCTCAATCCAAAATTTCCACTGAGAGTTGTAGTCTTTCCAAAATATATGCTTTTCTGGAATTTCTGGGTTCAGATTTCTTGAGTTTTGTTGTTCTCTTTAAATTTCAGTAGAGGAAAAAAAAAAGACAAGAGCATCAGAAAAATAAAATAAAAAATATTTGATAAGAAAAGAAAAAAAAACTGAAGAAAAAAAAAGGGATTGTGTTGGAAGTGTTTTGAGCAATATCTATTGTCATACATAGAATTTGTGAAGTCTATGTCATTTAAAGTCTTGATTTCCTTGAACTTCCTTTTCCAATACTCACTTTGATATTCCATATTTCTAAGTATTGTGTTGATTCTGCAAATTGTGATTGCTTTGATTATGAATTGCTTAGTTCTTTAAAGTGCCACAAGAGGAATCTAAGAGTGGAAAAAGGCAAAAGAGTGAATACATCAATTTAAAAGCCAAATTTGAGTTAAACACGAGTGTAGAGTGACATCCTTGAGGGAAACACGTGAGGAATTTGTGAGGAAAATTATTTCTCTAACATCTTTCTTGTAGAAACAATGTCAAATGCAGAAGAAACATCCGGTGGTAACAACCCAAAGAATCTAGATGACCACCTCATGGCAATGCAGCAACATTTTGCACGTATGGATGTTGTTTTTGGAGAAATAAGGGATAGGATGGATAGACAAGATGAAAGAATTGCAAACCTGCAAAGAGTTAGACCAAATCCTAGAAGGCACAATAGGCGGGATACTTCTATGGATGAATTTGAATCTGAGCATGATGAGGTTAGTGGTGCTAGTGAAGAAGATTTTGAATCTGAATATGAAGTGGGAAGTAATAGGCATAGAGGAGATATGAGGTATAGGAGAGGACATGGCAGAAATATTCCTAGGGAAAGAAATAGAGTGGATGGGAACCTAGGGAGCATCAAAATGAAAATACCACCTTTCCAAGGTAGGAGTGATCCTGAAGCATATTTAGAGTGGGAGAAGAAGATAGAAATGATTTTTGAGTGCCACAATTATTTTGAGGCAAAAAAGGTGAAGTTGGCCGCAATAGAATTCACTGATTATGCCATTGTTTGGTGGGATAAATTGGGCATCAATAGGAGGAATAATGGTGAGAGGCCCATAGCAACATGGAGGGAAATGAAAACTCTAATGAGAAGGAGATTCATTCCTAACCATTACTATAGGGAGCTTTATCAAAAGTTGCAAACCCTTACACAAGGCCCTAGGAGTGTGGAGGAATATTATAAAGAGATGAAGTTAGCTTTGATAAGAGCTAATGTGCAAGAAGATGGAGAGGCTACAATGGCTCATTTTTTGAATGGGCTTCATAAAGAAATTGCTGACACAGTGGAATTGCAACATTATGTGGAGCTGGAGGACATGGTGCACATGGCAATTAAGGTGGAGAAGCAACTCAAGCGTAAAGGTGCTTCAAAATTCCATTCTGGATCAAGTTCTTCACAAAAAACAAATTTGGAAGAAAGGAGAAAGAGCTTTCCAGAAGGAGACAACTAAAAACAAAGAAGAAGCTATATTAAAGAGCAAAGGTAAATCTGATTCCCAAACTTCTAGAAATAGATATATAAAGTGTTTCAAGTGTTTGGGTACAGGTCATATAGCTTCTCAATGCCCCAACAAGAGAGTCATGATTCTTAAAAATAGTGAAGTTGTGATTGAAAGTGAAAGTGATCATGATTCCATTGAAGATGCTAGTGATGATGGGGTTGAATATGCCGTAGAAGGAGAATGCCTTGTGGTTAGAAGAGCTTTGAATTGCCAAGTGAAAGAAGATGAGACGAATGAGCAAAGGGAAAACATTTTCCATACTCGTTGCCTCATTAATAACAAGGTTTATAGTTTGATCATTGATGGTGGGAGTGTAACAAATGTTGCAAGCACTACATTGGTTGAGAAATTGAATTTGCTTACCATTAGACACCCTAGACCATACAAGCTGCAATGGTTGAATGAATGTGGGGAAATTAAAGTTGATAAGCAAGTTCTTGTTTCTTTTTCAATTGGCAAATATTGTGATGAAATATTGTGTGATGTTGTTCCTATGCATGCTGCACATATACTTTTAGGAAGACTATGGGAGTTTGATAGAAAAGTCAAGAGGGATGGGTTTACAAATAGATATTCTTTTGTAATGAACAGCAGACCTGTGACTCTTGTTCCATTGACTCCAAAACAAGTGTATGAGGATCAACTCAAGATGAAAAGAGAGAAAAATGAGAGAGAAACAAGAAAAGAGAGTGAAAAAGAGAGAAAATCTGAAAGTTCAAAAAAAGAAATCCAGAGAAAGGAAATGAGTGAAGAGAGAAAAGAAAAGAAGAAAATGAGTTTTTATGCAAAAGAAAGTGAAGTGAAGTGAGAAGTGCTTTTCTGGCTGAAACACACTTGCTACTCCTTGTTTACAAGGAATCCTTTTTGAACACTAATGACATTAACTCTTCCTTTCCTAGTGTTGTTGGTTCTTTGTTGCAGGAATTTGATGATGTGTTCCCTGAAGAAACTCCACCAGGTTTACCACCTATTAGAGGAATTGAACACCAAATTGATTTCATTCCTGGAACAACAATTCCTAATAGGCCAGCATATAGAAGCAATCCTGAAGAAACAAAAGAGCTTCAAAAGCAAGTGGGAGAACTCATGGCAAAGGGGTATGTTAGAGAAAGTTTAAGCCCTTGTGCAGTTCCAGTGCTTCTAGTTCTAAAGAATGATGGAACTTGGAGGATGTGCATTGATTGTAGAGCCGTCAATAATATCACTTAAGGTACCGCCATCCCATTCCTAAATTAGATGATTTGCTTGATGAATTGCATGGTTCTATTATGTTTTCTAAGATTGATTTGAAATCTGGGTACCATCAAATTAGAATGAGAGAAGGGGATGAGTGGAAAACTGCTTTCAAGACCAAACATGGATTATATGAATGGTTAGTTATGCCCTTTGGGTTAACTAATGCACCTAGCACTTTCATGAGATTAATGAACCATGTTTTGCGTGCTTTTATTGGGAAATTTGTTGTGGTTTATTTTGATGACATTCTGATTTATAGCAAGAATTTGGATGAGCATTTGGATCATTTGCATTGTGTTCTTGATGTTTTGAGGAAAGAAAAACTGTTTGCAAATTAAGTGTTCGCACCATCTAACTTCAAGAAAATGTAGTCAGCAAATTAAGGCTTAAAATGTGTTTATTTAGGCCCAAATGAGCCTCCCATGTGTAGTACTAGGTCCAAGCTCTTTGTTTTGAAGTTTCCAAGCCCAAAACTTGATTAACAACTCCATATTTAGCACAAATGAACTTAGTGGCGTTTTCAGCATCTTTGTTTTGTAAATCAGATTTATTGATCCAATTGCCATTTGATTTACAACAACTTCAATCAGCCCAATCAATACTTCCTTGAATATTTTAGCTTGTGCTCTCATGATTTGTTGAGGTGGAATTTGATAATGATCATTTGAAATGGAAGAGATGTCACTTGAATTTGAAGGGACAGTTTGTTGATTCTGGATCGCATCATTCCCTCTCTCCTCAAAAGGATTCGTCCTCGAATCTTGACTTGAATTTGGAGAGTTAATTTGTTGATTCTGGATCGCATCAACTAGTTCAAAGCTTAGCAACTATCATATAGGAATCCATGATGACCTCAGGTCTAAGGGCATTGTGACGTGGTTATACATGAGAAAAGCTTATGACTTGAACCATGTAGCTTTCTCATAGTGGGTCGGTCCTGGGACATTTTAGGACAATCTTTATGAATTATCCAAGGAAACAATTATCACAGTTAACATGCAAATAATATGATAACAGAATGGAGAAATTTTATTAAAATAATAATGTTCAAAGTATAATGATTGGCCCTTAGGGCACAATTTCCAACACATACCTACTTCATTTTTCATAAGGATTCTAGAATTATCACCAGTTTTGTCAAATCATCCGTTTACACCCTGAACTATGACATACTCGATTTTGGCTAATTTGAGGTCAAAAGAATGAAAGTTCGGTCACTATCTCGGATTTGTGTCAAAACCCACATACACACTCCATTTTTCATGAGGATTCAACTATGATCAATAGTTTTGTCAAATTCATACTTTTAAACCCGGAACGACGACATACTAGATTTTGGCTAATTTGAGTTCAAAAGAATGAAAGTTTGGTCACCGTCTCCGAATTGCGTGAAAACCCGCAAACACACTCAACTTTTCATGAGGATTCTAGAATTATCAATAGTTTTGTGAAATTCATCCGTTTACACCCTGAACGGCGACATACTCGATTAGGGCTAATTTGAGGTCAACAGAATGAAAGTTTGGTCACCATCTCGTATTTGTGTGAAAACCCACATACCCACTTCATTTTTCATGAGAATTCTAGAATTATCAATAGTTTTGTCAAATTCATCCGTTTACACCCTGAACATCGACATACTCGAGTTTGGCTAATCTGAGGTCAACATAATGAAAGTTTTGTCACCGTCTCGGATTTTAGTGAAAGCCCACATACCCACTTCATTTTTCATGAGGATTCAAGAAAAATCAATAGTTTTGTTAAATTCATTCGTTTACACCTTGAACTGTAACATACTCGATTTTGGCTAATTTGAGGTCAAAAGAATGAAATTTTGGTTACCGTCTCAGATTTGCGTCAAAACCCACATACACACTCCACTTTTCATGAGGATTCTAGAATTATCAACAGTTTTGTCAAATTCATCCGTTTACACCCTGAACGACGACATACTCGATTTTGGCTAATTTGAGGTCTAAAGAATGAAAGTTTGGTCATCGTCTCGGATTTTCGTCAAAACCCACAAACACACTCCATTTTTCATGAGGATTCAACTATGATCTATAGTTTTGTCAAATTCATCCATTTAAACCTTGAACGGCGACATACTCGATTTTGGCTAATTTGAGCTCAAAAGAATGAAAGTTTGGTCACCGTCTCAGAATTGCATGAAAACCCGCAAACACACTCCACTTTTCATGTGGATTGTAGAATTATCAACAGTTTTGTCAAATTCATCCGTTTATACCCTGAACGGGGACATACTCGATTTTGGCTAATTTGAGGTCAAAAGAATGAAAGTTTGGTCACCGTCTCGGATTTCCGTGAAAACCCACATACATATTCCATTTTTCGTGAGGATTCTAGAATTTTAAATAGTTTTGTCAAATTCACCCGTTTACTCCCTGAACATCATCCAATCCACCATCTCATATTACGTGAAAGCCCACATACGCACTTCATTTTTCATGAGGATTCTAGAATTATCAATAGTTTTGTCAAATTCATCTGTTTACACCTAGAACGGACATACACTTTCTTGGCTAATTTGAGGTCAACATAATGAAAGTTTTGTCCCCATCTCATATTTGTGTGAAAACCCACATACCAAACTCAATTTTCATCAGGATTGTAGAATTACAATAGTTTTTTCAAATTCATCCATTTACACCCTGAAGAGCGACATACTCGGTTTTGGCTAATTTGATGTCAAAAGAATGAAAGTTTTGTCACCATCTCGGATTTACATGAAAGCCCACATACCCACTTCATTTTTCATGGGGATTGTAGAATTATTAATAGTTTTGTCAAATTCATTCGTTTACACCCTGAACGGTGACATACTCGATTTTCCCTAATTTGAGGTCAAAAGAATGAAAGTTTTGTCACCGCATCGGATTTGCGTGAAAATCCACATACCCACTTCATTTTTCACGAGGATTCTAGAATTATCATTAGTTTTGTCAAATTCATCCGTTTGTAACTTGAATGGTGACATACTCGACTTTGGCTAATTTGAGGTGAAAAGAATCAAAATTTGGTCACCGTCTCAGATTTACGTCAAAAGCCAAAAACACACTCCATTTTTCATGAGGATTCTATAATTATTAATAGTTTTGTCAAATTCATCCGTTTACACCCTGAAGGGCGACATACTCGATTTTGGCTAATTTGAGGTCAAAAGAATGAAAGTTGGGTCTTCGTCTCGGATTTTTTTGAAAACCCAGAAGGACACTCCATCTTTTATGAGGATTCTAGAATTATCAATAGTTTTCTCAAATTCATCCGTTTACACCCTGAACGGCGACATACTCTATCTTGGCTAATTTGAGGTCAACAGTATGAAAGTTTTGTCACCATCTCGTATTCGTTTGAAAACCCACATACCCACTTCATTTTTCATGAGGATTCTAGAATTGTCATTAGTTTGGCAAATTCATCCGTTTACACGCTAAACTGTGACATACTCAGTTTTGTCTAATTTGAGGTCAAAAGAATGAAAGTTTTGTCACCGCCTCGGATTTGCATGAAAACCCACATACCCACTTCATTTTTCATAAGGATCTAGAATTATCAATAGTTTTGTCAAATTCATCCGTTTGCACCCTGAAGAGCGACATACTCTATCTTGGGCTAATTTGAGGTCAATAGTTTGAAAGTTTTGTCACCATCTCGTATTTGTGTGAAAACCCACATACCCACTTCATTTTTCATGAGGATTCTAGAATTGTCAATAGTTTTGACAAATTCATCCGTTTACACCCTGAACTGCGACATACTCGGTTTTGGCTCATTTGAGGTCAAAAGAATGAAAGCATTGTCACCATCTCGGATTTACGTGAAAGCCCACATACCGACTTCATTTTTCATGGGGATTCTAGAATTATCATTATTTTTGTCAAATTCATCCATTTGTAACTTGAATGGCGACATACTCGACTTTGGCTAATTTGAGGTGAAAAGAATCAAAATTTGGTCACCGTCTCAGATTTGGGTCAAAATCGACAAACACACTCCATTTTTCATGAGGATTCTAGAATTATTAATAGTTTTGTCAAATTCATCCGTTTACACCCTGAATGGCGACATACTCGATTTTGGCTAATTTGAGGTCAAAAGAATGAAAGTTTGGTCACCGCCTCGGATTTGCGTGAAAAACCCACATACGCACTACATTTTTATGAGTATTCTAGAATTATCAATTGTTTTGTCAAATTCATCAGTTTACACCTTGAACGGCGACATACTCGATTTTGGCTAATTTGAGGTCAAAAGTATGAAAGTTTGGTCACCGCCTCGGATTTGCGTGAAAAGGCACATATCCACCTCATTTTCCAAGAGGATTCTAGAATTACAATAGTTTTGTAAAATTCATCCGTTTACACCCTGAACAGCGACATACTCGGTTTTGGCTAATTTGAGGTCAAAAGAATGAAAGTTTTGTCACCATCTCAGATTTACGTGAAAGCCCACATACCCATTTCATTTTTCATTGGGATTCTAGAATTATCAATAGTTTTGTCAAATTCATCCGTTTACACCCTGAACGGTGACATACTCGATATTGGATAATTTGAGGTGAAAAGAATGAAAATTTGGTCACCACCTCAGATTTGTGTGAAAACCCACATACGCACTACATTTTTATGAGGATTCTATAATTATCAATTGTTTTATCAAATTCATCAGTTTACACCCTGAACGGCGACATACTCGATTTTGGCTAAATTGAGGTCAAAAGAATGAAAGTTTGGTCACCGCCTCAGATTTGCGTGAAAATCCACATGCCCACTAAATTTTTATGAGGATTCTAGAATTATCAATTGTTTTGCCAAATTCATCCGTTTACACCCTGAACAGTGACATACTCGATTTTGGCTAATTTGAGGTCAAAAGAATGAAAGTTTGGTCACCGCCTCGGATTTACGTGAAAAGCCACATACCCACTTCATTTTTCATAGGGATTCTAGAATTATCAATAGTTTTGTCAAATTCATCCGTTTACTCCCTGAATGGTTACATACTCGATTTTGGCTAATTTGAGGTCAACAGTATGAAAGTTTGGTCACCGCCTTGGATTTGTTTGAAAACCCACATACCCACTTCATTTTTCATGAGGATTCTAGAATTGTCAAAAGTTTTGGCAAATTCATCGGTTTACACCCTGAACGGTGACATACTCTATCTTGGCTAATTTGAAGTCAATAGTATGAAAGTTTTGTCAGCATCTCGGATATACGTGAAAGCCCACATACCCACTTCATTTTTCATGGGGATTCTAGAATTGTCAACAGTTTTGTCAAATTCATCCGTTTACACCCTGAACTACGACATACTCGGTTTTGGCTAATTTGAGGTCAAAAGAATAAAAGTTTTATCACTATCTCAGATTTACGTGAAAGCCCACATACCCATTTCATTTTTCATTGGGATTCTAGAATTATCAATAGTTTTGTCAAATTCATCCGTTTACACCCTGAATGGGGACATACTCGATTTTGGCTAATTTGAGGTTAAAAGAATTAAAATTTGGTCACCGCCTCGAATTTGCGTGAAAACCCACATACGCACTCCATTTTTATGAGGATTCTAGAATTATCAATTGTTTTATCAAATTCATCAGTTTACACCCTGAACGGTGACATACTCGATTTTGGCTAATTTGATGTCAAAAGAAAGAAAGTTTGGTCACCGCCTCGGATTTGTGTGAAAAGCCACATACCCCACTTCATTTTTCATAGGGATTCTAGAATTACATTGGTTTTGTAAAATTCATCCGTTTACACTCTGAACAGCGACATACTCGGTTTTGGTTAATTTGAGGTCAAAAGAATGAAAGTTTGGTCACCGCCTCGGATTTGCGAGAAAACCCACATACCCACTTCATTTTTCATTAGGATTCTAGAATTATCAATAGTTTTGTCAAATTCATCCGTTTGCACCTTGAACGGGGACATACTCGATTTTTTCTATTGTGAGGTCAAAAGAATGAAAGTTTTGTCACCGCCTCGGATTTGCGTGAAAACCCACAAACACACTCCATTTTTCATGAGGATTCGAAAATTATCAATAGTTTTGTCAAATTCATCCGTTTACACCCTGAACGGTGACATACTCGATTTTGGCTAGTTTGAGGACAGAAAAATGAAAGTTTGGTCAATGTCTCTGATTTCCATGATAACCCACATACACGCTCCATTTTTCGTGAGGATTCTAGAGTTATCAATAGTTTCATCAAATTCATCCGTTTACACCCTACACGGTGACATACTCGATTTTGGCTAATTTGAGGTCAAAAGAATGAAAGTTTGGTCACCGCCTCGGATTTGCGTGAAAACCCACATACGCACTTCATTTTTCATGAGGATTCTAGAATTTTCAACAGTTTTGTCAAATTCATCCGTTTGCACTCTGAACGGTGACATAGTCAATTTTGGCTAATTTGAGGTGAAAAGAATCAAAGTTTGCTTACCATCTCGGATTTGCGTCAAAACCCACAAACCCACTTTATTTTTCATGGGGATTCTAGAATTATCAACAGTTTTGTCAAGTTTATCCGTTTACACCTTGAACGGCGACATACTCTATCTTGTCTAATTTGAGGTCAACAATATGAAAGTTTTGCCAACATGTCAGATATATGTGAAAACCCACAACCCACCTCATTTTTCATGAGGATTCTAGAATTACAATAGTTTTGTCAAATTCATCCGTTTACATCCTGAACAGCGACATACTCGGTTTTGGCTAAATTAAGGTTAAAAGAATGAAAGTTTGGTCACCGCCTCTGATTTGCGTGAAAACCCACATAGCCACATCTTTTTTCATGAGGGTTCTAGAATTACCAATGGTTTTGTCAAATTCATCCGTTTGCACCCTGAACGGCGACATACTCGATTTTGGCTAATTTGAGGTGAAAAGAATCAAAGTTTGGTAACCGTCTCAGATTTGCTTCAAAACCCACAAACACACTCCATTTTTCATGTGGATTATAGAATTATCAATAGTTTTGTCAAATTCATCCGTTTACACCCTGAACGGCGACATACTCTATTTTGACTATTTTGAGGACAACAGAATGAAAATTTGGTCTTCATCTCAGATTTTCGTGAAAACCCACAAGGACACTCCATTTTTCATGAGGATTATAGAATCATCAATAGTTTAGTCAAATTCATCCGTTTGCACTGTGAACGGTGACATATTCGATTTTGGCTAATTTGAGGTGAAAAGAATCAAAGTTTGGTCACCGTCTCAGATTTTCGTCAAAACCCACAAACACTCTCCATTTTTCATGAGGATTCTAAAATTATCAATAGTTTTGTCAAATTCATCCGTTTACACCTTGAACGGTGACATACTCGATTTTGGCTAATTTGAGTTCAAAAGAATGAAAGTTTGGTCAATGTCTCTGATTTCCATGAAAACCCACATACACACTCCATTTTTCATAAGGATTCTAGAATTATCAATAGTTTTGGCAAATTCATCCGTTTACACCCTGAATGGGGACATACTCGTTTTGGCTAATTCAGGGTCGAAAGAATGCAAGTTTGTTCACCGACTCGGATTTGCGTGAAAACACACATACCCACTTTATTTTTCTTGAGGATTCTAGAATTATCAATAGTTTGGTCAAATTCATCCGTTTGCACCCTAAACGGCGACGTACTCGATTTTGGCTAATTTGATGTCAAAAGAAAGAAAGTTTTGTCACCGCCTCGGATTTGAGTGAAAAACCACAAACACACTCCATTTTTCATGAGGATTCCAGAATTATCAATAGTTTTGTCAAATTCATCCGTTTACACCGTGCACGGTGACATACTCGATTTTGGCTAATTTGAGTTGAAGAGAATCAAAGTTTGGTCACGTCTTAGATTTGCGTCAAAACCCACAAACACACTCCATTTTTCATGAGGATTCTAAAATTATCAATAGTTTTGTCAAATTCATTCGTTTACACCCTGAACGGTGACATACTCGATTTTGGCTAATTTGAGTTCAAAAGAATGAAAGTTTGGTCAACGTCTCTGATTTCCATGAAAACCCACAAACACACTCCATTTTTCATAAGGATTCTAGAATTATCAATAGTTTTGGCAAATTCATCCGTTTACACCCTGAACGGGGACATACTCGTTTTGGCTAATTTAGGGTCAAAAGAATGTAAGTTTGTTCACCGACTCAGATTTGCGTGAAAACACACATACCCACTTCATTTTTCATGAGGATTCTAGAAATATCAATAGTTTTGTCAAATTCATCTGTTTGCACCCTGAACGGCGACATATTCGATTTTGGCTAATTTGGGGTCAAAAGAATGAAAGTATTGTCACCACCTCGGATTTACATGAAAACCCACAAACACAGTCCATTTTTCATGATGATTCTAAAATTATCAATAGTTTTCTCAAATTCATCCGTTTATACCCGAAAGGTGACATACTCGATTTTGGCTAATTTGAGGTCAAAAGAATGAAAGTTTTGTCACCGCCTCGGATTTGCGTGAAAACCCACATACCCAGTTCATTTTTCATGAGGATTCTAGAATTAACAATAGTTGTGACAAATTCATCCATTTGCACCCTGAACGATGACATACTCGACTTTGACTAATTTGAGGTGAAATGAATCAAAGTTTGGTCACCGACTTAGATTTGCGTCAATACCCACAAACCTAATTCATTTTTCATGAGGATTCTAGAATTATCAATAGGTTTGTCAAATTCATCCGTTTGCACCCTGAACATCAACATTCTCGGTTTTGGCTAATTTGGGGTCAACAGAATGAAAGTTTTGTTACCATATCGGATTTACGTGACAGCCCACATACCCACTTCATTTTTCATGAGGATTCTAGAATTATCAATTGTTTTGTCATATTCATCCGTTTACACCCTGAACGGTGACATACTCGATTTTGGCTAATTTGAGGTCAAAAGAATGTAAATTTGGTCACCGCCTCGGATTTTGCATGAAAACCCACATACCCACTTCATTTTTTCATGTGGATTCTAGAATTATCAGCGCTTTTGTCAAATTTAATCGTTTGCACCCTGAACGGCGACATACTCTATTTTGGCTAACTTGAGGTGCAAAGAATCAAAGTTTATTCACCGTCTCGGATTTACATCAAAACCCACAAACCCACTTCATTTTTCTTGAGGATTCTAGAATTATCAATAGTTTTGTCAAATTCATCCTTTTACACCCTGAAGGGGACATACTCAATTTTGGCTAATTTGAGGTCAAAATAATGAAAGTTTGGTCACCACCTCGGATTTGCGTGAAAACCCACATACCTACTTCATTTTTCATGAGCACTCTAGAATTATCAATAGTTTTGTCAAATTCATCCGTTTCCACAATGAACGGTGACATACCCGATTTTGGCTAATTTGAGGTCAAAAGAATGAAAGTTTGGCCACGGTCTCGGATTTTGATAAAAACCCACATGTACACACCATTTTTCATGAGGATTCTAGAATTATCAATAGTTTTGTCAAATTGATCCGTTTGCACCATGAACGGCGACATGCTCGGTTTTGGCTAATTTGAGGTCAAAAGAATGAAAGTTTGGCCACCGTCTCGGATTTTGATAAAAACCCACATGTACACACCATTTCTCATGAGGATTCTAGAATTATCAATAGTTTTGTCAAATTCATCCGTTTACACCCTATACGGCGACATAATCTATCTTGGCTTATTTGAGGTCAACAGAAAGAAAGTTTTGTCACCATCTCAGATTTTTTTGAAAACCCACATACCCACTTCATTTTTCATGAGGATTCTAGAATTATCAATAGTTTTTGCAAATTCATCCGTTTACACCCTGAACTGCGACATACTCGATTTTGGACAATTTGAGGTCAAAAGAATGAATGTTTGGTCACCATCTTGGATTTGCGTCAAAACCCACAAACACACTCCATTTTTCATAAGGATTCTTGAATTCTCAATATTTTTTGCAAATTCATCCGTTTACACCCTGAACTGCGACATACTCGATTTTGGACAATTTGAGGTCAAAAGAATGAATGTTTGGTCACCATCTCGGATTTACGTCAAAACCCACAAACACACTCCAGTTTTCATAAGGATTCTAGAATTATCAACAGTTTTGTCAAATTCATCCGTTTACACCCTAAACGGTGACATAATCTATCTTGGCTTATTTGAGGTCAACAGAAAGAAAGTTTCGTCACCATATTGGATTTTTGTGAAAACCTACATACCCACTTCATTTTTCATGAGGATTCTAGCATTATCAATAGTTTTGGCAAATTCATCCATTTACACCATGAACGGCGACATACTCGATTTTGGCTAATTTGAGGTCAAAATAATGAAATTTTGGTCACCGCCTCTGATTTGCGTGAAAACCCAAATACCCACTTCGTTTTGCATGAGGACTCTAGAATTATCAATAGTTTTGTTAAATTCATCCGTTTGCACCATGAACGGCGACATACTCGATTTTGGCTAATTTGAGGTCAAAAGAATGAAAGTTTGGCCACCGTCTCGGATTTTCATAAAAACCCACATACACACACCATTTTTCATGAGGATTCTAGAATTATCAATAGTTTTGTCAAATTCATCCATTTACACCCTATACGGCGACATAATCTATCTTGGCTTATTTGAGGTCAAAAGAATGAAAGTTTTGTCACCATCTCGGATTTTTGTGAAAACCCACATAACCACTTCATTTTTCATGAGGATTCTAGAATTATCAATAGTTTTTGCAAATTCATCCGTTTACACCCTGAACTGTGACATAATCGATTTTGGACAATTTGAGGTCAAAAGAATAAATGTTTGGTCACATCTCAGATTTCTATCAAAACCCAAAAACACACTCCATTTTTCAGGAGGATTCTAGAACTATAAATAGTTTTGCCAAATTCATCCGTTTACTCCCTGAACGGTGACATACTCCGTTTTGGCAATTTGAGGTCAAAAGAATGAAAGTTTGGTCACCGTCTCGGATTTGTGTGAAAACCTACATACCTACTTCATTTTTCATGAGGATTCTCGAATTATCAATAGATTTGTCAAATTCATCCGTTTACACCCTGAACGGCGACATACTCGATTTTGGCTAATTTGAGGACAAAAGAATGAAAGTTTGGTCACCGTCCGGTTTTGTGTCAAAACCCACATACATACTCCATTTTTCATGAGGATTTTAGAATGATCAATAGTTTTGTCAAATTCATCCGTTTACACCCTGAATGGCGAAATACTGAGTTTTGGCTAATTTGAGGTCAACAGAATGAAAGTTTTGTCACCATCTCGGATTTACGTGAAGACCCACAAACCCACTGCATTTTTCATGAGGATTCTAGAATTATCTATAGTTTTGTCAAATTCATCCGTTTTGTACCCTGAACGGCGACATACTCGATTTTTGCTAATTTGAGGTCAAATGAATGAAAGTTTGGTCACCGTCTCGGTTTTGGGTCAAAACCCACATACACACTCCATTTTTCATGAGGATTGTTGAATTATCAATAGTTTTGTCAAATTCATCCGTTTGCACCCTGAACGGCGACATACTCGATTTTGGATAATTTGAGGTCAACATAATGAAAGTTTGGTCACCGTCCGGATTTACGTCAAAACCCATATTCACACTGCATTTTTCATGAGGATTTTAGAATTATGAATAGTTTTGTCAAATTCATCCGTTTACACCCTGAACGGCGACATACTCGGTTTTGGCTAATTTGAGGTCAACAGAATGAAAGTTTGGTCACCATCTCGGATTTGCTTGCAAACCTATATACCCACTTCATTTTTCATGAGGATGAAGGTTTGGTCACCATCTCGGATTTACGCCAAAACCCACATACACACTTCATTTTTCATGTGGATTCTATATTGCCCAACATTGTTGTCAAATTAATACGTTCACACAGTGAACGCCGACATACTCCATTTTTGCTAATTCCAGGTCAAATGAATGACAGTGTGGTCACAATCTCTGATTTGCGGGAAAATCCATATACCCACTTAATTTTTAATGAGGAGTCTATAATGCATAACAATGTTGTCGAATTCATGCGTTCACACGCTAAACGCCGACATACTCGAATTTGTCTCATTTGAGGTCAAAAGAACGAAACTTTGCTCACCATCTCGAATTTTCTTGAAAACACACATTCCCACTAAATTTATCATGAGGATTCTAGAATGCCTAACATTGTTGTCAAATTTATCAATTTATAACCTGAACAACGAAAAACTCATTTTTGGCTAATTTGATGTCAAAAAAATGAAGGTTTGGTCACCATCTCGGATTTGCGTGAAAACCCACATACCCAATACATTTTTCATGAAGATTCTAGAATGCTCAACATTGTTGTCAAATTCATGCGTTCACACACTAAACGCCGACATACTAGATTTTGGCTAGTATGAGTTCAAAAGAAAGAAAGTTTGGTCAGCATCTCGGATTTGCGTGAAAACCCACATACCCACTCCATTTTTCATGAGAATTCTAGAATACAGGACATTGTTGTCGAATTCAGGCGTTCACACACTAAATGCCGACATACTTGATATTGGCTAATCTGACGTCAAAAGAACGAAAGTTTGCTCACTATCTCGGATTTTCTTGAAAACCCACATTCCCACTACATTTATCATGAGGATTCTAGAATGCTTAACATTGTTGTCAAATTCATCAATTTACAACCTGAACAGCGAAAAAACTCGGTTTTGGCTAATTTGAGGTCAAAAAAATGAAGGTTTGATCACCATCTCGGATTTGCGTGAAAACCCACATACCCACTCCATTTTTCATGAAGATTCTATAATGGTCAACATTGTTGTCAAATTCATGCGTTCACACGCTAAACGTCGACATACTCGATATTGGCTAATCTGAGGTCAAAAGAACGAAAGTTTGCTCACTATCTCGGATTTTCTTGAAAACCGACAGTACCACTAAATTTATCATGAGGATTCTAAAATTTCTAACATTGTTGTCAAATTCATCAATTTACAACCTGAATAGCGAAAAACTCAGTTTTGGCTAATTTGAGGTCAAAAAAATAAAGGTTTGGTCACCATCTCGGATTTGCGTGAAAACCCACATACCCATTCCATTTTTCATAAAGATTCTAGAATGCTCAACATTTTTGTCAAATTCGTGCGTTCACACGCTAAACGCCGACATACTATATTTTGGCTAGTATGAGATCAAAAGAAAGAAAGTTTGGTCAGCATCTTGGATTTGCGTGAAAACTGTCTTACCCACTCCATTTTTTGTGAGGATTCTCGAATGCTTAACATTGTTGTCTAATTCATCAAATTACACCCTGAATGGTGACAAACTCAATTTTGGTCAATATAATGTCAAAAAAATGAAGGTTTGGTCACCGTCTCGGATTTACGTCAAAACCCACATACACACTTCATTTTTCATGTGGATTCTATATTGCCCAACATTGTTGTCAAATTAATACGTTCACACAGAGAACGCCGACATACTCCATTTTTGCTAATTCTAGGTCAAATGAATGACAGTGTGGTCACTATCTTGGATTTTCTTGAAAACACCCATTCCCACTACATTTATCATGAGGATTCTAGAATGCGTAACATTGTTGTCAAATTCATCAAGTTACAACCAGAACAGCGAAAAACTTGATTTGGCTAATTTGAGGTCAAAAAAATGAAGGTTTGGTCTCCATCTCGGATTTGCGTGAAAACCCACATACCCACTCCATTTTTCATGAAGATTCTAGAATGCTCAACATTTTTGTCAAATTCATGCGTTCACACGCTAAACGCCGACATACTCGATTTTGGCTAGTATGAGGTCAAAAGAAAGAAAGTTTGGTCAGCATCTCGGATTTGCGTGAAAACCCACACACCCACTCCATTTTTCATGAGAATTCTAGAATACAGGTCACTGTTGTCGAATTCATGCGTTCACACACTAAATGCCGACATACTTGATATTGGCTAATCTGTGGTCAAAAGAACGAAAGTTTGCTCACTCTCTCGATTTTCTTGAAAACCGACAGTCCCACTACATTTATCATGAGGATTCTTGAATGCCTAACATTGTTGTCAAATTCATCAATTTACAACCTGAACAGCGAAAAACTCGGTTTTGGCTAAATTGAGGTAAAAAAAATGAAGGTTTGGTTACCATCTCGGATTTGCGCCAAAACCCACATACACACTTCATGTTTCTTATGGATTCTATATTGCCCAACATTGTTGTCAAATTAATACGTTCACACAGAGAACGCTGACAAAATCCACTTTTGCTATATCCAAGTCAAATGAATGACAGTGTGGTCACAATCTCAGATTTACGGGAAAATCCATATACCCACTCAATTATTCATGAGGAGTCTAGAATGCATAACAATGTTGTCGAATTCATGCGTTGACACACTAAACGCCGACATACTCGAATTTGGCTAATATGAGGTCAAAAGAACGAAAGTTTAATCACCATCTCGAATTTTCTTGAAAACACCCATTCCCACTACATTTATCATGAGGATTCTAGAATGCCTAACATTGTTGTCAAATTCTTCAATTTACAACCTGAACAGCGAAAAACTCAGTTTTGGCTAATTTGAGGTAAAAAAAAATGAAGGTTTGGTCACCATCTCGGATTTGTGTGAAAACCCACATACCCACTCCATTTTTCGTGAAGATTCTAGAATGCAAAACATTGTTGTCAAATTCATGCGTTCACATGCTAAACGCCGACAAGCTAGATTTTGGCTAGTCTGAGGTCAAAAGAAAGAAAGTTTGCTCAGCATCTCAGATTTACGTGAAAACCCACATACCCACTCCATTTTTTATGAGGATTCTAGAATACAGGACATTGTTGTTGAATTCAGGCGTTCACACACTAAATGCTGACATACGTGATATTGGCTAATCTGACGTCAAAAGAACGAAAGTTTCCTCACTATCTTTGATTTTCTTGAAAACCCACATTCCCACTACATTTAACATGATGATTCTAGAATGCCTAACATTGTTGTCAAATTCATCATTTTACAACCTGAACAGCGAAAAACTCAGTTTTGGCTAATTTGAGGTAAAAAAAAAATGAAGGTTTGGTCACAATCTCGGATTTGGGTGAAAACCCACATACCCACTCCATTTTTGTTGAAGATTCTAGAATACTCAACATTGTTGTCAAATTCATGCGTTCACACACTAAACGCTGACATATTCGATTTTGGCTAGTCTGAGGTCAAAAGAAAGAAAGTTTGGTCAGCATCTCAGATTTTCGTGAACACCCATATACCCACTCCATCTTTCATGAGGAGTCTAGAATGCATAACAATGTTGTCGAATTCATGCGTTCACACACTAAACGCCGACATACTCGAATTTGGCTAATATGAGGTCAAAAGAACGAAAGTTTGCTCACCATCTCGAATTTTCTTGAAAACCCACAGTCCCACTAAATTTATCATGAGGATTCAAGAATGCCTAACATTGTTGTCAAATTCTTCAATTTACAGCCTGAACAGCGAAAAACTCGGTTTTGGTAATTTGAGGTAAAAAAAAATGAAGGTTTGGTCACCATCTCGGATTTGTGTGAAAACCCACATACCCACTCCATTTTTCGTGAAGATTCTAGAATGCAAAACATTGTTGTCAAATTCATGCGTTCACATGCTAAACGCCGACAAGCTAGATTTTGGCTAGTCTGAGGTCAAAAGAAAGAAAGTTTGCTCAGCATCTCAGATTTGTGTGAAAACCCACATACCCACTCCATTTTTTATGAGGATTCTAGAATACAGGACATTGTTGTTGAATTCAGGCGTTCACACACTAAATGCTGACATACGTGATATTGGCTAATCTGACGTCAAAAGAATGAAAGTTTCCTCACTATCTTTGCTTTTCTTGAAAACCCACATTCCCACTACATTTTACATGATGATTCTAGAATGCCTAACATTGTTGTCAAATTCATCATTTTACAACCTGAACAGCGAAAAACTCAGTTTTGGCTAATTTGAGGTAAAAAAAAATGAAGGTTTGGTCACAATCTCGGATTTGGGTGAAAACCCACATACCCAATCCATTTTTGTTGAAGATTCTAGAATACTCAACATTGTTGTCAAATTCATGCGTTCACACACTAAACGCTGACATATTCGATTTTGGCTAGTCTGAGGTCAAAAGAAAGAAAGTTTGGTCAGCATCTCAGATTTTCGTGAACACCCATATACCCACTCCATCTTTCATGAGGATTCTAGAATGCAGGACATTGTAGTCGAATTCATGCGTTCACACACTAAACGCCGACATACTCGATTTTGGCTAATCTGAGGTCAAAAGAACGAAAGTTTGCTCACTATCTTGGATTTTCTTGAAAACCCACAGTCCCACTAAATTTATCATGAGGATTCAAGAATGCCTAACATTGTTGTCAAATTCATCAATTTACAACCTGAACAGCGAAAAACTCGATTTTGGCTAATTTGAGGTCAAAAAAATGAATGTTTGGTCACTATCTCGGATTTCCGTGAAAACTGTCTTACCCACTCCATTTTTCGTGACAATTCTCGAATGCTTAACATTGTTGTCTAATTCATCAAATTACACCCTGAATGGCGACAAACTCAATTTTGGTCAATATAAGGTCAAAAAAATGAAGGTTTGGTCACCATCTTGGATTTACGTCAAAACCCACATACACACTTCATTTTTCATGTGGATTCTATATTGCCCAACATTATTGTCAAATTAATACGTTCACACAGAGAACGCCGACATACTCTATTTTGGCTAATTCTAGGTCAAATGAATGACAGTGTGGTAACTATCTTGGATTTTCTTGAAAACACCCATTCCCACTACATTTACCACGAGGATTCTAGAATGCCTAATATTGTTGTCAAATTCATCAAGTTACAACCTGAACAGCGAAAAACTTGATTGGGCTAATTTGAGGTCAAAAAAATGAAGGTTTGGTCTCCATCTCGGATTTGCATGAAAACCTACATACCCACTCCATTTTTCATGAAGATTCTAGAATGCTCAACATTTTGTCAAATTCATGCGTTCACATGCTAAACGCCGACATACTAGATGTAGGCTAGTATGAGGTCAAAAGAAAGAAAGTTTGGTTAGCATCTCGGATTTATGTGAAAACCCAAATACCCACTCCAATTTTTATGATAATTTCTAGAATGCATAACAATGTAGTCTAATTCATTCGTTCACACACTAAACGCCGACATACTCGATTTTGGCTAGTCTGATGTCAAAAGGAAGAAAGTTTAGTTAGCATCTCAGAATTTTTTGAACACCCACATACTCACTCCATCTTTCTTGAGGATACTATAATGCAGGACATTGTTGTCGAATTCATGCGTTCGCGTACTAAATGCCGACATACTCAATTTTGGGTAATCTGAGGTCAAAGGAACGAATGTTTGCTCACCATCTCGGATTTTCTTGAAAACCCACATTCCCACTACATTTATCATGAGGATTCTAGAATGCCTAACATTGTTGTCAAATTCATCAATTTACAACTTGAACAGCGAAAAACTCGGTTTTGGCTAATTTGTGGTAAAAAAAATGAAAGTTTGGTCAGCATCTTGAATTTGCGTGAAAACTCACTTGCGTACTCCATTTTTCATGAGGATTCTGGAAAGCCTATCAATGTTGTCTAGTTCATCGATTTACACCTTGAATGGCGACAAACTCAATTTTGGTCAATGTAAGGTCAAAAAAATGAAGTTTTGGTCACCATCTCGGATTTGCGTCAAAACCCACATACACACTTCATGTTTCTTATGGATTCTATATTGCCCAACATTGTTGTCAAATTAATAAGTTCACACAGAGAACCCACATACCCACTCCATTTTTCATGAAGATTCTAGAATGCTAAACATTGTTGTCAAATTCATGCGTTAACATGCTAAACGCCGACATACTCGATTTTGGCTAGTCTGAGGTCCAAATAAAGAAAGTTTGGTCAGCATCTCGGATTTGCGTGAACACCCACATTCCCACTCCATTTTTAATGAGGATTCTAGAATGCAGGAGATTGTTGTCGATATCATGCGTTCACACACTAAACGCCGAGATACTCGAATTTGGATAATCTGAGGTCAAAAGAATGAAACATTGGTCACCTTCACGGATTTGCGCCAAAACCCACATACACACTTCATTTTTCATGTGGATTCTATATTGACCAACATTGTTGTCAAATTAATACATTTACACAGAGAACACCGACAAACTCCATTTTCGCTAATTCCAGGTCAAATGAATGACAGTGTGGTCACAATCTTTGATTTGCGAGAAAATCCATATACCCACTCAATTTTTCATGAGGAGTCTAGAATGCATAACAATGTTGTCGAATTCATGCGTTCCCACGCTAAACGCCGACATACTCGAATTTGGGTAATCTGAGGTCAAAAAAATGAAACTTTGCTCACCATCTCGAATTTTGTTGAAAACACACATTCCTAATAAATTTATCATGAGGATTCTAGAATGCCTAACATTGTTGTCAAATTCATCAATCTACAACCTGAACAGCGAAAAACTCGGTTTTGGCTAATTTGATGTCAAAAAAATGAAGGTTTGGTCACCATCTCAGATTTGCGTGAAAACCCACATACCCAATCCATTTTTCATGAAGATTCTAGAATCCTCAACATTGTTGTCAAATTCATGCGTTCACACACTAAACGCCGACATACTAGATTTTGGCTAGTATGAGTTCAAAAGAAAGAAAGTTTGGTCAGCATCTCGGATTTGCGTGAAAACCCACATACTCACTCCATTTTTCATGAGAATTCTAGAATACAGGACATTGTTGTCGAATTCATGCGTTCAAACACTAAATGCCGACATACTTGATATTGGCTAATCCGAGGTCAAAAGAACGAAAGTTTCCTCACGATCTCGGATTTTCTTGAAAACCCACATTCCCACTACATTCATCATGAGGATTCTGGAATGTCTAACATTGTTGTCAAATTCATCAATTTACAACCTGAACAGCGAAAAACTCATTTTTGGCTAATTTGAGGTGAAAAAAATGAAGGTTTGGTCACCATCTCTGATTTGTGTGAAAACCCACATACCCACTCCAATTTTAATGAAGATTCTATAATGCTCAACATTGTTTTTAAATTCATGCATTCACATGCTAAACGCCGACATACTAGATTTTGGCTAGTCTGAGGTGAAACAAAAAAAAGTTTGGTCAGCATCTCGGATTTACGTGAAAACCCATATACCCACTCCAATTTTTATGAGGATTCTAGAATGCATAACAATGTAGTCGAATTCATGTGTTCACACACTAAATGCCGACATACTCGAATTTGGCTAATATGAGGTCAAAAGAATGAAAGTTTGCTCACCATCTCGAATTTTCTTAAAAACCCACATTCCCTCTACATTTATCATGAGGATTCTAGAATGCCTAACATTGTTGTCAAATTCATCAATTTACAACCTGAACAGTGAAAAACTCAGTTTTACCTAATTTGAGGTCAAAAAAATGAAGGCTTGGTCACAATCTCGAATTTGCGAAAAAACCAACATACCCACTCCAATTTTCGTGAAGATTCTAGAATGCCTAACATTGTTGTCTAATTCATCGATTTACACCCAGAATGGCGACAAACTCAATGTTGGTCAATATAAGGTCAAAACAAATGAAGGTTTGTTCATCGTCTTGGATTTGAGTCAAAACCACACACACCTCATTTTTCATGTTTATTCTATATTGCCCAATATTGTTGTCAAATTAATACGTTCACACACTGAACGCCGACATACTCCATTTTTACTAATTAAATGTCAAATGAAAGATAGTGTGGTTACAATCTCTGATTCGCGGGAAAGTCAATATACCCACTCAATTTTTCATGAGGAGTCTAGAATGCATAACAATGTTGTCGCATTCATGCGTTCACACACTAAACGCCGACATACTCGATTTTGGCTAGTCTGAGGTCAAAAGAAAGAAAGTTTGGTCAGCATCTCAGATTTGCGTGAACACCCACATACCCACTCCATTTTTCATGAGGATTCTAGAATGCAGGACGTTGTTCTCGAATTCATGCGTTCACACACTAAACGCCGACATACTCGATATTGGCTAATCTGAGGTCAAAAGAACGAAAGGTTGCTCACTATCTCAAATTTTCAAGAAAACCCACATTCCCACTACATTTATCATGAGGATTCTAGAATGCCTAACATTGTTTTCAAATTCATCAATTTACAACCTGAACAGCGAAAAACTCGGTTTTGGTTAATTTAAGGTAAAGAAAATGAAGGTTTGGTCACCATCTCGGATTTGCGTGAGAACCCACATACCCACTCCATTTTTCATGAAGATTCTAGAATGCTAAACATTGTTGTCAAATTCATGCGTTAACATGCTAAACGCCGACATACTCGATTTTGGCTAGTCTGAGGTCCAAATAAAGAAAGTTTGGTCAGCATCTCGGATTTACGTGAACACCCACATTCCCACTCCATTTTTAATGAGGATTCTAGAATGCAGGAGATTGTTGTCGATATCATGCGTTCACACACTAAACGCCGAGATACTCGAATTTGGATAATCTGAGGTCAAAAGAATGAAACATTGGTCACCTTCACGGATTTGCGCCAAAACCCACATACACACTTCATTTTTCATGTGGATTCTATATTGACCAACATTGTTGTCAAATTAATACATTTACACAGAGAACACCGACAAACTCCATTTTCGCTAATTCCAGGTCAAATGAATGACAGTGTGGTCACAATCTTTGATTTGCGGGAAAATCCATATACCCACTCAATTTTTCATGAGGAGTCTAGAATGCATAACAATGTTGTCGAATTCATGCGTTCCCACACTAAACGACGACATACTCGAATTTGGGTAATCTGAGGTCAAAAAAATGAAACTTTGCTCACCATCTCGAATTTTGTTGAAAACACACATTCCCAATAAATTTATCATGAGGATTCTAGAATGCCTAACATTGTTGTCAAATTCATCAATCTACAACCTGAACAGCGAAAAACTCGGTTTTGGCTAATTTGATGTCAAAAAAATGAAGGTTTGGTCACCATCTCAGATTTGCGTGAAAACCCACATACCCAATCCATTTTTCATGAAGATTCTAGAATCCTCAACATTGTTGTCAAATTCATGCGTTCACACACTAAACGCCGACATACTAGATTTTGGCTAGTATGAGTTCAAAAGAAAGAAAGTTTGGTCAGCATCTCGGATTTACGTGAAAACCCACATACCCACTCCATTTTTCATGAGAATTCTAGAATACAGGACATTGTTGTCGAATTCATGCGTTCACACAATAAATGCCGACATACTTGATATTAGCTAATCCGAGGTCAAAAGAACGAAAGTTTGCTCACTAACTCGGATTTTCATGAAAACCCACATTCCCACTACATTTATCATGAGGATTCTAGAATGTCTAACATTGTTGTCAAATTCATCAATTTACAACCTGAACAGCGAAAAACTCGGTTTTGGCTAATTTGAGGTCAAAAAAATGAAGGTTTGCTCACAATCTCGGATTTGTGTGAAAACCCACATACCCACTCCATTTTTCGTGAAGATTCTAGAATGCTCAACATTGTTGTCTAATTCATGCGTTCACACACTAAATGCCGACATACTCGATTTTGGCTAGTCTGAGGTCAAAAGAAAGAAAGTTTGGTCACCATCTCGGATTTGCGTGAACACCCACATACCCAATCCATTTTTCAAGACGATTCTAGAATGCAGGAGTTTGTTGTCGAATTCATGCGTCACACACTAAACGCCGACATACTCGATAATGGCTAATCTGAGGTCAAAAGAACGAAAGTTTGCTCACTATCTCAGATTTTCTTGAAAACACATATTTCCCACTACATTTATCATAAGGATTTTAGAATGCCTAACATTGTTTCAAATTCATCAATTTACAACTTTAACAGCGAAAAACTCGGTTTTGGCTAATTTGAGGTAAAAAAAATGAAGGTTTGGTCACCACCTCGGATTTGCGTGAAAACCCACATACCCACTCAATTTTTCAAGAAGATTCTAGAATGCTCTACATTGTTGTCAAATTCATGCGTTCACACGCTAAACGCCGACATACTAGATTTTGGCTAGTTTGAGGTCAAAAGAAAGAAAGTTTGGTCAGCATCTCGGATTTGCTTGAAAACCCACATACCCACTCCAATTTCATAAGGATTCTAGAATGCATAACAAAGTTGTTGAATTCATGCGTTCACACGCTAAACGCCGACGTACTCAAATTTGGCTAATATGAGGTCAAATGAACGAAAGTTTGTTTACCATCTCGGATTTTCTTGGAAACCCACATTCCCACTACATTTATCAAGAGGATTGTAGAATACCTAACATTGTTTTCAAATTCATCAATTTACAACCTGTACAACGACAAACTGGGTTGTGGCTAATTTGGGGTCAAAAATATGAAAGTTTGGTCACCATCACGGAATTACGTGAAACCCCACATACCTACTCCTTTTTTCATGAGGATTCTAGAATGCTCAACATTATTGTCGAATTCATGCGTTCACACGCTAAACGCTGACATATTCGATTTTGGCTAGTCTGAGGTCAAAAGAACGAAAGTTTTCTCACTATCTCGAATTTTCTTGAAAACCCACATTCCCACTACATTTTTCATGAGGATTCTAGAATGCAGGACATTGTTGTCAAATTCATCAACTTACAACCTGTAAGACGACAAACTCGGTTTTGGCTAATTTGAGGTCAAAAAAATGAAAGTTTGGTCACCATCTCGGATTTACGTGAAAACTGACTAACCCACTCCATTTTTCATGAGGATTCTAGAATGCACAACAATGTTGTCAAATTCAACCATTTATACCCTGAAGGGTGACATACTCGATTTTGGCTAATTTGAGTTCAAAAGAATGAAAGTTTGGTCACAATCTCGGATTTGCGTGAAAATCAACATACCAACTCCATTTTTCATGAGGATTCTAGAATGCCTAACATTGTTGTCTAATTCATCCATTTACACCATGAATGGTGACAAACTCAATTTTGACCAATATGAGGTCAAAAAAATGAAGGTTTGGTCACCGTCTAGGATTTGCGTCAAAAACCACATACACACTTCATTTTTCATGTGGATTCTCTGTTGCCCAACATTGTTGTCAAATTAATACCTTCACACATTGAACGTCGACATACTCTATTTTGGCTAATTTCATGTCAAAAGAATGACAATGTGGTCACAATATCTGATTAGAGGGAAAATCCATAAACCCACTCAATTTTTCAAGAGGAGTCTAGAATGCATAACAATGTTGTCGAATTCATGCGTTCACACACTAAACGCCGACATACACGAATTTGACTAATCTGAGGTCAAAAGAATGAAAGTTTGCTCACCATCTCGGATTTTCTTGAAAACCCACATTCCCACTACATTTCTCATGAGGATTCTAGAATGCCTAACATTGTTGTCAAATTCATCAATTTACAACCTGAACAGTGAAAAACTCAGTTTTGGCTAATTTGAAGTCAAAAAAATGAAGGTTTGGTTACAAGCTCGGATTTGCGTGAAAACCCACATACCCATTCCATTTTTCATGAAGATTCTAGAATGATCAACATTGTTGTCAAATTCATGCCTTCACACGCTAAACGCCGACATGCTAGATTTTGGCTAGTCCGAGGTCAAAAGAAAGAAAGATTGGTCAGCATATCGGATTTGTGTGAAAACCCATATACCTACTCCATTTTTCTTCAGGATTCTATAATGCACAACATTGTTGTCGAATTCATACGTTCACACACTAAACGGCGAAATACTCGAATTTGGCTAATCTGAGGTCAAAAGAACGAAAGTTTGCTCATTATCTCGGTTTTTCTTGAAAACCAACATTTCTACTACATTTTTTAAGTTGATTCTAGAATGCCTAACATTGTTGTCAAATTCATCAATTTACAACCTGAACAGCGAAAAACTCGGTTTTGGCTAATTTAAGGTCAAAAAAATGAAGGTTTGGTCACCATCTCGAATTTGCGTGAAAACCCACATCCCACTCCATTTTTCATGAAAATTCTAGAATGCTCAACATTGTTGTCAAATTCATGCGTTCACACGCTAAACGCCGACATACTCGATTTTGGCTAGTCTGATGTCAAAAGAAAGAAAGATTGGTCAGCATATCGGATTTGCGTGAAATCCCACATACCTACTCCATTTTTCTAGAGGATTCTAGAATGCACAACATTGTTGTCGAATTCTTGCGTTCACACACTAATCGCCGACATACTGGAATTTGGTTATCCTGAGTTAAAAGAATGAAAGTTTTCTCTCCATCTCGGATTTTCTTGAAAACCCACATTCCCACTACATTTTTCAAGATGATTCTAGAATGCCTAACATTGTTGTCAAATTCATCAATTTACAACCTGAACAGAGAAAAACTCTATTTTGGCTAGTTTGAGGTAAAAAAAAAGAAGTTTTGGTCACCATCTCGGAATTGCGTGAAAATCTACATACCCACTCCATTTTTCATAACGATTCTAGAATGCTCAACATTGTTGTCAAATTCATGCGTTCATACACTAAACGCCGACATACTATATTTTAGCTAGTCTGAGGACAAAAGAAAGAAAGTTTGGTCAGCATCTTTGATTTGCATGAAAACCCACATACCTACTACATTTTTCATGAGGATTCTAGAATACACAACATTGTTGTCAAATTCATGCGTTCTCACACTAAACGCCGACAAACTCAATTTTGGCTACTGAGGTCAAAAGAACGAAAGTTTGCTCACTATCTCGGATTTTGTTGAAAACCCACATTCCCACTACATCTTTCATAAGGATTCTAGAATGTATAACATTGTTGTCAAATTCATCAATTTACAACCTGTACAATGACAAAATCTGTTTTGGCTAATTTGAGGTAAAAAAAAATGAAAGTTTGGTCATCATCTCGAATTTACGTGAAAACCGACTTACTCACTCCATTTTTCATGAGGATTCTAGAAAGCATAACATTGTTGTCAAATTCAACCATTTATACCTTGAAGGGTGACATACTCACTTTTGGCTAATTTGAGGTCAAAAGAATGAAAGTTTGGTCACAATCTCGGATTTGCGTGAAAATCAACATACGAATTACATTTTTCAAGAGGATTCTACAATACCTAACATTGTAGTCTAATTCATCCATTTACACCCTGAACGGCGACAAACTCGATTTTGGCCAATATGAGGTCAAAAATATGAAGGATTGTCACTCTCTCGGATTTGCGTCAAAACCCACATACACACAGCATTTTTCATGTGGATTCTGAATTGCCCAACATTGTTGTCAAATTAATACGTACACACACTGGATACCGATATACTCCATTTTGGCTAATTTGAGGTCAAAAGAATGACAGTATGGTCACAATCTCTTATTTGCGTGAAAATTCATATAACCACTCAATTTTTCATGAGGATTCTAGAATGCATAACAATGTTGTCAAATTCATGCGTTCACACACTAAACACCGACATACTCGAATTTGGCTAATCTAAGGTCAAGAGAACGAAAGTTTGCTTACCATCTCAGATTTTCTTGAAAACCCACATTCCCACTACTTTTCTCATGAGGATTCTAGAATACCTAACTTTGTTGTCAAATTCATCAATTTACAACCTGAACAGCGAAAAACTCGGTTTTGGCTAATTTTTGGTCAAAAAAAGGAAGGTTTGGTCGCCATCTCGGATTTGCGTGAAAACCCACATAGCCACTCCATTTTTCATGAAGATTCTAGAATGCTCAACATTTTTGTCAAATTCATGTGTTCACATGCTAAACGCCGACATACTCGTTTTTGGATAGTCTGCGGTCAAAAGAAAGAAAGAATGGTCAGCATATCGGATTTTTCATGAAAGCCCATATACCCAATCCATTTTTCTTGAGGATTCTAGAATGCACAACATTGTTGTTGAATTCATGCGTTCACACACTAAACGCTGACATACTCGAATTTGGCTAATCTGAGGTCAAAAGAATGAAAGTTTGCTCACCATCTCGGATTTTCTTGAAAACCCACATTCCCACCACATTTTTTAAGATGATTCTAGAATACCTAACATATTTGTCAAATTCATCAATTTACAACCTGAACTGCGAAAAACTTGGTTTTGGCTAATTTAAGGTCAAAAAAATGAAGGTTTGGTCACTATCTCAGATTTGCGTGAAAACCGAGATACCCACTCCATTTTTCATGAAGATTCTAGAATGCTCAACATTGTTGTCAAATTCATGCGTACACCGCTAAATGCCGACATACTAGATTTTGGCTAGTCTGAGGACAAAAGAAAGAAGTTTGGTAGCATCTCGGATTTGAGTGAAATCCAATATACCTACTCCTTTTTTCATGAGGATTCTAGAATGTACAACATTGTTGTCAAATTCATGCTTTCACACACTAAACGCCGACATACTCGGTTTTGGTTACTGAGGTCAAAAGAATGAAATTTTTCTCACTATCTCGGATTTGATTGAAAACCCACATTCCCACTACATCTTTCATGAGGATTATAGAATGCCGAACAATGTTGTCAAATTCATCACTTTACACCCTGTACAATGACAAACTCTGTTTTGGCTAATTTGAGGTCAATAAAATGAAAGTTTGGTCACCATCTCTGATTTGTGTGAAAACCAGCTTACCTAGTCCATTTTTCAAGAGGATTCAAGAAAGCATAACATTGTTGTCAAATTCAACTATTTATACCCTGAAGGGTGATATACTCGATTTTGGCTAATTTGAGGTCAAAAGAATGAAAGTTTAGTCACAATCTCGGATTTGCGTGCAAATCAACATACCAACTACATTTTTCAAGAGGATTCTAGAATGCTTAACATTGTAGTCTAATTCATCCATTTACACCCTGAACGGCGACAAACTCGATTTTGGCCAATATGAGGTTAAAAAATTGAAGGTTTGTCACTGTCTCGGATTTGCGTCAAAATCCACATACACACTTCATTTTTCATGTGGATTCTGAATTGCCCAACATTGTTGTCAAATTAATACGTACACACACTGGATGCCGACATACTCCATTTTGGGTAATTTAAGGTCAAAAGAATGACAATATGCTCACAATCTCTGATTTGCGGGAAAATCCATATACCCACTCAATTTTTCATGAGGATTCTAGAATGCACAACAATGTTGTCAAATTCATGCGTTCACATACTAAATTCCAACATACTCGAATTTGGCTAATCTGAGGTCAAAAAAAAGAAATTTTCCTCACCGTCTCGGATTTTCATGAAAAGCCACATTCCCACCACATATTTTAAGATGATTCAAGAATGCCTAACATTGTTGTCAAATTCATCAATTTACAACCTGAACAGTGAAAAACTCTGTTTTGGCTAATTTAAGGTCAAAAAAATGAAGGTTTGGTCACCATCTCGGATTTGCGTGAAAACCCACATACCCACTCCATTTTTCATGAAGATTCTAGAATGCTCAACATTGTTGTCAAATTCATGCGTTCACACGCTAAACGCAAACACACTCGATTTTGGCTAGTCTGAGATAAAAACAAAGAAAGATTGGTCAGCATATCGGATTTGCGTGAACACCTACATACCCACTCTATTAGTCTTGAGGATTCTAGAATGCACAACATTGTTGTCAAATTCATGCGTTCACATACTGAACGCCGACATACTCGAATTTGGTTAATCTGAGGTCAAAAGAACGAAAGCTTGCTCACCATCTCGGATTTTCTTGAAAACCCACAATCCCACCACATTTTTAAAGATGATTCTAGAATGTCGAACATTGTTGTCAAATTCATCAATTTACAACCTGAACAGCGAGAAACTCGGTTTTGGCTAATTTAAGGTCAACAAAATGAAGGCTTGGTCACCATCTCGGAATTGCGTGAAAACCGATATACCCACTACATTTTTCATGAAGATTCTAGAATGCTCAACATTGTTGTCAAATTCATGCGTCCACACGCTAAACGCCTACATACTCGATTTTGGCTAGTCTGAGGTCAAAAGAAAGAAACATTGGTCAGCATATCGGATTTGCGTGAACACCCACATACCCACTCCATTAGTCTTGAGGATTCTAGAATGCACAACATTGTTGTTGAATTCATGCGTTCACACACTAAACGCTGACATACTCGAATTTGGTTAATCTGAGTTCACAAGAACGAAAGTTTGCTCACTATCTCGGATTTTCTTGAAAACCCACAATCCCACCACATTTTTTAAGATGATTCTAGAATGCCGAACATTGTTGTCAAATTCATCAATTTACAACCTGAACAGCGAAAAACTCGGTTTTGGCTAATTTAAGGTAAAAAAAAATGAAGGCTTGGTCACCATCTCGGATTTGCGTGAAAACCCACATACCCACTCCATTTTTCATGAAGATTCTAGAATGCTCAACATTGTTGTCAAATTCGTGCGTTCACACTCTAAATGCCAACATACTAGATTTTGGCTAGTCTGAGGACAAAAGAAAGAAAGTTTGGTCAGCATCTCGGATTTGCGTGAAAACCCATATACCTACTCCATTTTTCATGAGGATTCTAGAATGCACAACATTGTTGTCAAATTCATGCTTTCACACACTAAACGCCCACATACTTGATTTTGGCTAGTGAGGTCAAAAGAACGAAAGTTTGCTCACTATCTCGGATTTTGTTGGAAACCCACATTCCCACTACATCTTTCATGACGATTCTAGAATGCATAACATTGTTGTCAAATTCATCAATTTACAACCTGAAGAGCGAAAAACTCGGTTTTGGCTAATTTAAGGTCAAAAAAATAAAGGTTGGTCACCATCTCGGATTTGCGTGAAAACCCACATACCCAATCCTTTTTTAATGAAGATTCTAGAATGCTCAACATTGTTGTCAAATTCCTGCGTCCACACGCTAAACGCCGACATACTCGATTTTGGCTAGTCTGAGGTCAGAAGAAAGAAAGAATGGTCAGCATATTGGATTTGTGTGAACACCCACATACCCACTCCATTAGTCTTAAGGATTCTAGAATGCAAACATTGTTGTTGAATTCATGCGTTCACACACTAAACGCTGACATATTCGAATTTGGTTAATCTGAGTTCAAAAGAACGAAAGTTTGCTTGCCATCTCGGATTTTCTTGAAAACCCACAATCCCACCATATTTTTTAAGATGATTCTAGAATGTCGAACATTGTTGTCAAATTCATCACTTTACAACCTGAACAGCGAAAAACTCGGTTTTGGCTAATTTAAGGTTAAAAAAATGAAGGCTTGGTCACCATCTCGGAATTGCGTGAAAACCCACATAACCACTCCATTTTTCATGAAGATTCTAGAATGCTCAACATTGTTGTCAAATTCAAGCGTTCACACGCTAAACACCGACATACTAGATTTTGGCTAGTCTGAGAACAAAAGAAAGAAAGTTTGGTCTGCATCTTCGATTTGCATTAAAACCCACATACCCACTCCATTTTTCATGAGGATTCTAGAATGCACAACATTGTTGTCAAATTCATGTGTTCACACACTAAATGCCGACATACTCAATTTTGGCTACTGAGGTCAAAAGAACGAAAGTTTGCTCACTATCTCGGATTTTGTTGAAAACCCACATTCCCACTACATCTTTCATGAGGATTCTAGAATGCATAACATTGTTGTCAAATTCATCAATTTACAACCTGTACAATAACAAAATCTGTTTTGGCTAATTTGAGGTCAAAAAAATGAAAGTTTGTTCACCATCTCGGATTTGCGTGAAAACCGACTTACTCACTCCATTTTTCATGAGGATTCTAGAAAGCATAACATTGTTGTCAAATTCAACTATTTATACCCTAAAGGTTGACATACTCAATTTTGGCTAATTTGAGGTCAAAAGAATGAAAGTTTGGTCACAATCTCGAATTTGCGTGAAAATCAACATACCAACTACTTTTTTCAAAAGGATTCTACAATACCTAACATTTTAGTCTAATTCATCCATTTACACCCTGAACGGCGACAAACTCGATTTTGGCCAATATGAGGTCAAAAATATGAAGGATTGTCACTGTCTCGGATTTGCGTCAAAATACACACTTCATTTTTCATGTGGATTCTGAATTGCCCAACATTGTTGGCAAATTTATACGTACACACACTGGATGCCGACATACTCCATTTTGGCTAATTTGAGGTCAAAAGAATGACAGTATGGTCACAGTCTCTTATTTGCGGGAAAATCCATATACCCACTCAATTTTTCATGAGGATTCTAGAGTGCACAACAATGTTGTCAAATTCATCAATTTACAACCTGAATAGCGAAAAACTCGGTTTTGGCTAATTTGAGGTAAAAAAAATGAAAGTTTGGTCATTATCTCGGATTTGCGTGAAAACCCACATACCAACTACATTTTTCAAAAGGATTCTAAAATGCCTAACATTGTAGTCTAATTCATCCATTTACACCCTGAACGGCGACAAACTCGATTTTGGCCAATATGAGGTCAAAAATATGAAGGATTGTCACTCTCTCGGATTTGCGTCAAAACCCACATACACACATCATTTTTCATGTGGATTCTGAATTGCCCAACATTGTTGTCAAATTAATAAGTACACACACTGGATGACGATATACTCCATTTTGGCTAATTTGAGGTCAAAAGAATGACAGTATGGTCACAATCTCTTATTTGCGGGAAAATTCATATAACCACTCAATTTTTCATGAGGATTCTAGAATGCATAACAATGTTGTCAAATTCATGCGTTCACACACTAAACGCCGACATACTCGAATTTGGCTAATCTAAGGTCAAAAGAACGAAAGTTTGCTTACCATCTCAGATTTTCTTGAAAACCCACATTCCCACTACATTTCTCATGAGGATTCTAGAATGCCTAACATTGTTGTCAAATTCATCAATTTACAACCTGAATAGCGAAAAACTCGGTTTTGGCTAATTTGAGGTAAAAAAAATGAAGGTTTCGTCACAATCTCGGATTTGCGTGAATACCCACAAACCCACTCCATTTTTCATGAACATTCTAGAATGCTCAACATTATTGTCAAATTCATGCGTTCACAGGCTAAACGGCAACATACTCGATTTTGGCTAGTCTGAGGTCAAAAGAAAGAAAGATTGGTCAGCATCTATGATTTCCGTGAAAACCCACATACCCACTCCTTTTTTTATGAGGATTCCAGAATGCACAACATTGTTGTCGAATTCATGCGTTCACACACTTAACGCCGACAAACTCGATTTTGGCTAATTTGAGGTCAAAAGAATGAAAGTTTGCTCACTATCTCGGATTTTCATGAAAACCCACATTCCCATAATATTTATCATGAGGATTTTAGAATTCCCAAATATTGTTGTCAAATTCTTAATTTAAAACCTGAACATCGATAAACTCGGTTTTGGCTAATTTGAGGTAAAAAAAATGAAAGTTTGGCCACCATGTCGAATTTGCGTGAAAATCGACTTACCTACTCTATTTTTCATGAGGATTCTAGAATGCACAATATTGTTGTCAAATTCATGCGTTCACACGCTAAATGCAGACATACTCAATTTTGGCTATTCTGAGGTCAAAAGAAAGAAAGTTTAGTCATTATCACGAATTTTCTTGAAAACCCACATACCTAGTCCATTTCCTATGAGAATTCTAGAATTGCCAATAGTTTTGCCAAACTCATCTATTTATACCCTGAACAGTGACATACTTGATTTTGTGTAATTTGAGGTGAAAAAATTGAATGTTTTGTCACCATCTCAGATTTGCGTCAAATCACACATACCACTCCATTTTTCATGTGGATTCTAGGATGGCCAACATTGTTGTCTATTTCATCCATTCACACACTGAATGTCGACATACTCGATTTTGGCTATTTTGACATCAAATGAATCAAAGTTTGGTCACCACCTCAAATTTCCATGAAAACCCACATGTCCACTCCATTTTTCATAAGGATTCCACAATAACCAATAGTTTTGCTAAATAAATACGTTTACACCCTGAATAGTGACATACTCGGTTTTGGGTTATTTGAGGTGAACAATTTGAAAGTTTGGTCACCATCATGGATTTGCGTTGAAACCCTCGTACAAACTGCATTTTTATATGGATTCTGGATTGCCCAACATTATTGTCAAATTAATACGTTCACACACTGAACGCAGACATACTCTATTTTGGCTAATTTGAGGTCAAAAGAATGAAAGTGTGGTCACCATCTCGAATTTGTTTGAAAACCCACATTCCCATTATATTTTTCATGAGGATTCTAGAATGCCCATTATTGTTGTCAAATTCAATCATTTATACCCTGAACGGTGACATACTCAATTTTGGCTAATTTGAGGTCAAAATAATGAAAGTTTGGTCACCATCTCATATTTGCCTAAAAACCGACATACCAACTCTATTTTTCATGAGGATTCTAGAATGCCAAACATTGTTGTCTAATTCATTCATTTACACCCTGAATGGCGACAAACTCGATTTTGGCCAATTTGAGGTCAAAAAAATGAAGGTTTGGTCATCGTCTCGGATTTACATTAAAACCCACATACCCACTCCATTTCTCATGAGAATTCTAGCAATACCAATAGTTTTGCCAAATTCATCAATTTACACCTTGAACAGTGACATACTCGATTTTGGGTAATTTGGGGTGAATAAATTGAAAGTTTGGTCACCATCTTGCATTTGTGTCAAATCCCTCGTACACACCCATTTTTCATTTGGATTCTAGGATGCCACACATTGTTTTCAAATTCATGCGTTCACACACTGAATGCCGACATACTCGATTTTGCTTAATTTGAGGTCAAAAGAATGAAGGTATGGTCACCATCCCGGATTTGCGAGAAAACCCACATACCTACTCCTCTTTTAATGAGCATTCTAGAATGCACAACATTGTTGTCAAACTCATGCGTTCACACACTAAATACCGGCATACTCAATTTTGGCTAATTTGAGGTCAAAAGAATGAAAGTTTGGTCACATCTCGGATTTGCCTAAAAACCGACATACCAACTCTATTTTTCATGAGGTTTCTAGAATGCCTAACATTGTAGTCTAATTCATCCATTTACACCCTGAACGGCGACAAACTCGATTTTGGCCAATTTGAGGTAAAAAAAAAAGAAGGTTTGGTCATCGTCTCGGATTTGCATTAAAACCCACATACCCTCTCCATTTCTCATGAGAATTCTAACATTACCAATAGTTTTGCCAAATTCATCTGTTTACACCTGACATACTCGATTTTGGGTAATTTGTGGTGAAAAAATTGAAAGTTCGGTCATCGTCTTGCATTTGCGTCAAATCCCTCATACACGCTCCATTTTCATGTGGATTCTAGGATGCCACACATTGTTTTCAAATTCATGCTCACACACTGAACGCCAACATACACGGTTTTGGCTAATTTGAGGTCAAAAGAATGAAAGTGTGGTCACCATCTCAGATTTGCGGGAAAACCCACATACCCACTCCTTTTTCATGAGGATTCTAGAATGCACAACATTTTTGTCAAACTCATGCGTTCACATACTAAATGCCGACGTACTCGATTTGGGCTAATTAGAGGTCAAACGAAAGAAAGTTTGGTTACAATCTCTGATTTACTGTAAAATCCACATACTTACTCCATTTTTTATGCGGATTCTAGAATGCCCAACATTGTTTTCAAATTCATCCGTTCACACACTGAACATCGACATACTCAATTTTGGCTAATTTGACGTCAAATGAATTAAAGTTTGGTCACCATCAAAGATGTACATGAAAGCCCACATACCCACTCCATTTTTCATGAGGATTATAGAATTACCAATAGTTTTGCCAAATTCATATGTTTACACCCAGAACATTGACATAGTCAATTTTTGGAAATTTAAGTTGAAAAAATTGAAAGTTTGATCACCATCTCGGATATGTGTCAAAACCCACATACACACACCATTTTTCATATGGATTCTAGATTGCCTAACATGAATGTCAAATTCAAATGTTCACACACTGAACATCGACATACTCCATTTTGTCTAATTCTAGGCCCAAAGAATAAAAGTTTGGTCACCATCTCGGATTTACGGAAAACCCACATACCCACTCCATTTTTCGTGAGGATTCTAGAATGGCTAACATTGTTGTCATATAATCCATTTACAACCTGAACGGCGACAAACTCGATTTTGGCTAATTTGAGGTCAAAAAAATGAAAGTTTGGTAACCATCTTAGATTTACGTGAAAACCCACATACCCACTCCATTTTACATCAGGATTCTTGAATTCCCAACATTGTTCTCTAATTCATCCGTTCACACAATGAACGGTGACATACTCGATTTTGCTTAATGTTAAAATAATAAAAGTTTGGTGCCGTCTCCGATTTGCATGAAAACCCATATTCCCACTCCATTCTTCATAAGGATTCTATAATGCCCAATATTGTTGTATAATTCATCTATTCGCACACCAAATGTAATATCCTGGATTGTGACCAAGGATTAATAACTTCAAATGATGTGATTAATGTTAATTAAGCACTTTTGAAGTAGATATTGTGCATTGTGATAATCAGGGGCAAAACGGTAAATTTACCGACCGACTGATTAGATACCATTGAGAACACTCCTTAGTAATTAAGATTAATGGCTAAGATTGAAAGACCAAGAGGTGGAATCTTGTGCATGTGAATCTATGTGAAATCATGGTAGGGAGAAGGAGATGGTGCCAAGTGTCAAACTAAGGACCCTTAGATCAAAGTCAAATATTCAAACCATTTTTCTCTTTCTTCTCTCCTCCTATACGGTTTATGTTTGTATGTGTGAGGAAAGGTGATCATCTTCATCAATATCTCTTCATCTCTCATTCTCCTCCATTTTTTCGCTGCACAAGCTAAAGAAAGAGAAAAAGAAAAGCTTGAGTTGAGGTAAGTGAACATCTCTATATGCTCAAATGTTCTCTATTAATGTTGTTCATGAGGTTGAGGGCTATATTTCTATGGTTTCAGAATTTTGGTTGGTGAAGTTTGAGAAATTGTGAATTTTGGAAAGTTGAAGAAACAAGAAGTTGGCCTTGGAAGACATAAGAGGTGAGTAGTTGATGCACTTTGGTATGGTTGTTTTGGTCATTGATTGAGTTTTGAGGACTTTGGAAATTTGCCCTGATTTTTGGTAAATTTCGAAAAGCATGATTTGGTTAGTGTTTAGTGTGGAAATTAGTGTCATAGAGTGTCTTTGTGCATTTGGAATTGGCTTGGAATTTTGGGTTGGAATGGATTGCAATGTGTGTGTTGATTGGAGATGTTAAGGTGACATGTGGTGATTGTGGTAGAACATGCTCATGGATAAGGAATATGGTCATTTTGATGGCTCCAATGTGTTCCTTGAGCCAAATTGTGTGAAAATAGTATGTGATTTGAAATTAGGGACCATTGGAAACCAATTGGTAAAATCTGGAAAATCTGTCCAATGTAAGTCTGTTCTGGACAGTCAGATGGTGTGGACGATTTGACTGGGCAAATGTTGGTGAAAAATTATGAAACTTTCCAGTCTTAAATTTCACTTCCCAAGCTTCAAAATGGACATAAATTTTGTGTCATTTCGCTTTTTGAGCTGGGAGTTTGAACTGTCCAAAGTTTGGCATCAAAACTGGACCCTGTTTTGGTACAATGTTAGGTTTTTGGTAAATCTGGACTTTTGTGGTGATTTCCAGTTATGGCCAGTATTTTTCCTTGAAAGAAAACTTTAATAGCTTTCATTTGGCTTTGGAATCAACTTATTTCGATTTTTCCTGAATTAGTTATGATTTTTGGAAGTTCAGCCAGAAACTGGATTTTCTTGGGCCGCGGCCCATGGATTCTGGGCCGCAGCCCAAATGTTTCTGAGCGTCTCTGGACAGTTTTGGGCCGCAGCCCATGGATTTTGGGCCGCGGCCCACCCCCAAAAATCTGTGTTTTGCACTTTTGAAAGGTGATTTTGGGTATAGTCTTTCCCAACCCTTTAGGCATATATTTAGACCTAAAATAGCTACCTAAAGAGTCTAAATGATAACCAACTTAAGTACTATAGAATTAAGAACTTGGGAAAGAGATTGACGGGTTGTCCTTAACTTGGTATACAGGATTTGATATTTGCCGTCCTCCTGAGCCCGCAGTGCCAAGAAACGTCGGGAAAGGATCAGGTAGTGACTCTCTCTCTCTTATACTGTGTGTAATGCTCTGTATGTGTGTGTTATCACGGTTTTGTGATGATTTCTTTGATGCTGCTGCGGTTACAGCTGGTGATAGCTGTCGTTTACAGCGTAAGCTGTCGTTTACAGCGCAAGCTGTCGTTTACAGCGTAAGCTGTCGTTATTGTGATTACAGCGTAAGCTGTCGTATTTGTGATTACAGCGTGAGCTGTCGTGATGAAGATTACAGCGAGAGCTGTCGTATTGTGTATACAGCCGTGAGTGCTGTCGTTTGTGGTGAAAACCATGTATCTTTGAGATTGATGCTGCTGTTGTTGCTGGTTGTGATTTATGTGCATTCTTGGTATTTATACATTGTATGAGTGGTTTGTTACTACTGGGATTCTCTCGAATCTCATTCTTTCCTACGACTAACATTTCAAACAGGGCATGTGGCTCAAAGGAAAAGCAGCCAACCCGGAGCAATTAGGACCCTTAGGGGTATATGCGATTTTGGAGACGTTGGTTATCCTTTTAAGACTTGGTTATCCATTTAGAACTTGGGATTACTGTATATTTTGAAATATGAGTATTATATTCGGTTTTGGTTGTGTAATCCCCTAGTGGATACTTGTAACCTCTAGATTATATATGTATAGAACCCGGGAGTTGCCGGGGATTTGGTTATACACTCTGTCATACGTGAATGTAGATAAACTGCACAGGTAATTATATTCGAATTTTGAAAATGGAGACCAGGAACAGGAAGAGATTTTGAATGTTTTGTGAAAACCCTACTACAAAGTAGGAGATTGAAATGAGTTTAAGTTATCCGAAGGTCTCTAACCGTAATTTAATTATCTAATATCGAATTATAATTACGTGATTAAAGGCAGGGTGTTACACCAAACGCCAGCATATTCGATTTTGGCTAATTTGAGGTTAAAAGAATGAAAGTTTGGTCACCATCTCGGATTTGTGTGAAAACCCACATTACATATCAATTTTTAATGAGAATTCTAGCATGCCCAACATTTTTGTCAAATGCATCCTTTTACACCCTGAACGGTGACAAACTCGATTTTGGCTAATTTGAGGTCAACAAAATGAAGGTGTGGTCACCATATCGGATTTGCATGAACACCCACATAGCTACTTTATTTCTCATGAGAATTCTAGAATTACCAATGTTTTGACAAGTTCATCCATTTACATACAGAACAATGACATACTCGATTTTGGGTAATTTGCGGTCAAAAAAATTGAAAGTTTAGTCATTGTCTCAAATTTGCGTCAAATCCAACACACACATTCGATTTTTCATGTGGATTTTAGAATGCCCATCATTGTTGTCAAATTCATCCGTTCACACACTGAACCCCACATACTCGGTTTTGGCTAATTTGAGGTCAAAAGAATGAAAGTGTGGTCACCAACTTGGATTTGCGTGAAAACACACATACCCACTCCATTTTTCATGTTGATTCTAGAATGCCCAACATTGTTATGAAATTCATCCATTTACAACCTGTATAGTGACATACTCGATTTTGGGTAATTTGAGGTGAAAAAATTGAAAGTTTGGTCACCGTCACGGAATCGCGTCAAAACCCACATACACACTCTATTTTTTATGTGCATTCTAGATTGCCCAACATTGTTGTCAAATTCATGTGTTCACACATTGAATGCCGACATACTCCATTTTTGCTAATTTGTGGTCAAAAAAATGAAAGTGTGGTCCCCATCTCGGATTTACGGGAAAACCCACATACCCACTCCATTTTTCATGAGGATTCTAGAATGCACAACAATGTTGTCAAATTCATGCGTTCACACAGTAAATGCCGACTTACCCGATTTTGGCTAATCTGAGGTCAAAAGATCAAAAGTTTGGTCTCCTTCTTTCATTTGCTAGAAAACCCACATTCCCACTAAATTTTTCATATGGATTCTAGAATGCCCAACATTGTTGTAAACTTCATCCATTTATACCTTGAAAGAAGACATACTCAATTTTGCCTAATTTGACGTCAAAAGAATGAAAGTTTGGTCACCATATCGGATATGCCAAAAAACCGACATACCCACTCTATTTTTCATGAGGTTTCTAGAATGCCTAACATTGTTGTCAAATTCATTCATTTACAATCTGAACGCGGACATGCTTCTTTCTGGCTAATTTGAGGTCAAAAAAATAAAAGTTTGGTCACCATCTCGGATTTGCCTGAAAACTGACATACCTCCTCCATTTTTCATGAGTATTCTAGGATGCACAACATTGCTGTCAAATTTATGCGTTCACATATTAAACGCCGACATACTCAATTTTGGCTAATTTGAGGTCAAAAGATGAAATTTTTATCACCATCATACTCACACCATTTTTCATGAGGATACTAGAATGCCTAACATTGTTGTCAAATTCAGCCATTTACACCATGAACGGCGACAAACTCGATTTTGGCTAATTTAAGGTCAAAAAAATGAAGGTTTCGTCACCGTATCGGATTTGCATGAAATCTCACATACCCACACAATTTCTCATGAGAATTCTAGAATTACCAATAGTTTTGCCAAATTCATCGTTTACACCCTGAACAGTGTGACATACTCGACTTTGGGAAATTTTAGGTGAAAAATTGAAAGTTTGGTCACCATCGTGAATACGCGTCAAAACCCACATACACACTCCATTTTTCATGTGTATTCTGGATTGCCCAACTTTATTTTTAAATTCATGCATTCACACACTGAACACTGACATACTTCATTTTGGCTAATTTGAGGAGAAAAGAATGAAAGTGTGGTCACCATCTCGGATTTTAGAGAAAACCCACATACCTACTCCATTTTTCATGAGGATTCTAGAATTCACAACATTGTTGTCAACTTCATGCATTCACACACTAAATGCCGACATACTGGATTTTGGCTAATTTGACGTCTAAACAATGAAAGTGTGGTCACCATCTTCGATTTGCGAGAAAAACCACATTCCCACTCCATTATTCATGTGGATTCTAGAATGCCCAACATTGTTGTCAAATTCTTGCGCTTACACACTGAACGCCGACATACTCGGTTTTGGCTAATTTGAGGTCAAAAGAATGAAAGTGTGGTCACCATCTCGGATTTTCGTGAAATACCACATACCTACTCTGTTTTTCATGATGATCCTAGAATGCCCAACATTGTTGTCAAATTCATCTAATGGCACCCTGAACGGTTACATTCTTGATTTTCGCTAATTTGAAGTCAAATGGATGAGGGTTTGGTCACCATCTCGGATTTGCATGAAAACCCACATACCCACTCCATTTCTCATGAGAATTCCAGAATTACTAATAGTGTTGCCAAATTCATCTGTTTACACCAGGAAAATTGCATACTCAATTTTGGGTAATTTGAGGTGAAAAAAATGAAACTTTGGTCATTGTCTCGGATTTGCGTCAAAAGCCACATACACACTATTTTTGATAAGGATTCTGGACTACCCAACATTGTTGTCAAATTCATCCTTTTAGACCCTGAACAGCGACATACTCGATTTTGGCTACTTTGAGGTCAAAAGAATGAAAGTTCGGTCACCAGCTAGGATTTGCATGAAAACCCACATACCCACTCCATTTTTCATTAGGATTCTAGAACGCCCAACATTGTTGTCTAATTCATTCGTTCACATACTGAACGTCGACATACTCGATTTTTGCTAATTTTACGTCAAATGAATGAAAGTTTGTAACCATCTCAGATTTACGAGAAAACCCACATACCTTCTCCATTTTTCATCAGGGTTCCAGAATTACCAATAGTTTTGCCAAATTCATATGCTTACACCCTGAACATTGACAAACTCGATTTTTGGTAATATGATGTGAAAAAATTGAAAGTTTGGTCATCGTCTTGGATTTGGATAAAACCCACATACACACTCCATTTTTCATATGGATTCTAGATTGCCCAACATGGTTGTCAAATTCAAGCATTCACTAACTAAACACCAACATACTCCATTTTCACTTATTTGAGGTCTAAAGATTGAAAGTGTGGTGATAATCTCGAATTTGTGAGAAAGCCCACATACCTACTCCATTTTTTATGAGGATTCTAGAATACACAACATTGTTGTCAAATTCATCAATTTATACCTTGATCGGTGACATACTCGATTTTGGCTAATTTGAGTTCAAAAGAATGAAAGTTTGGTCACAATCTCGGATTTGATTAAAAATCGACAAACGCACTATATTTTTCATGAGGATTCTAGAATGCCCAACATTGTTGTCAAATTCATCTATTTACACCCAGAACGGCGACATACTTGATTTTGGCTAATTTGAGGTAAAAAGAAAGAAAGTTTGGTCACCATATAGCATTTGTGTGACATCCCACATTCCTACTCCATATAACATGTGGATTTTAGAATGCCCAACATTGTTGTCTAATTCATCCGTTCACATACTAACGCCGACAAACTCAGTTTTGGCTAATTTGAGATGAAAAGAATGAAAGTGTGGTCACCATCTCAGATTTGAGTGAAAACCAACATTCCCAGTCTGCTTTTCATGATGATTCTAGAATGCCCAACATTATTGTCAAATTTATCAATTTACACCCTGAGCGTTGACATACTCGATTTTGGCTAATTTGAGGTCAAAAGAATAAAGGTTTGGTCACCATCTCGGATATGCATGAATTTTTGCCAAATTCATTCATTTACACCATTAAAATTTACATACTCGATTTTGGGTAATTTGAGGTGAAAAGAATGAAAGTTTGGTCACCGTCTTGGATATGTGTAAAATCTCACATACACACTCTATTTTTTATGAGGATTCCAGAATGTCCCACATTGTTGTCAAATTCATCCTTTTAGACCCTGAATGGCGACATACTCGATTTTGGCCACTTTGAGGTCATAGGAATGAAAGTTTGATCACCATCTCGGATTTGCGTGAAAACCCACATACTGACTCCATTTTCAATGAGGATTCTAGAATGCCCAACATTGTTTCTAATTCATCCGTTTAGACACTGAACGTCGACGTACTCGATTTAGGCTAATTTGATGTCAAATGAATGAAAGTTTGGTCACCATCAAAGATGTACGTGAAAGCCCACATACTCACTCCATTTTTCATGAGGATTATAGAATTACCAATAGTTTTGCCAAATTCATATGTTTACACCCGGAACATTAACATAGTCGATTTTTGGAAATTTGAGGTGAAAAAATTGAAAGTTTGGTTATCATCTCGGATATGCATCAAAACCCAAATACACACACCATTTTTCATGTGGATTCTAGATTGCCCAATGTTAATGTCAAATTTAAACGTTCAAACACTGAACACTGACATACTCCATTTTGTCTAATTCAAGGCCCAAAGAATGAAAGTTTGGTCACCATCTTGGATTTACGGAAACCCCACATACCCACTCCATTTTTCATGAGGATTCTAGAATGGCTAACATTGTCGTCATATTAATCCATTTACAACCTGAATGGCGACAAACTCGATTTTGGCTAATTTGAGGTCAAAAAAATGAAAGTTTGGTAACCATCTTAGATTTACGTGAAAACTCACATACCCACTCCATTTTTCATCAGGATTCTTGAATTCCCAACATTGTTCTCTAATTCATCCAGTCACATAATGAACGGTGACATACTCGATTTTGCTTAATGTTAAAATAATGAAAGTCTGGTACCGTCTCCGATTTGAATGAAAACCCATATTCCTACTCCATTCTTCATGAGGATTCTAGAATGCCCAACATTGGTCTATAATTCATCCGTTTGCACACTGAACGCCGACATATTCGATTTTGGCTAATTTAAGGTTAAAAGAATGAAAGTTTAGTCACCATCTCGGATTTGTATGAAAACCCACATTACCTCTCAATTTTTAATGAGAATTCTAGAATGCCCAACATTGTTGTCAAATGCATCCTTTTATACCCTGAACGGTGACATACTCGATTTTGGCTAATTTGAGGTGAAAAGAATAAAAGTCTTGTCACCATCTCGGATTTCCATAAAAACCCACATACCCACTCTATTTCTCATGAGAATTCTAGAATTACTAAGAGTTTTGCCAAATTCATCCGTTTACACCCTGAAAAGTGACATACTCGATTTTGGGTAATTTAAGGTGAAAAAATTGAAAGTTTGGTCACCATCTCGGATTTTTGTCAAAACCCACATACACAGTCCATTTTTCATGTGGATTATAGAATGCCCAACATTGTTGTCAAATTCATGCATTCACACACTGAACGCCGACATACTATATTTTGGCTAATTTGAGGTCAAAAGAAAGAAAGTGTGGTCACCATCTCAGATTTATGGGAAAACCCACATACCTACTCCATTTTTCATGAAGATTCTAGGATGCACAACATTGTTGTCAAATTCATACGTTCACACCCTAAACTCTGACATACTCGATTTTGGCTAATCTGAGGTCAAATGAATGAAAGTTTGGTCACCATCTCTAATTTACTTGAAAACCCACATTCCCACTACATTTTTCCTGAGAATTTTAGAATACCCAACATTGTTGTCAAATTCATCCATTTACACCCTAAACGACGACAAACTCGATTTTCACTAATTTTAGTCAAAAAAATGAAAATTTAGTCACCATCTTGATTTACGTGAAAAACCACACACCCACTCCATTTTTCATCAGGATTCTTGAATGCCCAACATTGTTGTCTAATTCATTCGTTTACACACTGAATAGTGACATACTCAATTTTGGCTAATTTGAGGTCAAAAGAATGAAAGTTTGGTCATCGTCTCGGATTTGTATGAAACCCACATATCCACTCCATTTCTCATGAGAATTCTAGAATTACTAATAGTTTTGCTAAATTCATCCGTTCGCACCTGAAGAGTGACAAACTCGATTTTGGGTAATTTAGGCTTTGTTTGGTTGGAGGTTAGGTTAGGTTGGGGTGGGGTTGTCTTTATTTAGTTGGAGGTTAGGTTAGGTTGGGGTGGGTTGGAGGTAAAAAAGTAGTGTTTGGTTGGAAGGAGGTTAGGTTAGGTGTTGGATATTTTTTTGTCTTCTAGTGGTAACCTAACCTAGGTTGTGAACCCTCCAAAATTGGGGTTTTTCCTAGGTGAAAGAATATTTGTCTTCAATTGTGACTAAATTGCCCATGACAATTTTTTAAAATTCCAACACTGCCCTCCCCTTTAAAACTTGACCTCCTGATTCAACGAACTTTCCAAAAAATAATAATTTTATAAATAATTATTTATATGCTTACACGAATAATTATTTTATAAATAAAAATTTTATATAAATAATTATTATTAATAAATACATTATAAAAGAAGAAGGAAAATATGTAGAAGGGCATTTTAACCTCATCTAACCTAACTTAACTTAAATAAACCTCACTTAACCTAACCTTCGGTGAACCAAACAACATTATAACCTCTTCTAACCTAACCTAAGTAAACCTCACTACCAAACAAAGCCTTAAGGTGAAAAAATTGAAAGTTTGGTCACCGTCTCGGATTTGCGTCAAAACCCACATACACACTCCACTTTTCATGTGGATTCTAGAATGCCCAACATTCTTGTCACATTCATGCGTTCACACACTGAACGCCGACATACTCGATTTTGGCTAATTTGAGGTCAAAATAATGGAAGTGTGGTCTGTTAGAATCGGTAGGCATAGCGGAAGAATTTTAAAATTTTCACCAATCCTAATCGAGGATCTATCAACGGCGTTTAAACCAAGTTGGAAGGATTCATACCTTTTTGATGATTCAGAGTTTTCACGATCTCTAGGGGCCAACACGTCAGGTCCGCTCCCTCTACCGGTATCCACACAAATGCTCTCCAACCAAGACTGCGTGCTAGCCCCTGTAATGTCTCCTAGGGTTTTACTTGCGGCTCTCAATTCTCATGTGCATATAAATATATCTGCTCTATCAAGTTTATAACCTATGAGGGCTATTTTCAAATTTCAAAATTAATCATCATTAATTTCGAATTTAATTAACAATTAATTATCTTGATGAGCTAATTAAATAAATGCAGTTTAAATTAAATCTGTCCAACAGTTTTAATTTAACCTATTTATTTAATCCAAATAAAGAGCCATTAGATTTAATTTATCTTCATAAATTAAATCTGAGATACTATATCTCTATCATGTTAGTTATTAAATTTAATATATCTTAATAAATTAAATTTAAAACTAACACAATATAATAATATCATATAATATATATATACATATATATATAAGATATATATTTAGAATATATATATATCTATATAATATTATTAATAAATTTTATATTATATATATATAAATATAAAATTTATCCACCCTAAATTAAACATTATCTCGTGTTGGGCCATTCTTGTGTGCGACCTTGTAGGCCCATATGAAGTTGGCAGTGGGCCAATAACTATACTAACCCAAAAGTCGCAAGCGGCCTCTAGCAAGACATTACGACTACCCAATTCATATGAGGATCGTTATCACGATGCAACCTGTCATACAACCATGTCACGTCCCTTTTGTCACACGATATATCGATCAAGGATAAGGCATGGATAATGTCATCCTCTTGTTCCTGACCACTACTTTCTCGATTCCTGAGTAGCCTGATAACAGAGACAGAAACTCCTTTCATCATAGTATGGCCATATTTTCTCAGACTCACTCATCGAGGGGCCCAGTAATATCTCTCTACTAATGTGAGGGACAAATTCCATCTTGATCATTCATATTCCTCTGCATGAAAAACCACCAAGCCCGATCGTAGCCTTTATTATTACCCGGTCAAAAGTGACTTTTGACTAGTTCAAAGCTTAACAACTCTCATGTAGGAATCCATGATGACCTTAGGTCTAAGGGCATTGTGACATGGTTATACATGAGAAAAGCTTATGACTTGATCCATGTAGCTTTCTCATAGTGGGTCGGTCCAGCACCTTGTACTCTTACAAGTGCCTAAGACTTTGATTCGTATCTGCATATCTTATCAAAGTCATACTGGTCTTGTTTCATCTCTGCTCCCGCATAGATGACCGACCAGGGATATTTTAGGACAATCTTTATGAATTATCCAAGGATACAATTATCACAGTTAACATGCCAATAATATGATAACAGAATGGAGAAATTTCATTAAAATAATAATGTTCAAAGTACAATGATTGGCCCTTAGGGCATAATTTCTAACATGGTCACCATCTCGGATATGCGAGAAAACCCACATACCCACTCCATTTTTCATGAGGATTCTAGAATTCCTAACATTGTTGTCATATTAATCCTTTTACAACCTGAACGGCGACAAACTCGATTTTGGCTAATTTGAGGTCAAAAAAATGAAAGTTTGGTAACCATCTTGGATTTACATGAAAACCCACATACCTACTTCATTTTTCATCAGGATTCTTGAATTCCCAACATTGTTCTCTAATTCATCCGTTCACACAATGAACGGTGACATACTCGATTTTGCTTAATAGGAAAATAATGAAAGTTTGGTCTCGTCTCCGATTTGCATGAAAACCCATATTCCCACTCCATTCTTCATGAGTATTCTAGAATGCCCAACATTGTTGTCTAATTCATCCGTTCGCTCACCGAACGCTGGCATATTTGATTTTGGCTAATTTGAGGTTAAAAGATTGAAAGTTTGGTCACCATCTCGGATTTGTGATAAAACCCACATTACCTCTCAATTTTTAATGAGAATTCTAGAATGCCCAACATTGTTGTCTAATTCATCCGTTTACACACTGAACGGTGACATACTCGATTTTGGCTAATTTAAGGTACAAAGAATGAAAGTCTAGTCACCGTCTCGGATTTCTATAAAAACGCACATACCCAATCTATTTCTCATGAGAATTTTAGAATTACTAATAGTTTTGCCAAATTCATCTGTTTACACCCTGAAAAGTGACATACTCGATTTTGGATAATTTAAGGTGAAAAAATTGAAAGTTTGGTCACCGTCTCACATTTATGTCAAAACCCACATACACAGTCCATTTTTCATGTGGATTATAGAATGCCCAACATTGTTGTCAAATTCATGCATTCACACACTGAACGCCGACATACTATATTTTGGCTAATTTGAGGTCAAAAGAAAAAAAGTGTGTCAACCATCTCAGATTTGTGGGAAAACCCACATACCTACTCCATTTTTCATGAAAATTCTAGGATGCACAACATTGTTGTCAAATTCATACGTTCACACAATAAACTCTGACATACTTGATTTTGGCTAATATGAGGTCAAATGAATGAAAGTTTGGTCACCATCTCTAATTTGTTTGAAAACCCACATTCCCACTACATTTTTCCTGAGGATTCTAGAATACCCAACATTGTTGTCAAATTCATCCATTTACACCCTAAACGACAACAAACTCAATTTTCACTAATTTTAGTCAAAAAAATGAAAATTTGGGAACCATCTTGATTTACTTGAAAAAGCACACACCCACTCCATTTTTCATCAGGATTCTTGAATGCCCAACATTGTTGTCTAATTCATCCGTTTACACACTGAATAGTGACATACTCGATTTTGGCTAATTTGAGGAGAAAAGAATGAAAGTCTAGTCACCGTCTCAGATTTCTATAAAAACTCACATACCCACTCCATTTCTCATGAGAATTCTAGAATTACTAATAGTTTTGGCAAATTCATCTGTTTACACCCTGAACAGTGACATACTCAATTTTGGGTAATTTAAGGTGAAAAAATTGAAAGTTTGGTCACCGTCTCGGATTTATGTCAAAACCCACATACACAGTCCATTTTTCATGTGGATTCTAGAATGCCAAACATTGCTGTCAAATTCATGCACTCACACACTGAACACCGACATACTCTATTTTAGCTAATTTGAGGTCAAAAGAAAGAAAGTGTGGTCACCATCTCAGATTTGTGGGAAAACCCACATACCTACTCCATTTTTCATGAAGATTCTAGGATGTACAACATTGTTGTCAAATTCATCCGTTCACACCCTAACTCTGACATACTAGATTTTGGCTAATCTGAGGTCAAACGAACGAAAGTTCAGTCACCATCTCTAATTTGCTTGAAAACCCACATTCCTTCTACATTTTTTATGAGGATTCTAGAATACCCAACATTGTTGTCAAATTCATCCATTTACACCCTGAACGAGGCCAAACTCGATTTTCACTAATTTGAGGTGAAAAAAATGAAAGTTTGGTCACCATCTTGGATTTACGTGAAAAACCACACACCCACTCCATTTTTCATCAGGATTCTTTAATGCCAAACATTGTTGTCTAATTCATCCATTTACACACTAAACAGTGACATACTCGATTTTGGCTAATTTATGGTCAAAAGAATGAAAGTTTGGTCACCGTCACGGATTTGTATGAAAACCCACATATCCACTCCATTTCTCATGAGAATTCTAGAATTACTAATATTGTTGCTAAATTCATCCGTTTGCACCTGAAGAGTGACATACTCGATTTTGGGTAATTTAAGGTGAAAAAATTGAAAGTTTGGTCACCATCTCGGATTTGCGTCAAAACCCACATACACACTCCATTTTATATGTGGATTCTAGAATGCACAACATTGTTGTCAAATTCATGCATTCATTACACTGAACATCGACATACTCAATTTTGGCTAATCTGAGGTAAACAAAAAGTTTGGCCACCGTCTCATATTTGCTTGAAAACCCACATTCTCACTACATTTTTCATGTGGATTCTAGAATGCCAACATTGTTGTTAAATTCATCTATTTACACCCTGAACAGTGACATACTCGATTTTGGCTAATTTGAGGCAAAAAGAATGAAAGTTTGGTCACTATCTCGGATTTGCATGAAAACCCACATACCCACTCCATGTCTCATTAGAATTCTAGAATTACGAATAGTTTTGCCAAATTCATCCGTTTTCACCCTAAACAGCGACGTACTCGATTTTGTGTAATTTAAGGTGAAAAAATTGAAAGTTTGGTCACCATCTCAGATTTGCGTCAAAACCATCATACACACTCCATTTTTCATGTCCTTTCTAGAATGCCCAACATTGTTGTCAAATTCATGTGTTGACACACTGAACGCCGCATTACTCGGTTTTGGCATATTTGAGGTCAAAAGAATGAAACTGTGGTAACCATATCATATTTGCGTGAAAACCCACATACACACTCCGTTTTTCATGATGATTATAGAATGCCCAACATTATTGTCAAACTCATGCATTTACAACTTGAACGTTGACATACTCGATTTTGGCAAATTTCTGGTCAAAAGTATGAGGTTTGGTCACCTATCAGATTTACATGAAAACGTACATATCCACTCCATTTCTCATGAGAATTCTAGAATTACCAATGGTTTTGCCAAATTCATCCGTTTATACCATGAAATTTGACGTACTCAATTTTGGGTAAATTGAGGTGAAAAAAATAAATGTTTGGTCACCATCTCAGATTTGTGTCAAAACCCACATACACACTCTATTTTTGATGAGGATTCTAGAATTCCTAACATTGTTGTAACATTCATCCATTTAGACCCTGAACAGCGACATACTCAATTTTGGTTACTTTGAGGTCAAAAGAATGAAAGTTTGGTCACTGTCTTGGATTTGCGTAAAAACCCACATACACACTTCATTTTTCATGTGGATTCTAGATAGCCCAACATTGTTGTCAAATTCAAGCGTTCACACACCGAATGCCTACATACTCCATTTTGGCTAATTTGAGGTAAAAAAAAATTTTGTCACTATCTCGGATTTGCGAGAAAACCCACATACGCAGTCTATTTTTCATGAGGATTCTAGAATACACAACATTGTTGTAAAATTCATGCGTTCATAGACTAAACGCCGACATACTCGCTTTTAGCTAATCTAAGGTCAAAAAAAAAAGTTTGGCCACCGTCTCAGATTTGCTTGAAAAACCCACATTCTCACTACATTTTTTCATGAGGATTCTAGAATGCACATCACTGTTGTCAAATTCATCCATTTATACCCTGAATGGTGACATAATCGATTTTGGCTAATTTGAGGTCAAAAGAATGAAAGTTTGGTCACCATCTAGGATTTGCCTGAAAACTGACATACCTACTCCATTTTTCATGAGGATTATAGAATGCATAACATTGTTGTTATATTCATCCATTTACAACCTTAACGGCGACAAACTTGATTTTGGCTAATTTGAGGTAAAAAAATGAAAGTTTGGTAACCATCTCAGATTTGCGTGAAAACCCACATACCCACTCCACTTTTCATCAGGATTCTTGAATTCCCAACATTGTTGTCTAATTCATCCGTTGACAAAATGAACGGTGACATACTCGATTTTGCCTAATGTGGTGTCAAAATAATGAAAGTTTGGTACCGTCTCGGATTTACATGAAAACCCATATTCCCACTCCATTTTTCATAAGGATTCTAGAATGCCTAACATTATTGTCTAATTCATCCGTTCACACACTGAACGACGGCATACTCGATTTTGGCTAATTTGAGGTTAAAAGAATGAAAGTTTGGTCACCGTCTCAGATTTGAGTGAAAACCTACATTACCACTCCATTTTTAATGAGAATTCTAGAATACCCAACATTGTTGTCAAATTTATCCATTTACACCCTGAACGGTGACATACTCGATTTTGGCTAATTTGAGGTCAAAGATGGAAGGTTTGGTCACCGTCTTGGATTTGCATAAGAACCCACATACTCACTCCATTTCTCATGAGAATTCTAGACTTACGAATAGTTTTGCCAAATTCATCTGTTTACACCCTGAACATTGACATATTTGATTTTGGGTAATTTAAGGTGAAAAAATTGAAAGTTTGGTCACCGTATCGGATTTGCGTCAAAACCCACATACATACTCCATTTTTCATGTGGATTCTAGATTGCCCAAGATTGTTGTCAAATTCATGCGTTCACACATTGAACGCCGACATAATCCATTTTTGCAGATGTTGTGCTGAATTCATCTGCGAGCTTTTACAAAAATAGTGAGTTTTTGAATCGAATGTTATATTGTACATTGTTCTTATATGAATTGCTCTTACTGTATGAATTTCTAACTGGGTTTATGTATCTGTGTAGGAACATTTCTGGGATATGGGTGATACAGGCATGGGATTAGAGGGATTAACATCTATACTTTTTCTTCCCTTTGTATTTTATAAAATTGATGAATTTTTATTGTTGCTTGTATCAATCCTTGAATTTTATTATTGTCATTGTCATTCAATCAAAGTTTTGCATTCATTTCTAAGCAAATTCGTCTGTTTGGACATTCCTTCATATTGCACATTGAATTGATTCATAAGCTGTGTTTTAGTTTTAGATAGTTGTTGAGTGCATTTTGGGGTTCCTAGAATCTGATTTAAGCTTGTTGCTTGAATTGTCTGCATTGAAATGATTACCAACTCATGTATATGAATTAATATTGTTGCAATTTTCAAAAATCTGATTATACCCAGTAGAAATTCATTATTGCTTATTTTAATCTTGAACCTTGATATCAACAAGATCTTGAACCTTGTTAGCTAAATCATTTGATTTGTGGCTCAAAATCAAGTGTTCTACACTTACCATTTGTTGGAAGTTGATTTAAAGTCACCTACACTTTCATTTGTTCTTGTTGTTGATCTTGTTGATGCCATTGCTTTTGTGAAATCTATGTTACGTTGCCTCTGTGGAATATGGGATAGATGTTGAAATGGCTTGCTAGTTAGAGTTAATTTGAAAGAAGGACATTTTTTAAAAAAACATAAAACTTTTAAGACTGCTTGTAGCTAAAACAGGTCTTAAAAGTTACTTTAAGCCGGTTGTAGCAAGAACATGTCTTAAAAGTATGCCCTTTTAGACCGGTTGTATCTAAAATAGGTCTAAAAGGTCATACTTTTAAGACCTGTTCTTGCTACAACCGGTCTTAAAGTAACTTTTAAGACTTGTTGTAGCTACAACCGGTCTTAAAAGTCATACTTTTAAGACCATTTGTACCTACAACTAGCCTAAAATGTAACAGACTCTTTAGACCAGTTATAATAAGACCTAATCTACAACCAGTCTAAAAACTATTTTTCCCACTAGTGTTAGTGATCTAATATAAACCTCAAGAGGGAAAACCCTCAATCAATTAAAATAAATGATCATACATCTTCTCTTCTACCAATTTGCTCAAGATTATGATGTAATTAACACTACTAGAGATAGTACAATTAATGTCAGTAATTAATGTCTGATTTCTAGAAAACAAAAGTAAAAAGGCACGCAATGGCAAAACACAAGTCAGTGTTTGAGCTAACCAGGAATAAATTTTCTTTAGATATAGAAAAATTCAAACACAAGTAAGTGTTTGAGCTTTAATTAATCAGAGGTGAGCTATTTTCATCCATTCCTATGGGTCTTCTTTTGTAGTGGTCAATGATTTTCTTTCCCTGTTTAGCATTTTAGTTAGTATACACTCCTTAACCTTAGGCAATGGAAGAAGGTATTTTGGATTATAAAATGCGTAACCTAGAGAATCACTCTTTTGTGAAGTCATTCCTTCCTTTTTGCATTATAAAACATCCCCTTAGCCTTAGGCAATGGAAGAAAGCATTTTGGATTACAATAATAGTCAAGAAGCTAGTGTCCTATTGACAGATCCTGGACAATTAATAGGCTCATCAAATTTCAGTTTTAATAAATCACAACCTAATGACACTTTAAATTACAAAAAGAAATCCTTGATAAAAACATATAAATATGCTTATGAGAATTTAATACTTGAAAGAAAACTTGAGTCATGATAGTGGCATGTGTATTTTAATGCAATAGAATAGCTTAAGTGTTATGCCATTCCATTAGAAAAGTATGAAATATTTTAACAAAATAAGAGAATACGAATAGATAGGACACAAAGCATGGCAAAACAAGTCAATGCAATAATGAATTAAATATGGTGTGACGTCAAAAAGAGGTCTACTAACAAAAATACATACAATACAAGAGTGGTGTTGGTTTTTGTAGAAGAGTGAAAAGGGAGAGACATAAAACCTATCTTTAAACCAAAGAAAGAACCCATAAAAGAAAAGAAACCAATGGGCTAAAGGTGCTTTTTTTTTTTTGGAAATAGATGGCCAATAATTCATACCACTTTTTCTTCATAGTTATATGTGTGTGGCCTATTGTGATTATTCACTACTCACCATAATGGTCATTACCTAGAGACCTTTATATTATAATGATGTAGGCATCTATTGGAGCTAGCTACCTTTCTCAACCTCCAAAAAACCAATAGATATGAGAAGATGATATTTGAAGTTGTTGTTTGCTACTTCAAAATTCTCAAATTTAAGTTTTCTAATAAATATTAGTTTTTTATATCATTTTTTAGACTTATATAGACTGTTTCTATCCCAATTTTGTTAAATTTTAGTTTTAATAAATCACATGCTAATGTCAAACAAGAATGATCCAATTAGACATGGGGTTGGCCTCACAATCTAACTGAACTTAATCATTCTTTTCTTCCTTCCCCTACTTATTCTTCACCCTTCAATACATGCCTCTATTTGTGACAAGAACCAGAAAATTAAGTAACTCTATTTCTTCTCTCTGCATATAGATATCAATAAAATGGTGTTTTTTTTTTCACCAAGTAAAATACTAATTGGTCTGTCCTTAGATCTAAACAATAGTAGAGAACTTCTCTCACAGGCAATTATAGTCCTAGCCAATCCTAATGACACCATTGTTGCCCTACATGTTCTTGGTTAGCCATTTGTCTTTATGTCTAAACTCTTACCTTTTTACTACCCCATGATAGCTTCTTATATATTTAGAATGGTTGTGATTGTCTGTTAAATTGCAGTTTCTAAGGAAATTAATAAATTTATTCATATGGTCCTACATGTGGGGTAGAGAAAGAAACTTATTTTTGTTCAATTTCAATGATTGTTTTTGTATATAATTGATGTTGAAATCCTCTCAGTATGTCAGAGTTCTGTTCTTGTTAATTGGTTATTGTTCGAAGTTTTGAATGTCTTACTTTTAGGGGAAATGCTGCTGAAATTTTTAAAAAATGAGTAAGCCATGCCCTTCCTTAACCCATATTCATATTATAATGACAGTTAGTCTAAAATTGAGTATTGTTGAAAATGGAATAGGCCAGGCGTAGTAAAGTGGATCATCGTTGGATGAATGCTTTGAGAACTAGTGAGAATATGAGAAATCGGTGGAAGAGTTTATTGAATTTGCTAAAATGAATGCGTCTGCTAAAAATGGGAAGTATTTTGTTCCATGTGTGAAGTATTTAAATGAGAGTCGATGAGATATTGATGATATTAGAGATCACTTACTTTGTGCTGGAATAAATCTTTGGTACGCAAGGTGGATATGGCATAGTAAGGAAGTAACTGCTCGTGCATCGCATAAGAAGGAAGTATTAGATGTTGGAGATGGTAATAGAATGGAGAAAATGATCCATGATGTTGAGGTAGAATGTTTTGCATAATCTCCTGTATATGATAGCGTGCGTAATGATGCAGAGACACTTTTATACCCTGGTTGTACTAAGTATACATGCTTGTCAGGTATTTTGCACTTGATTAACTTAAGGGCAACATATGGGTGGACTGATAGTTGTTTCACATTATTACTTGAATTGTTATGTGATATGTTCCCAGAGGATAATGTACTTCCAAATCATATGTATGAGGGTAAGAAAATCTTGTCTACGATGGGTATGGAGTATAAAATGATGCATGCTTGCCCTAATGACTGCGTATTGTATAGAAAGGAGTATGAAGGACTAAGTGAGTGTCCGAAATGTAAAACTTCTAGATACAAAGTGAAGAAATGTGCTGGTTATGTTGATGAGACAAGTAAAAGGCAACATTTAAAGGTTTTATGGTATCTTCCAATTATTATGCAGTTTAAATGAATGTGTGCTAATGTAAAAGAAGCAAAGAAGTTGAGATGGCATTATGATAATAGAATATGTGATGGAAAATACCTTTGGCACCTAGCTGACTCTCCACAATGGAAGAAAATAGATGAAATGTATTCCAGATTTGGCAGTGAAATAAGAAACCTTTGGCTTAGGCTTTGCACAGACAAAATCAATCCTTATAGTACTTTTAGTAGTACGTATAGTGCATTGCTAGTTTTACTGGTGATTTACAAATTACCTCCCTAGTTGTATATGAAATGCAAGTATATGATGCTTTTTATGATGATTTCTAGACTAAAATAGCCAAGAAACGATATCGATGTCTACTTGGCACCTTTGATAGAGAACTTAAAGAAGTTATGGGAGGATGGCATAGATGTGTTTGATGTATATAACCAACAGTCCTTTAAGCTACGTGTAATGATTTTCACCACGATTAATGGCTTCCCTCATATAGGAACTTGTCAGGTTATAATGTATAAGGTCATAAAAAATGTCCGATATGTGAACCAAGTACACACTTCCATCAACTTAAGCACGGTAGAAAAATAGTCTACCTTGGTCATAGATGATTTCTTCCTCGGTTCCACCTATACCGTAAGCTAAAGAAGACTTTTAATGGTTTGTCAGAGAATGGAATGGCGTTGAAGGCATTAACTGGAGACAAGATTTATAGTCAGGTGGAAAGAATCAATATCACTTTTAGTAAGAATCAAAGAACTACGGGTGAGAAGAACATATGGAAGAAGAGGTCAATTTTCTTTGATCTTCCATATTGTCATAGTCTTGAAATTGATGTGATAGGCTTGTTGTTGGTATGGTTTTGCACATACTAGGGAAAACTAAAGATGGAATTAGTGTGAGGCTATACTTGGTTGACATGGGAATAAGAGAACGTCTACATTTAAAACTAAGAGATGATGGTAAGAGAGCGTATATCACGCCAGCAGTGCATACATTGTCAAAAGCAAAGAAAAGAAGTTTATGTGGGTATTTGTATGACATTAAGGTGCCACAAGAGTATTCTTCTAATGTGAGCAGGCTTATGTCAATGAAAGATTTCAAATTAGTTGGAATGAAGTCCCATGATTGTAATGTCTTAATGCAACAACTATTACCAGTAGCTATTAGAGGCATTATGAAAGATAATGTGCGAAGCATGATAATAAGGTTGTGTAGTTTCTTTAATGCTATTTGTAGTAAAGTTGTTGACATTGGAAAGTTTGACAAATTGGAAAATAGAGGTTATACTATTCTTTCCCAACTAGAGATGCATTTTGCTCATGCATTCTTCGATATAATGGTGCATTTAATACTTCATTTGGTAACAGAGATAAGACTATACGGCCCAGTTTATCTAAGGTGGATGTACCCTTTCGAGCAATACATGAAGAACTTAAAAGGGTATTCTAAAAATCCTTATCGACCAAAAGCCTCAATTATGGAAAAATATGTCATTAAAGAGGCTATGGACTTTTGCAAAGAATATCTATCAAGGTCGATGGCATAATCTCGTCATGAAAATGGTACAAGTAAGGGAACACGAGGGCTCAAAGTGAAGAGTATGTATCGTAAAGAGGTGTTGCAAGCACATTTGTATATCTTGAAAAATATGTAAGAAGTTCAGCTGTACTTAAAGGAACATAGAAAGAGTTTGAAAGAGATATATCCAAGAAACAATGACATGCAAATAGCTCATGAGCAAAACAAGACTTTCATAGAGTATCGCACGAGACTAGTGTGTCTGAGACAATCAAATGGTTAGCTTGGGGGCCTTCTTTTGAGGTCATAACTTGGAGTTGTTTCTACATAAATGGGTATTCTTTCTACACAAAAGCCTAGGATAATAGAAGTGCTATGCAAAATAATAGTATGATGGTAGTAGCTGAAGCAATGCACCTTTCTAGTTTGAAAGACAAGAACCCCATAATGGCGTCCATGGTCTATTATGGAGTTATTGAAGACATATGGGTGATAAGCTACACTAAGTTGAGAGTCCCTATATTCAATGCAAGTGTGTTAACACTAATGTTGTTGAAATAGATCAATTTGGATTTACCTCAGTTGATCTTGATAGAGTTAGTTATAAAGATGAACCTTTCATTCTAGCAAGCCAATCAAAACAAGTATTTTAGGTTATTAATCCAGCAAATGAAAAATTGTCTATTGTACTCCAAAGTAAAAGACAGAAGAATGGTGATCCAAGTTTGAATCTTGATGACACACCTTTTTTCACTACAAATCTACCTATACCAATTGAAGTGAAATTGGTAGATGATGATGAATATGCATCTAGAATTAATCACTGTGAAGGAATTTAGGGAAAACAAATAAAGTACAATTTTGCATTGAAAATATGGCGACATTACCTGTATGGTGTGATGGTAGAACTGTACTGTGACCACAAGAGTCTCAAATATCTGTATGACTAGAAAGAATGGAACATCAGACAATATCGGTGGATGGAGTTACTTAAAGATTACAACCTAGAGATCAAATATCATTCGGGTAAAGCCAATGTCGTCGTGGATACTCTTAGTCGAAAGGTGGTGCTTGTTGCAGCAATGATGATTCAAGAGGTGAAGTTAATACAAGATTTTTGGGACTTGAATTGTCCAAACAGATAGTTTGTACTAATTACATGTTTCCCAAGGTGAAAGTGATCTGAGAGCTGAATTTGAAGAAGCTCAGAAGCAAGACGATCGGGTGCAGTCCATATAGGCAATGATTGAAAGAGGAGAAGCTCAGGACTATGATTTTTCACCTAGTGGATTGGTTCGCTACAAAAAGTGAATTTGTGTTCCACTAAAGGTAGATTTGAGGCAGAGAATCCTAGATAAGGTACACAAGAGCTAGTATACTCTTTACCCTGGGATGACCAAAATGTACCATGATTTGAAGTCTATATATTGGTGGCCGGGATTGAATAGTCATGTAACCAAGCATATGTCGCGGTGTCTTACTGTAAAGTGAAGATTGAATACCAGAGACTGCCAGGGTTACTGTAAAGTCTTGAGAATCCAGAATGGAAATGGGAAAGTGTGACCATGGACCTTATTATAGGATTGCCTATGATTAGGAACTATGATGCCATCTAGGTAATTATTGACCGATTAACAAAGTCGGCGCTTTTCATACCTATCAATGCTAGTTGCTTTATGGACAAACTAGCAGAAATTTATATACGAGACATTACGAGGCTTCATGGCATACTAAAGAACATCATTTTATACAGAGATCCCTGTTTTACTTCAAGATTCTAAAGGGCTTTACATGAAACTCTGGGTACTAAATTAAGATTCAGTGCGGCTTATCATCCTTAGACAGACTGACAGTCGAAAAGGACCATTCAAATGCTTGAATATATGTTGAGAGTATGTGTCGTAGACTTTAAAGGAAATTGGGACTACTTTCTTCTACTTACCGAGTTCACCTATAACAATAGCTATCACATAAGCATTCAGGTGGCTCCGCATAAAGCATTGTATGGGAGGAAGTACCAATCACCTTTGTGCCGGATAGAGCTATCTGAGAGGAAGTTGTATAGGTTGGATTTTGTTAATCAAACCTTAGAGCTGATTAGAATCATTCAAAAGAGGCTCCTTGCAGCGTAGAGTCAACAAAAGAGTTATGCTAATAAGAGGAAAAGTCTTCTAGAGTTTGATGTTGGTGATCATGTATTCCTGAGAGTGTCTCTGATCACCAGCATCGGGAGAACAATTAAACAGAAGAAGCTGAATCCGTAGTATATAGGTCCTTTTAAGATTCTTGTGAGAATTAGACCTGTTGCATATCGAGTCGCCCTACACCCGAACTTGAGCAGGCTCCATGATGTGTTCCATGTTTCACAAATAAAGAATTACCAACTAGATCCAGCACACGTTATTAAGTATGAAGATGTCGACTTGCAAGACAACTTCACATATGCGATGGAGCCAGAACAAATCATTGATAGAGAGGAAAGATGGCTCATACAATGGAGTATTCCATTTGTAAAGATGATATGGAAGGGAATGTCTTAGAGTGAAGCCATATGGGAAGCAGAAGCAGACATGTAGAAACGTTATCCGGAGTTTATCGCTCAAGTTATGTGACAAATTTTGATGGCAAAATTTATTGTATGGGGGGAGAATTGTAATGCGCCAAATTGTGATTAAGGACTAATGACTTCTAATGTGATTGTAAAGAATGTTTGATGAATGCTTTTATAAAATAAAGTACGGATTTTGACCGAATTTGTTGTAGAAAATGCCCAAATCTTGTATTTAAGTTTAATTATATTCTAAAGTCTTTATTTAACTTAAATGAGAGGGGAATAGTGCATGGAGAAGGAAAAAGGAATTTAATTGTGTCAAGTAATAATTCAAGTGAATGTGCCATAGTCAGGGGTAAATTTAGAAGAATGGAAAATTTATCGGTCAATTAGTCAGCAATTGATGAAGAAATTAACTACTAGCTAAAACAAATGAGGAGTGTGACTAAAGGACTAATGAAGTAGTTAGTGTAACCATGTAGTTACTTACTTTATAAGAAACAATGGGATTTGGACAAGTAGCACCTTATGGGTGAAGAGAGAGTTGTTGGAAAAGTCAAATGTTTTTTTTAATATTTTCTCTCCCCTCTCTCCCCTCATTTTTGCTGTCAAGGCATGGGGAAGGAAGAAATATCATCATTTTATCATCTTCATCTCTCTCTTGCTCTCTCTCATTCGGCTGCTATTGTTGAAAATAAAGAGGAAGAAGCTTTGGAAAAGGTAAGCCTTTTTTTCACCTTTAAAATGACCTTAGATGCTAAAACCCTCTTCTTTAATCTTATTCCATGAGTTGAGGGCTTCAATTTTATGGTTCAAGATTTTCAAGAGGTGGTGGTTTGCGTACTTAAGAAAATATAGAAGTTGGTGAAGCAAGGAACAAGTTAGAGAAAGTGATAGAGGTGAGTAAGAGAAATCTTCTGATGTGTATATTGTGGCCATTATTTAAAGCTTGAATTTCTGGAATTTTGGCCCTATTTTTTGAGGATTAGGGTCTTAGAGAATTTGGTATGTTTTGGTCATAGAAATGGTGCTTTGTAGTGAGTATTCGATGTGAAGTTTGACAACTTTGTGGTTATATTGTAATGTTTTGGTAAAAATAGAACATATAGTTGGGATGTGAAATTGGATGTTTTGATGTTGCCATTGGATTCCTTATGAGAAATTGTGCGGGAGTAGAGTTAGTTGTGCATTTTGGAACCTTTATGAACACTTGGTGCAAAACTGGAAACTCTGGAAAATGGTTAAGTGTAAAATGTTGTGTAGGGGACCAACTTTGCATGGTGATTTGAAATAGAAAATGGTATTGAAATGTTGTGAAACTTTTCTATTTTGTAGTTCACATTGCAAGCTTTCAATTGATATAAAATTTGGGTCATTTAGATGTCTATACAAGAAGTTATGGTCATTTGAAAATTAGCCAGGAAACAGGCCAAAGGTTGGTCGTAGCCTATAGATGTTGGCCGCAACCCAAAACCTTTTGACCAGTTCTTCGCTGTAGTCCAAAGGTTGTTGGCGTGGCCCAAAACTCTCTGACCAATCTTTGCCGTGGCCTAAAAGTTTCTGACCTGATTTTAGCTGCGTCCAGCGAATCTTGGCAACAGCCTAAAACTTTGTGACCATCTGTTGGCCATGGCTAGTTGATGGCTTGGCCGCAGTAAACCCCTAAAAAATTTTGTTTTGCATTTTTGAAAGATGGTCTTTGATCAAGTTTTTCCCAACCCTTTAGGCATCTGTTTAGGCTTCTAGTAGCCACGTAAAGGTCTCAAATGATAACCAACCTTAAGTGTTGCGGAGTTGAGTATTGGATTAAAGAATAACTCTTCGTCCTTAATTATAATTTATAGTATTTGAAATTTACCCTGCATGTGATAGACCAGTGCCAGAGCACGTGTGGAAAGAATAAGTACTGAGTCTTTCTCATATATTGTGTATTCTATATTGTACGCATGTCTTATCATTGAATGATGAGGAATGGAAGTGCCATTGTGAAACATGTTGTAGTGAAACATGCCGTAATGTAACATGTCGTGGTGAAACATGTCGTTGTGTAACATGCCGTGGTAAAACATACCATTGTGAAACATGCTGTTGTGTAACATGTCGTGGTGAAAGATGCTGTTGTGTAACATGCCGTGGTGAAACATGCCATTGCGAAATATGTCGTTGTGTAACATGTCGTGGTGAAACATGCCGTTGTGTAATATGGTGTGGTAAAACGTGCTATTGTGTAACATGCCGTGGTGAAACATGTCCTTGTGTGACATATCGTGGTGAAACATATTGTTGTCTAACATGCTGTTGTGAAACATGCCGTTGTGAAACATGTCGTTGGGAAGACAGCGAAAGCTATTCTAGAAATGTTGTTGTTGTGTTGTTGTATTGTGATTTGCTTACATGCTATGTGATTGTACATGTTATGAATGAATTGTTACTACTGGGATTCTCTTGAATCTCATTCTTTTTATTGACTACCCTACACCCAGGGCAACCAATTCTAAGGAGAAGCATGTGATAAAGGGCGACTAAAGCTCCTAGCTGGGAGTTTTAGTTTTTTTGGCTAGTTGGTTATCATGTTTTGGATTATTGTATATATGTTGAATAGTGTTGTGTAATCCCTTGTATGGGAAATCGAAAATGGGCAAATATGCCATATAAACCCTTTGATGAATGAATGAAAACTCAAGCGTTGCAGAAATTTTGTTACATTCTGATATGTATGAATGGAACCGAACTACACAGGCCAATTATATTCAAAATGTGAATGAAAGATCGAACTAAACAGGTTTTGGAAAAGTTTTAAATTATTTGTTGGTCTCTATTTTAACTTAATGACACATTCTCGAACTATAAATTCAGGTATTCAGGAAGGGGGTTACATGAGGGATAACTTACTACCTGACAATATTTCCAACTCCTGACATCGATTACCATTCCTCGGCTGCCCTGAGCAAATGTCGAATCCTATTAATTATAATTTATGGACAAGTTATTACTTATTCGAGTTCTTTAATAATTCAAGACACTTGGCTTGGTTATCATTTAAGAGATGACTTAATGGTCTTTGTGTAATGATGAGCCTATAGCAACTTTGAGCACCTAATTTTAACCCTTGAAGTCCTTAATTATTACATTTAGGCCATTAAGCCTCAAATTCGCATAAGACTTAAAACTAGCAGATTTTTCTCTGTAATTTGAAAAATCATAACTAATTCTAGAAAATTTAGATTAGAGTGGTTCAAAGCCCTATTTGACCCTTATTAAGTCTTCTTTAAGGGATAAATAATCATCACTGCAGTTCATATGCACAAAATTCCAGATTCCATAATTATTCCCCCTACCACCAATTTCTATCCAAAATTAATGCTCAACTTCATTCAACCATAACTTTTTGTGTACTTATCCAATTGCTACGAATAACCCATCAACTTAAAGATTATTATGTCTAATTTATTTTTTGGAAAATTTCTTGGCTATTATATTTTAGTTGGATAGACAAAGAGAATTCACAACCAATCTGCCACCATTATCTTTCCAGAATCATTAATTAACTTTAACAATTTATAACTCCTAATATACAGATACAAATTGAGCAAATTATATGTCAAATTAAATCTTGAAATGTTTAATTATGTTCCATAAAATATTAGGGTTACTAGATAAAGTTTAGTCATTCAAAAACGTACCACAAGCAGACTTCCTTCTGAAACAAAAATTCTGGCGGCATCAACACCAAACTTCCAATTTTTAAACTTTGTTTCCAATTGATCCAAATCCAAAACCACACCATATTCCCACACAATTTTCATGGGAAATCTATTGGTGACCTTAAAATTACTAAAATCAAACTCTTTCCCTTAGTTCTGTTCTGGTCGAAATAACAAGAAAATCAACAACCCTCAAGCTTCCAAATTTTTCCATAAAACTAGTCCACATGCATCATTTAACCCCATATTTAACTATTTGCAAGACCAAACCATCAAAACCCTAATAATACCTATTAAACTGAAATCTAGGGTAGAAATAAGAAATCAAAAGACTCCACAAATCATTATAATACTTAGCTCAAAGTAAAGTCCTAACTCACCTCTTGTGTATGTCCCTTCAAGCATGTAACTCAAAGGGTCCCATGATTTCATTCTTCTTCCTAGTGTAGAACGCACTAGGGAAGAACCATAATGGTATAGATCCAGATCTTTCAAAGCATTAGTAACTCATAAATGTCTTTACTCCAATACAACTCCTCTATCCTATTCAGAAACACTAAATGGTGAGATCGTAAGGAAGCTCGGTTCCTTCTAGTGTTCTGATAATGTTCCTTAATGTATTCACATAGAAGAGGATGGGGTTCTAGGTCGTATTCCATTTCAGTATTAGATACTCTAGAGCTAGCAATAGATTCTGAGTCTGACACTATCTCTTCCACCTCTAAGTTATCAATATCGCCGACGAAAGAGTCACTATTGAAACTAAGCCCTAGAGTTATCGTAGCTGGCACTCTGTATATGATTACACACCTTCCTCCTAGAGGCTGGTTAACTGACAGGGGTGAACCATCTGTTCGGTCTCTACTAATACTCATATCTCCTAGTCACCAAGCCACTAACAAGATATTAACATACTATTTACAAAAGCAAAGAATACTAGCCTAATGCTAGAATCTTTGCTCTAATACCAAAATTGTAAAACTCCGCTTCTACAAAACATATACGTATGAATTATTACTTAATTCACTTGTATACATTAATATGATATCAATACTAATACTATCATCTTGGTTGTAAACTCTAATACCAATACTCTGTGATAATTCTGATACTACGTTTAAGTACAGATACCCTTATCTTATGTACTGATCTTATCTTTATGTGGGCCAATATTACCAAATATGTCAATATTCTGATAAAATAACTAAGTGTTCTGATACCACCTTATACTATTCTTACTACTTATGTCTTCAAGCATTCATATGCATACATATTTGTAATGCCCCAACATGTGTATAAGGGCTCGTGACTCAAAAAGTGAATGTAATTAATGTTAGACAAACACTTTCAGAGACTACAATGTGAATTATGACCCGAATTATCAGTGGAAAGTGCCCAAACCTTGTGTTTAAGTTTAACTATGTGGCAAAGTCTATATTAGACTAAATGAGAGGGGGAGGGTGCATGGCATGATAGATGGGGTCAAGTAATGTGTTAAGGGGTAATCAACTGAAATTGCCATAGTTAGGGGCAAAACAGGAAGAAAGAAAAATTACCAGCCAATTAGCCAGCCACTGAAGAGGAAATTGGCTTTCAACTAAAAGAGTAAGTGTTGTGACTAAATTGCTAAGTGAATTAGTTAGTGTAACCATTTGGTTACATGTATTTTGGAAGAAGTCATAGGATCATGGCACTTTGCACCATTGAATTGAGTTTGACAAAGTCAAAGATTTCAACTCCCTTCCCTCTCTCCACTCAAGTCGGTTAAATGTGTGAGGGGATTAAAAAATCTATTTTCATAATCTCATACTCTCTCTTTCCAACTCTCTTGGTCAGCCAAACAAGGAGGAGGAAAGAGAAAGTGAAACCAAGGTAAAATGAGATCTTCCTCTTGCATTTTAACCTTGAAGATGACCCCTAATACTCAAATCCTCTTCTTTCATATTATTCCTCTTGATGAAAGCTCCATTTTTATGGTTTAAGATTTTCAAGAGGAGGTATTTTGTGAACTCAAGAAAAGCTAGTGGTTGAAGAATTCAAGAACAAGTTAGTAGAACAGGAAAAGGTGAACAAAAGCCATCTTTTGATATGTATATTATGGCTATTGGTTGAGTATTTGAACTTGTAGATTTTGGCCTTAATTTTTGTGATTTAGAGATTAGAGAGTTCATGGAGTTAGTTGATTACAATGGTGTCTTGTGTTGTGTGTTGGGTAATGGAATTTATTTAGAAACTTGAATGTAAAGTTTGGAAGTCTAGTCTTGTGTTGAATCATTGCCCCAAAATAGAACATGAGAAAGGAATGTGAATTTGGTTGTTTTGATGTTTCTATTAGATTTTATGTGAAAAATGTGTGGGGAGTAGCCTCGGTGGTGAATTCTAACCTTTGGAAACAATTGTTGAAAAACTAGAAATTATGTTAAGTGAAAATTCTGTGCAGGGGAGCTACTATGCATGGTGTGTTTTGAAATAGCAAATGTTGTCAAAAAGTTGTGAAACTTTCCAGTTATGTAGTAGACATTGCAAACTTTAAAATGATATAAAATTTATGTCATTTCAATGTGTGTGTGAGAAGTTATGGTTGTTGGAAGTCAGCCAAGAAACAGGTCACTTCTTGGCTGCAGGCAATAAGTGTCTGACTTGTTCTTGGCCGCTGCCAAAAGGGTTCTGGCTGTGGCCCAAAACCTTCTGACATATTCTTGCCCATGACCAAAGGATTATTGGCCATGACCAAAGTGTTCTTGGCTGTAGCCCAAAAGTTTCTGATCTTCCCTTGGCTGTGGCCAAAGAGGTTCTTAGCCGCCGTCAACCCTAAAAATCTGGTATTTTGAACTTTTGAAAGGTGGTTTTTGGTTTAGTTCTCCCTAACCCTTTGGGCTTTTGTTTAAGCTTCTAATAGCTACCTCAAGGTCTCATATGATAACCAACCCTAAGTATTTCGGAGTTGAGAAATGAATAGGGAATAACTCGTCGTCATTGATTATGGTTTATAGGATTTGACACCTGCCCTGAGCATAAGAAACCTGTTCCTGAGCAGGAACGGAAAGAACAAGGTCACTACTCTTTCTCTTATATCATATATGATGCTTATATGTTTGTGCTTATCATTGAATCATGATGAACAGGAAGGCTACGTGGTGGGATGAAAGTGAATACATCAAAAGCTGTCGTTATTGTGAATACAATGGAAGTTATCATTATTGTGAATACAGTGAAAGCTGTTGTTATTGTGAACATAGCAAAAGCTTTCATTATTATGTATACAAAAAAAGCTGTCATGAAGGCCATATGGTGGGACGAACTATATACAGCTGTGAAAGTTGTCGTTATTGTAGCTACAGTGAAAGCTATCATTTATGTGACGAAAGGCACGAATGTGATTGCTGCTGTGATGTTGTATTGTCGCTCCTTTGTGATAATTGATTACATGTTTTATTTATTATATATCATATGAGTGAAAATGTTACTACTGAGATTCCTCTAAATCTCATTCTTTCCAATGATTAACCTATAGCCAGGGCAAGCAGAGGAAAGGAGAAGCAGGTGAACAAGGGCTGCTAGTTCTCTCGGCCAGGAGATTAGAGTTTTGTTAGTTGGTTATCATACTTTTTGGATTAATGTATATTGTAGTTATAAATCCTATATAGTGATTGTGGATGTATTTACCGTAGAATTGAATAGTTGTATGTAATCCCCAGTATGGAATTTGAGAATGGGCAAGCATGCCATGTAAACCCCTATTAGTGAATGAATGAAACCTAGGAATCCACCGGAAAATTTTGTTATGCACTATGATATTATGAATAGAATAGAACTAATCAGGCCCAATAGATTCAAAAAGTGGAAGTGAGACCTTATTAAATAGATTGTGAAAAGTTTTTAAAAACCTGTTTTATCATAGGACCAAACCCTATCTTAAAGTCAGGGCCTTTAATGAGTCTTAAACTAATCTTTGGTCTCTCGTTTATTTCATAACACGTTTTCGAATCCATATTAACTGCTGTTAAGGAAGGGGGTTACAATATTCGTGCGAGCATTTAAGGCTATCAAAACATTAATATTTATAGATAACCAACAAAATAACTTCATCTCTTCATCTTCTTTTTTCACTCATCAGCACTTACCTCTTTGCCCTTTGTGCCACTTGTCTTTGCTTTGTAATGAATTTCGAAAAGGGTGAGATTCGAAAGAATATCAGTAGTAACAAGCATTCAATCATATAAAATGTAGTACACAAAGCATGCATTATAACCATCACAATACAATGAGCATTACAGAAGCATTTAGCACATTAACATGCAGCACAACATACACATATCACATTACCATAGTGCTTGGTCACAAAGTTGGGTGTCCGCCTGTCATATATTTAGCTGCTTTGGGTGTCCACCTGATATGCTCATAACACAACATACTTGATGGTAAAACACCCATGTAGAGTATTACATAGTAAATGAAAGAAAGAGTTATTACCTCAACGCCTTTCTGATAACTTGTCCTTGTTTATCAATCTTTTAGTCGGTCCGGGCAAAGATCAAATCCTATAAGTTAGAAGTCACAAACGAATGTGTTATTACTTATGTCAAATTCTTATCCTATAATATTAGTTATCTTTTAAGACTCTCACATTATGTCAATTAGGTAGAAAATAGGGTCTACTCTAGCTTTTAGTACATGTCTCTACTCTTTGGAATCAAGCATACCACAAATTGCCTTAGATATCTCAAATCCGTAGGTTACCTCATTATGGCAGATTTGTCACCCAACTTTGAAAATTCATAACCTAATTTAGAAATTTCCAAATAGCATAGTTCTAAGTCCTATGGAAAGCTCTTTAAGTCCTTTTTGAAGGAAAAATACTACTCAATATAGGGATAAAACCTTAAAAATCCTCAACCAACCTTACTGCCACATAATGCATTCCAGTGTTGATACTTTAAGTTAAACAGATCATAACTTACCATTTAGTTAGTCAAGTTGTGCATCCTTGTAAAATATCACAATCATTGGACAATGTTTGGCTACTCAAAAACAACTCACAAGTTACCTAACTCGAATCTTGCAGAATTGAACTTTAAAACTTTAAATTCCATAATTAGGGTTTTTTAACCAATCACCTAAAGATCATATCCATAAGCTATTCCTATATAATTTTTCCCATAGAATCCATTTTCAATCTCAATTTTTCCAAAATCCGGCTCCAACCCTATGAACCAAGGCTGGCAAAAATTGAACCCTAATTGGCACAAGTTGTGTTCTTGCAGTTTTAACTTCAAGACATGTTATCTATCATCAAAAACCTTTATCTAACATCATATTTATCATCATATGACTATCAAGGCTCTAAATCCCACTCTTGTTTAAAACCCTAGAGGATCTATAACTTCTTAAAAATTCATAATAACATCAAGATACTATACTCAAATCAAAGCTTACGCTTACCTATATTCAATTTTACGATCGGTTCTTGATCTTCCACCAACAATATGCCACCAAACACCTCTGATTAAAAATTTAGAACCATAAAAACATGGGTCTTGATGAATAGAAGAAAATTTATGAAGCCTCTCTCGGCTAAAAACGTGATCTCGGGCTTGAAATCGGCAAGTGAACTCAAGAAAACTAAACTTCTCTCATCTTTTATTTTCTCGTGTTTTATTATTTTACCCCTATTTTTTGATGGATGGCCGAATTTCATGACTCTTGGAGGGGTTTGAAGATATTTTAATTACATGTGTCACATGCTTAAAAAATTAGGGTGCTAGGTGCTATTTTTTGGAAATTGCAGGGTATCCAATACTCTGGGTACTAGATGCTCTTTCTTGAAATTGCAGGGTGACTAATACACCTCTTAAAATTTGTCCCCCTTTCCCCTTTCTCATTCTTGGTCGGCTTCATTGATTAGGGGAGAGGAAATAGGATAAAGTCATATAGCTTCTGATGCGATGTTTGGGAAATTGGGTATGTAGTTGGATCGGAGACCAGTGAATTGTACTGGCTATTCAACATACGTCTGATATGCAACTGTAAATATGATCGTAGAATTGGTTAATCAGGGAAAAAATTCAAAAGTTACTTTAATAAAGCTACTTTTTGATACAGAGTTACTCAGTTTTGTAACAAGTGTTATACTTCTGCCTGATTGTTTCTGTGTTTTGGGGGCTGCTCGAAGCGTGTTGTATGTCTCTAATGCACATAAAATGGCACCACCTACCCCTTGTGTCTCAGGGAACTGCCAAGTGTGTATGCCGGTATGCCGTGGTGAAGGTCGGATATCCGTGCGGGACCCACACTTGGTCATGGCGCCATGTATGCCTAAGTCTTCCTATATGGCGCCACATATAAGTTTCTTAGTAGTCACCAAGTTTTACAAACACACACACACACACACATATATATATCTTCACTGGCATATTCATCCGACTAATTCATATACATACCAAGCAATATTGGTTAGAAAATTTTAGTATATTGCACATCTAATACCAATTATCTGTCAATGCAATATTATATCTCTACACTAGAAAGCAATATTGTAAGTAAGAGGATGTTAGATATAAATAGTTTTGATGATGTCAAATATAGATATCAAATATTAAGAGCAAAAAGGTTGCATAATATACTTATCTTCTACAATGACTAACTACTATATTTAATATTGTATATCTTGTAGATAAGTCATAAACCCGATAGTGGGTTAATGCTATTTTGATCAAGGGATTGAAGAAAGTTATAAACCCGATAGTGGGTTGATGTTATTTTGCTTATAATGCCTCATAAATGGAGAATAATCATCAAGAAGATATCTAGTTGATAGAAAGTCAAGCTAGGAAAGAAGATTGAAGATATTCAAGAAGATATCTAGTTGGTTTATGAAGAATGATTATCAAGAGGAAAAACAAGAAGAAAGGGATTGAAGAAAGAAGAAGAAAGATTGAAGAAGGAGATTGAAGAAAGATGAACATGCAAGATCAAATGAGAATATCAAGATTAAAGCTCTTAGAAGTGATACCGGAGGTTGGAATGGGTTAATATGAAGTTGAAATGACATATATGGAAGTTATGGCACCTCCAAAGATAATCACTGGACTAATCACTAGAGTAATATGGGGGCTTACTCGAGTAATGACCCAGAATTACTCTAGTCACCACTCGAGTAATGAGATTTCTGATATGCTCTGTTTTCACGTGTTAGGATAGAGGTTTGGTATTTTGGTGATATCTCTCTAACCACATGTCGGATTGAATTGAAATCAGTTGCATATGAAAATAGACTCCCAACACAAAAAATACACACTAAGATCACATTCAAAGGAGTTTAGAGAAGGGAGATCACATTCATAGGCACTTATGAATTAGTTCTGCCTAGTGGGCTTTTGTTAGTTTTAAACAATTGCTATTATGTTCCTGCTTTGAGTAGTAAAATTATTTCTCTTTCTTATTTGGATAAGGAAGGTTATACTTCCATTACTAGGAATGGTAAATTTTCTATTTATCATAATGACATTTTCAATGCTGATGGTGATTTGCATGTTGGTCATTATATATTAAATTTAGAACATCCTAATAATGGGAATATCTATACCATAACTACTAAAAGGATAAAATCAAACAATTTTAATCTGACCTACCTATGCCATTGTTGTCTAGGCAATATAAATGAGAAACGCATTTCAAAACTCCATCAAGATGGATTTCTTAACTCATTTGATTTTGAATCATATGATACATGCAAATCTTGCTTATTAGGAAAGATGACAAAGGCACCTTTTACTGGGCATAGTGAGAGGGCCACTGAATTATTGGGCCTCATACATACAGATATGTGTTGACCATTAAATATAGCTGCCAGAGGACGTTATGTCTACTTCATTACATTTATAGATGACTTTAGTAGATATGTTTATATCTATCTGACGAAACATAAATCTTAATCTTTTGAAATGTTCTAAATATTTCAAAATAAAGTACAAAACCAACTTGGTAAAACAATTAAAGCACTTCGATCTAATTGAGGTGGTGAATATTTGAGCCAAGAGTTCATTAATCATCTTAAGAGTTGTGGGATAATCTCACAATTGACTCCTCCAGGAACACCATAATGGAATGGCATTTTTGAATGGAGGAATCGAACAGTTTTAGATATGGTTCGATCTATGATGAGTCCAATAGATCTTCCACCGTCCTTTTTGGAGATATGCCTTAGAGACAACTGCTTCACACTAAATCGTGTTCCATCTAAAGCAATTGAAAAGACACCATATGAGATATGGACAAAAAAGAAACTAAGTTTATCTTTTCTCAAGATCTGGGGATGTGAGGTATATGTTATGCAACAAGCCTCTGATAAATTAGTGCCCAGATCCTCAAAGTGCCTTTTTATGGGGTATCCTAAAGAAACGAAAGCATACTATGTCTACAATCCCACTGGTAACAAAGTTTTGTTATTCGAAATAGTAAGTTTCTAGAAAGAGAGTTTGTCTCTAAAACAACCAGTGGGAGCAAGGTACATGTCAAAGAAATTCAAGAGTCACAAGATAGTACAGAACCATAGATGGAAATTAGAGAAGACTCACAATAAGTTATTGAGCCACCTCAAGTAACACAAGGTCCACGAAGATCTGATAGGACATGGTATCAGCCTCAGAGATATGGATTTCTGATTACTAAAGGCCGTGATGTGTTGATCATTGAGTAAAATGATCTAACCACCTATCGAGAAGCCATATTGGGACCAAACTCTGAGAAATGGCTAAATGCCATGAAGTTTGAAATGCAATCCATATACGACAATCAGGAATGGACCTTAGTCGATCCACCTGAAGGTGTAAAAACTATCGAATACAAATGGGTTTTCAAGGAGAAAACTGACATGGATGGCAATGTAAATGTCTTTAAGGCACGATTGGTTGCAAAAGGATTCACTCAAACTCATGGTGTAGACTATGATGAAACCTTTTCCCCAATTGCAATGGCCAAATTAATCAGAATCCTTCTTGCAATTGTAGTATATCATGATTATGAAATATGGCAGATGGACATTAAAATAGCCTTCCTTAATGGAAAGCTGCTTGAGGATGTGTACATGACACAACCTGAAGGTTTTGTGTGTCCAGAGGACTCTGGTAAAGTTTGCAAGCTTCAAAGATCCATTTATGGATTGAAGCAAGCATCTCAGAGCTGGAATCATCATTTTGATGAAGTAGTCAACGAGTTTGGATTCATTCAAAACATCGATGAACCTTGTGGTTACAAGAAGGTTAGTGGGAGCATAGTTGTATTTCTAGTGCTTTATGTAGATGACATCCTACTCATTAGGAACGATATTCCTCCCTTGTAGAGTGTCAAGTCTTGGTTAGGAAAGTCCTTTTCAATAAAAGACTTAGGTGAATCCACTTACATCTTAGGGATTAGGATCTATAGGGATAGATCCAAAAGACTAATAGGCCTAAGTCAGAGCACATACAGAGGCAAGATACTATATAGGTTCAGTATGCAGGACTCAAAAAGGGGTTACATGTCGATGTCTCATGGCATCCATCTTAGAAAGGATCTGTGTCCTAGTACACCTAATCAGCGAGATCGCATGAGTAGGGTTCCATATGCCTCGACCACTGGATCCATCATGTATGCCATGTTATGTACTCGACTGGATGTCTTATTTACCTTAATTATGACTAATAGATATCAACGAGATCTTGGCGAGGGTTATTGGACTGTCGTCAAGAATATCCTAAAGTACTTAAGAAGGACTAAGGACTTATTTTTGGTCTATGGTGGATTGGATGATGACCTCTATGTAACTAGTTACACATATGCAGGTTTCCAAACTGATCAAGACGACCTTAAATCACAATCTGGATACGTATTCCTCCTGAATGGTGGAGCAGTAAGCTGGAAGAACTCCAAGCAGAGCATTGTAGCAGATTCTGCAACAGAAGTTGAGTATATAGCAGTATCGGATGTAGCTAAATAAGCCGTTTGGATCAGAAAGTTTAGTACTGAACTAGGGGTGGTGCCTACCATCTCAAATCCATTAGATTTATTTTGTGACAATAGTAGTACTATTGCACAGGCCAAGGAGCCAAGGTCACATCAAAGGACCAAGCATATACTCAGAAAATTTCATCTTATTAGAGAAATCAATTATAGAGGTGATATAAAGATATGAAAAGTAGCGGGAGAAGACAATGTTGCTGATCCTCTTACTAAGCCGCTTGCACAGGCAAAGCATGAGCGTCATGTTAGGACAATAGGAATTAGGCAAATTAGTTATTGTACCTAGGGCAAGTGGCTGGATGTTGGAAATTGTGCCTTAAGGGCCAATCATTGTACTTTGAACATTATTAATTTACTGACATTTTTTTATTCTGTTATAATATTATTTGCATGTTAACTGTGATAATTGTATCCTTGGATAAATCATAAAGATTGTCCTAAAATGTCCCTGGTCGGTCATCTATGCGGGAGCAGAGATGAAACAAGACCAATATAACTTAGGTAAGATATGGAGATACGAATCAAATTCTTAGGCACTTGTAAGAGTACAAGGTACTGGACTGACCCACTTTGAGAAAGCTACATAGATCAAGTCATAAGCTTTTCTCATGTATAACCACGTCACAATGCCCTTTGACCTGTGGTCATCATGGATTCCTACATGAGAGTTGCTAAGCTTTGAACTAGTCAAAAGTCACTTTTGACCGGGTGATGATAAAGGCTATGATCAGGTTTGGTAGTTTTTCATGCAGAGGCATATGAATGATCAAGATGGAATTTGTCCCTCACATTAGTAGAGAGATATTACTGGGCCCCTGGATGAGTGAGTCTGAGAAATGTATGGCCATAATACAATGGAAAGGAGTTTCCATTTCTATTGTTAGACTACTCAGGATTCGAGAAAGTAATGGTTAGGAACAAGAGAATGACATTTTCCATGCCTCATCCTTGACCAATATATCATGTGATAAAAGTGACGTGACATGGTTGTATCACATGTTGCATCATGTTAACGATCCTCATATAAATTGAGTAGTCATAATGTCTTGCTAGAGGCCGCTTGCAACTTGCAGGTTAGTACAGTTATTGGCCCACTGCCAACTTCCTATGGGGCTACAGGGTTGCACACAAGAATGGTCCAACACGAGATAATGTTTAATCTAGGTGATACGATGAGGATAACGGACCGGCTAGAAAACAAGTATGAAAACACGAACGGGACGGATGATCAAAGGTAGGACCTTAAGAGAACCTGTTTCTTACAACCCTAGCCACAAAGACACCACAAGGATGATCAATCCTTGATACAGTCAGAGTATTCGCACGAGAATACAAGGATGCAAGCAAAGCTCACACAAGAGAAATAAAACTCTCAATTATCATTCAAGTCTCAAAATGTAGTACAAAAACGCAGCCATATATAAAGGCCACAAAAGAACACTCTAGAGTTTGTAAACCTAGTCATGAATGCAATAAATGATGCCTTAATGATGATTGATTGTCTTGGTTGGCACCATTCAAGCCTAAAGGAATTAGGAAATTACTTATTCTTCAAGACTAAGTCAGCTACCTAAAAATAGGAAATAAAACAAAGTCTTTATGAGAAATCTTTGACCAAAGGCCTTATTTAATGCAAATAAAAAAAAGGAAACAAATAAAAACGAAATTAATTCAGATTTACTGCATAAGGACGACTTTTAGATGCTTCTTGAGGTGTCTTGGACGTCACTTATGATCCTCCTTCAAGGCACATGCTTGTCACATGGTATTTTAAGTGAATTCTTCAATCTGGACTGCACTTGGGCCTTGTACTTCATCTTGTTGGGCTTCAAGCAATGTGATCACCATTCTTGGGTTCTTGTTGGGCATATTAAAGGATGCCTCTTCCAAATAAATGGGCTCCAACTCTTTAAGCTCTCTTATCAAACAATTCAAGGCCTCCTTCAATGCTTTGTAATGGATCTTTTGGGACATTGGACTTCCATACTTGAGCTTGGGCTTCCATCTTCATGCCTTTCTCTTCCTTTGGAGCTCCTCCTCCATCTTGCCATGCTCCTCCATCATTCCCTCCTTGCTCAAAAGGTTTCATCCTCGAATCTGCAACATCAAAGAGAGATAAGTCAGCCACATTAAAAGTAGCGCTAACATTACCATAGGAGCTTGGTAGATCTATTTTATAAGCATTATCATTTATGCGCTCCAAGACTTGGAAAGGGCCATCTCCTCTTGGCTGCAACTTAGATTTCCGTTGTTCTGGAAACCTCTCCTTTCGCAGGTGCACCCAAACCCAATCTCCAGGCTAAAAAACAACCTTTCTGCGACCTTTGTTTGCTTGCCTAGCATATTGTTCATTCTTCCTCTCAATGTTGGCTCTCACTGTAGCATGCAATCCCTGCATAAATTCTGCCTTTTTCTTGCCATCAAGGTTAGCTTGTTCATTAGAAGGCAATGGTAAGATATCTAATAGAGATAAGGGATTAAAGCCATAAACAATCTCAAATGGAGAGAAGGAAGTAGAGGAATGAACAGTTCTATTGTATGCAAATTCTATATGAGGCAAACAATTTACCCAATTTTTCTTGTTCTTCTGAATTATTGCACGCAACAAAGTAGTGAGTGTTCTATTTACTACCTCAGTTTGCCCATCCGTTTGGGGATGTGCCACAGTAGAGAATAATAACTTTGTTCCTAGCTTACTCCATAAAGTCCTCCAAAAATGGCTAAGGAACTTTACATCCCTGTAACTCACAATTGTTGTAGGCAATCCATGCAATCTAACAATTTCTTTGAAGAACAAATCAGCAATATGCACAGCATCATTGGTTTTTAAACATACAATGAAATGAGCTATTTTACTAAACCTATCAACCACAACAAAGATGCTATCCTTGCCGGATTGAGACCTAGGCAAACCCAACACAAAATCCATAGAAATATCAACCCAGGGTTGGGAAGGCACAGGCAATGGAGAATACAATCCATGGGGTTGAACCTTAGACTTTGCATGCTTACATGTCACACATTTAGCACAAACATAAATTACATCTTTCCTCATATGAGGCCAATAAAAGTGTTCAAGCAAAAGAGCTAATGTCTTATCAACACCAAAGTGACCCATCAAACCACCACCATGAGTTTCTTTCACAAGAAGTTCACGCATAGAACAATTAGGAATGCACAATTTATCTTTCTTAAAAAGAAACCCATCATGTCTATAAAAGTCATGCAAACCATGCTTTTCACAAGAAGACCAAATCGTAGAAAAATCACAATCAGAGTCATACAATCCTTTCAACAATTCAAATCCAAGTAATCTAGCATGAAGAGAGGTGATAAGACAATACCTCCTAGAAAGAGCATCAGCAACAACATTCTCTTTACCTTGTTTATGCTTGATCACATATGGAAAGGTCTCAATGAACTCTAACCAGCGAGCATGCCTCTTGTTGAGTTTACCTTGAGACTTTAGAAACTTCAAGCTTTTATAGTCAGAATGAATGATAAACTCTCGAGGCCACAAATAATGCTGCCAAGTTTCTAATGTTCTTTTCAAAGCACAGAGTTCCTTATCATAAGTAGAGTAATTCAAGGAATCCCCGCTCAATTTTTCACTAAAGTAAGCAATAGGCCTATATTCTTGCATCAAAACAGCACCAATGCCAATTCCAGAAGCATCACATTCAACTTCAAAAACTTTGTTGAAATCAGGTAAACACAATAATGGTGCATTAGTTAATTTCACTTTCAAGGTGTTAAAAGCATTTTCTTGTGCCTCCCCCCATTTAAAGGTCACATGCTTCTTCACAAGCTGATTTAGGGGTGCAGCAATAGTGGAAAAATCTTTAACAAACCTTCTATAGAAACTTGCTAATCCATGAAAGCTCCTAACTTCATTAGCATTTGTTGGGGTTGGCCAATCTCTAATAGCTTTTACCTTTTCTTCATCTACACAGATCCCTTGGGCACCTACAACAAAGCCAAGAAACACAACAGAATCCATGCAAAAGGAACACTTTTGAAAATTAGCGTATAGGCTATTCTCCCTAAGAGTTTGAAAAACCTCACGCAAGTGCATAACATGGTCATCTAATATTTTACTGTACACAAGAATATCATCAAAGTAGACAACCACAAACTTTCCAATAAATGAACGAAAAACATGATTCATTAAGCTCATGAAAGTACTAGGTGCATTAGTCAACCCAAAGGGCATAACTAACCACTCATACAACCCAAACTTAGTTTTAAATGCTGTTTTCCATTCATCTCCCTCTTTCATGCGAATTTGATGATAACCACTCCTAAGATCAATTTTAGAAAATAAAGCAGCACCATGCAACTCATCTAACATTTCATCTAATCTAGGAATGGGATAGCGATACTTAACTGTTATTTTGTTGATGGCTCTACAATCCACCCATATCCGCCATGAACCATCTTTCTTGAGCACTAAGAGCACCGGAACAGCACATGGACTCAAACTTTCCCTCACAAAGCCTTTTCTCATAAGCTCGTCTACTTGACGTTGAATTTCTCTAGTTTCTTCAGGATTGGCTCTATAAGCAGGTCTATTTGGTAGGGAAGCTCCAGGAATGAAATCAATCCTATGCTCAATTCCTCTCAAAGGAGGAAGCCCATCAGGTATCTCATCAGGGAATAAATCACCAAATTCCTGCAACAAAGACATAACACTAGAATGCAAAGAGGGGTTAAGTTCGTTAGTAGAAAAGGAAGCATCCTTACATACAAGTACCAAGACTTGCTCTCTCAATATTGCCCTCTTAACCTCACTTTTTCCTGAAAATAAACTCTCTTTCTTTTCTTCACTTCTCTCTTTTTCTTTCTTTTTCTTTTCTTGCACTCTATGTTCTTTCTTTTGCACACTCTTTTTTTCACTCAATTCATCTCGTTTTTTGCATTCTTGCTCAATCCTCACTTGATCCTCATAAGCTTCTCTAGGCCTAAGTGGTTTCAGTACAATGAGTTTCCCATTAAAGGGTACCGAATAGCAATTTTTGTAACAATCATGTTGTGCCCTACTATCAAATTTCCATGGTCTTCCAAGTAAAAGATGTCCCGCAAGCATAGGGACAACATCACATAAAACTTCAGCATGATAATTCCCAATAGAGAAAGAAACCAAAACTTGCTTAGTGAGTTTAGCTTCTGCACTATCATTCAACCATTGCAACTTGTAAGGTTTAGAATGCTTCTAAATAGGCAAGTCTAACTTACTAACAAGTAAGGTACTAGCAACATTGGTAACACTTCCACTATCAATAACCATGCTACATACCTTATTTTTGATGAAGCACCTAGTGTGGAAGATAAGCTCTCGTTGCTCTTGCTCATTATCTTCCTTTAGTTGCATGTTGAGGGCTCTCCTAGCCACTAATGCTTCTCCTTTAACTGGTTCAGCTTCATCAATCTCCAATTCAGAATCAGTTACCAAAGATGGCATGTCATAATCACTTTCACTATTAGAATGCACACTGTCATACTTGCCATTATCCTTAAGAATCATAGCTCTCTTGTTGGAATATTGGGAAGCAATATGGCCTTTTCCATGACATTTAAAGCATTGAAGAGAAGAAGTTTTATCAGAAGGAAAAGTTTTAGAATCAAACTTCTTACCACCATCAGTTTTTGCTTTGGATTCCTCTTTGGCTTTAGGCATAAATTTGGTGTCATCCTTAGCCTTAGAATCCTTCCACTTGGAGGTTGATTTAGAGTCCTTCCTGTTGGAAATTGTGCCCTAAGGGCCAATCATTGTACTTTAAACATTATTATTTTAATGAAATTTCTCCATTCTGTTATCATATTATTTGCATGTTAACTGTGATAATTGTATCCTTGGATAATTCATAAAGATTGTCCTAAAATGTCCGTGGTCGGTCATCTATACGGGAGCAAAGATGAAACAAGACCAGTATGACTTTGATAAGATATGGAGATACGAATCAAAGTCTTAGGCACTTGTAAGAGTACAAGGTGCTGGACCGACCCACTATGAGAAAGCTACATGGATCAAGTCATAAGCTTTTCTCATGTATAACCACGTCACAATGCCCTTAGACCTGAGGTCATCATGGATTCCTACATGAGAGTTGCTAAGCTTTGAACTAGTCAAAAGTCACTTTTGACCGGGTGATGATAAAGGCTACGATCGGGCTTGGTGGTTTTTCATGTAGAGGAATATGAATGATCAAGATGGAATTTGTCCCTCACATTAGTAGAGAGATATTACTGGGCCCCTCGATGAGTGAGTCTGAGAAATGTATGGCCATACTATGATGAAAGGAGTTTCTGTCTCTGTTATCAGGCTACTCAGGAATCGAGAAAGTAATGGTAAGGAACAAGAGGATGACATTTTCCATGCCTTATCCTTGATCGATATATCGTGTGATAAAAGGGACGTGACATGGTTGTATGACAGGTTGCATCGTGATAACGATCCTCATATGAATTGGGTAGTCGTAATGTCTTGCTAGAGGCCGCTTGCGACTTTTGGGTTAGTGTAGTTATTGGCCCACTGCCAACTTCATATGGGCCTACAGGGTCGCACACAAGAATGGCCCAACACGAGATAATGTTTGATTTAGGGTGGATGAATTTTATATTTATATATATATATATATAATATAAAATTCATTAATAATATTATATAGATATATATATATATATATATATTTTCAAAATATATATCTTATATATATTATATTATTATATTTAATAATATTATATAGATATATATATTTTCAAAATATATTATATATATATATATATATGTATATACATTATATGATATTATTATATTGTGTTGGTTTTAAATTTAATTTATTAAGATATATTAAATTTAATAACTAACATGATAGAGATATAGTATCTCAGATTTAATTTATGAAGATAAATTAAATCTAATGGCTCTTTATTTAGATTAAATAAATAGGTTAAATTAAAACTATTGGACAGATTTAATTAAACTGAATTTATTTAATTAGCTCATCAAGATAATTAATTGTTAATTAATTTCAAAATTAATTATGATTAATTTTGAAATTTGAAAATAACCCTCATGGGTTATAAACTTGATAGAGCTGATAGACTCAGGGTACATCAGAATTGAGAGCCGCAAGTTAAACCCTTGGAGACATTAGAGGCGCTAGCACGCAGTCTCGGTTGGAGAGCATTCGTGTGGATACCGGTAGAGGGAGCGGACCTGACGTGTTGGCTCCTAGAGATCGTGAAAACTCGGAATCATAAAAAATGTATGAATCCTTCCAACTTGGTTTAAACGCTGTTGATAGATCCTCGATTAGGATCGGTGAAAATTTTTTAAATTCTTCCGCTGTGCTTACCGATCCTACAGTGGCATCAGAGCCAGATCAATTGTGCGTTTAAATTGAGTTTATGATTCTTGTACATGTGATATATATGGGATGTGTACGTATGTTTATAAGAAACACTCGAATATGTATGTGATTCTCGTTTTGGAACAAGCGTGAAATCGATTGCGAACATGTATATCTTGAAACATGTATGTGATTTTCGTTTTGAACAAGCATGAAATTGGGTAGGGTACCTGAGATCGTAGTTGGCGGCAATCAAATTGGGTCTAGGTTTGGATATCTATTCGAGTAATAGGGATCCGAACTATGGGGAAGACAAATTGGATCAGAAGCGTTCTGGGCCATTGTTGTTTTTTTTGTTTTGAAAAATTGGGTCCGAAATTTAAAAATTTAAAATTTTCAAATATTTCTTTTAAAAGGAATGTGCCTTTTTCAAAAGCTTCAGGGGCGCTGCGTAGCACAATATAATCTGATCATGACATTTATTGCTTTTCATATTGTATGAATTCTTGTTGTGGTTTATTATTTATCCTTGTTTGGGTATGGTGAACAACATGGCTTTAGAATTTTACAAAGGTTGTAATATTTAAATACGGCCTGCGTGCCGTGCCTTTCTCTAAATACTCTCGATGTACATTCTCTTCTCATCTCACTCCCCTCGAATGTTTAAACGAGGTTTCTCTCAATGTATTTCTCTCTTTTTTTTAGAGAAGTCCTCTCATTGGCTTGGGGGGATTTTAGGTTAGGTAAGCTATGTTGTGTCACGTTTAAATTATGCTTTTGATAAGATCATTGCATGATTACTTTTACGTTTATATGTATTTATCTGTATGAGATACGACCACGATTGCATCCATATAAACAAAACTAATTAATTAAGCCCTCTAAATTAAATCTTAAGTCATAATGCCGTCAATTAATGAATACTTGTCAAAACCTAGATCGCTCAATTGTGGAAACCACCAAAGTGGATGCACTTGAGTTATCTTGATGAGACAAGCTTGAGTAATTGTGCTGCTCATAATATTCATTATTGTTTTGACTTAATTGAGATTAACAAACGGTTTTGAATCTCAAGGCATTAGATGGGGTTAAACATGCCAGATCATATGATGATTAAATCCCATAAAGATCTAAGAGTTACATGTGATGTAATTGGTAAATAGGTTACCTACCTAAATAACTTGAATTTAAGCGTCTTGCCAAAGCGGACTTAAGTTTAAGCCAAATATGGATCTTAGCCCACTAATTATTATATTGAGGGTTGTTAATTTAGTGGGAGATTACTAACTAACTTTGCATATTTTAATTGTAGAATCATGTCGACTAGTAATACTGCTACACTATCATTGCGATCGGTCCTTGAGAAGGACAAACTCAATGGGACAAACTTTCTTGACTGGTTCAGGAACTTGAGAATTGTTCTCAAGCAGGAAAGAAAGGCTTATGTCCTAGATCAACCCATTCCTGAGGAGCCTGCAGCTAATGCTCCAAGAGCTCAGAGAGATGCTTACACAAAGCATAAGGATGACTCTGAGGATGTAGGTTGCCTGATGCTTGCCACTATGGTTCGAGAGCTCCAAAAGATCTGGAACTCATGGAGGCTCATGAGATGATAGTACATCTCAAGGAAATGTTCCAGCAACAGGCAAGGCAAGAAAGGTATGAGACCACAAAGGCCTTATATTCCTACAAAATGGCTGAAGGTGCATCAGTTAGTACTCATGTGTTAAAGATGAAAGGCTATATTGATCACCTTGAGAGGCTTGGATTTCCCATGAACCAGGAGTTAGCTATGGACTTGATCCTCAACTCACTCCCGGAGAGTTATGACCAGTTTGTTATGAACTACAACATGAACAACATGGAGAAATCAATTTCTGAATTGCATGGGATGCTCAAAACTGCTGAGCAAAGCATTAAGAAAAAGCCTAGCACAGTTTTAATGGTTCAGAAAGGAAAGGGTATGAAAAGGAAAGGGAAGGGCAAATGGAAGGGTAATGGCTCAGGTGGTAAGACCAAAGAGTCAAACAAGCCCGAAACCAAGCCTGCACCCAGGAAGGCAAAGCCTCCAAAGGAAGGAGTCTGCTACTTCTGCAATGAACCCGGTCATTGGAAGAGGAATTGCAAACTCTACCTGGAAGATCTGAAAAAGGACAAGAAGGATAGCGGGGCTATCACTTCAGGTATTTATGTTATAGACATTCATTTTTCTACTTCCTCTACATGGGTATTAGATACTGCATGTGGTTCTCACATTTGTACAAATGTGCAGGGTCTAAAAGACAGTAGAAAGCTGAAGAAGGGCGAGGTGGACCTACGAGTTGGAAACAAAGCAAGAGTTGCTGCTTTAGCTGTAGGCACTTATGAATTAGTTCTGCCCAGTGGGCTTTTGTTAGTTTTGAACAATTGCTATTATGTTCCTGCTTTGAGTAGTAACATTGTTTGTCTTTCTTATTTGGATAAGGAAGGTTATACTTCCATTACTAGGAATGGTAAATGTTCTATTTATCGTAATGACATTTTCTATGCTGATGGTGATTTGCATGTTGGTCATTATATATTAAATTTGGAACATCCTAATAATGGGAATATCTATAACGTAACTACTAAGAGGATAAAATCAAACGATTTAAATCCGACCTACCTATGGCATTGTCGTCTAGGCCACATAAATGAGAAACGCATTTCTAAACTCCATCAAGATGGATTTCTAAACTCATTTGATTTTGAATCATATGATACATGTAAATCTTGCCTATTAGGAAAGATGACAAAGGCACATTTCACTGGGCACAGTGAGAGGGCTACTGAATTATTGGGCCTCATACATACAGATGTATGTGGACCATTAAATATAGCTGCCAGAGGAGGTTATGTCTACTTCATTACATTTATAGATGACTTTAGTAGATATGGCTATATCTATCTAATGAAACATAAATCTGAATCTTTTGAAATGTTCAAAATATTCCAAAATGAAGTACAAAACCAACTTGGTAAAATAATTAAAGCACTTAGATCTGATCGAGGTGGTGAATATTTGAGCCAAGAATTCACTGACCATCTTAGGAGTTGTGGGATAATCTCACAATTGACTCCTCCAGGAACACCACAATGGAATGGCGTTTCTGAACGGAGGAATCGAATACTATTAGATATGGTTCGATCTATGATGAGTCAAACAGATCTTCCACTGTCCTTTTGGGGACATGCCCTAAAGACAGCTGCGTTCACACTAAATCGTGTTCCATCTAAGGCAATTGAAAAGACACCATATGAGATATGGACTGGAAAGAAACCAAGTTTATCTTTTCTTAAGATCTGGGGATGTGAGGTATATGTTAAGCAACAAGCCTCTGATAAATTAGTGCCTAGATCCATAAAGTGCCTTTTCATAGGGTATCCTAAAGAAACGAAAGGATAATATGTCTACAATCCCACTGATAATAAAGTATTTGTTATTCGAAATGGCGAGTTTCTAGAAAGATAGTTTGTCTCTAAAACAACCAGTGGGAGCGACATACATCTCGAAGAAATTCGAGATCCACAAGATGGTACAGAACCACAGATGGAAATTAGAGAAGACTCACAACAAGTTGCTGAGCCTCCTCAAGTAACACAAGGTCCACGAAGATCTGATAGGACACGGCATCAGCCTCAGAGATATGGATTTCTGATTACTGAAGGCCGTGATGTGTTGCTCATTGAGCAAAATGAGCCCACCACTTATCGAGAAGCCACAGTGGGACCAAACTCTGAGAAATGGCTAAATGCCATGAAGTCTGAAATGCAATCCATGTACGACAATTAGGTATGGACCTTAGTCGATCCACCTGAAGGTGTAAAAACCATTGGGTGCAAATGGGTTTTCAAGGAGAAAACTGACATGGATGGCAATGTAAATGTCTTCAAGGCACGACTGGTTGCAAAAGGATTCACTCAAACTCATGGTGTAGACTATGATGAAACCTTTTCCCCAGTTGCAATGGCCAAATCAATCAGAATCCTTCTTGCCATTGCAGCATATTATGACTATGAAATATGGCAGATGGATGTCAAAACAACCTTCCTTAATGGAAAGCTGCTTGAGGATGTGTACATGACACAACCTGAAGGTTTTGTGCGTCCAGAGGACTCTGGTAAAATTTGCAAGCTTTAAAGATCCATTTATGGATTGAAGCAAGCATCTCGGAGCTGGAATCATCGTTTTGATAAAGTAGTCAAAGAGTTTGGATTCATTCAAAACATCGATGAACCTTGTGTTTACAAGAAGGTTAGTGGGAGCATAGTTGTATTTCTAGTGCTTTATGTAGATGACATCCTACTCATTGGGAATGATATTCCTACCTTGCAGAGTGTCAAGTCTTGGTTAGGAAAGTCCTTTTCAATGAAAGACTTAGGTGAAGCGACCTATATCCTAGGGATTAGGATCTATAGGGATAGATCCAAAAGACTAATAGGCCTAAGTCAGAGCACATACAATGATAAGATACTGCATAGGTTCAATATGCATGATTCAAAAAGGGGTTACATGCCTATGTCTCATGGCATCCATCTTAGCAAGGATCTGTGTCCTAGTACACCTGATCAGCGAGATCGCATGAGTAAGGTTCCATATGCCTCGGCCATTGGATCCATCATGTATGCCATGTTATGTACTCGACCGGATGTCTCGTTTGCCTTAAGTATGACCAGCAGATACCAACAAGATCCTGGTGAGGGTCATTGGACTGCCGTTAAGAATATCCTAAAGTACTTAAGAAGGACTAAGGACTTATTTTTGGTCTATGGTGGATTGGATGATGAGCTCTGTGTAACCGGTTACACAGATGCAAGTTTCCAAACTGACCAAGACGACCTTAAATCGCAATCTGTATATGTATTCCTCCGGAATGGTGGAGCAGTAAGCTGGAAGAGCTCCAAGCAAAGCACTATAGCAGATTCTGCAACAGAAGCTGAGTATATAGCAGCATCATATGCAGCTAAAGAAGCCGTTTGGATCAGAAAGTTTATTACTGAACTAGGGGTGGTGCCTACAATCTCAAATCCAATGGATTTGTTCTGTGACAATAGCGGTGCTATTGCACAGGCCAAGAAGCCTAGGTCACATCAAAGGACCAAACACATACTCAGGCGATTTCATCTTATTAGAGAAATCAATGATAGAGGTGATATAAAGATATGCAAAGTAGCAGGAGAAGATAATGTTGCTGATCCTCTTACTAAGCCACTTGCACAGGCAAAGCATGAGCGTCATGTTAGGGCAATGGGAATTAGGCAAATTAATGATTGCACCTAGGGCAAGTGGGAGGATGTTGGAAATTGTGCCCTAAGGGCCAATCATTGTACTTTAAACATTATTATTTTAATGAAATTTCTCCATTCTGTTATCATATTATTTGCATGTTAACTGTGATAATTGTATCCTTGGATAATACATAAAGATTGTCCTAAAATGTCCTTGGTCGGTCATCTATACGGGAGCAAAGATGAAACAAGACCAGTATGACTTTGATAAGATATGGAGATACGAATCAAAGTCTTAGGCACTTGTAAGAGTACAAGGTGCTGGACCGACCCACTATGAGAAAGCTACATGGATCAAGTCATAAGCTTTTCTCATGTATAACCACGTCACAATGCCCTTAGACCTGAGGTCATCATGGATTCCTACATGAGAGTTGCTAAGCTTTGAACTAGTCAAAAGTCACTTTTGACCGGGTGATGATAAAGGCTACGATCGGGCTTGGTGGTTTTTCATGTAGAGGAATATGAATGATCAAGATGGAATTTGTCCCTCACATTAGTAGAGAGATATTACTGGGCCCCTCGATGAGTGAGTCTGAGAAATGTATGGCCATATTATGATGAAAGGAGTTTCTGTCTCTGTTATCAGGCTACTCAGGAATCGAGAAAGTAATGGTCAGGAACAAGAGGATGACATTTTCCATACCTTATCCTTGATCGATATATCGTGTGACAAAAGGGACGTGACATGGTTGTATGACAGGTTGCATCGTGATAACGATCCTCATATGAATTGGGTAGTCGTAATGTCTTGCTAGAGGCCGTTTGCGACTTTTGGGTTAGTGTAGTTATTGGCCCACTGCCAACTTCATATGGGCCTACAGGGTCGCACACAAGAATGGCCCAACACGAGATAATGTTTGATTTAGGGTGGATGAATTTTATATATATATATATAATATAAAATTCATTAATAATATTATATAGATATATATATATATTTTCGAAATATATATCTTATATATATATATATATATATTATATTATTATATTTAATAATATTATATAGATATATATATTTTCAAAATATATTATATATATATATATGTATATACATTATATGATATTATTATATTGTGTTGGTTTTAAATTTAATTTATTAAGATATATTAAATTTAATAACTAACATGATAGAGATATAGTATCTCAGATTTAATTTATGAAGATAAATTAAATCTAATGGCTCTTTATTTAGATTAAATAAATAGGTTAAATTAAAACTGTTGGACAGATTTAATTTAAACTGAATTTATTTAATTAGCTCATCAAGATAATTAATTGTTAATTAATTTCGAAATTAATGATGATTAATTTTGAAATTTGAAAATAACCCTCATGGGTTATAAACTTGATAGAGCTGATAGACTCAGGGTACATCAGAATTGAGAGCCGCAAGTTAAACCCTTGGAGACATTAGAGGCGCTAGCACGCAGTCTCGGTTGGAGAGCATTCGTGTGGATACCGGTAGAGGGAGCGGACCTGACGTGTTGGCTCCTAGAGATCGTGAAAACTCTGAATCATAAAAAATGTATGAATCCTTCCAACTTGGTTTAAACGCTGTTGATAGATCCTCGATTAGGATCGGTGAAAATTTTTTAAATTCTTCCGCTGTGCTTACTGATCCTACACTTCCAACCATAAGAAGAGGATTTGGAACGTTTTTCTTTAAACCGCTTCTCAATTTTAATGGCTTTATGCACTAGCTCCTCCTTATCAACAAAAGTATACATCTCTACTTTGTCTCTTATTTCTGCCTTCAAACCATCAACAATTCTAGTCATGCTTGCTTCTTCACCTTCTTGTAATCCAGCACGCATCTTTAAAAGGTCAAGCTCATGAACATATTCATCCACAGTCATAGAGCCTTGGTTAAACAACCGCAACTTTCTATTTAGCTCCCTGTAATAATAACTTGGGACATACTTGTTGCGCATAAGTTTCTTGAGCTTCTCCCAAGTACGAGGTGGACCTTTGCCTTTAAGGCGCCTCTTAAGCTGTAAATCTTCCCACCAAACAACAGCATAGTCAGAAAATTGGAATGAAGCTAATTTTACCTTCTTTTCTTCAGGGCAATCATTCATTCTAAAGATTTGCTCAAACTTTATCTCCCAATCAAGGTAGGCATCCGGATTTGTATTCCCCTTGAAGGTAGGGTACTTGATCTTTGGATCAGATGCATCCATGTCATGTTTAGAAGGTCTTCGTTTAGAATGTCTTCTTTTGTCCTTTGAGGATGAAGATTCATAGTGGCTCACCTCCTCCTCACTTCTAGATGTTTTTGTCGCCTTTAACTCCTCCATGTCCATCTTGAGTTTGAGGAACTCAGCTTGCATGGCCTTCATGAATAATTTGAAATTTGTTGTGACTTCTTCTTTTCTTGATTCCTGATCACTCATCTTGAATTTTAATGTTAGTTTGATCAAAGTTGGGGGAAAAAATAGTAATATGGATCCTTACCACTCTACTCACGTGTTTCACTCAAAAGTTATGTAGTCACTCGTGTTTCACACAAATATGGATTTTAACTTGATGTAACACTCTTGCCTTTTACCACTCAAGCTTGCCTCCTATAGTATTCTTGATTGAAACTCAACAAAATCAAGAGACAATGTTAGTATGTGGTAATCTTTGCAACAAGAAATTGTAAGAACCAGAGAGTATGTGAGAAATGAGAAAAATGAGTGATGAAAGAAGATGGAAAGGGGAAAAAAACGTGAATAATGATGGAAAAGGAAGAAGGGATAATAACAAGGGGGAAAAAAATGGAATCAGGAAAAAAAAGAAAGGGAAAGGAAATCAAAATAGGAAGGAGGGAAGAATTAGGAAAGTAAGGAGTCTTACCACCCAAGTTTGTAGATTTAGGAAACTTTTGTGACTTGCAATGGAAACTCTCAAATTAGCCTTCAATCTTCCTAATTTCCAAAACCTGTGGCTTTTTCCTCTTTTTTTTTTTTGAATTTTTGATTTTTTTTTTGCTCTTTTTTTTTCTGCTCAGGTTTTTTTTTCCAGCACCACATCTTTTTTTTTTGCACGAATTTTTTTTTGTTTTTTTTAAATTGAAACTAACAAAGTCACACAACAAACAAACAAAAATTATGGGTGGAAGAGGAGAGAAGAGAATGGGAAAACACAAGAACGAAGGAAAAACAATGTAAACAAGGGAAGAAGAAAAAAACGAAAGCTAAGAACGAAAACAAAAGGATAGAACTTGAAATCTAGCAAACCTTAAGCTCTGATGCCACTTGATACGATGAGGATAACGGACCGGCTAGAAAACAAGTATGAAAACACGAACGGGACGGATGATCAAAGGTAGGATCTTAAGAGAACCTGTCTCTTACAACCCTAGCCACAAAGACACCACAAGGATGATCAATCCTTGATACAGTCAGAGTATTCGCACGAGAATACAAGGATGCAAGCAAAGCTCACACAAGAGAAATAAAACTCTCAATTATCATTCAAGTCTCAAAATGTAGTACAAAAACGTAGCCATATATAAAGGCCACAAAAGAACACTCTAGAGTTTGTAAACCTAGTCATGAATGTAATAAATGATGCCTTAATGATGATTGATTGTCTTGGTTGGCACCATTCAAGCCTAAAGGAATTAGGAAATTACTTATTCTTCAAGACTAAGTCAGCTACCTAAAAATAGGAAATAAAACAAAGTCTTCATGAGCAATCTTTGACCAAAGGCCTTATTTAATGCAAATAAAAAAAGGAAACAAATAAAAACGAAATTAATTCAAATTTGCTGCATAAGGACGCCTTCTAGATGCTTCTTGAGGTGTCTTGGACGTCACTTATGATCCTCCTTCAAGGCACATGCTTGTCACATGGTATTTTAAGTGAATTCTTCAATCTGGACTGCACTTGGGCCTTGTACTTCATCTTGTTGGGCTTCAAGCAATGTGATCACCATTCTTGGGTTCTTGTTGGGCATATTAAAGGATGCCTCTTCCAAATAAATGGGCTCCAACTCTTTAAGCTCTCTTATCAAACAATTCAAGGCCTCCTTCATGGCTTTAGTCCTTGCTCTTGTCATTGGGCCTCCAATGCTTTGTAATGGATCTTTTGGGACATTGGACTTCCATACTTGAGCTTAGGCTTCCATCTTCATGCCTTTCTCTTCCTTTGGAGCTCCTCCTCCATCTTGCCATGCTCCTCCATCACTAGGGTGGATGAATTTTATATTTATATATATAATATAAAATTCAGTAATAATATTATATATATATTTTTTCGAAATACATATTATATATGTGTGTGTGTGTGTATATTATAATATTACTATTTTGTGTTAGTTTTAAATTTAATTTTATTAAGGTAAATTAGATATAATAACTAACATGATAGAGATATAGTATCTCAGAGTTAATTTATGTTTCATAAATTAAATCTAATGGCTCTTTATTTGGATTAAATAAATAGGATAAATTAAAACTATCCAACAATTTTAATTTAAACTGAATTTATTTAATTAGCTCATCAAGATAATTAATTGTTAATTAATTTTAAAATTAATAAAGATTAATTTTGAAATTCAAATATAGCTCTCAGGTTATAAACTTTATAGAGGAAATATACTCATACACGAATGAGAATTTAGAACTGTAAGGGAAACCCTAGGAGACAATTTTGGAGGCGCTAGCACATAGTCTTTGTTGGAGAGTATTCATGTGGATACCGATAAAGGGAGTGGACCTGACGTGTTGGCTCCTAAGATCGAAAACCCAAAATTAAAAGGTATGAATCTTTCTAACTCGGTTTAAATGTCATTGATAGATCCTCAATTAGGATTGGCGAAAATTTTAAAAATTTTCCGCTGTGCCTGCTGATCCTGACATACTCAAAGGGTTTACTCGTGTAATCTACAAAGTTATTTGACAGCTTACTCGAGGCATTACTCAAGTAACCTGAGAAGAAATCATCCGGTAGCTCTCGGCTATATTTTGAAGAGGATTACTCGAAGGTTCCCTCAAGTAATGACCCAAGCTTACTCGAGTGACGACTCGAGTAATGCTTCCCAGAAGAACAGAACAACCAACTGAAGGTGTTGAAAAGCATGAGATTAATTATGATACTCACTCTTCTTGTTTCCAATCACTCTTACACTTCATTGTATTACTGTTTAATGCATTTCTCCAGGAATACAATGAAGAGATGATATAAAGATATAAAAGTTGACATTATGGAAGCAGAGTATTCACCAACCATAACGACTAGTTTTTCAAAATCGAAGAATGGTCAAACGAAGCTATGCCACTCTAACAGATAGGTTGAAATGCTTCCAACGGCTATCTCAACTCATCTATAAATATGGGAACATTCAACGAAGAGAAACAACAATAAGAACACAATAATGCAAACATGCTCATATCATGAATCATCTAGTCCAACCCAACTACTCTTTGTTCTTATCTATTTTCTATTTCATGTATATTTGAGAGAGAGTTATTTGTATTGTACTTTAGTGATCATTTTATCCACTCTATGAGAGAGTCTGTAAACATCTTCATCTATATTCCTAAATTGATTTCAAGGTACAGGGACCTTGAAAGGGCTGATTTTCTTATGGGGATGCTGTAAAGAAAATTGCTGGAAAGACTTTCTGCTCGTAAAGACTTACAAGGTGCAAGCAGTAGAGAACATTGCTGCCCGTAAGACTTACAGTGGTGTAATCAGGAGAGAACATTGTTTCTCGTTAGACTTGCACGGGTATGTAGGAGAGAAAGGATTTCAGGATTGCTCTACTCGTAGGACTTGCTGTAAGGGGGAGTAACTTGGTGAGAGATTTGTAAAAGGCTTCACAAGTACTCGACTAAACTTATGGGATTGTAGTGGTTCTCAAGTACCTATTTAAACTTAAGGAAGATAGTGGATTGAAAATCTCAAAAAGAGCCTAGGGACTGGATGTAGGTCATCGTGGATTGGACTGAAGCAGGATAAATCATAGTTTGCATATTTTCTTCCCTAAGCTTTTATATTTCTAGCATATATCATGTAAATATCTAATTGTGATTTATGATTCTTTACATTCATATTTACTGCTTCCTCTAAGATACGAAAATATTTTCAAATTTCTTAAGTTTTTATCTTACACCCAATTCACCCCTCTCTTGGGTGTCAGCCGGTTCTAACAGAAGAGGTCTTTATCATGGTGAGACTTTTGCTTGCTTCAATGATAAGGGGAAGGGAAGTGGTGAGGATGGCCCCTTCAAGGCTAATCGATCTATCTCCTATCAAGAATAATTTCATTGACTCATTCTTTCACTCCTTCTATTAGAGAACCACCCACCCTTAATCCTGAGATAATGGTCTTTGCTTCCCTTCACAATTCAAGAAAATAGAAATCATCAGTTGGGTTGGTCTTGTTAGTACAAGCGTTTCACCTAAGAGGGGGTGAATTGGGGGATGCAAGGAAATTTTATTTCGAATATATAAATTGACTGTAAATTTAAAACAATTAAGAGCTAGGAGAAATATCACCGAACTGTACGCCAAGAGTTATACTGGTTCGCCACAACCACCACTTTGACCTACGTTCAGTCCTCAGAGCATCTCTGGGAGTTTCACTATATCTTCCAAGATTCAGTGGGTTCTTGGCACCTTAGTACATAGCAAGTTCCTTTACTGGACACTCGCTCCCCCTTACATATTGTAATCAAATCCCCAACTCAAGGTTCCACAACATTCAGTTGTCTCAATAACAAATATTGAGTTTGTAATGAAAAACTCTCTCACAGAGCAAATATATAATCACTGAAATATAATGAATGAGTATAAGAAATACAGAGTACAAAGAATGTATTGATCGATATGAGTTTTCTTGTTCTCAGTTGTTGTATTATGTTCTTTGAATGCTCCATATATATAGATGATTTGTGGTGTCCGTTGGAAGCATTTCAAACATGCCCGTTAGAGTTGCGCAACTATGGTTGCTCGTTATTCAAATTTGAAAACTATTCGTAGCGGTAGGTGATATCTCATATATTTTATTTGACTTTTCTCTCACTGTATGATTTCTTCAATATTTCTCTACAAATATACTCTGAATACTAATACAATGAAAGGTTAACCATATTGACAACAAACCAATGAACATATGATTAAAATCATGCTTTCTGGACTGCCTTACTTGAGTGGCTACTCAAGTGATCATGTCCATTACTTTAGTTGTCACTCAAGTAATCTTATTAAAAATATGGTAGAGAGTAAGTCAATGTTTTCTCACCACATTACTCGATTAAGACATGGAGTAACTTACTTCACAAAACTTCTAAATACCTCGTTACTCGAGTGCTCCCTCGAGTAAACATGCCTTTTCTTCACTGGTTACTCGAGTGGCCCCTTGAGTAAACTTTCAAATAAGTGAGCAGATTACTCGAGTGGTCCCTCGAGTAATGAGACTCAAATCTTGGTCGAGAGTACTTGTTCTTTGCTTTACATGATTACTCAGTAAGCCCTCAAGTAATGCTTCAAATAACTCTACAGATTACTTGAGTTCTCCCTCGAGTATAGCCTTTTGCTCTACGGTTACTTGAGTGGTCACTAGGGTAAATTATGACATATCTTAGTTGAGAGCTACTGGATGATTTCTGCTCTGGTTGCTCAAGTGGCTACTCGAGTAATGGTTCATATAACTTTGCAGATTACACGAGTAGTCCCTCAAGTAACTTCATCCAAAATTTGACAGTGCTTCCCTGGAAGATTTTCTCCATCATTACTTGAGTGCTCACTCTAGTAACTCTTTCAAAAATCTGCCAGTGATGTTTTTCCTGTGCTCTGTCTCTCAGTTCTTCTTCATTACTCCAGTGCTTACTTCAAGTAATGCTTTTGTCTGCCATTTAGTTACTTTTGTTTAAATTCTTTTTTTAGTTATCAAATCCTTTTGTATTATGGATCCAATCTTTGTTATCATCAAAGCACATGGGATCTAACATTCTCCCCCTTTTTGATGATGACAAAACTTGGTGATTTTGAACAAAGTTTTTGAAATTTAGTTTTCAATCAAATGCTTCTTGAAAACTTTTCATATGAAATCCTTGTTCAATTTAGAGTTGAAAACTCTTTCGAAGTAATTTGGTAATGATCTTTTCAAATTTCACGATCTTGAAAAAATTGAGTTTTTGTTCTAATTTTCTTGTTCACCTTGCATACACAATAAAAAACTTATTAGTTCAAAATGTACTATAACTTCAATGTAATCTTCAACTAAAATTGCATAAGAAGTTAATTACATAATTAAAAACTAGTAAAGCTCCCTTAAACCTTATACACCCAATAGATTTACAAAAATACTTAACAAGCCATTGTTCACAAAAATACTCAAGTTCTTCTCCCCCTTTTGTCTTCATCACAAGGGTAGAATCAATCAAGATCAAAAGGAGGAATAGTGGCTCGGTTATAGAGATAGGAGTGACAGTTAGTACCAAAAATTCATGTGAATCATATAAACTGGAAGAATCTGAAGATGATGGTTCAGGTTCAAGGAGATTCACTGGGGGTGCTTTAGGATCTTCTGGAGGGTTCTGATGTTGAAATGGAGCTCGAGAAGTAATCTCTACCTCCTCTATAGTAGCAGGTGAAGATACAAATACTTCCTTAGTACGTGTAAGTGAGGAAATAGGAGTAGGCACTGACTCAGGTTGGACAAGCTGGGTTGGCTGAATTGGATGATCAATAGTGATGTGAACTGGCTCAAGTGTTTCTGGGTCAGGCAAGGAGAATAGAAGGCTCTTGGAAATAGTGATAGGCAATATAGGTGGAGGAAGAGAGGATGGTCTGGGCCCAGAGGGTTTAGGCTCATAGGGTCTGGGCTCAGAAGGTGATACTGGCTCAGGCATAAAAGAAGGCATAGAAGGACCAGGGATAGAGGAGCCAGATGCCATAGCATCAAGTCTGGCAATAATTAATCTCAGAAGCTCACCCTGGGCACATTGTTCTGCCAACAACTTTTCATGCCTCTTATCCATTCTCTCCACAAGTTGTCCCATCTTCTCATTCATATAGGTTATCAACTCTGCATTGGTATTGGCAATGTCGATATGTAAACCCTTAAGAATATTCTCCATAAAATTTTGCAATGTGGCACCAAAGAAGGAAGGAGAAGATGTGGAAGTTGGAGCAGAAGACTGTGTGTCATCCATTCGACTAGTCTTAGTCGTAGTCTTCTTCTTCTTCTTGGAACTTGCTTCAAGAGGAGTCTTTAGGGGAATATCAATGTTTTGCTTTCCAATATGATTTTGCCTCACTGGAGTTAAACTCTTAATTAGTTCTTTACTCTCCAAGTACCAGATCTTGTTCTTCTTCAAAAATAGAGATAAAAGCTGAGGATAAGGCATTAGAGTAGTAGATTTTCCTTCAAACCTATATAACTTTATCTCAGGAAAGATATATTCTCCCAAGTCCTTTTGTTCTTTGAGAAGTAATGAGGAAAATTTTCTATAGTCCCTCTCAATGAAATAAGTGTAGTTGTTGGATTTGTTGACTATGTCTCTCGAATAGATATACCATAGGACTCAAAGAAAATCACACATATCACTTAGATTGAAATTGAGGGGTCCCACTATCTCACCAGGCTTAAGATGGAAAACAACTGGTTTGAATCAAGGTTAGGATAATTATCATAGGGAGGATCCTCTATTCCTAACTAGGTGTTGATTCTGGAAGGTGAAATTAGAATTATCTGTCCTCTAACCTTAAAAGTTATTTCTTCTTCCACAGACTTTCTAATGGGATCATTTATGGGCTCTAGATTGCAATAAAAGTGCCTCACAACTTTGGTGGAAAAAGGGAGTTTAATAGACAGCCAAGGAAAATAGGAATCAAGATAAGGACTAAGGTCAAATTTCAATACCTCTTGAAGAACCTTGTAGTCAATATAGTGCATCTTGCACACACTTCTTCTTGCAAAGTGACTCAAGTTCTTCTGAGATTCCTCAAGCTTATTCATATTGAATCCCCTTGGAGGGAATGTGATTTCTTCTTCCCTTTCTTTTGGTTGCTTTGAAGATTGTCTTTTCTTTGCTCCCTTAGATTGAATAGTTTCCTCTAGAATGTTTACCATGACCTTTTTAATCTTCTCATCATACTTTGGCCTTTTAGATGATCTAAGAGAAAATGTAGGTATGTCGGGTGAGTCAGAAGGAGGAAGAGATGGCTCTTTTGTTTCTTTGCCTCTTCTTGGACATGTATTCTTCTTGGTTTGAGCTCTTGTGGTCACTAGTTCCTTGATGGCAACCCCTTTCACCTTAAGCTTAGCTTACGGCTTGGTTTTAGCTTTAGGTTTGGGAGATAATTTTCTTTTCTTGGTAGGAGGAGAGGAAAGTAAATTAGAGGCTTGATATGGTAGAGAAGGACTCCAAAAGAGTGCTAAGATTAAGAGATTTTGTCCTCACCATTGTGATTTGAGAAAAGAGGACTTTCTGGAAATGGAGCTGGCGAAAGTCACGAATATAGGGTAGAAGATTTTGAGCAATCTAAGTTGTTTTTGAAGATATAAAGTAGTAGGTTTTGACAGAAATAAGAAGACAAAGTGCTTGTGAAAACATTTTTGTAGAGCACTAGGAGAATCACTCGAGGAGATTTTGTGAAGAATGACGAAATAGTGACTAAAATAGCCCCAAAGCCTGACATCACTCGAGGGCTTACTTGAGTGATTATGAGCTTCACTAGAGTAGCTACTCGAGTGATCATACCAGAAATTTAAAAATGCAGTAATTTCAAGTGTGTACCTGGCATAAATAATATTGTAACTACCCATGTATATTCCCTCAATCATTTGATGGCTCTTTAAGAAAAATTTGATCTGAAACTCAACAAATCTGTGATTTACTGTTAGAGCAAGCGTTTCACCCAAGAGCGGGGTGAATTGGGTGATACTAAAAATTTCGTTTCAAATATAAAACTTGACGGTGAAATTGAAACAATAAAGAGTAAGGAGAAATATCACCGAAGTGTACACCGGGAGTTATACTGGTTCGGCCACATCCACTTTGACCTACGTCCAGTCCTCAGAGCTTCTCTGAGAGTTTCACTATAACTTCCAAGATTCAGTGGGTTCTTGGCACCTCAGTACAAGCAAGTTCCTTCACCTGGACACTCGCTCCCCCTTACAAGTTGTAATCTAATCCCAACTCAAGGTTCCACAACCTTAAGTTATCTCAACAACAAATATTGAGTTTGAATGAAATTTCTCTCTCTCAGAGTGAGTAAGAATCATTGAAGTACAGAATTACTAAAATGAGTAAAACAGAGTAATGAACTTGATGATACGTTCGTGTGTGTTCTTGTTGTTTTTTCTCTGTTTGGATGTTCCCATTTATATAGATATGTTGGTGATGACCGTTGGAACATTTTCTTCTTATCCGTTGGAGAGTGCGCAGCCACTGTTGACTTTTCTAGTATTTGAAAAATATCCGTTGGTGGTAGGTGGCATTTGAACTTCACATTTGACTTTCCTTATTTAATAAGATTTCTTCATTGTTTATATGTAAATATGCTAGGAATACTAATACAATGAAAGGTTAATCATATAGGAAACAAATCAATGAACGTTTGAATGATTTCTAAGTTTATGGGTTTACATACTCGAGTAGCTACTCGAGTATTCATTAAAGTTTGCTCAAGTACTTACTCGAGTATCATCGGGAAAACTTTGATGAACTGCAAGTCAACAAACAAATATAAGATTACTCGGGTAGTGCATGGAATAAACAAAATATCAAACCTTTGGAAATGCATGTTTACTCGGGTACCTACTCGAGTAATGCACTCTTTTCTTCATAGGTTACTCGAGTACCAACTCGAGTAAACCTTCAAATAAACTTTTGGTTACTCGATGCTTTACTACAGTAATGTTGGCAGGATTTCAAGGCCAAGAGCACTTCAAGTTTGATTACCTTGTTACTCAAGTACATGCTCGAGTAAACTCAATTTATGTGCATAGCTTACTCGGGTAATGACTTGAGGTTTTTCTTCAAAAATAATTCTACATACTCGAGTACTTACTCGAGTAATCCACTTTAAATGAGTCATTGAATACCTGCATACTTGAGTAATGCCTCAAGTGAAGTGTAATAAAAATAGATCAAGTTATTCGAGTACTACCTTCAGGTTTTTGCTTACCATAGTGAGTTACTCGAGTAGCTCCTCGAGTAACATTGGCAGGGTTGAAAATGCCGAGAGAAACATATTTCTTGAAACAGGGGACTCGAGTACATACTCGAGTATCATTGGCAGGCCGAGATCAACTGGAAGACTTTTACATGGTTACTCGAGTAGCTACTCGAGTAACGTTGGCAGGCCGAGAGCAACTCTAAGTGATTTACCTGGTTACTCGAGTAGTTACTCGAGTAACATTGGCAGGCCGAGAGCAACTTGAAATCATTTACTCGAGTAACGTTGGCAGGTTACTCGAAGGTGTCTCTGATTACTTCAAGTTTCTGTTCCTTTACTCGAGTACATACTCGAGTAATGCCTTAGAAAACTTGCTTCTGATCAAGTTTCTCAGCTTTTTCTCTTGGCCTTTCTTCATTACTCCAATGCTTACTTCAAGTGATGCTTTTCCCTGTTATTACTTCGTTCAAACTTATTTATTAATCAAATCTTTTTCATAATATTCTTTGTTATCATCAAAACATGAGATCTAATATTCTCCCCCTTTTTGATGATGACAAAACTTGGTGATTTTGAACAAGATTTTTAAAAGTAAGTTCTCAAATAAACACTTATTGAATTCAATGATAAAATTTGAAAACCTTGTTAAGTTTATATTCAAAATGTTTTGAAAAAGATTGAGATTATAACATATTCACCTTGCATACATAATAAACTTCATTAGTCCAACAATGTATCATAATTTAAAACTTAAATGGACTTGAAATTAAATCATAACTTAAGTAAACTTGTATTAAACTTAAACTTAAAAATTGCATTACAAGATGACAAGATGAAAAGCTTAAAATTCAAAAGCTCAAAAGCTCCCTAAATCCCATATATATCCATAAACCCAAAAATAAAAACATAGACATTCCACAAAATCACACTCAAACTCTTCTCCCCCTTTTGTCTTCATCAATCAAGTGGAGGACTAGAAGGCTTAACCATGGAAATAGGCTTCACTGGAAGAACCATAGAAGCATCTGAACCAGAGGAGTCAAATGAGCTAGAAGAGACTGGTTCAGGAAGATTAACTGGAGGGATATGGATATCATCTCATGGAGGAATAGGAGAAGGCTGGAAGACAATCATAGTAGTGTTCTAAACCTCTGGAGTATGATGATCAGAAGATGAGGATTTCCTCAGTATGGGTAGGAAATGGAATAGGTTTAGGAGCGGGTTCAGGCTGAGGTTTGGGTGGTGAATCATCAATGATGATATGGATGGTCTCATTTGTTTCGGGGTTATCCACTGAGTATAAGATATCTTTGGGTTGTGCCTCAGGTAGACTAGAGACCGGAGGGATAGAAGGCTCAGCCTCAGTATGAGGAATATCAGAAGGAATGTTCTCTGGAGGTGGTGGTGGTGCAGAAGATGGTATATGCTCTGGAGAAGAAGAGGATGGACCGGCAGAAGGTCTGGGACCCAAGGAGTCCAGTCGTGCCAGAATCAATCTCAATGTCTCACCCTGGGCACGTTGCTCAGCTAGCAACTCCTCATGCCTCTTATCCATCTTTTCTACCAACTCCGCCATCTTGTAATTCATGTGGGTTATCAGTTCAGCATTTGTGTTGGCAATGTCCACATGGAATCCTCTCAGCATATTTTCCATGAAGTGCTGGAGTGTGGCATTAAGAAAAGAGGGTGATGATGTAGTGGCAGCTGGAGCGGACGACTGAGTGTCATCCATCTTGCTAGTCTCAGTCTCAGTCTTCTTCTTCTTCGACCCAGACTCCAGAGGACCCTTGAGAGGTATGTCAATGTTGAGCTTGCCAATCTGATTTCTCCCAACCGGAGTAATCCTCTCAATAGGTTTCTTGTTCTCCAGATATATCTTATTCTCCTTTAGAATAAGTGACACAACCTGAGGATATGGCATCGGTGTGGTAGCCTTCCCATCCACCCTATATCTCTTCATCTCGGAGAAAATGTACTCCCCCAAATCTTTCTGTTCCTTCAGGAGAAGTGAAGCAAACCATCTAAAGTCCCTATCTGAGAAATGGGTATAGTTGTTGGCCTTGTTCACAAGGGATCTAGAGTAGATGTACCATAGAACCCTGTGATGATCACACATATCACTCGGTTTGAAATTTAAAGGGCCAACAAGCTCACCAGGTTTAAGGACAGAAAATATTTGGTTTGGGTCAAGTTGGGAGTAAATGTCATTTGGGGGGTTCTCTATCCCTAACCACAAGTTTATCCTAGAGGGTGAAATGAAAATCTTTTGGCCTCTCACAGTGGTGGTCATCTCTTCCTCAGCTGAGGTCCTATTTGGTTCATCTAGGATCTCAAGGTTGCAATAAAAATGTGTGATCACTTTTGTACAAAAAGGTAGTCTAATAGAAAGCCAAGGCATAAAAGGTTCTAAATAGGAACTAAGATCATGCTTCAATACCTCCTGAAGTAACTTGAGGTCCACATAGTGTGTCTTACACACTTTCCTCCTGGAGAATTGAGTGAGATACTTTGGGGACTCCTCCAGTTTGTTGACATTGAACCCCTTTGGAGGGTTGGTGATCTCCTCTTCTTGAAATTTAGACTTCTTTAAAGATTGCCCCTTCTCCATTTGATCTAGAATCCTAGCCATTGCCTTAGCCATATTCTTATCATATTTGGGCTTTTTAGTAGGCTTTGGTGTGAAAGAGGGAGTTGAGGAATCAGAGGGTGGAGGAGAGGGAGACTTTGCACTTTTGCCTCTCCTAGTAGAGGTGCTCTTTTTGGATTGAGCCCTTGTAACTATAGGCTCTTTGATCACAACCCCTTTTGGTTTTGGCTGAGGTTGAGGTTGAGGTTGGATTTTGGCTTTTGATCTAGGGGTAAGTTTCCTTCTCTTTCTGGGAGGAGAAGAAAGAGGGTCAGAGAGTCGTTGGGATTCAAAAGGAATCTGTGGGAGTGAGGTTTTTGGTTCTAACCATTTTGAATCAATGAAGATTTTGAACAACTTAGAAAAACAGAGTCTCAGCGCAAGTTTAGGGCAGACTGAATCTGAGCAGAATAGGAAATTTTTGGAGTTGAAATTTGTTGGGTTTTGACAGAAATGATGCAAGGAATCGATTGTGAAAAGTTTTTGTGAGAGAGTAGAGTGATTTACTCGAGGAAATTTTGTGGAAATGACCGAGTTTGCGACAGATAAAGACCTAAAATCTGACATTACTCGAGGCTGTACTCGAGTAAACTTCATGTTTACTCGAGTCCTTACACGAGTGATCATACAGAAAATTTCTAAAATAATTCATTTAAATTGCGTACTTGGCATGAATAATATTGTAATTATCCATGTATGTTCCCTCGATCATTTATAACCAATTTGGAGCAGATTTGAATCATTTTTCATCAATTTGATAATCTGGACTTGCAGTTACTCGAGTCCTTACTCGTGTAAGCTTCAAGTTTACTCGAGGCTCGCCTCGGGTAACTTGTCTTTCCAACTTCTGACTGTTCATTTCTTAGTAACTGAACCGTTTGATTTAAATTCCAGGTAACTTGATCTGTTACTTCCAATTTTGGAAGACCATTACTCGAGTAGTTACTCGAGTAAAGTGCTTCTTGACTTCAAGTTGTTCCTAGGGTAATGGTTCTCTGGCAGTCATTACTTCAAGTTGGTACTCCAGTAAATGTGTCCTCTGATAACCTCTATTTTTGTTTCTCAAAACAGAATTTCAACCTTCCTGCAAAACAAGTTTCTATATACTCTGATGCTTAAATTAATAATCATCAAAACATTATCAAATGACTTCATCTAATATTATGAGAAATTGAAATAACTTACAACTTATTAGGATTTACCATTCCCAATTCTCTTCTAATGTATAGAAATTGATCTTTTGCAAGGGGTTTTATGAAGATATCAGCTAGTTGAAGATGAGTAGGAATGAATATCACTTTCACATCTTTCTTTTGGACATGATCTCTGATGAAGTGATGTCTGACATCGATATGCTTGGTTCTAGAATGTTGAACTGGATTTTTCGCCAAGCTTATTGTACTGGTATTGTCACAATAGATTGGTATTTCTTTGAGATAAATACCAAGATCTTGTAGTTATTGTTTTAACCATATCACTTGTGCACAACAACTTGAGACTGCAACATATTCGGCTTCCGGTGACGAAAGAGACACTGTATTTTGTTTCTTGTTAAACCATGATACAAGAGATCCTCCAAGAAATTGTCCTTGTCCGCTGGTGCTCTTTCTGTCTGTCTTGTATCCTCCATGATCTGAATCTGAATATGCAACAAGATATTCACTTCTTCCTTTGGGATACCACAGACCCAATTCGGGTGTGTCAGCAAGGTATCTAAAAATTTGTTTGACCGTTTCAGCATGTGATTCCTTTGGTGCTGATTGATATCTTGCACATATGCCAACACTAAATTGGATGTCTGGTCTGCTTGCCGTAAGATAGAGTAATGATCCAATCATTCCTCTATATTTTGTGATGTTGTAGTCTTTCCCTTTGACATCAGCATCAAGCAACGTAGTTGAACTCATAGGCGTGTCCATGCCATTTGCTTCATCCATTCCATACTTCTTCAATAGCTCTTTCAAGTACTTTGTTTGAGATATGAAGATTTCATTCTTTCTCTGTTTGATTTGCAAACCAAGAAAGAAATTCAATTCTCCCATCATTGACATCTCAAACTCTCCCTGCATTATCTCAGAAAATTCCTTACACAGAGATTCATTAGTAGCACCGAAAACAATGTCATCAACATATATTTGAAATTTTAAAATATCATCACGTTTTCGTTTTATAAAAAGTGTTGTATCAACTTTTCACCGTACAAAACCTTGATTAATAAGAAACTTAATGAGCCTTTTATACCATGCTCTAGGAGCTTGTTTTAAACCATATAAAGCCTTTTTGAGTTTGAAAACATGGTCAGGTTTAGTAACATCCTCAAAACCTGGAGGTTGTTCTACATATACTTCTTCCATGATGTATCCATTTAGAAATGCACTCTTTACATCCATTAAATAGAGTTTAAATCCTTTGATGCATGTAAAGGCTAAGAGTACGCGTATAGCTTCCAATCTAGCCACTGGAGCATACGTTTCCTCATAATCAATCCCTTCTTCCTGATTATAGCCTTTGGCCACCAACCTTGCCTTGTTTCTGACAATAATTGCGGATTCATCGAGTTTGTTCTTGAATACCCATTTAGTTCCAATGATCGGATAATCTTTGGGTCGGGGTACCAAATCCCAAACTTGATTTCTCTCAAATTGATTTAGTTCTTCTTGCATTGCTATAACCCAATCATTGTCTGATAGGGCTTCATCAATGTTAGAAGGTTCAATCTCAGAAATGAATGCAGAAAAACTGACTTCATTGAAAATTCTATTTCAAGTTTTGATCCCTTCATTCACATCTCCTATGACTTGATCTAAGGGATGACTTTTATTGTATTTCCAGGCTTTAGGTTGACCTAGTAATTGCTCTTCTTCCTTAGTTTCATCAACTTCTGGAATAAGAGACTTAGAAATAGATTGACCATTTTCTTGATTTAAAATAACTTCATGTTCTTCATCAATGGTTTTGTCAGAGGATTCAAATTTATCAAATACAACATGAATTGATTCTTCAATAACACATGTTTGTTTATTAAAAACTCTATATGCTTTACTTCGGTTAGAATATCCTAGGAAAATTCCTTCATCAGTTTTAGAATCAAATTTTCCTAAGTTATCTTTACCATTATTATGAATGAAACACTTACAACCGAAGATGTGTAGATGAGCAATGTTTGGCTTTCTTCCTTTGTACAGCTCGTATGGTGTCTTTCCAAGTTTTGTTCTGATATAGGCTCTATTTGAAATGTAGCATGATGTACTCATAGCATCAGCCCAGAAAACTTGAGACACATTCTTTTCATTCAACATTGCTCTAGCCATTTCAGTGAGTACTCTATTCTTGCGTTTCACGGCTCCATTTTGTTGAGGCGTCCTTGGAGTAGAGAAATTGTGATCAATGCCATTAGTATCACAATATTCTTCAAAGGCTTGATTTTCAAATTCTCCACCATGATCAGTCCTAATACCTGCGATGGACATACCTTTCTCATTTTGCACTTTCTTGGTAAAAACAATAAATTCTTCAAAGGTTTCATCTTTTGATGATAGAAAAGTAACCCATGTAAATCTGGAGAAATCATCAACAATGACCAATGAATATAAATTGCCACCAAAACTTTTTACTCTTGCTGGGCCAACTAAATCCATATGCAATAATTGTAATGGTCTATTTGTTGAAATCTCATTTTTCAGTTTGAAAGATGATTTAGTTTGTTTACCCTTTTGACATGCATCACAAATCAAGTCATTTTTGAAAGTTACTTTGGGTAATCCAAGAACTAAATCCTTTTTTAGTAGTTTGCCTAATTGATGCATATTGACATGAGCCAATCTCTTATGCCATAGCCAACTTTCATCAGCATTACTCAGAAAACAGTTTTCAGATTCATTTCTACTAATATCTAGAGTATAGCAGTTACCTTCCATTTTTGCTCTGAGCTTAGCCTTGATATTCTTCTTATCAAGCTGTAAGTCATTCTTGTTGATAATTAAGCATTCTTCTGAGTCAAATATTACCCAGTTGTCTTTATCTGCACTTTGACTTACGCTAAGCAAATTGTGACACGAGCCTTCAACATAATATACATCTTTGACTTGTATTCCTTTGTCATTTTTGATTTCACCAATTCCTGCTATCCTTCCGGATTGATTTCCTCCAAATTTTACCTTTCCACCTTCCTTAGGTTGCAATGTGGTAAAACTTTCGAAATCTCCGGTCATATGTCTAGAGCATCCACTATCTATGTACCACTTGCTATTTTTGGATGCTTTGAGACATACCTGCAATCAAATGACTAAGTCTTAGGTACCCACATCTTTTTGGGTCCTTTTGGGTTAGTACAAATGTTCGCTACCGCAAGTGCACGGATCACATCAAGTAATACAGTGATAAGTGAGATCGTTCCCTCAAGGATTTGAATAACAATTTAGTCAAACAATGGGCTTGATGTGTTTGATTAAGTTGAATCAGACAAAATGTTGAGTGTGAGAAAAACAGATTTAAAAGATGTACTGATAACAACTAAGAAAAATACTGAACAGAATATGCTTCTTGTGAAGTCGATCAAGTAGAGTGAACCTAGGATTGTTCTCTCCCTTTGTATATCATAAACTCAATCTACTTCCTCTTCGATATTACTGTTTATGGGATATATATATGTCAGTCTAAGGTTCAATAGCCATTGGTTAAGCTCTCTCAAGTCATAACCAAACTTATATTCTCCAATTAGATACACAATCTCTTGCTGCATTTAAGGGAAAATAATCATTAAACAACCTCCTTACTTTGACAATGCTAGGTTAATAACTATATCTCTATGTTATTAACAAACCATCCATTTACTCTTTAAACTTCAAGTCTAGCATAACTCTACCCACGTTCTTCAATTAGATTAACTCTCTCAAGCTTAATCTAGTTGAACATGTTATTCATAGTGCTAGCAATTCATGAATATCAGTGAAAACAGAGAAGAATTAACACATATATACCATTAGCTAACGAAGAGGAAGAAGGATTCGAGTTTAATCCATACAAAAGTGTCGAACAATCCTAGAATGAAAAACCTAGCTACTCATGTTCAAAAACGGATTACAAATAACAGGATTAAAAGTAGCCATAACAGAATCACAGTGGAGAAGGGAATGAATACAGAAGGATCAAGAAAACTAGAGTGAAATCTCTTCCAATCTTCAAGCCCACTTGATTCTCCTTGATTCTAGCAGATCCCAGCTCTCAGCACCTCCCTAGCCGCCTCTGTCGATCTTTCCAAATTGGGAACTTTTTTTTTTTAAAACCCTGGGTTTGCCTTTTATATCTTCTCAGATGTCAGAACGCGCAGCTTCATTTGCGGGGTTGGGCCGCGGCCCAAGAGCATCTGACCTCATGTTTTTCTTCTGGGCCGCGGCCCATAAGATGGTGGGCCGCGGCCCACTCCTTTCTGTGCTCATGTTGATCCTCTGGGACGCGGCCCATGAGATGGTTGGCCGCGGCCCAAGACTTTCTGTGCTGCTGTTGCTTTAATGGGCCGCGACCCATGAGATGGTGGGCTGCGGCCCAAGACTTTGCCAGAGTTATCTTCTCTTCTGTTCTGCTCTGTTCTCCTCCCAGCTTGCCTTTCCTTTAAATGGTTGTTAGCTTCAACTTCCTTCACCTCCTTCTCACTGCATGTAGCTTCGTCTGGGCTAGCTATGATTGAATCTGTACCAGTTTACACAAAGAACTTGCACACATGGTTAAACATTCATAGCAGTTAGTGAGTAATGTCCTCCACAATTTCATTCTGCTGTGCATAGCATGAGAAGAACACAATTCATCACTTTAACCCTTTCAAATGCCCACTTATGCACCCAAAGTGAAGTAAAACAGGATGAAATATGAAATTCTAGTAAGAATTTCCTGAAGTTAACAACAAATAATTTTCTGAACATATGAGCCTTTAGGTACCCATTCGTAGGTTCCTATTGTTCCTTTCTTCTTATGAATGCATGAAGAAGTATAATGGACTTTTCTATTACAGTAATTACAAAATGCAAAAGGATTTGATGTATGCACAGAATGCTGGAAATAATTCAAATATGACTTACCTCCTGCTTTCTTTCTACCTTTCCTTCTATCTGATTTTGGATCATATCCAATTCTAGATCGGCCATTTACAAATCGTTGAGCTTTTAAAATAACATTTAGCATCTCACTTCCTTGTGTAAATTTTTCAAGAGTTTTTGTGAGATCAATGTTTTTCTTTTTCAAAGAGGAACAATTTTCACAATTCTTTTCTGAACGTTCTTTAAGCTCAATTTCAAGAGCTTTGTTTTTCTTTTTGAAAACAACCAATTCTTTAACTACTTTGATGAATTCAGAATGTAAAGCATTATATTCAGAAAGTAATTCATCATAGGTAGGTTCAGAATCATTTACCTCTTCTTCTGTTTCTTCTTGAGCAACAAGACATATATTTGCTACTTCTTCTTCATCACTTTCTTCGTCAGAGGAACTATCACCCCATATAGCAGATACAAAGGCCTTCTTTTTATTGAAGAATTTTCCTTTTCTCTTTTCTTTGCTCTTTTGGTTCAGCTCTGGACATTCTGAATTGATATGTCCTGGTTTTCCACATTCATAGCATATGATATGATCTTTGCTACTAGTTCCTCCTTTCTGAAAGTGTTTGAATCCTTGACTTTTCTTGTAAAATTTTCTGAATCGTTTTATGATTAAGCCCATTTCATCATCATCAAATTCCTCATACTCATCTTGATTTTCTTCCTTTGCTTTTAGTGCTAGACCTTTCTTTTTCTTGTCACCAATGTCATCTAGTTCCCGTTTGAACTTTAGTTTTCTTTCATATTCAAAAAGACTTCCAAATAGAGAAGCAACTGATCTCATTGATTCTCTTTTTGCTTCTTCTATCATAGTGACTTTGGCCTCCCACTCTTTAGAAAGAATATTCAAAATCTTTCGTACTTGGGTATGCTGATCATAAACTTTCCCAAGTGCTGCAAGTTGATTAACAAGATGAGTATATCTAAGTTTGAATTCAGATATTGATTCACCTGATTTCATCCGAAGTAGATCGAATTCAGTGACCAAGGTGTTGATCCGATTCTCCTTTATTCCCGAAGTTCCTTCATGAGCTATTTCCAGAGCTTCCCACATTTCCTTTGCTGTTGGGAGTGTGCAGATTCTGAAATATTCACTTTGACTCAAGGCACTTTGTAACATCAGAATTGCCTTGCTGCTGAGAGTGATAAGTTTCTTGTCATTCTCATCATATACCGCTGGCATCTTTGGAATTTTCTGAGAATCTTCAAACTTTGTAGGTTGATAGTTTCCACTCTCAATTACATCCCATAGCCCATATTCGGTAGCCATCACGAACACTCTGAATTTTCCTTTACAGAAGGAAAAATGTTCTCCACTGAAACCAGGAGGTCTAGTGATGGATGCTCCGTCGGGAAGAATTTCTTCACCCATGCTTGCCATTGGATCCTTCTTAGGTTGTTATACCTTAACAAGAAGACCTACACTCTGATACCAAATGTTAGAGCAAGCATTTCACCCAAGAGGGGGGGTGAATTGGGTGATACTAAAAATTTCGTTGCAAATATAAAACTTGACGGTGAAATTGAAACAGTAAAGAGTAAGGAGAAATATCACCGAAGTGTACACCGGGAGTTATACTGGTTCGACCACAACCACTCTGACCTACGTCCAGTCCTCAGAGCTTCTCTGACAGTTTCACTATAACTTCCAAGATTCAGTGGGTTCTTGGCACCTCAGTACAAGCAAGTTCCTTCACCTGGACACTCGCTCCCCCTTACAAGTTGTAATCCAATCCCAACTCAAGGTTCCATAACCTTAAGTTATCTCAACAATAAATATTGAGTTTGAATGAAATTTCTCTCTCTCAGAGTGAGTAAGAATCACTGAAGTACAGAATTACTAAAATGAGTAAAACAAAGTAATGAACTTGATGATACGTTCGTGTGTGTTCTTGTTGTTTTTTCTCTGTTTGGATGTTCCCATTTATATAGATATGTTGGTGATGACCGTTGGAACATTTTCTTCTCGTCCGTTGGAGAGTGCGCAGCCACTGTTGACTTTTCCAGTATTTGAAAAATATCCGTTAGCGGTAGGTTGCATTTGAACTTCACATTTGACTTTCCTTATTTGATAAGATTTCTTCATTGTTTATCTATAAATATGCTAGGAATACTAATACAATGAGAGGTTAATCATATAGGAAACAAATCAATGAACGTTTGAATGATTTCTAAGTTTCTGGGTTTACATACTCGAGTAGCTACTCGAGTATTCATTAAAGTTTACTCGAGTACTTACTCGAGTATCATCGGGAAAACTTTGATGAACTGCAAGTCAACAAACAAATATAATATTACTCGGGTAGTGCATGGAATAAACAAAATATCAAACCTTTGGAAATGCATGTTTACTCGGGTACCTACTCGAGTAATGCACTCTTTTCTTCATAGGTTACTCGAGAACCAACTCGAGTAAACCTTCAAATAAACTTTTGGTTACTCGATGCTTTACTACAGTAATGTTGGCAGGATTTCAAGGCCAAGAGCACTTCAAGTTTGATTACCTTGTTACTCAAGTACATGCTCGAGTAAACTCAATTTATGTGCATAGCTTACTCGGGTAATGACTTGAGGTTTTTCTTCAAAAATAATTCTACATACTCGAGTACTTACTCGAGTAATCCACTTTAAATGAGTCATTGAATACCTGCATACTTGAGTAATGCCTCGAGTGAAGTGTAATAAAAATAGATCAAGTTATTCGAGTACTACCTTCAGGTTTTTGCTTACCATAGTGAGTTACTCGAGTAGCTCCTCGAGTAACATTGGCAGGGTTGAAAATGCCGAGAGAAACATATTTCTTGAAACAGGGGACTCGAGTACATACTCGAGTATCATTGGCAGGCCGAGATCAACTGGAAGACTTTTACATGGTTACTCGAGTAGCTACTCGAGTAACGTTGGCAGGCCGAGAGCAACTCTAAGTGATTTACCTGGTTACTCGAGTAGCTACTCGAGTAACATTGGCAGGCCGAGAGCAACTTGAAATCATTTACTCGAGTAACGTTGGCAGGTTACTCGAAGGTGTCTCTGATTACTTCAAGTTTCTGTTCCTTTACTCGAGTACATACTCGAGTAATGCCTTAGAAAACTTGCTTCTGATCAAGTTTCTCAGCTTTTTCTCTTGGCCTTTCTTCATTACTCCAATGCTTACTTCAAGTGATGCTTTTCCCTGTTATTACTTCGTTCAAACTTATTTATTAATCAAATCTTTTTCATAATATTCTTTGTTATCATCAAAACATGAGATCTAATATTCTCCCCCTTTTTGATGATGACAAAACTTGGTGATTTTGAACAAGATTTTTAAAAGTAAGTTCTCAAATAAACACTTATTGAATTCAATGATAAAATTTGAAAACCTTGTTAAGTTTATATTCAAAATGTTTTGAAAAAGATTGAGATTATAACATATTCACCTTGCATACATAATAAACTTCATTAGTCCAACAATGTATCATAATTTAAAACTTAAATGGACTTGAAATTAAATCATAACTTAAGTAAACTTGTATTAAACTTAAACTTAAAAATTGCATTACAAGATGACAAGATGAAAAGCTTAAAATTCAAAAGCTCAAAAGCTCCCTAAATCCCATATACATCCATATACCCAAAAATAAAAACATAGACATTCCACAAAATCACACTCAAGCTCTTCTCCCCCTTTTGTCTTCATCAATCACATAGACTGATTGGCACAAAACACCTTAGATGAGAAATCTAAGACCATAGAATTGAAGCTTATAGTGAGTAGAGGAAGTTTCCTGAAGGACTTACCGGACAATAATGGTGATTCAGGGTTGAAATCGGCTCCGGTAGTCAAGAAAACTCACTATTCACTCCTCCTTCTCTCTTCTTGTGTTCTTAAGCTTAAGAAATCTGATTTCTCTTTCTCTTTCCATGCTTGCACGAAATTTTGCCATTTAATTAGGCATGGATGGTTGTGATTTAATCACTTAAAATGATCTCATCTCATCTTGCCACGTGTCACAAGTTTAATGCTTAAGAGTGCCACGTGTCATGCAACCATTGGTCTTCCACTTTTCTCTTTCTTCGGTGGGTCATAAATGGTCAGGGGAAGGGGAGGCCTGACAATTTCCCCGGACTCCTGGGCTCAGTGCTCGACTCGAAAAGTAAGCGACCCAGCCGGAGACCGGTGAATTCCCCGGACTCAGACGCTAGGTGGCGTACTCCGGAGATGACAACACAAAAGGCTTAAAGTGGGTGTAATAATGTGTAATGATGAGGGACACATGTCACCTCCTTATTTGGCCAACACAAAAACATGTTTTTACTTTGTAATAATTTCGGGACACTTGTCATTTCCTTATTTGGCCAACACGAAAGATGTGTCATCATGAGTCATAATGAGCTGTCATTACATGCTTTACTGAAGTTCTTTTTAATAAAGTTGCTCCATCGGTGCATTACCTGGAATTCCACGTGGGACCCACGTGAGACCATGGCACGCATATCGAGGCACATCACGAAATGCCCTAATTCCTCCGATCTCGCAACTGACGCCCCTGAACCCTGCAGCCACCGACGAATTTTGCTCTGACTTCTTACACTTGTATTTTTTTTTTATTCTACTATTTCCATATTTACACGTTTTTAGTATTGCAAAATTTGGTATATTACAGTTCCTCCTTTCTGAAAGTTTTTTAATCCTTGGCCTTTCTTGTAAAACTTTCCCAATCATTTTATTATTAGGCCCATTTCATTTTCTTCAAGCTCTTTATCTTCATCTTGATCTTCTTTTGCTTTCAGTGCTAGACCTCTCTTCTTCTTGTCACCAATATCATCTAGTTCTCGTTTGACATTTTATTTACTTTCATATTCAAAAAGACTTCCGAAAAGAGAAGCAACCAATCGCATTGATTCACCTTTTGCTTCCTCAATTGCAGCGACTTTGGCCTCCCACTCTTTAGAAAGAATATTCAGAATCTTTCGTACTTGGGTATGTTGATCATAGACTTTCCCAAGTGCTGCAAGTTGATTAACAATATAAGTATATCTAAATTTGAATTCAGCTATAGACTCACCTGATTTCATTCGAAGTAAATCAAACTCTGTAACCAAAGTATTGATCCGATTTTCTTTAATTCCTGAAGTTCTTTCATGTGCTATATCTAGGGCTTCCCATATTTCTTTAGCCGTTGGAAGTGTGCAAATCCTAAAATACTCATTTTAACTCAAGGAACTTTAAATCATTAGAATTGCCTTGCTGTTGAGTATGATGAGTTTCTTGTCATTCTCATCATATTCTGCTGGTGTCTTAGGAATTCTTTGTGAATCTATTATCTTTTTAGGTTTGCAGTTTCCACTCTCAATCACATCCTATAGTCTATATTCTGTAGCCATTACGAACACTCTAAACTTTCCTTTCCAGAAAGAGAAGTGTTCACCACTGAAACCTGAAGGTATGGTGATGGAGGCTCCGTCAGGAAGAATTCCTTCACCAATGCTTGCTATAAGAATTCCTTCATCAAATGTTAGTGCAAGGTTTCACCCAAGAGGGGGTGAATTGGGTGATACCAGAAAATTTCATCGTGAATATATAAATTGACTATAACTTTTAAACAGTTAAGAGCTAGAAGAAATATCACTGAAGTGTACATTAGGAGTTATACTGGTTCGGCCACAACCACTTTGACCTACATCCAATCATCAGAGCTTCTCTGAGAGTTTCACTATATCTTCCAAGATTCAGTGGGTTCTTGGCACCTCAATACACAGCAAGTTCCTTAACTAGACACTCACTCCCCCTTACATGTTGTAATCAAATCCCCAAGTTAAGATTCCATGACCTTAAGTTGTCTCAATAACAATTATTGAGTTTGTAATGAAAAACTCTCTCACAGAGAAAATATATAATCACTGAAGTATAATGAATGAGTATAAGAAAAACAGAGCACGACGAATGTATTGATCGATATGAGTTTTCTTATTCTCAGTTGTTGTATTTTGTTCTTTAAATGCTCCATATATATAGATGATTTATGGTGTCCGTTGGAAGCATTTCAAACATGTCTGTTAGAGTCGCGTAGCTACGGTTGACCGTTATTCAAATCTGAAAACTATTCATTTGCAGTAGGTAGCGGTAGGTGAGATCTCGGATATTTTATTTGACTTTTCTCTCACTGTATGATTTCTTCAATATTTCTCTGCAAATATACTTAGAATACTAATACAATGAAAGGTTAATCATATTGATAACAAATCAATGAACATAAGATTAAAATCATACTTTCTGGACTGCCTTACTTGAGTGATCAAGTCCATTGCTCGAGTTGTCACTGAGTAATCTTATTAAAAATATAGCAGAGAGTAAGTCAATGTTTTCTCACCACATTACTCGATTAAGACATGGAGTAACTTACTTCACAAAACTTCTAAATACCTGGTTACTCGAGTGCTCCCTCAAGTAAACATGCCTTTTCTTCACTGGTTACTCAAGTGGCCCTAGAGTAAACTTTCAAATAAGTGCGTAGATTACTCGAGTGGTCCCTCGAGTAATGAGACTCAAATCTTAGCTGAGAGTACTTGTTCTTTGCTTTACCTGATTACTCAGTGAGCCCTCGAGTAATGCTTCAGATAACTCTGCAGATTACTCGAGTGCTGCCTCGAGTAAAGCCTTTTTCTCTGCGGTTACTCGAGTGGTCACTTGAGTAAATTGTGACATATCTTAGCCGAGAGCTACTGGATGATTTCTGCTCTGGTTACTCGAGTGGCTACTCGAGTAATGGTTCATATAACTTTGCAGATTACTTGAGTAGTCCCTCAAGTAACTCATCCAAAATTTGATAGTGCTTCATTGGAAGAGTTTCTCCATCATTACTCGAGTAATGCCTGGAGTAACAGGGTTTATTACTCGAGTGCTCACTCGAGTAACTCTTTCAAAAATCTGCCAATGATGTTTTTCCTGTGCTCTATCTCTCAATTCTTCTTCATTACTCCAGTGCTTACTGCAAGTAATGATACGATGAGGGTAACGGACCGACTAGAAAACAAGTATGAAAACACGTACGGGATGGATGATCAAAGGTAGGACCTTAAGAGAACCTGTCTCTTACAACCCTAGCCACAAAGACACCACAAGGATGATCAATCCTTGATACAGTCAGAGTATTCGCACGAGAATACAAGGATGCAAGCAAAGCTCACACAAGAGAAATAAAACTCTCAATTATCATTCAAGTCTGAAAATGTAGTACAAAAACGCCGCCATATATAAAGGCCACAAAAGAACACTCTAGAGTTTGAAAACCTAGTCATGAATGCAATAATGATGCCTTAATGATGATTGATTGTCTTGGTTGGCACCATTCAAGCCTAAAGGAATTAGGAAATTACTTATTCTTCAAGACTAAGTCAGCTACCTAAAAATAGGAAATAAAACAAAGTCTTCATGAGCAATCTTTGACCAAAGGCCTTATTTAATGCAAATAAAAAAAAGGAAACAAATAAAAAACGGAATTAATTCAGATTTTCTACATAAGGACGCCTTCTAGAGCTTCTTGAGGTGTCTTGGACGTCACTTATGATCCTCCTTCAAGGCACATGCTTGTCACATGGTATTTTAAGTGAATTCTTCAATCTGGACTGCACATGGGCCTTGTTCATCATCTTGTTGGGCTTACTACTTTATGTTACACCAATTTCATGGATCTTCATGCTTTGCCACGTGCTCAAGCTTCTATGTGTTGTAAAATCATGTATATGGGCTTGAATAGGTATGGTTAAGGCCTCATTTGCACCCTCAACTTATATGCTAACATTATGAGCCATTAATGAAGCAAAATCAAGCCTAAATGTTTTCTCCAACCTCTCAAACACTTCACTCTTTTCTGAGTTTTTAGTAATTGGGCCGTCAATGTCATGAGGAGGATCTTGGGCTTGCTTAGAATCTTGTTGGATAATAGAGACAACATCTTGTTTATTGTAGATGCCACCTAAGCTGCCATGTAGTACTTTGTCGACACTTTGGATACCAACATTGATGCTTTGTTAGACACCACATAAGACGTCCCTTGCACCTCTATCAAGTAATGCTTTTGTCAACCATTTAGTTACTTTGTTCAAATTCTTCCGTTTGTTACCAAATCCTTTTGTATTATGGATCCAATCTTTGTTATCATCAAAACACATGGGATCTAACAGGTCCAGCCAAGAAAGACATTAGGAATGAGAAATTCTTACCTCCAGACAGACTAAACTCTATTAAGCATGTAGGAGTTGTGAATGAAGAACTATAGTGAGATATGCATAGTTGTTGACTAAAGAAAAACATGGGAGAAAGAAATCTAGAATAAGCACACCGATAATGCCTAAAGCTGAACCAAGAAAACATTCCACAAAATCTACTCCTCCCCCTATTATATTGATTGATTGTGCCATATTTAAGGACACTCAAAAGTTCAGAAGGTCAGGTAGGATCTCTTTAAAAGATGGACTCTGAGATACATGGGCTTCGAGACTTTATCGGATCTCACTCATTTTTCCATACCCATGTATCCCCTCCAATAAGTCGGTAAGCCTTTCAGCCTGAACCGGGGGACAAATCCTGAGTTCCAAAGTAATCTTTTGGATGTGATATGTTATGGAAACATGATTATAAACATGTTGACCACCTTCATCAACAAGGCCAGGTTTAAAGCACTAGCAATTTCCCCGATATATTGACAGATCAGAATAAGATCAACAAGATTGATTGCATAAGAAGGCAAAAGAAGAATGCATATTATTAGTCCTTTTGAAATTTTAATATATGGTGACAATTTGTTTGCAAATTTAAATATTATGGTGTGTGAATTTTTATATTTCTATGGTCTTTTAGGATTCCATCTCATGGTTAATATTATTATACCTTATAACCCCCAAATTAAAGAGTTGCTTGTGTTTATTAAAATAACTTCCAATTTTACAATTAAGTTATTTAATTCTCTTTTTTATGTATAATTGTACAATTCATTTGTAAATTTAAATATATGATGTGTATAGATATTATTCATGCATTAATTATTATATGATATAATATGACATATACATATATTGGAATTAAACAAGGTTGCTAATCTTGTAATTGATGGAGTTTACCATGTCAAGCTCCAAACCCACCTCTATATTTTCTTCTTGGAATTTCTACTTCTCGGTTTTTTCAAAGATTTCCTACAAATGCTTAACTCATTTACTCTAACATGAAGGTACTTTCTTCCATTATTGACCGCTACTTTTCGTTTTAGTTTTGACTTTCATCTCTTTCCCTCTTTTTCTTTATATAAATTCAAATATATGATATGTGACTAATGTTTGTATACAAATTTCAAACATTTATCATGATATGATTCACATATATTGTAACTAAATTAGTTTGCATATATACTATAAGTAAATTAGTTTTATGTGATATTTGAGAGAAAAAAAATCATATATTTATGTGACATTTTAAATTGAGATAAAGAGAATTTATTTATTTATTTATATGAGAAAATTCATTATGAATTGGTGATGTGAATTTGATTTGTTGGACAAAATCAAAAGTTTTAGAATTATTGGAAAAGTATTGTTGTAGCTTATGTCATCTAATAAATTTTTCACAAAATTTAATTTCCCATGAGATGGTTTTCATGAATAATATTTTCTGATGAATTAATACTGGGAGAAATTGTTATAAGTGTAATTCCATGAGTAAAATGTGTTAGCTTATGTAGTTCAATAAACAATTCTCACATATTTATTTTTGTGAGAACTTCTCACAATGTTTTGTTTCGTGAGCATGTTAATTCAAGAATGCGTGGTTGTATCGCAATTTCAATCTAAGAATTTCTAACAATGTCTTTTTAATGAAAACATCTCATGGATTTGTTACCTATATGAATGTTCTACTGGATAATTTTCCTGTGATTTTAATTTAGTTTGATAATGGATCTCTTCATATTTCACCATGTTATGGAAGATATACTTTGAATATGTATCAAAATAAGCAAATTAAAGCATATTATTAATGAGATTATATAATGATGTAATATAATACTATATGGTAGTTCCTAATGAACTATATGAAACAAAATTGATATAGTTCCTGAAGAACAAATATAAATTTTTTTATTATTTGGGTGGGAGAAGAATTGATCATGAAAATTAATGATTCATAGATTTATATTAGAGTTTCCATTTGTTAATGGGTTTGAAAGTGATAGCCCAATTGGATTGAATCCATGATTGTATATGAACTATGAAGCATTTGGGCTTCCAAGTGCAAGATAGGTCATTGACTTACTATATACTGATCATCATTTTTGAAATACAGAAATAAGGGAAGTATATTTATATAACTCATACTTGAGGGGAATATTGTTAGAATACAAGTGTGAGTTAATTTTTGAAAAGTTGTACTCATTTGCTTCCCCCACAAAGCCTAATTGATCTCCTAGAATATATGTTAGATTAAGATTTTAAATCAATATATTATGGAAATTGAAATGTTTATTGTTGGTTGAGTAACATGTTATAGTAACCCAGACTATATAATCCAAATAAAGTTACTGTTGGCATGCTTAGTTTGATCATCCGAGTCATATATATAGTAAAAATATTATATTGACATCCATTAGAGAATCAGAAGATTCTTCATCAATAGCTAACATGTTATATTTCAATAATTGATATGTCCTGCTTGTTCTCAAACAAAATTGACTATGAGAATATCACTAGTTATAACATAGAATGGTTCTCGGCATTTCTAAAAATATATCAAACTCATATATATATATATATGGGCCCATTTAAATAACATGCAAGCTATAAAAGTATTTAATAAATTTAATTGATGCATCTACAATATGGTTACAAGATTGTTTGAATTAATCATTTAGTTAAGTGTGCAATTTCCAAATTATATAATCTAAAAATCATATGTTAAAGCTTCCATAATTAGATAGATGAATGCTTATGAGAACAAAATTTTGTATTTCAATGTTGGCATATTTGATATTACATATTGCAGCACTTATATAAGCCAAGAAAATTTGCCCAATAATATTGGCTTTTAGTCAATCACTATATATTTTCTATCTTAAATGTTTGAATATGCAACACTTATTCCTATTGATCCACCATAATGCTCATAGATGGATAGTTAAAGAAAGTTACAATAAATTGTTGTGTAAGGACCTCCTTATTCTTGTTTGTCTCTAAATAGAAACAAAAGGATGTTTCTAAAGGAAACAAATGGATTTAGGAGACTTATACTACCTGATTAATCAATTATCATTGGATAAAGTTTTCATAACATGAGGGGGAGAAATGGAATAGCTGGAAAAGAGAACACATGGAATGCATTATTACTATTAAGTATAGATCCTTGAATATTGAAGTATGAACTAAAAGTTCATCAAACTTTGCATTCATAAAATATTATAAAATATTTTCCAGATGAAATTACTGACCTAAATGAGAGTTACTAAATCTCTTATTCAAGCTCAAAAAGCTCTAATAAGTATAAATGACAGTGAGACATGCCCAAAGCATGAGAAACCATTCGGTTCCAAATATAAATATTATGGATAAAGTGGAGTATATAAATAAGATGATCAATTAAAGAGGCATGTACTCCGAAAGAGTGTTGAGGCATAACTAATTACAAAAACTCAGAGAGGTTCAAGTACCTAAAAAGCAATATAGATCTTAATAAGTTATGTCACAACTGGAAAAATGGAAATGAAAAGATAAAGACGTTGACAATAGTTTTGAAAATGGTATCACGTGATTGAATGGGGATCCTATATAAAAATATACCATAAGAAGTACACATAAAGATGATTAGCCAAAAGGAAAAGTAAAAATTGAAAAGGACACAATCAAAATATGATTATATTGTGACAGTTAAGTACCTACAGCCTGAACACTAGGAATATGATAGTATTATGAGATATGTGAATGTTTATGTTTTTATGTGAAAATAAAGATTTTCACAAAATCTGATGATGATGATGATGATAATGATAAGGTATATGATTTTGTGGTGGATACAACAATTTTGTATATATTATTAGTTTGGCAGTATATGAAAGAAAAATTATTTGTTTGTTAGATATTATTACATATAGCCTATCATATGGCTTACTAAATAGTGAAGTTTACGTAAGAATCTTTAAAGGATCCAAAATGTCAGAAGTATATCCAAATATGATTTTGCGCTTGCAATATATATATATATATATTGAATTTCATATTCTAGAAGCACCTTGTGTTTTATGAGAATATTTATATATCATGTTAATATTGTATTCGTTATGATTTTGCTAGTAAAATGTAGTTCTTGTTGGCACACAGTAGATAATGAAAATAAGATTTGGTGATTTTTAGAATAATTTTTTTTATTGTTTCCATAGTGAATAAGCTAAAGGTAGAATATATTGATATTACACATTTCAACAAAACATTTGATGACAATGCATCGTTCATAGTTTGGCGGCTAAAAAGAATATAAACTCGAAAAGATATTGGAAGTGCTGTCAAACCCCATTTAACACTTTGATATACATAGAGTATTGAGCTCTCTCTTTGGAATCTTCCAAAGTGTTTTTGTTGGTTATATTAGTCTAAAACAACATAATTACCAAAATGCCCTTAGGGACCTCATCCAGCCCCGACTTACCCAGTCTGACCGTACTTTTCCGAAAATTTTGACCCAGCCTATTTCTACACAGCTTTGCATGTAGAATCCATTTTTGACCTCAATTTTCACAAAATCACTGCAAAATAACAGTTTTACCCTTGACAGTCCTGGTTTAAGGTTGAGGGGTATTTTTGTAATTTTGCTTTCTAGGGCTTTCCTGAAAAAGTGTTCAACATCAACCCCACCTAATTTTCCCTTCTGAATACAATGGAATCATCATATTATTGAAAATCCAGCTCCTTCACCCTATTCTAGCTCTAGCCAAAACTTATGAAAGGAAAAGGGGGAATGTAATTTTTGGGTTTCAACCCTTAAAGCTTCCTCCTTTCCACTCCTAATCACTTGTTTAATCATTTAAATACTTAATACCCAAGATTTGAGGAAATTTGGGCAGCAAAACTCCTTAAGGTCAAAGCTTCCCAAATTTACAAACCAAAGCAAACAAACCACCAACCAACACCAAATCATCAATAACAACAACACATCAAAGATTTGAGGTTTGTGAGGTTACCTCTTGATTTCTTAGTTGCCCTTCCCTTGGCCAAACTTCCCCTTTCTTTTCCTTAGCATTTTGCTTGCTAAACATGTCAATCCATGGACAAGAGAATCTTAGAGAAGAAAATGCACAAGTTGGAAGCTAAATCACCAAGAAAAATCAAGACTTACGTTAAGATTTTCCTCCTCCTTCTCTCTAGAGTTATTAAGCTCTCTCTCTCTCTCTTCTCATTGTGTATGCTTGTTGTCCAAAATGAAATAGGAAAAGATGAAGTAATGCTTCATGAATATCCCCTATTTTCCCTTATTTATTATTATTCCAAAATTTGACTTTCATGACACCTTTAGTACTTGAAGCAAAACATAACTTCATTGCAATTGAACTAATCCTCTTCATCTTTGGTTAGCCCATAAAGTAAATTCCCAAGCCCAATAGAAAAGCAAAACATGTTGATGGTCATTTATCCCATAATTACAAGATTGCCATAACTTTTTTTCCCATTTCGGAATAATTGGTAATTCTGGCAAATTTTCTGACCAAACTTTGAAATATCATAACTTGATTTGTAGAACTTCAACTAGAGTGATTCCAAAGGCTATAGAACCCTTATTGAGTCCAGTTTCAAGGAAAAATATAGCCTTTAGCCAACTAGAAGTTCAAAATTCCCAAAATTTAAATCTTTGGACCCTATTCCAGAAAAAAGCTAGTTTTCCTAATTTGTGATCATCATTTGGTCGTCCAAAACTACATGACAAACTCATTGCCTCGTAGGAAATTTCACTGGTAGCATAATCACATTCTCTGAAATTCATCCTTCCATTTCATTAAATACCATAAATACTTACAAGGCATATTGGGGAATAAAATTTAGGGTGTTACAGTTCTCCCGCTCTTAAATAAATTTCATCCCTGAAATTTGCTGTATCGTATAATTTCATCTATACCTTGAGGAATCCCTTTTTTTCACTCAATCTATCTCTTTAATGTGCAGCCTAATGAGCCATGCAATACAACCATCATTATGGGCTTAACACGAATCTCGAATAACATCCGGCATTCATTATCACAATCAAAGTACAATGTAAACAACTGACATAGAAGATCGTATAGCTGAGGGTCTCTACCCCCAAATCCTTGGGCCACTACTCAGTACAATTCTAAATATATCTTCCAGCCTTAGGGACACACTGGTCCTTAAGGTCTTAGGGCCTATGGACACACTAATCTACTACAACATTACTGGTATAGAGGATCTTATAGCTTAGGGCCACTGCCTATACCATCTTGTATACAGGGTCTTATTGCCTTTGTCACTGTTCCATTTGCCATTATGATGCCCTGATACACTAGGGCTCATTTAAAATATTTGCATGCGTAATGCACTACTAACCACACAACTCGCGTTACTGTAAACCTCATAGGTTGCATTATTGTAAACGGTACAGTCACATAGATCACCATATTACCAATCATATAGCAGATGACATAAGTCACCTCACAATAGACAACACAGGTTACCACTCAGTAGACCACAAAGATTTGTTAGATACCATATGTTTTGATGATAACAAAGATTGGATCAATGATATGAAAGGATTTGATAACAAACAAATGAATTTGAACAAAGTGGAAAAGCATTACTTGAAGTAAGCACTGAAGTAATAAACAAATTTTGTGATTTCTTACTCGAGTGACTACTCGAGTAAGTGAAGCTGTTACTCGAGTAACCACTCGAGTAATCACAGAGAATTTCATCCAGAAAGGCACTGCCAAAATTTGGAAGATGTTTCTCGAGGGACCACTTGAGTAACCTGTAAAGTTATATAAACCATTACTAAAGTAGCCACTCAAGTAACATGATTTGCAAAGGCATCACTCGAGTAGCCACTCGAGTAATCAAGTAAAAAATCTTCCAGTAGCTCTCAGCCAAAAAATACAACAATTTACTCGAGTAGCCACTTGAGTAACCATCTGAGAAAAATGCATTACTCGAGGGAGTACTCAGTAATTTGCGGAGTTATTTGACCCATTACTCAAGGGATCACTCGAGTAACCAGGTAAGCAAACTCTCGACCAAGATTTGAATGACATTACTCGAGGAAAGTATCGAGTAATCTGCAAACTTATTTGAAATCCACTCGAGGGAGAACTCGAGTAACTTCTAAAGAAAATACATGGCCACTCGAGTAACCACTCGAGTAATCAGATTACCAGAGTAAGCACCCGAGTAACATGTGAAGGAAAGACATGGTCACTCGAGTAGCCACTCGAGTAATCAGGTATTTCTAAGGTTTGTAATGTATTGCACTCTATGTCTTACCCGAGTAATATCTTATAAAATACCAACTGCCATATTTTTGCTAGGGTTACTCGAGGGACTACTCGAGTAACAAACATGATCACTCGAGTAGCCACTCAAGTAAGGCAGTCTAGAAATTATGTTTTTAATCGAATGTTTATTAAATTCTGTTCTATATGATTAACTCTTCATTGTTAGATTCTAAGTTTTGATGATAACAAAAGGTAATTGTGTGCAAAGTATGTTTTTACAAATCTAAAGAATGATTGCAAATTTACCAAATACATATGGCAAAGTTAAGAGAAGTCAGCTGTCAGTTTTTACTGATACACTCGAGTAACAGAGCTAACACTCGAGCATAAACCTCTTTTACACTCAAGCGCATGCAAGTGTTGGACAAGAAGTGTTTGGCCGAGAGCAATTACTGTCAATTCTACTGATACACTCGAGCATTATAACCAACACTCGAGCATGAAGCTGTTTTGCACCCGAGCACTAGTGAGTGAGGGACTGCGAGTGTTTGGCCTAGAGTCATGCAGAATAGAGAAGCACAAGCATGTCTGAGTGAGAGTTCATATGCCCTAGTGATACATTAGCACTCGTGAGTGAGAAATCTAACTCTCTCAATTCTGATGCAAGTGCTGAAGATAAGAGTATATTATAGAAGAATATCTTCTCACTCGAGTAGAAGTATGTATGCTCGAGTGAGGGCCCACATCACCTGCAAGTGCAAAATCATACTTTTGCTAAAATGGTATGCGAGTGTTGTCTAGAGACGCGGCTCTTAGTGTAAAATACAAGGACACTTAAGTAAAAGGAGTTGTGTTCGAGTGAGGACCCACATCACTCGCAAGTGTGAAAATGCACTCTCTCAAAATCTGTGGAAGTGCAAGTGTTAAACTGAAGAAAAAGGAGAAAATATGGTATTGCACTCGAGTGAGCCCCCTCAGTGCTCGAGTGAGACTCTGCCAAAACTCGAAACGCACCAGTCTTACAGCGTTCAATCCAAATATGGTTTAATGATATTTATTCATATATTTTCACTTATTATTATTATATAACATCATTTAACATGCATTATAAGTGTGATACAGGAGTTTGAACGTTTGGATTAGAAAAACATAGAGGAAGTCAAACAACGGTAGAGAGCATCATTACGACCATCCAAGCACGTACCTACCGCCTTCAAAGATTTCAAATGTACGCATGCCGTTCCACAGTAACATGCCCTGCTCCACAATGATCATTATTCAAACAGGCAAAAAACAAATGTCTATAAATACAGAGTTCCAGAGATCATAAAAAAACAACGAAGTACAAGAATTCACACAAGCAAATTCATGAGTCTCTGTTATTCATATTTTCTCTATATTCATATCATTCTTCAGTGTTTATCATATTTGCTCTGTAAGAGAGTCTGTATACACTTCAAATTCTACTTTCATTTAATCTCAAGGTATTTGGACCTTGAGAGGGTAGATATCCCTACGAGAGAAGCAGTTGAGAGAATTCCTAGTAAAACTTTCTACTCATAAGACTTACAAGATATAAGTAGTAGAGAACGTTGCTGCTCGTAAGACTTACAATGGTGTAAGTAGGAGAGAATATTGTTGCTCATAAGACTTGTATACTTAAGCAAGTGGGAAAGGTCATAGGTTGTTTTTCTGCACGTAAGACTTATCGTAAGGGGGAGAGAAAATTCTTAGTGTTAGAATATTTCTGCTCATAGTCCATTCAAGGACGGTGGTTGTTTTGTGGCATTATGAGAGCCCATTGAATCTTGGAAGCATAATTAAAATCTTAGTAGGTCTTGATCTCTGAGGACTGGACGTAGGCCTGGTTTTTGGGCCGAACTAGTATAACTCTCTGTGTACTAATCCTCTTAACTCTACTCTATCTACAACTATTGTCATATCACCACATCAAACGAAATATTTATCACATCACCCAATTCACCCCCCTCTTGGGTGAAGCTTGCCTCTTTCATTCATTGCACTGGTATCTAAGTACATTTGCAGAGAAACAATGAAAAATCATGCCAGAAGTAACAAGTCAAATAAAAGTCCAAACGTTCACCTACCGCTACCTACTACAAACGGATAGTTTTCAAATTCAAAGAATAGTCAACCGTTGCTGTGTGACTCTAACGGACATGTTTGAATTGCTTCCAACGGACACTACAAATCATCTATATATATAGAGCATTCAAAGAAAAGAAAACAAGACATAAGAACTGAGAATACACTGATCAACACACTCTTAGTGCTTTGTTTTCTTATACTCATTCATTGTACTTCAGTGATTATATATTTGCTCTGTGAGAGAGTTTTTCATTACAAACTTAATATTTGTTATTGAGATAACTTAAGGTTGTGGAACCTTGAGTTGGGGATTTGATTACAAAGTATAAGGGGGATCGAGTGTCCAGGTAAAGGAACTTGCTGTGTACTGAGGTGCCAAGAACCCACTGAATCTTGGAGAATCTAGTGAAACCCTCAGAGACGCTATAAGGGCTGGACGTAGGTCAAAGTGGTTGTGGCTGAACCAATATAACACTCGGTGTACACTTCAGTGATATTTCTCTTTGCTCTCAATTGTTTTAAATATTCAGTTAATTTACTTATACACAACGAAATTTCTGGTATCACCGAATTCACCCCCCTTTTGGGTGAAACGCTTGTACTAACATTTTGTATCAGAACGTAGGTCTTCTTGTTAAGGTTTAACAGCCTAAGAAGGATCCAATGGCAAGCATGGGTGAAGGCACTCTTCCCGACGGAGCTTCTATCACAAGACCTCTGGGTTTCAATGGCGAATACTTCTCATTCTGGAAAGCAAAGTTCATAGTCTTCGTAATGGCTACTAAATAAGGGCTATAGGATGTGATTGAGAGTGGAAACTACAAACCTGAAAAGATTGTAGATTCTCAAAGAGTTCCCAGATCCCAACAGAATATGATGAGAATGACAAGAAACTTATTACACTCAATAACAAAGCAATTCTGATGATTTAAAGTGCCTTAAGTCAAAATGAGTACTTCATAATCTGTACACTTCCAATAGCTAAAGAAATGTGGGAAGCCTTGGAAATAGCCCATAAAGGAACTTCGGGAATAAAAGAAAACCGGATCAATACTCTGGTTACTGAGTTTGATTTACTTCGAATGAAATCAGGTGAGTCGATAGCTAAATTTGAACTTAGATTTACTCACCTTGTTAATCAGCTTGCAATACTTGGAAAAGTTTATGATCAACATACCCAAGTACGAAAGATTTTAAATATTCTTTCTAAAGATTGGGAGGCAAAAGTTATTGCAATTGAGGAAGCAAAAGGTGAATCAATGCGATCGGTTGCTTCTCTATTCAGAAGTCTTTCTGAATATGAAAGTAAGTTAAAGTTGAAATGAGAACTAGATGATATTGGTGATAAGAAGAAAAGAGGTATAGCATTGAAAGCAAAAGAAGAAGAACAAGATGAAGATGAAGAGCTTGACAATGACGAAATGGGGCTAATCATAAAATGATTCAGAAAGTTTTACAAGAAAGGCCAAGGATTCAAAAACTTTCAGAAAGGAGGAACAAGCAATAAAGAACACATCATTTACTATGAATGTGGAAAGCCAGGACATTTCAAATCAGAATGTCAAGAACTGATTCAAAAGAATAAAGAGAAAAGGAAAGGCAAATTCTACAACAAGAAAGCCTTTGTATCTGCCATATGGGGAGATAGTTCTTCTGACGAAGAAAGTGATGAAGAAGAAGTAGCCAATATCTGTGTAGTTGCTCAAGAGGAAACAGAGAAGAGGTAACTGATTCTGATCCTACCTATAATGAATTACTTTCCGAATATAATTCTTTACATTCTGAATTCATCAAAGTAGTTAAAGAACTAGTTGTTTTCAAAAAGAAAAACAAAGTTCTTGAAGTAGAACTTAAAGAGAATTTTGAAAAGGATTGTGAAAACTGTACTTCTTTGAAAAAGAAAAACACTGATCTTACTAAATCTCTTGAAAAATTCACTAAAGGAAGTGAAATACTAAATGTAATTTTAAAATCTCAATGATTTATGAATGATCGATCTGGGATTAGATATGATCCAAAATTAGACAGAAGGAAAGGAAGAAAGAAAGCTGGAGGTAAATCATACTTGAATTATTTTCAGCATTCTATGCATACATTGGATCCTTTTGCACATTATAATTATTGTGATAGAAAAGGTCATTATACTTCATCATGCATTTATAAGAAGAAAGGAAATATAGGAACCTACATATGGGTACCTAAAGGTTTATATGTTCTGAAAAAATTTTGTACTAACCAAAAAGGATCCAAAAAGATGTGGGTACCTAAGACTTAATCGTATTTGATTGCAGATATGTAAAAAAAGCATCCAAAAACAACAAGTGGTGCATTGACAGTGGATGCTCTAGACATATGACCGGTGATTTTGAAAGTTTTGCCATATTGCAACCTAAGGAAGGTGAAAAGGTAAAATTTGGAGGAATCAATCCGGAAAAATAGCAGGAATTGGTGAAATAAAAAACGACAAAGGAATACAAGTCAAAGATGGATATTACATTGAAGGCTTATGTCATAATTTGCTGAGCGTAAGTTAAAGTGCAAATAGAGACAACTGGATAATATTTGATTCAGAAGAATGTCTGATTATCAACAAGAAAGACTTACAACTTGATAAGAAAAATATCAAGGCAAAGCTCAGAGCAAAAAGGGAAGGTAACTGTTATACACTTGATATCAATAGAAATAACTCTGAAATTATTTTCTGAGTAATACCGATGAAAGTTGGTTATGGCATAAGAGACTAGCTCATGTCAATATGCATCAACTAGGCAAACTACTCAAAAAGGATTTAGTTCTTAGATTACCCAAAGTAATTTTTAAAAATGATTTGATTTGTGATGCATGTCAAAAGGGTAAACAAACTAAATCATCTTTCAAATTGAAAAATGAAATTACAACAAATCGACCACTTCAATTGATACATATGGATTTAGTTGGTCTAGCAAGAGTTAAAAGCCTTGGTGGCAACTTATATTTATTGGTTATTGTTGATGATTTCTCTAGATTTACATGGACTATTTTTCTCTCATCAAAGCATGAAACCTCTGCAGAATTCATTGTTTTTGCCAAGAAAGTGCAAAATAAGAAAGGTATGTCCATTGCAGGTATCAGGACAGATCATGATGGAGAATTTGAAAATCAAGCCTTTGAAGAATATTGTGATACTAATGGCATTGATCATAATTTCTCTGCTCTAAGGACACCACAACAAAACGGAGTCGTGGAACGTAAGAATAGAGTGCTCACTGAAATGGCTAGAGCAATGCTGAATGAAAAGAACGTGTCTCAAGTTTTCTAGGCCGATGTAATGAGCACAGCATGTTATATTTCAAATAGGGCTTACATTAGAACAAAACTTGGAAAGACACCATACGAGCTATACAAAGGAAGGAAGATGAATCTTGCTCATTTACACATCTTCGGTTGTAAGTGTTTCATTCATAACAATGGTAAAGATAACTTAGGAAAATTTGATTCTAGAACAGATGAAGGAATTTTCCTAAGATATTCTAATCAAAATAAAGCATACAGAATTTTTAATAAACGAACATGTGTTGTTGAAGAATCAATTCACGTTGTATTTGATGAATTTGAATCCTCTGACAAAACCATTGATGATGAGCAGGAAGTTGTTTTAAATCAAGCAAATGGTCAATCTATTTCTAAATCACTTATTCCAGAAGTTGATTAAACCAAAGAAGAAGATCAGTCACTAGGACAACCTAAAGCCTGGAAATACAATAGGAGTCATCCCCTAGATCAAGTCATAGGAGATGTGAATGAAGGAGTCAAAATTAGAAATAGAATTTTCAATGAAGTTAGTTTTTCTGCAATCATTTCTGAGATTGAACCTTCTAATATTGACGAAGCCCTATCAGACAATGATTGGGTTATAGCATTGCAAGAAGAACTAAACCAATTTGAAAGAAATCAAGTTTGAGATTTGGTACCCCGACCTAAGGATCATCCGATCATAGGCACTAAATGGGTATTCAAGAACAAACTTGATGAATCTACGATTATTGTCAGAAATAATGCAAGATTGGTGGCAAAATGCTATAATCAGGAAGAAGGAATTGATTTTGAGGAAATGTATGCTCCAGTGGCTAGATTGGAAGCTATACGAGTACTCTTAGCCTTTGCATGCATCAAAGGATTCAAACTCTATCAAATGGATGTAAAGAGTTTATTTTTAAATGGCTACATCATGAAAGAAGTATATGTAGATCAACCTTCAGGTTTCAAAGATGTAACCAAACCTGACCATGTTTTCAAACTCAAAAATGCTTTGTACGGTTTAAAACAAGCTCCTAGAGCATGGTATGAAAGGCTCAGTAAATTTCTTATTGGTCAAGGTATTGTAAGAGGAAAAGTTGATACAACACTTTTTACAAAATGAAAACATGATGATATATTAATTGTGCAAATATATGTTGATGATATAGTTTTCGGTGCTACTAATGAAACTATGTGCAACTAATTTTCTGAGATAATGCAGGAGGAGTTTGAGATGTCAATGATGGGAGAATTGAATTTCTTTCTTGATTTGCAAATCAAACAAAGAAAGAATGGAATTTTCATATCTCAAATGAAATATTTGAAAGTGCTATTGAAGAAGTATGGATTGTATGAAGCAAATGGAACAGATACACCCATGAGCTCAACCACATTGCTTGATGCGGATGTCAAGGGAAAAGATTACAATATCACAAAATATAGAGGAATGATTGGATCATTACTCTATCTCACTGCAAGTAGGCCTGATATTCAATTCAATATGGGCATATATGCAAGATATCAATCAGCACCAAAAGTGTCACATGCTGAAATCGTCAAACGTATATTCCGATATCTTGCTGACATGGCAGAATTAGGTCTCTGGTATCCCAAAACAAGAAGTAAATATCTAGTTGTATACTCAGACTCTGATCATAGAGGATACAAGACGGACAGAACGAGTGTGAGTGGATAAGACCAGTTTCTTGGAGGTTCACTTGTATCATGGTTTAGCAAGAAATAAACTACAGTGTCTCTGTTATTAACGGAAGCTGAGTATGTTGCAGTATCAAGTTGTTGTGCACAAGTAATATGGCTAAAGCAACAACTCCAGGATCTTGGTATTTATTTGAAAGAAACACCAATATACTGTGACAATACTAGCACGATAAGCTTGGCAAAGAATCCTATTCAATATTCCATAACCAAGCATATTGATGTTAGACTTCACTGCATCAGAGATCATGTCCAAAAGAAAGATGTCAAAGTAATATTCATTCCAACTCATCTTCAACTAGCATATATCTTCACAAAACCTCTTGCAAAAGATCAATTTTTGTACATTAGACGAGAATTGGGAATGGTAAATCCCAATGAATTGTAAGTTATTTAGTGTTTACAAAATGTTAGATGATGTTATTGATTGATGTTTTGATGATTACTAACTTAAGTATCGGAGTTTCTAGTAATTTGTTTTGTAGGATCATAATATTCTGTTTTGGAATATGTAAAGCAGAGTTAACAGAGGACAACATTATTGGATAGACAACTTCAAGTAATGAGCATTACTGGAGTGACACCTTGAAGTAATGAATGTATTACTCAAGTAGCTACTCAAGTAATGAACTTGGAAATGTGCCAGTGAAGCATTAATTTCAAATAAAACAGCATAACGGTTAGAAATGAACAGTCAGAAGGTGAAGAGACAGATTACCCGAGGGAGGCCTCGAGTGAACTTCAACATTACTCGAGTAAGGCCTCGAGTGAACCTGGGTGCAGATCTCAAATCAGCTGAGTTTCAGTTCAAATCTATTCTAAAGAGTCATCAAATGATCGAGGGAATATACATGGATAATTACAATATTATTCATGCCAGGTACGCTCTCAAATTTGCTGTATTTTAAAATTTTTGGTATGATTACTCGAGTAGCTACCCGAGTGATGATGATGATCACTCGAGTAAGCCGTTCAAGTGGTGTCAGGCTCTAGGTTATTTCAGTCGATACTCGGTCATTTCTCACAAAATCTGATTCTCCTAGTGCTCTCACAAAAACTTTTCAAAATCTTTTTCTCTTCCCATAACCGTCAAAACCCAGTGATTTACGCTTACAAAAACCTCTTAGATTGCACTGAATCGTCTGCCCTAAACTCGCGACGCCCGTCTCTGTTTTTCCAGAAATATTCGATTTTCTCAAATCACAATGGTGAGGACAAAATCTCCCAATCTTAGCACTCCTTTTGAGTCTTCTGAACCATAAAATCTCCCAATCTTAGCACCCTTTGATTCACATTCCTCTCCTCCTACCAAGAAAAGGAAAATTTCTCCTAAACCTAAGACCAAAGCCAAACCGCAAACCAAGCCAAAGGTGAAAGGGGTTGTAATTAAGGATCCCATTGCCACAAGAGCTCAATCCAAGAAGAGTTTACCTCCTGGAAAAGGCAAAACAACAAAAGAGCCATCTCCTCCTTCTTCTGATTCATCCGACACACTAAACTTTTCTCCTAAGCCTCTGAAAAAGCCTAAGGTTAATGAGAAGCTTACCAAAGTCATGGTAGGTATGCTTGAAGAAGCTTTCCAATCTAAGGAAGCAAAGAAAGGGCAATCTTCAAAGCAAATAGAAGAGATGGATGAAGAAATCACATTTCCTCCAAAGGGATTCAACGTAAGCAAGCTTGAGGAATCTCAGAAGTACCTGAGTCATTTTACAAGAAGAACTGTGTGCAAGATGCACTACATTGACTACAAGGTGCTTAAAGAGGTATTGAAATTCGATCTGAGTCCCTACCTTGATTCTTATATGCCCTAGCTATCTGTTAAACTCCTATTTTGCACCAAAGTTATGAGGCATTTTTATTGTAACCTTGAACCTATTAATGATCCCGTTAGGAAGTCTGTGGAGGAAGAAATGACTTCTAAGGTTAGAGGATAGAGAATTCTAATCTTACCGTCCAGAATCAATACCTGGTTAGGAATAGAGAACCCTCCTTGATTCAAACCAGATATTCTCTATCCTAAGACCTGGTGAGATAGTGGGACCTCTCAATTTCAATCTGAGTAATATGAGTGATTTTCATAGAGTCTTATGGTATATCTATTCTAGAGCCATGGTGAACAAATCCAATAACTTCACTCGTTTCATTGAGAGGGACTTCAGGAAATTCACCTCATTGATTCTCAAAGAGCAAAAGGACTTGGGAGAGTATATCTTCAATGAGATCAAGAGGTATAAGTATGAAGGAAAACCAACTACTCTAATGCCTTATCCTCAACTTATTTCCTTGTTTCTCAAGAAGAATAAGATTTGGTACTAGGAGAGTATGGAGCCAATTGAGCGGATAGCACCAGTAGGGAGGAATCAAATTGGAAAGTTGAATATTGAGATTCCTCTGAAGACTCCTCTAGAAGCAAGTCCCAAGAAAAAAAAGAAGACTGACACAACAACTAGTCGAATGGATGACACACAATCTTCTGCTCTAGCCAATACATCTTCTCCATCCTTCTTTGATGCCGCAATACAAACTTTCATGGAGAACATTCTGAAGAGTTTTCATATTGACATTGCGAATACCAATACGGAGTTGGTAACCCATATGAATGAGAAGATAGGACAACTTGTAGAGAGGATGGATAAGAGGCATGAAGAGTTATTAGCTAAACAGGGTAGCCAGGGTGAGCTTCTGAGATCCATTATTTCCAGACTTGATGCTATAGTACCTGGCTTCTCTATTCCTGGTCCTTCTGATATTCCTGAGCCCATACCTATACCTATCCCTGAACCTGGACCCTCTATACCTACTGAGCATAGACCCTATGAGAGTAGACCCAGCAATGTCTTGTTCTCTATGCCTGACCCTGACACATCCAAGCCAATCCACATCACTATTGATGATCCACCTTAACCTGTTCAGCCAGAGCCCATACCTACTCCCATTGCATCACCTACACGCACTGAGGAGGTGCTTGAGTCTTCACCGGTTGCTCAGAGGAAGTAGAAATTACTTCTCTGGTTCCTTACCCATCATCACCAGTGAATCCTCCAAAGGATTTTCAGACACCGCCAGTGAACCTTCCTGACCCTAAACCATCATCTTCAGATCCTTTAGGTTCGATGGTTCATATGAATCATTGGCATTTCCAGTCACTCCTATCTCAGCAACTAAGCCACCTACTCCTCCTCATGATTGATTCCACCTTTGTGATGAAGACAAAAAGGGGAAGAAGAGCCTGAGTGATTTTGTGATGAATGGTTGAGTTAATGTATTGGGATTTGGGTGTACGGGGCTTTTGGGCGCTTTTAAGTTTGATTATGTATTGAATTCTTCAATATGCAATCTATTTCTTTATGAACTTAAAGTTAAATTTCATTGAAATTAAATTGCATTTTGTGACTAATGTGTTTTCGATTGTGTATGCAAGGTAAACAAGTAAATATAAGAACAAAAAAACCTTGAAAAGATCTTTAACAAGCTATTTCAAAAGAACTTTCAAGTTTAAATTGAACAAAAGATTTCATATGAAAAGTATTTGAGAAGCATATTCTTGAAAACTCAATTTCAAAAACTTTGTTCAAAATCACCAAGTTTTGTCATCATCAAAAAGGGGGAGAATGTTAGATCCTATATGTTTTGATGATAACAAAGATTGGATTAATGATATGAAAGGATTTGATAACATACAAATGAATTTGAACAAAGTGGCAAAGCATTACTTGAACTAAGCACTGGAGTAATGAACAAATTTTGTGATTGCTTACTCGAGTGACTACTCGAGTAAATGAAGTTATTACTCGAGTAATCACAGAGAGTTTAATCCAGAAAGGCACTGCCAAACTTTGGAAGATGTTACTCGGGGGACCACTCGAGTAACCTGTAAAGTTATATAGACTATTACTAAAGTAGTCACTCGAGTAACATGATTTACAAAGGCATCACTTGAGTAGCTACTCGAGTAATCAAGTAAAAAATCTTCCAGTAGCTCTCAGCCAAGAAATACAACAATTTACTCGATAGCCACTTGAGTAACCATGTGAGAAAAAGGCATTACTCGAGGGAGCACTCCAGTAATCTGCGGAGTTATTTGACCCACTACTCAAGAGATCACTCGAGTAACCAGGTAATCAAACTCTCGACCAAGATTTGAATGACATTACTCAAGGGAAGAATCGAGTAATCTGCAAACTTATTTGAAATCCACTCAGGGGAGAACTCGAGTAACTTCTAAAGAAAATACATGGCCACTCGAGTAACCACTCGAGTAATCAGATTACCAAAGTAAGCACCCGAGTAACTTGTGAAGGAAAGACATAGCCACTCGAGTAGCCACTCGAGTAATAAGGTATTTCCAAGGTTTGTAATGTATTGCACTCCATGTCTTACCCGAGTAATATCTTATGAAATACCCACTGCCATATTTTTGCTAGGGTTACTCGAGGGACTACTCGAGTAACAAACATGATCACTCGAGTAGCCACTCGAGTAAGGAAGTCCAGAAATTATGTTTTTAATCAAATGTTTATTAAATTCTGTTCTATATGATTAACTCTTCATTGTACTGGTATCTAAGTACATTTGCAGAGAAATAATGAAAGATCATGCCAAAAGTAAAAAGTCAAATAAAAGTCCAAACGTTCACCTACCGCTACCTACCGCAAACGGATAGTTTTCAAATTCAAAGAATAGTCAACCGTTGCTGTGTGACTCTAACGAACATGTTTGAATTGCTTCCAACAGACACTACAAATCATCTATATATATGGAGCATTCAAAGAAAAGAAAACAAGACACAAGAACTGCGAATACACTGATCAACACACTCTTAGTGCTTTGTTTTCTTATACTCATTAATTGTACTTCAGTGATTATATATTTGCTCTGTGAGAGAGTTTTTCATTACAAACTTAATATTTGTTATTGAGATAACTGAAAGTTATGGAACCTTGAGTTGGGGATTTGATTACAACGTGTAAGGGGAAGCGAGTGTCCAGGTGAAGGAACTTCTGTGTACTGAGGTGCCAAGAACCCACTGAATCTTGGAGAAATAGTGAAACTCTTAGAGGCGCTCTGAGGACTGGACGTAGGTCAAAGTGGTTGTGGCCAAACCAGTATAACTCCCAATGTACACTTCAGTGATATTTATCTTTGCTCTCAACTATTTTAAATATTCAATTAATTTACTTATACGCAACGAAATTTCTGATATCACCCAATTCACCCCCACCTTAGGTGAAATGCTTGCACTAACAAGATTATCACACGGTAGACCACACAGGATATCATATAGCATACCACATAGGTGATCACATGGTAGACCATACAGGTAATTACATAGCACATCACATAGGTTACCACATAGCGACCATACAAGTCATCACACAACAGACCACATAGGTTATCATACAGCAGACTATACAGGTCATCACACAGGTTATCACACAGTAGACCACACAGATCATCACATGGTAGGCCACACAAGTCATACTGTGATATGAAGTGTTAGTACGACTAACTACCTTTCCAGCAACCTTTGAAAGTTACTCTCAAATACACCATCCCACCTATATGGTTTATTCACTTTTAAGAGGTTTAACTATGTCAAAATGATTCAAAAAGAGTTCTATAGAAACCTCCTATAACACTTAACTAAACAATAAAACTGCATACCTCAGTGATAGTTCTTGGCCTCTTTCAGCTCAATATTGATTTCACTTTATTAGGATTGTTGGGTTCCGTTCTGTGAGAAATCACCACTCAGTAAATTAATTTCTAAAAACTAACGCTTATTTATGACTCCCAACACCCTCATAGGTCCTCATCATATTCTTCTCTACTCCTTGAGTAGATCAGAATATTGACACTAAGATAATAGGAAATTTATTTGCCATAGGTATATTTTCAGTTGCTATCTTAGCTTTGCCTATACTGAAGAAAACAAAGTACCTTTATGTAACACTTCTTAACTTAGGTCATTAAGAGATAACTTAAATCACTTGCTGAGTAGGTTATGTGATTCTCTTATTTCCACTCTGTGACAACACATGATTTGATGTTAACCATTTAACTCCTATTACCACTTTGAGTTTATGGAGCTGTTCATAGAGTAAATCTATCACAGGATTTTATCTCTTACACTTTTATTGCTTGCATAACATAATCGCCAAGTTAGGTCATGCCTTAGGTAATCTTAGGTAACTTCTTTTCCTTCTTATGAGTCATGTCGAATGCTCTGCCCTAACTTTTAGGTCAAGGCTTTATTAACTGTTATGGGCAATCTTTAGCAATATGACCCAACTTCCGGCAGTTGAACACATTCACTGCCCAATTGTGCAAGATTCACCATCATTTTGCTTACGTGGTTATCAACCTGGTATGGTCTTTTATTATTCAAATCAGAGGGAATTTCTTGATTATTGCATTTCTGGGAAGAATTCCCCTACCTAATACACCCTTACTGGGAACACTTCTATCAGAATACAAGTTCAACAAGTTCTTCTCAACAACACGGCATTCTTCTAACTCCTGGTTGAATTCTGTGTAACGTCTTGAAACCAGTTTTTCTTTCATCTTTGGCTTCAGCCTCTTAATCATCATGTCAACACTCCATTCTTCATCATCCCAACATTTTAGGTATGCTGAATATCAAGACAATCGAATGTACCAATCTAGATAATCATCAAAGCTCTCCCGATCTTGTTGTTAGATGCTAAGGAATTCCTTCTTTCTTTCATACTTGATAGAAGGGGGAAATTATTTCTCATTGAACTTCTTTTGGAATAATTTCCATGTCATCAAAATATTCCTCCCCTACAGAATAAGTTCGGTGTTCTTCCACCACCTGTCTGTATCACCCTCTAGCTTGTAAATGGCTAACAGAACTTTGATTTCATCTGTACACAGTAGAATATTGAAGATCTTTTCTAGGCATGACAGCCATTCTTTAGCTATTTACATATCAAACTTCCCCAGGAAGACAGGAGGTTACTACTTACCAAACACTCCTACCTAAGTCTGTATGTTCGCCTCAGGATCAGACAAAATATCCTCCAGGTGGGGTTCTTCTTCTTCTTCACCTCGACCATTTACCAAATCCTCTAGGTGATCTTACCTCTGATGCACTTCTCTCAACTTTTCCCATATTTCATTCATGGTTGCCTGCTGTTGGGTCAATATACCCAGAATCTACTGGTGGATTGGGTCCAGTCTAGCCCTTAGATCTTCCTTATTACTAACATCCCGACCCTTAATTCTTCCTCTTCCTCGGCCTCTATCACCTCTTCTAAGTTGTGCTATCTCTGTAATTCACTCTATATGAAAATAATGAAGAAATAAATTTTCATATAAAAGTAAGGGAATTTTTCATCATTTCATAATAATTCGGGTATACAAATCTGTTAAATATAATATTCATTGGATATTTACAGTAGTTACAGAAAGCTAGAAACATCACACCAGCTATGAACTACTATATATCACATGTTTGTCCTTTTTACACTACACAACATAATTTATATATAGCTTCCTAGGGAGCCACCCATCCTAGGATTACCTTGGGGTGGTATGCTTAACTTTCTATATATCCACCCAAAATACCGACATCGGCTCTATCCGCTTCCATCCGTCAATTCCCTATAACTGCCCTAGCTTCAAAAGACATGCCGGCTACTTTTAGTCACCCAAAATATTGGGTATAGATCCTTTACATGCTATTGTATATGTACTTCACTATGTATGGATTCATGTAATCCCTAAAATTGATAAAATGATCATTCGGGCCCTGCTTGACTATATCATTGTTCTTCTTGGGCCAAAATTCTGTATCTAGAAAACAATAAATAATCATATAAATCTTGATCCTGTCTGTATATTCCAATAGTAGTGAAACTTGCTTCAAGTAAAGTGAATCCATATAATCTATGTATGCCAGGTATTGGGCTATAGTATTTCTATACTTCTCGAAAGCTCATAAGTAGCTATGCCAAGCATATTTCTACAACCTCAGCTTTGGCTACAGGTTATGCTTCACATGCACCAATCTGGCTTTGGAGAGAGTACCAACATAAAACTCAGATTCAGACTCATCAGTAAGCAGCCGCTTAGAATCTCTCATCCCCTTTCAAGATACTGATTTAGGTCTCAACTGAGGCCCATACACTGCTCCGACCCAAACTTCCTCCTAGGTGTCCTCATCTCTATAGACGTTGCTCCTTAGAAATACTCTAACCCATAGTACCCTGGTTCCCTAACATTGTTGACTTACCTCACTACGACCGTTCTCCTCTCATTGTTGCCATCAACCTATAAATAAGACCATATCAGTATACTATTCTGATAATGCTAGAACCGCTTTAAGCTCTAATACCAAAAGTGTTAAAACCCATTTAACATTTTGATATACACAGAGTATTGAGCACTGAGTTCTGTAAGGCATACAAAAACAACGGTAACATACTAATATTAAGTACATGTTTTGTAACCCCCTTCATGATTAAGGCCGAGATTAGTTCGTAAAAACGTAATTAATGTGGAATTAGAGACCGTAATGGATTTTGGGACTTAAATAAAGTCAATCTTCCCAAAATCATGGCTTACAAAAACTTTTACAAAATTTGTTCATGACGGTCTCATATTCACATTTCAATACTAAATGGCCTGTACAAGTTGATTTCATTCACAAATATCAGAGTATAAACAAATTCCCGACACACTCGGGTTCCATTCATTAAATAAGGGATTTACAAAGGCACAAAGCCCACAATTCATTACCCTTAACTTGGGGATTACACAAATCTACACTACCAATCCCAATATACACAATTGTTTCCCAAAAATATCCAAAAGATATACATGATAACCAATAACCCAAAATATAAATCTAAATCAGAGCTCTATCCGCTCTTCGTCGCCCGCTTTCCCTTTGATCCTTCTGCCCTGTCTAAAACATGGTTTTTGGGAGAGTGAGATTCTAAGGAATCCCCGTAGTAACAAATCAATCATATAATGTACAATAATAATGCATGTAAGCAAATCATTAACCACAACAAGCAACTACAACGGCAGTTACAACGGCAATGGTTAGTATGACACATGTCATTCCTTACGATTGCTCACGCTGAATTGTTCACGTTGCTTTGCATCACAGTAATCCACACAATACATTTCACCACAGCTGGGATTCATATAATGCATTTCATACACAAGCCATACAGGCCAGATACACACAGCCCACGGCTGGATTCACAAACGCCGCCCCACGGGTCGGATTCACAATATCCATGTCGATTATGACGGCAGTTCAACGGCCGACCTAGAGATGACCACCGTCAATCCCTACACGGCTCACGCTGACCTGCTAACGCCGTAATAGACCATGGCATACATTTCACAAATTCAACGATAAGTTATGCATGCCAAAACATCATACATAATGTGAGAGAAGAGTCACTACCTTGATCCTTCCGGGCGTGTCCTAGCACCGGTCTCTCCCGAGGAAGGCAAATGTCGTATCCTAGAATCATGATTAGGGATGAAGAGTTACATTCTATTCCAAGACTTAATTAACTTGAAACACTTAATTTTGGTTATCATAATTGACCCTTAAGAGGCCACAAATGCCTCTAATAAAAGCCCTAAAAGATTGGGAAACAATAGGTTAAACATCTCCTTTCGAAAACTCAAAGTGCTAGAACACAGGGGTGGGCCGCGGCCAGCCCTTCCTTGGGCTGCGGCCCAAATATGGTCAGAAGGCCGTGGGCCACGGCCTGCCACCCATGGACTCTGGCCCGAATCAGGCCAGAAGGTCTTAGGCCGCGGCCAGCCACTCCTGGGCCGCGGCCAAGAAATTTCCTGACTCTTGGCTGAACTTCGAAAAACCATAACTAATTCTAGAAAAATCGAAACGAGGTGATTCTAAAGCCAAATGAAAGGTATATAAGTCCTCTTTCAAGGAAAAATATATCCCATCACTGGAAATCACTACACAAATACAGAATCACCAAAAACTAAACACTACTCCAAAACAGAGTTCTGTTTCAATCCCAAACTTTGGACAACCATATCTCTCAGAATAATAAACGAAAAGACACAAAATATATGTCCATTTTGAAGCTTGGGATGTGAACTTTAAGACTGAAAAGTTTCATTATTTTCCAATACCATTTGGTCAATCAAAACGCTCGTCCAAACTTACTACACAAAACAGAGCTCAAACCAGACAACTTTCCAACTTTCCCCAAGTGATTCAAATGAACCCAAAATCAATAACCAAGCTCATTCCCACACAAAATCACTCAAGGAATCCAATGGGAATGTCAAAATCACCAAAATCCTATTCCATTATCATGCTTTGGTTTTGGGTAACATTAAACACTAAAATCTCAAATTCTCCAAACTTAACAATTTCGAACCCAAACAATTCTATCTATCCAAAATGCATTCCAAACATACAAATTCCATACCAAACATATACCAAACTCTCAATGGCCCTCATTTTCGAAAATGAGCCCAAAATTCCAAAAAATTAAAACTATTTCAAATGGTATGAAACTTAGATAGATAGATAGGTCTCACTCACCTTATCAACTTCTCCAAAGAGAGTTCTTGATTCACCACTTCTCAAATTTTCGTGTGGCCACAAATCACAACCAATGGACAAGCTACAACCATAGAAATGTTGCTCTTAACTCAAGGATCAACTTTAATGAAGGGAGTTTGAGCAAAGGAAGGCATTTACTTACCCAAAGATCAAGCTTTCTTCTTTCCCTTGCCTTCAACAATGGTGAACGAGAGAGAGAAAGCAAGGATGAGAGAGATGAGATGGAGTGTGAGGAAGAAGAAACAATAATACTCTCCCCATACCTCCAGCCGAAAGAGAGAGAAGAGAGGAGAGAAAAATATAATATTTTTATCCCACTTGTCTTACACACACATGCACTCTCTCTCCCATACTCTCTTTGCCACATGTCAAATTGCTATTGGTTCTCACCAAATAAGTCACCAATTAACTTATCTAATTTCTCCATTAGCCATTTTAATCACACATCTCATTTTCTCTTAGTTAGTAATTAATTTCTCCATTAATTACCACTTATGGCCAATATTTCCATTATTCCAATTTTTTCAGTAATTATGACATATTAATTTAAGATTGCCATAAAACACATAATAATTCCAATTAAATTCATAATTATCCATAATAATCATGATTAACCCATAATCAAAAATTGGGATATTACATGTTTACATACAAGAGTCTCCCCATAGGGTTTGGTCGAATATATACAAATTGTCCAAGATATTAAAATTAAACTAATATAACCAAGGCTCCTTTCTTGAAGTCCATTTGAGTTACTAGCTTCTTTTGGAATGTTTATTTATTTGAAAAAGGGTGAGATTCAAATAAATATCCGAATCAACATAAAATCAATCATATAAACTGTGAAAATTTAATATGTAATATACCATATAATGTGAAATGAAAATTCATACTATGTCATGTGTGTGCACAATGCTCAGGGGCAAATGATTGTTTGGATCCTCCACTTGTCCGTGCACCTTAGTTGAGTCCTAGACTACAGCTAGGTAATGTGCCCCTAGGTACCGTGTTCATATCCCAAAATACAGCAACATACAACATATCAACATTCACATAGTGTATGAGAGATAAAGTTACTACCTTGTGTCCCTTTTTGCTAACAGAAATAGTTCCTCAATCTATGTGCAAAAGCTTGAGCTCCTAACTTGGTCCTAATATTCCAAATGTACAAGAATTAAGTTAAAACTCATTCGTGTATCACTTTAAAGTCTTCCAAAGTGTTTTTGTTGGTTATATTAGCCTAAAACAACATAATTACCAAAATGCCTCTGGGACCCAGTCCGACCGTATTTTTTTAAAAATTTTGAGCGAGGCTATTCCTACACAATTTTGCATGTAGAATTCATTTTTTACCTGAGTTTTCATAAAATCACAGGCAAATGATAGTTTTGCCCTTGACAGCCCCAGTTTAGGGTTTTAGGAGTATTTTCGTAATTTTCCTTTCTAGGGCTTTTCTTAAAAAGTGTTCAACATCAACCCCACCTAAGTTTCCCTCTTGAACACAATGGAATCATAAGATTATTGAAAATCTAGCTCCTTCACCCTGTTCTAGCTCTAGCCGAAACTTATGAAAGGAAAAGGGAAAATGCAATGTTTGTGTTCCAACCCTTAAAGCTTCCTCCTTTTCACTCCTAACCACTTCATTAATCATTTAAACACTTAATACCCAAGATTTGAGGAAATTTGGGACCCAAAACCCGTTAGGGTTAACACTTCTCAAATTTACAAACCAAAGCAAACAAACCACCAATCAACATAAAATAATCATCAACAACAACACACATCAATGATTTGGGATTTGTGAGGTTACTTCTTAATTTCTTGGTTCCCATTCCCTTGGCCAAAACTCCCCTCTCTTTTCCTTAGTATTTTGCTTGCTAAACATGTCAATCCATGGAAAAGAGAACCTTAGAGAAGAAAATACACAAGTTATAAGCTAAATCATCAAGAAAAATCAAGACTTACGTTAAGATTTTCCTCCTCCTCCTCTCTAGAGTTCTTGAGCTCTCTCTCTCTCTCTCTCTCTCTTCTTTGTGTATGCTTGTCGTCCAGAATGAAATAGGAAAATATGAAGCAATGCTTCATAAATATCCCCTATTTTCCCTTATTTATTATTATTCCAAAATTTAACTTTTATGACACCTTTAATACTTGAGTTTATCCACATAAAATTAGTGTCATAACTTTATTGCTATTGAACTAATCCTCTTCATCTTTGGTCAATCCATAAAGTGACGTCCCAATCCTAATAGAAAAGCAAAATAAGTTGATGGTAATTTACCCTATAATTACAAGATTTTCATAACATTTTTTCCCATTTTCAAAATAATTGGCAATTCTGGTAGATTTTCTGACCAAACTTTGAAACATCATAATTTTATTTGTAGAACTTTAATTAGAGTGATTATAAAGGGTATAGAACCTTAGTTAAGTCTAGGTTCAAGAAAAAATATAGCATTTAGCCAACTGGAAGCTCGAAATTCCCAGAATGTAAATCTTTGGAAGCTGTTCCAGAAAATAGCTAGTTTTCCTTGGCTAACTTCAAAAATTCATAACTCTTTGTATACAGCCTCAAATAATTTACATGACCTATCAAAATAAAGCTTAGGATGTCTACTTTCATCCTGCAAAATTTCATAATTTTTTATCATTATTTGATCATCCAAAACCACATGACAAACTCACTACCTCGTAGGAAATTTCACTGGCAGCATAATCAAATTCTCCAAAATTCACCCTTCCATTTCATGAAATGTCAAAAATACTTACAAGCCATATTGGGGAATAAAATTTGGGTGTTAGAAGTGTTGTTGTCATTAGGGGGAGTAAAATTGATGTTGTCATTAGGGGGAACAACGGACATATTGCACTCTTTTCCTTAACCAAGGTTTTATCCTTTAGGGTTTTCCTAATAAGGTTTTTAATGAAGTATCTTCAATATGTATTGTGTACACTTTTCTTGGGCTATGATTTTATCCCACTATATTTTTCCTAGTTAAAGTTTTTAATGAGGCACATTCATAATGGACATCTAAGGGGAAGTGTTATGAATATTAATTATGTGGGTGTCTGTTGACTCTTGACCTTTAATATCCTAGTCATCATTCATGAATAGTTGTTGGGAAACTAAAAGACTATTTAACGCATAAATAATTGGAAGTGTCAAAGAGTATTAATTGTACCCTTCATTGTATCTTAGCTGTAAGCCTTAGTGGTGACTCTTGGAGGCCTTTAAATAGAGGCCTTGTATAAAAGCATTGTAATCACAAGAAATATAAATGAATGAGAATTGATCCCCTGCCCTTTGTCTCTCAAATTTTCTCTCTATCGCCTTGCTCTTCTCTATCTCTTATCCCATATCTCTTTTATTTTTACAAAAAAGTACTTATATTATCTTTAAGTTATGAGGCATCATTTAACCAGAGTTAGGAGGGGTAGACCCAACACGTTAATGTGCCCATCTATTAAACAATATTTTTCAGGGGTGGAGGATGGGCCGTTGTTTTTTTAGAAAATTAAATGTATTTCAACATTATTTCTAATGAATAAAATTTTTTGTTTTACTTTTTTTTAAGTATAGCCACTGTTTTAAGTTGGGATCTTAATTTTATGTTTGATATGTTTATATTAACTAATCATTTTTATATTACTGGAACAATTATATAAAATGGATTACATGCCTATATTGCACTAATATCAGTATCTTCGCCATCTGCTTTCACCATTAGTTAATAATACTAGCCACCCACCATTGGTCGTTACTGATTAACAACTACTGAGCACCATTGTCAGCCACTGACCAACCTCAATAATTGTAATATTCCAGATTTTGGGCCTAGAAGCTTGAGAATAAGTCTAAATCAAGTAGACTACTAAGCCTAATTTAGCAAGAGCCCTAAGAATTCCAAAAGATAGAATGATTTTCAGGGACTAAATGATTCAGCCCCTCAGGATAGAGATAATTCTCTAGTTTGCATGTGGGCTCAGTGTGTAATTAGTTAGATAAAATATACCGATGCCTGTGTACAGCATACTTGGTGCCATCTCTCTGACACCCAATATACTTGGTACCATCTTGTGCCATACAAAGATACTTGGCATTTTCTTGAGGAATATAGGTTTATGCACCATTTACGAGGATACATCAGTATACAGGGATACACCAATATACATATGGTGCAATTCCTTGAGGCAACAGCACATGTGGCATCATCTTATGCCTTGTAAATCCACATACACATTCCTAAGGTGTAGGCACATGTGTGGCATCTTCTAAGGCCTATACGATAAAGTAGCTTTATTAAAGTGGCTTTTGCCTAACACTACTTTTGGGTTGGATTCATCTGAAAGCACTACCTAGCTCTCATGTGCCACATATCCAAAAGCTGGGACAACTTACCAGTCTCTGGTCAGGCCACGTGTCCGACTTTCTCAAACACCTAACACGAAAGTAAGAGGAAATCATCATGCCTTATCTTCCCTGACCTATTATGTTAGCCAAGCATGAGAGAGAGGGAGAAGGCTGGGGAAAAAGAAGAGTGCCTGGCACCCTTGGAAATTACAAATTCCCAACACCTCCCTAACTCCATTAAATTCAGCCAAGGGGGAAAATAGGGAAAAATGGTGGGAAAAAGAAAGAAGAGAGAAGGTTGAGAATTTTGAAGAACACAAGAGAAAGAAAGTGTTATTGAGTGATTCCGCCTTCGAATTCAAGTTTCTAGCAGATAGAGCCTACACACACCTTATTCCTCTCAATAAGAGCATTATTCCTATGGTTTTAGATTCTTGAACATAGGAGTTTTGCGCTGCCTCTATAGTGTAGGTGCTACCGAAATCAAGAATGGGTTATAGCATCGAATAGAGGTAAGCACTCTGATTTGAGTATAATATCCTGAGATTTAGTCAAGTTTTCATGAGGATATATTGCTGCCCTGAATTTTGGCCAAGTGTAATGTGAGGATTTTATTGATCTTATGAACATAAATATGATTTAAACATGGTTTGAATACGATAGGAATGGAATTCGGTAGGTTATATGGTTAAAATTACAGAAACCACTTTGTCTTTCCCTATGTTGTGTTTTGGCTAGGTCAGGGCAAAGAGAAGGAATAATCTTTTGCTGATTTTGATGTTTTCAATGAGTTTAGAATGAAAAATTGTATAGGATAAAGTTGAGAAAGTGACTTTAGAAGCAATAGGATTGAAAATGGAATTTTACCCAAATGACTTTAGGTTTCAGCCTTAATGAGTTCTTAGGGAAGGAGTTTGTTTTTGTTAAATTTGAGATTAGAAATGAATGCTATACACAAAATTGTGTAGGAATTACTTGTTGGAATGATTTTAGAAAGATTGGATTGAAAATCCAATCAATCGAATTAAGGATTATGTAAGGGAACAAGTCATGTGTGATGGCTTGCTTTCATGGCTCTAATAAGTTAAAAACATGATATGGTTATGTATCAAGGAAGAGAAAATGGAAGGTTTTTCAAGTAACTTCAGTGGTTGAAAGAAAAAGGGAACAAGAGGAGGACATAAATGCAAAAGGTAGTGAACTTTCCTAACTTGCATGTAATTAATATGTATACTTGTGTATTGATGTGTATACTTGCTTTTCTTGATTGTGTGAAGCATATATGAATGAATGAAGCTCTATTTCTATTTATGCTATAGCCATAGGTATAATGTGTGAAACATTGAGCATACAAATATGTCATTATGTTAGCATGATTTAGGCAAGGCAAGCATGTCATGCCCTAAGCATTTATCTTGCATGCATAATTGGTAATATTTGCTACTGAGATTATCCTAAATCTCACCCTCCCTCACCTAACCATATAGGTATGTTGAGTACAAAAGAGGGATGCTTGAAGATATGGAAGAGGAAAATGTGATGGTGAATTGAAGATGTATTCATAACAATCCGTTATGTGTAAATTATTGTGTGATGTGATTAATTGTATAAACATGCCAAGTTGAATGATGCCATTAGGTATGTCATCCATGGCATATACATACATGAATAAGAAGAAATGAGTATCAATTTGTAGGTGTAGCTAGTCAATACAACCTAAATGTTTGACTAGTTGAGAATGGAAAAGTAAATTTGGAGCTATACAAATTATGGCTGAAATTCGAAGGGCTAAATAAATGAGTAAGCTTTTAATACTTGGTAAACTTAAAGCACACATCCTAAGCTTTAGATTAATAAGTATATCAGTTCAAGAAGATGTATATGTTTAAAGTTATAAATTTCTAAAGTTAAGATAAGAAATCTGGAAAATACAGTTTTTGTCAAATGAATAGTGACCTAAAAATAAATATGTAAATTTTGGTTTGGGAGCTTTAACTATTGATTCTCCTGAGCCATAACAATAACATTAGCACTTCCGTAAGCATGTTAAATGGGTATAAATTATGGGTGTTGCAACAACCATTACCACCAATCCCCGCCGTCAACCCCCACCACTAGTTAACATTGTCACCTACCCTCAGTACCATTGTTGGTCAGCTACCTTGGACAGCAACCACCTCAGCCATAAGTGGCGCCCATCATAAGCCACCACCATTTACCAATGCCAACCCCACTAGTATTGGTGAAGTTTTTAAAATTTATACTTGTTTTCCTTTTCTTTTTTATAGATAAAAAGTCAAATAATACTATTGAGATAAAACTATTAGTCTATTATATATGATAAGTACAAAGACAACATTATAACATAGAATGATAATTAAATTACTAGTCTTAATAAAAAGCAAGCAAAAGACTTCAACATAGTAGAAACATCCTACCAAACTGTTCCTTGAATATAAAGGGTGGGAGATGGAACAGCAACAAGGGTCTTCTTGGTACAAATCATATCCAGTGTGTTTGATTAACATAAAAGCCGGGGGTAAATGTAATACCCCGCCTTGCATGCCACTTATTATTAATATTACTCAGAGTAGCAATTCGTAGTTCAGTGAGCAACCCAAGAATAACATAAATATACTGATAATATGATCATGATTATAGAAATTCCCCATAGGGGTTCATACATAATAATTACAATCAATGTAGTCTCACAGGGCTACTTGGGTGTCAAAACCCATCATAGTGAAATGGAGACATCTTCCCGTATTCATTCCACCACTGCAACCTTCTTGTGTAGTTCTCTTCTCTGATCTTTGCGTACTTTCTATATTCACCTATCTAAATTGTTGATATGGGAGGGTGAGATTCGAGAATCTCAATAAGAAATAGTTACCATAATGCATGCATGATGGATGCTATGTGCATGACATGTTAGCTTTGACATTTTTGCATGCCCCATAATGACATTTCTACATGCTTAATGTTTCATGCAACATAAATATGGCCATAATATAAACAGAAACAAAGCTTCATTATTCAAATTTGCTTTACACAATCAAGTAAAGCAATGACATACATCACTACACAAGTAGATATATCAAATATATGCAAATAAGGTAAGTTCCCTATCTTAAACTCTTTTCGACTTGTATGGCATTTTGCGAAGTTCGTGTCGCAACTTGGCTATCAATCGGGTCCTAAAATTCTAAATGTACAAGAATTAGGTTAAAACCCATTCATGTACCATTTTAGACACTTATATAGTGTTTCTAGTGGTTATATTAGTCTATATTAAAAAATTACCAAAATGCCCCTAGGAACCCGGGCCGGCCTCGCTGCACCCAATCCGACCGTACTTTTCCTGAAATTTTGACATAGGCTATACTAACATTTTTTCTCCTAAGGAATCCATTTCCAGCCTTGAAATTATCAAATTCACTGCCAAAGATAAAAATGCCCTTGGCAACCCCTAACTTAGGGTTACATGTGCGTTTTGGTCATTATGCTTTTTAAGACTTTTCTGGAAAAGTGATTAACTATAACCCCACCTAATTTTCCCCCTTAACACAATGGAGTGATCAAATTATCAAAACTCAAATTATAACCACCTAAACTAGAGCTAGCTGAATCCCAAGATTCTCTGGGAAAAATTGGGGTTTTCCAATTCTGACTATGCAGACTTGCTCCTTTTTACTCCTAATCACTTTATTAACTATTTAATTATGGTATAACAACCATTTAGACCCAATTTTGGTAGCATAATGCCTAAGATTCAACATTTCCTAAATTTTACAAGCACATCAAATTAACTAGAAATTCACCGATTAAATCAATCACAGCAGTCAGAACAACCAAAAATCGAAGCTTATGAAGTTACCTTTAGCTCTCTTTTGTTGTTCTCTTGTTGGCTAAAACTCTAGCCTCTCAAAATTTAAAATTTTTTCTTCAACAACCTTGAATCACATAGAGGAGAAGGATTACACATGTTAGGAGCTAATTTACCGAAGAAATCACTTACTTTTGTAAGTTTGCTCCTTCTTTCTCTCTAGAAATCAAACAAGCTCTCTCTCTCTCTCTCGAACACTCAAAACTAATAGAAATGAAGGAAAAGAGGAAGAGAAATAGCTTTTGTAATTATCCCTTAATTTCTCTAATTATTTAATTTCCAAAATCCCTATTTTCATATTTATGCAAATTTTGGTAGATTTTCTACCCAAACTTTAAAAAATCATAACTAAATTTTGTAGACATTGTATTGGAGTGATTCCAATGGCTATAGAACCCTTATTGAGTCTAGTTTCATGGCCAAATATAGCCCTTTAACAATTGGAAGCAAAAATTCCCAGAATTAAATTCTTTGAATGTTGTTCCAGAAAATCAACAGTTTTTCTAAGCTAACTTCAAAAATTCATAAATCTTTGTATACAACTCTTGAAATTACCCATTACATATAAAATTAAAGCTTAGGATGTCTCCTTTCACCCTGTAAAATTTCACAATTTTTGAACATCATTTATTCTTTAAAACTCACATAACAACCTCACTGCCTCATAGGAAATCTCACTGGGAGTATAATCACATTCTCCAACATTCACCCTTCCATCTCATTAAATGCTATAAATGTTTACAAGGCATATTGGGAAATAAAATTTGGGGTGTTACAGTAAATCCAACTTAATGCTACCCTTAAACAATGCATTTGAAATGAGTTTGGCCTGAACATCCAAACGATACCATTTGAAATGATGAATTGGAGTTCCTTTAAAGATATAATAATCACTACTACAGATTTATCTATATTTAATGGTTTTAAAGAAACCATTAAATATACTTAGGTGAAGTTTCGGGAATGACATATATAACAGTTTTTTAAAACAATTGTTAAGTATATGAGAACATATTTAATGGTTTTATAGTCCAACCATTATATACTAGTTTGGTTTTTTTGGAAAAAAATGGGATCTTTTATTTGATGGTTATTTGTGAAAAATCATCAAATATAGATGATGTATATTTGATGGTTGTTCAAAACGAATTGTTAAATATAATATATTTAGTGGTTCTTTAATAACAACCATTGGGTATACTCTTTTTAAAACACCTACCAGATCCATTTTCGTTCAATATTTGAAACTTACAAAGTTATAGAGAGCTCACTTCTACACCTTTTGACGACTCTATTCTGTCTCCTCCACCACCATTTGACTCTCTTCTATTGCTCCCTTGGTGATTTTGCTCCCTTATCCTCCATCGTAGCTCTCCTTCATCGTTCGCTATTTGTGGGTCATGGGTTCATGGGTTTCATGGGTTCTAGAGTTCTTTTTTTTGGTTCGTGGGTGCTCCTACAAGTGGCATCTGAGTTAGTTTCTTCTCCTAGGATTCATAGGTGTTTAAGCTCTTCTCTTCTTGCTAAAGATAAGTTCAGTTGAGTTTCTCTTACAAGTGATTTTTCAGCTCATTTTTTCAATATTGATTTGGATAAAGAGTATGTAAAGATTGCTTTTTGAATGATTTTGATGTTTATAGGGTTTTGCCACTGATTCTAAGTGTTTCTTGTTACTATAGTTATTATTTATGAGTATTGATTTGTGTAAATAGTATATAAAGATTGTTTTTTGAGTGATTTTTTATGTATATAGGGTTTTACGACTGATTTTAAGTGTTTCTTGTTACTAAAGTTGTTATTTGTCAGTATTGATTTGTGTAAAGAGTATGTAAATATTTTTTTGGAGTGATTTTGTATGTGTATTGGGTTTTGCCATTGATTTTAGTGTTTCTCGTTACTAGAGTTGTTATTTGTTAGGATTGATGTGAGTAAAGAGTATATAAAGATTGTTTTTTGAGTGCTTTTGTATGTAGATAGGGTTTTGCCAATGATTTTAAGTTTTTATTAATATTGATTTAGGTAAAGAGTATGTAAAAATATTGTTTCTTGTATAGCCTTTAGATGGAGATTGCAAATAAAGAATGAATGTCTGCCAATCACCTATTGAAGGAGTACTAGGATGGGGTAAGGGGTTTCGTAAGGTTTATGATTCCTAATAATGTTATGATGAACACAGTTTCATTATTTATCCTTGAGTCAAGTGCGGCATCGTCAAGCGTATTGATCCAGACAATTGTGAGTCGCACTTATTGATTTATGGAATTGATAAGATTTATACCTGTTAGAGAAAACATGGGAAGAAGGATATGGGTAGCAGTGCTAGTTGCCTAAATTTGGAAAGGTGTGAATCACCTAAGAATAACCTAACTTTGACACAAGTACTGTTAGAATCGGTAGGCACAGCGGAAGGATTTTAAAAATTTTCACCGATCCTAATCGAGGATCTATCAACAGCGTTTAAACCAAGTTGGAAGGATTCATACCTTTTAATGATTCAGAGTTTTCACGATCTCTAGGAGCCAACACGTCAGGTCCGCTTCCTCTACCGGTATCCACACGAATGCTCTCCAACCGAGACTGCGTGCTAGCGCCTCTAATGTCTCCTAGGGTTTCACTTGCGGCTCTCAATTCTCATGTGTATGAATATATCTGCTCTATCAAGTTTATAACCTATGAGGGCTATTTTCAAATTTCAAAATTAATCATCATTAATTTCGAAATTAATTAACAATTAATTATCTTGATGAGCTAATTAAATAAATTCAGTTTAAATTAAATCTGTCTAACAGTTTTAATTTAACCTATTTATTTAATCCAAATAAAGAGCCATTAGATTTAATTTATCTTCATAAATTAAATCTGAGATACTATATCTCTATCATGTTAGTTATTAAATTTAATATATCTTAATAAATTAAATTTAAAACTAACACAATATAATAATATCATATAATATATATACATATATATATATATATATAAGATATATATTTCAAAAATATATATATCTATATAATATTATTAATGAATTTTATATTATATATATATATATATATAAAATTCGTCCACCCTAAATTAAACATTAACTCGTGTTGAGCCATTCTTGTGTTCGACCCTGTAGGCCCATATGAAGTTGGCAGTGGGCCAATAACTATACTAACCCAAAAGTCGCAAGCGAATTCAAGCAAGATATTACGACTACCTAATTCATATGAGGATCGTTATCACGATGCAACCTATCATACAACTATGTCACGTCCCTTTTGTCACACGATATATCGATCAAGGATAAGGCATGGATAATGTCATCCTCTTGTTCCTGACCATTACTTTCTCGATTCCTGAGTAGCCTGATAACAGAGACAGAAACTCCTTTTATCATAGTATGGCCATACATTTCTCAGACTCACTCATCAAGGGGCCCAGTAATATCTCTATACTAATGTGAAGGACAAATTCCATCTTAATCATTCATATTCCTCTGCATGAAAAACCACCAAGCCTGTTCCTAGCCTTTATCATCACCCGGTCAAAAGTGACTTTTGACTAGTTCAAAGCTTAGCAACTCTCATGTAGGAATCCATGATGACCTCAGGTCTAAGGGCATTGTAACGTGGTTATACATGAGAAAAGCTTATGACTTGATCCATGTAGATTTCTCATAGTGGGTCGGTCTAGCACCTTGTACTCTTACAAGCGCTTAAGACTTTGATTCGTATCTCCATATCTTATCAAAGTCATACTGATCTTGTTTAATCTCTACTCCCACATAGATGACTGACCAGGGACATTTTAGGACAATCTTTATTAATTATCCAAGGATACAATTATCACAGTTAACATGCAAATAATATGATAACAGAATGGAGAAATTTCATTAAAATAATAATGTTCAAAGTACAATGATTGGCCCTTAGGGCACAATTTCCAACAAGTACATTTGAGGCTGATTGTCTTCAAGATATGGCGGATGCAATTGAAGTAGAATTCAATGAATGCCTAAAAAAGTTTAAGAGGTTGAAGAGTAATCCAGAAATGCCTTTGTATGAGAATTATATTGAGTTCTCATTATTATCTACACTGTTGAACTTGTGCAACTGGAAAGCAAATATGGGTTAAGTGACTCATGCTTCACATATTATTACTTATGCTTTTGAAAAAAAATTCTACCACAAAAAAATGATATGCCAACCAAGACTTATGATGCAAAACAAATGATACACACCACTGGTGTAAGTTAAGAAGAGATACATGCTTGCCCCAATGATTGTATTCTTTTTAAAAAAGAATATGAATCGTTAATTGAGTGTCTTCTGTGTTCTGCCTCATGCTACCAAGCAAATGGGAAGAGTCCAAATAATGAGTTATGATATTTTCCAATTATACCTAGATTTAGACGTTTGTATAGGAATGCTATTAATGCAAAAAATTTAATGTAGCATGTGGATAAAAGGATTCAAGACAGCATGCTTCGAGATCCTGCAAACTTTGCGGAATAGGGTATTGTTTACTTTGAGTATTCCAAAATTGCTAAAGAAACAAGAAAGCTCCACCTAACATTGGCTACTACTGAGATGAACCTATTTGGGATGTAGAGCAATGCCAACAATACATGGTCAGTTGTGTTGTTTATATATAACCTCCCTCTATGGCTCTTGATGAAACGGAAGTACATGATGTTGTCAATTCTAATCTCAGGGCCAAGGCAACCAAGGAATGACATAGATGTATATCTTATACAACTAATTGAAGACTTGGAGAAGTTGTGTGACAAAGGGAAGGCTGTATATAATGCTCACCAGAAAGAAACATTCAATATGAAGACCATGTTGTTTGGCACAATCAATGACTTTCCTATGTACAGTAATTTGTCAAGGTACATCATTAAATGCCAACTTGGATGACCGATTTCTGAAGAGGGTACACAGTTGATCAGGTTGAAGTATTGTATGAAGAATTCCTATATAGGAGATTGTAAATAGTTGCAAAAGGGTCATTCATATCGCCATATGAGAAAATACTTTAATGGGGAATTAGATGAAAGGATGGCACCTGAACCTTTGACTAGAGAGGAGGTTCTTGAAAAGAATAAAACATATAGACTGTCAATTTGGAAAGCCATTTGGGAAATATGATGTGACAAGTAGGTAAGAGAAAGGTCTATTTTCTTCGATATGCCATATTGGAGTTCCCTTAATGTTAGACATTTTCTTTGTAAGACCCCGCCTTACATACCACTTATTATCGATATTAATCAGAGTAGCAATTGCACAATTTGATTGGCAAATAGAAATAGCATAAAAATATTGATATTAAGTGCTTGCATTACATTATAGAATATCCCATAGGGTTTGAAAAATATATACAACATTCTCAAAACTTAGCTAAACTGATGATAACCAACAATCCAAGGTTGAACTGCACTAGTTCCCTCAGTCATCGGTGTTGACGTTTTTGGCCTTTGAGCCATTATCTTCTACTGAAATAATTTTAAATTTGGAGAAAGGGGTGAGATTCGAAAGAATCTCAGTAGTAATATACAACCAATCATATAAAATGGGACATATAAATATTCCATACACCATATAATGCAACATAATAATAATGCAAATAACATGACATGTACACATGAGTAGGGCTCCTTCCCCAGTATCTATACATCTTGGTTGGGTTCTTGCTCACAACCAGGTAAATATGCCTCCTCGCACAATTGCCCTTCTCAGCAAAATAGTGTTCATTATACATATCACATAAGATAGCATAAACCAAGCATATAAACATACACATAATATATGAAAGATAAGTTACTACCTTAAATCCCTTTTCATACGCAAAACATGCCTTGAACTCAGTCTGGGCTCGGGTTAGTAATCCGGTCCTAAAATTCCAAATTTAAAATAAATGAGTTATTAATCATTCATGTATTTTTATAAACACATTTTTTGGTTACCTTATGCAGTTATAGCAGTTTTCTGCACAGTACAATTCTGCACAGTACAGTTTCACTATTTTATAGAAAACTCACAGATTTTCAATCAACTTTGAAAAATCATAATTAATTCTAGAAAATTCCAAATTGACTAATTCCAAAGCCTATTGGAAGATTTTTAAATTTAATTTTGTATAAAAATACCTAAGTCTAACTATTACAATCACATTATCCCAGAAATTTGTCAAACTTCCCTTATTCCAGATTTCCTTTCAGAAACAGGGCATAGCTTAAGAAATTCATATCTTTTAATGTACTTGTCCAAAAATCAAGATCTTCCTATTAAATTAAAGCTCTATAGCTCTACTTTAGTCCTGCCAAATTTCAAAATATTTGGACAAGATTTGACTAACGAAATTCATTCCACTACCAGACTGCCTCCAGTGAAACAAATCAAACAGCACCTCCCCTTAACTTCATAAATTTCCAAATTTGCATACCAACATCTAAGAATTATAAACACATGTATTCCTACACAATTTTCTCTTCTAAATCCATTGGAACCATCAAAATTAAAAAATTCCAGCTTTTTCCTATAGTTTTGCACTTGTCTGAAAATCAAGACCCTAGAAGAGGAGTTGGGTTTTCTTGATTTCTCATGATTAACCACTTTCTTTTCACTACTAATCACAAGATTAACTACTTAAACACTTATTAAACATGTTTCATGGAAAGTTAAGCATCATAAAATTCTAGGGTTTCATCATCAAAAATTCCAAACAAAAAAACACCAAATAACCAATAACTATCTATTTAAAATTGTGTCCTAGGGGCCAACCATTGTACTTTAAATATTGTTATTTAATGAATTTTTCCATTTCATTGTCATATTATTCGCATGATAACTATGGAACTGTATTCTTGGGTTAATCACTAAGATTGTCCTAAATGTCCCTGGTCGATCATATATACAGGAACAAATATGAAGTGAGGCCAGTATATGACTTTGATGAGGTATGGAGATATGAATCAAAGTCTTAGGCACTTGAAAGAGCACCAGGTGCTGGACCGACCCGCTATGAGAAAGATGCATGGATCAAGTCATAAGCTTATCTCATGTATAACCGCGTCACAATGCCCTTCGACCTGAGATGATCATGGATTCCTACATGAGAGTCGTTAAGCTTTGACCTAGTCAAAAGTCACCTTTGATCGGGTGATGATAAAGGCTATAATCGAGCTTGGTGGTTTTCATGCAGAGGTATGTGAATGGTCAAGATGGAATTTGTCACTCACATTAGTAGAGAAATATTATTAGGCCCCTCGATGAGTGAGTATGAGAAATGTATGGTCATACTGTGATAGAAAGGAGTTTCAATTTATATTGTCAGACTACTTAGGAATTGGGACAATAATTGTCAGGAACAGGAGGTTAACATTATCCATGCCTCATCCATGGCTGAAATATCATGTGACAAAAGGGACATGACATGGTTGTATGACAGGTTGCATCGTGTTAACGATTCTCATATGCATTGAGAAGTCGTAATGTCTTGTTAAAGATGACTTGCGACTTGTAGGTTAGTATAGTTATTGGCCCACTGCCAACTTTGTATGGGCCTACAAGGTCGCATACAAGAATGGCCCAACATGAGCTATAATGTCAAGGTTCATTGAATATAAGATGTATCTATGATTCAATAAATACAATGTTTAATCTAGGGTGGATGAAGTTTATATTTATATATATATATTTATATATAATATAAAATTCATGAAAAAGAAAATTAATAATATTATATATATATGTATATGTATTTTCGAAATACATATTATATATGAATATATGATAATATTATTATATTGTGTTAGCTTTAAATTTAATAACTAACATTATAGATATATAATATCTCATATTTAATTAATAAAGATAAATTAAATCTATTGGCGCTTTATTCGGATTAAATAAATAGGTTAAGTTAAAACGGTTGGACAGATTTAATTAAACCGAATTTATTTAATTAAGCTCATCAAGATAATTAAGTGTTAATTGATTTTAAAATAATTAAAATTAATCACAAGTATAAAAAAAGGTGTTTTAGATCGGTACATTTAGAACGGTTATAGCAGATAAGGTCTAAAAGAAATGACAGGTGGCATTTTCGTAATTATGAACAACTTCAGAAACTGGTTCAAGTAACATAAGGTCTAAAAACTATTATTTAGACTTGTTTTCTAACTAATCGGTCTCAAAAGATAAAACAATTAAATATATATATATATATATATGCAATATATCTTTTAGATTGTTTGTACTTATAATAGGTCTAATATATTGTTTGAAAACAAAAGCAATTAAAAAATAATATGTTTATTACTTTTTAGACCGGCTGTCAAAGACAACCGATCTAAAAGATTACACCTTTTAGACCGATTTTAATTAGGAACCAGTCTAAAAAGTTCAGAGGGAAAAAAGTAAAAAAATCATTTATTTTAAGACCGATTATGTCAATAACTGGTCTAAAAGAAAATATTTTTAAGACCTGTTATTTTAATAACTAGTCTAAAAAATTATTTTAAGATTGGTTATTTAAATAACCGGTCTTCAAAATCTCCTATATATTTGCTTTGGCAGTATGAGCTCGCGCCTTATTTCCATTCTCAAATCTTTCCACTGTTCCCCTCTCTTTTTGTTGAATGTCGGGGTTTGCGATAGTGTTTAACACACTCTCTTCTCATTTTTATGCATCATCGATATGTGAAATTTGGATATGCTACTTGTTGAAGCCCTAATTCTCTTGCAAGTATTTTTTTTTTGGTCTTTTTTTATTGTGATTTGTTTGCTATGGCCGACGAAAAAGGTTGTGGGTATGATTTAGGAGATTGGAAATATGGGGGCGTTGTGGTTCCGATAAATCGATTTACTCTGTATTTTTTAGAGTATGATTACTTTCGAAAAACTTGTAAATCGATTTGTAACACCCATAAATCGATTCACCTCATGTTTGAAACTTTGACTGCTTTCTACCAACTTGTATAAATCGATTTACCAATGTCATAAATCAATTTACCTCACATTTTCAAAATTTGTTTGCTCTATCAATTTATGTAAATTGATTTACCATTGACTTAAATCGATTTACCTCTTGTTTTAAAAATTTGGTATTATGCCATTTAGTGTAAATCGATTTACAACTTGCATAAATCGATTTACAACAAATCTGCTAATTCAGTTGCTATTAGCCATCTTGAGTAAATCGATTTACAACATGACTAAATCGATTTACTTCATATCAAGTTACATGGCTACTCTCGGCCATCTTGAGTAAATCGATCCACTGTCGTGAGTAAATCGACAGTAAATTGATTTACATCATATCAAAATTCATGGTTGCTCTTGGCCAGATTAGTAAAACCATTTACATGATATGTAAATCAATTTATTCCATACTTGAGAACCTGATAGCTCTCTGCCAATTTTAGTAAATTGATTTAATCTTATTGTAAATTGATTTACTACATACTTGAAAACCTGATTATGTTCTGTCAGATTAAGTAAAACGATTTACTCCACTTTTAAATCGATTTACCTCATATTACAAAAAATCTTGCTATTATGTAAATCAATTTCCTTCTTGATTCAACAGGACATGAATTGATTTCTTTTCCATAATCTTAAAGTTTTCTTATCATTAAACATTTTGGCGTGGGAGCTAACATTTTAAATGAAAATTAGAGGCTAAAATTTAAAGTGTCATGACTACAGAGGAATATGAGTTAGCTTATTTGAGCATGTAGGCATTAGTCACAGTATAAGAGCACATTTGCTTTCACTGTGTAGCTGCTCAAAACTTTAATTTTCTTTTCTTCTATTAGGATATTACTAGTTCAGCTTGATCTATGAATCTAGGTCTTATTATTGATAAAGTTCAGCTTTTCTATTGTTGCTTATGAGGCTTATTTTGCTTGGTTAATGCTATATAGTTTTCGGTCTTTAAAGCCTTTATTCAAGCTTGCAATCCAGGCCATCATACCAAACTAATCTTTTCTGTGTAGTTTCTGGTCTTGAAAGTCGTTCTTCGAGTGATTAAAGGGTAATTTAATTAGTTTTTGCAATTAATTAATTAAAGAGATTGATCTTTACTGTATAAATGCATTATAATATAAAATTTGCTATGTATTTGTTCATTATGTAGTAGTTAAATTAGGTACTTGATGAGTGTAATGATTCCATCTCTTATCATACTCCTACCATTAACAAGGTAAAAAATAGAAAAGAGAGAAAAAAAGGTGTTGAAATATATGGATCGTAGTTGGATAAATGCTGGACGAGTGTTGAATATGATAATGGGGTGGGGGATTTTTTAGACTTTGCTAGAAGAAATGCCCATGATGACAATGGGATATTCTATTGCCCTTGTGTAGAATGTTTAAATGAGAAGTGACTAAGTGCTGCTGATATATATACACATTTAATTTGTGAAGGATTTTGTGAGAGTTATACAGTATAGGTATGGCATGGTGAAGAATTAGAAATGCCAAGTACACCTTAACAGGGGGAGTGGCCTTTGATGATAATGACACAAATTTGGATGATAGGATGAGGATATTATTCGTTATTTAGGAGAAGAGGCTTTTGATCAATCACAAGCATATGGTAATATGTACAATGATGCTAAGAAGCCGCTGTACCCCAGGTGTAAAAAATACTAATTGTTGAAAGCAGTATTGAAATTGGTAAGCTTGAAAGCACGGCATGGATGAAGCTACAAGAGTTTTTCAGAAACCTTTAAGGCCTTTAAGGACATGCTTCCAGATGATAATGCATTTCCTTGTCGATATTATGATGCTAAGACAATACTGTGTCCACTAGGGATAAAGTATAAAAAGATCCATGCATACCCTAATGATTGCAAATTGTACAAAAAAGAGCATGAAGAGAAGTAACTATGTCCGATATGTGAAACTTTAAGGTACAAATCAAATAAGGGTTCTGCAAAATTGTTGTGGTATCTTCAAATCATACTGACGTTCAAGCGATTGTTTGCTAATGAAATTGATGCCAAAAATTTCAGACGGCATGTAGATGATAGAATATCAAATGGAAAACTTCGACATCCAGCTGATTCTTCTCAATAGAAGAAAATTAATCAATTATTTCCTAGCTTCAGCGAAGACCCTAGGAACCGTAGGCTTGGGCTTAGTATGGATAGCATGAATCCTTATAGTAGCCAAAGTAGTATATATAGTTCATGGCCTATTCTGTTGGTAATTTACAACTTAACTCCTATGTTATGCATGAAATGAAAGTACAATATGTTGTCTATGTTGATTTCGGGACCAAAACAACCCAAAAATGATATAGATATTTACCTAAAACCCTTGATCAAAGACTTGAAAGAGTTTTGGGATGAAGGTATCGATGTTTTTTATGAGAACAAGAAAGAGATTTTCACAATGTGAGCCATGATCTTCTATACTATAAATGACTACCCTACATATGGAAACTTGTCAGGATATAGAGTTAAAGGCCACAAAGCATGTCTGATTTGTGAAGAAGGCACATGCTACCATCAACTTAAACATAGAAGAAAGACCGTTTATCTTGGTCATAAGAGATTTTTTAAACAGGGCCCCCCACCAGAGTCATCAACTGGGGAGAAAGTTTATAAAAAGGTGAAAAATATCAACATTATCTTTGGTAAGATTACAAAGAGTATAAATGAGAAAAATATATGGAAAAAGAGGTATGTCTTCTTTGATCTTCCATATTGGCACAATCTTGATGTGAGACACTGTTTTGATTTCATGTATGTGATGAAAAATTGGCACAATCTTGATGTGAGACACTGTTTTGATTTCATGTATGTGATGAAAAATGTATGTGATATTATTATTGGGATACTGCTCAACATACAAGGTAGTTCTAAGGATGGCGTGAAGGCAATATTAGATTTGTAAGAAATAGGAATACAAGAAGACTTACATCCAAGACCATATGGTAAGAGAACTTTTTGTCCTCCAGCTTCTCATACTTAATCTAAGGATGAGAAAAGAAGTAAGTTTTTGTGAGTATTTACATGGCATCAAAGTTCCCTCAGGGTATTCTTCAAATTTTAAGAAGCTTGTGTTGATAAAAGACTTGAAGTTAATAGGGCTAAAGTCTCATGATTGTCATGTCATAATACAACAACTACTCCCAGTAGCTATTCGAGGCATTGTCGAATATGATCTTCAACACATATTGACTAGACATTGTTTCTTCTTCAATATTATTTGTAGTAAAGTCATTAAGACAGAAAGATTATATGAATTGTATCTGATCTTGTGCGTGCTTGAGAAGATTTTTCTTCCTTCTTTTTTGACATCATGGTACATCTAATTATTCATGTAGTAAGGCAGATAAAGTTGTATGGCTCTATCTATTTCCGATGGATGTACCCAATTGAAAGAACTATGAAAATCCAAAAAGAATATGTGAAGAACTTTAACCGACCTGAAGATCTATTGTTCAGAAATATGTTTCTGAAGAAGCCATGAAGTTTTGTCGACATTGTTTGTCAAATGTAGGACATATTGGACTTCTTAAATGTCATGATGAATAAGGGGGTAGATGTGGGGCTATAGTAAAGAGTGTGGATCCTGATAAATTGCAACAAGTCCACTTGTACATCTTGAATAATGTTGATAAAGTTCAAGATTACATGAATTCTCATAAAGAAATTATACTGATATAAAATAGTTGAATGACTAAACAAAGGTTAATTAGGGAGCATAACCAAACTTTTGCACATTGGTTCAAACAAAAGGTTGACAGAGAAGAATGTGTTTCTAATACAATTAAATTGTTAGCACGTTGTCCTAAGGTTGATATCATAAGTTGGACTTCATTTGTGATCAATGGTTATACATTTTACACGAAGTCCCTAGATGATAGGAGCACCATCTAGAACAGTGGTGTTATGTTAGTAGCTGAATCTATGCACTTCTCTAGTTCGAAAGATAAGAACCCTAAATTGGCAGTCATACCTAATTATGGGGTTATTGAAGAGATTTGGGTGGATAACTATGTTAAAATTAAATCTCCCATTTTCAAATGCAAGTGGGTTGATCTCAATAATAGTGTGAAGATCGATCATTTAGGATTTACATTAGTTGATATAAATTGTAGAAGTTTTGGAGATGAACCTCTTATTATGGAAAATCAGGAGAAACAAGTGTTCTATATTACCGATCAGGCAAATAAAATGTGGTTTGTAGCCCTCTATGAAAAAAGGGTCATTGATATTGATGAGGAAAGTCGTTCAAATTATGTTCTTAAGACTTTCTTTTTCTAGGGGTCTACCAGAATTGAATGAAGAAGATGAAGCAAATAATGAACACAGCATAAGAAATGATTATCATGAAGGGATATGGGAGGATATACTTTTATAAAACTACTTTGAAAGTTAGTTAGCTAAAGTAATTATCATTATGAATTATATCCAAATTATGCATATAGTTATTTTATAGATATAGTATTTTCATGTTATAACTTGAGGATTTATCTTTTTTTGTTGTCTTAATAGGAAAATAGAGGATCTGAGATGTCCTAGTGTAGAGGCTTAGGAGCCACCTAGTGCTCATTAGAGCGAACCAGCTAGTGTTAATCAGAGTAAGCCTAGCAATGCTCTGAGCTATCAACAAAGTGAGCCCAGTAACCAGTCTGTACGAAGGGGTAGACATGAGACACTATTGAGAGACATTTCCCATAGTCAGAGTGCTGAAAAAAAGATACCGATTGAGTTTGATAGATATTGAAAACCAATCGGACGTAATACAAGCCTACATAGAAGTTTTGTTGGCCTCCTTGCATGTAATGTAATGCCCCAAAAACTAACGACTTCAAAAGTAAATGTAATTAAAGTTAAATAAACACTTTTGGAGAATAGTTGCGTATTATGGTCTGAATGTGTAATAATCAATGCCTAAACCCTGTATTTAAGCTCAATTGTGGATTAACATCTAAATCGATTTAAAATAGAGGGAGGGCACATGGTGTGATGCAATGGAGGAATAAAATATGTTAAGTGGTGATTTAAAAGAAATTGTTACAGTAAGGAGCAAAATAGGAAAAAGAAAAGTTATCGAGTAATTAGTCAGTATCAGAAGAGGGAGGCTACTAAGAATATACAGATTAATGTTTGTAACTAGTTGCTAAGTGAGTAAGAGGGTGGAATCATATGATACAAGCCCATGGAGGAAGTGGTAATATGATGACAAGTGTCACCATATGAACCATTGATCATGGTCAAATTGTCAATACAATTTCTCTTCCCTCTCCCCTCATTAAGTTTGCCAAAAAGGGAGCATGGGAGTCCAAATTTTTCTTTCATTCTCATCTCATTCTCTCTTATTCTAAGAGCCATTTTTGTCCAAGTGAAGGAGGAAAGAGAAAGGAAAAGGTGAGGTTTTGACCCTAGAGATGATTGCATGAATTTCATGTTGTTTTGTGTTGGAATTAATGTTTGGTTGTGTCATTTGAGCAATGAAAGTGGTTTGAAGTTTGAATATGAAGTTTTAGCAATGTTGGGATTTTGTGTGTGGCATTGTGTTGCTTAAATGAGTTACACTTATCCCTGCCATTGTAAATGTGTAAGCCGAGAAGGCTATAAATATGATGTGAAGACTATATATAAGTCGAGAAGGCCATGTGTATATTGCTGCTACTTGGTGATTTACTTGCATGCCATGTGATTATGTATTGTATGAGTAATTTGTTATTGCTGAGATTCTTTTGAGTCTCATTCTTTCCATTAACTAACCTACAGCCAGGCCAAGCGACTCGAAGGAGAAGTAACCAACCAAGGGAAACTAGTACTCCTCTAGGGATTTAATTTGGTCATTGGTTGTCAAATTTTGGTTGGGATTACTGTTTATACATGTCGTAGATGTGGATTTTGGATAGTGTTTTGTAATCCCCTGAATGGGAAATTATAAGGGGCGAAAATGTCCCGTAAATCCTTTAGTTATTATATGAAACCTGGGGGTTGCCAGGAATTTTGTTTACACTCTAATATGTATGAATGCAACTTAACTGTGCAGGTTAATTATATTCAAAATGTAAATACGAGACCGCACTAAACTGGGTTTTGAAAAAAATTTAAATTATCCTCTGGTCTCTATTTCAAGTTACTTACACATTATCGAACTAAAATTGTGGATAATAAGACAGGGGGTTCCTTTTTTGGTACTAGAGCTGTAGTTCCTGGTAAGGGGTAGATTCTGCTACGATAGCTCCCATAATTCTTCGCATAGGTAGTAGAAGATGATTTGTCATTGGTTATTGTATACACATTAATATTCCTGCTATTTATGGATATGCGATTCTTAAGACATATGTGTATACATTATCTGTGATATTGATGTGGTGAATCATTTGTAGAGTGAAGAGAAACAATGGTTCGTCCTAAAGTACAAAGAGTAGACCTAGAGGTGGAAGTGGTTAATGACAATCCACCAAATCCTATGCAAGAGCTTATGGGTTTGATAAGAGAACAACGAGATATGATTACTGACGTGAGAGAAGAGCTCAGAGAAGAAAGAGTGAAACATAATAAGGACCGAGTCCAGTCCACACAAGAACAGACCCAGGAGGAGACACATCAAGAAGAAATTGCAGAGGGTTCTGTACAACATTCAGAGTCCCAACCTCATACTACCCTAAACCAAGAGTCACATATGGTACCAGTTATAGAAGAAAGAGATCTTCAATTATAGGTTTCAAAGTTCTGCAAGCATTTGCCTCTAGTGTTTAAGCAGAGATTTGATCCCCAAGTAGTAAAAGACTGGTTAAACTACCTAGAAAAGATCTTTAAAGTTCTTGATTGCCTGACTGAGGTAAAGGCACGGTTAGTTGTATACAAGTTAGAAGGGGATGTTGATCGTGGATGGTAGAATATCACCCTGACGTTACGGAATAGAAATGTGCCACTGACTTGGGAAGTGTTCCAAGAAAGATTTAATGAAAAATATTTTCCCAAGTCCGTGCAGCACGAGAAGGAGACTGAATTTCTGTCTATCAAGCAGAGAGACACAAAGACTTTCGATGACTATTTGTCTTGTTTCATCCAATTTGATAGAGGTGCAAGGGGCGTCTTATGTGGTGTCCAACAAAGCATCAATGTTGGTATCCAAAGTGTCGACAAAGTACTACATGGCAGCTTAGGTGGCATCTACAATGAACAAGATGTTGTCTCTATTATCCAACAAGATTCTAAGCAAGCCCAAGATCCTCCTCATGACATTGACAGCCCAATTACTAAAACCTCAGAAAAGAGTGAAGTGTTTGAGAGGTTGGAGAAAACATTTAGGCTTGATTTTGCTTCATTAATGGCTTATAATGTTAGTATATATGTTGAGGGTGCAAATGAGGCCTTAACCATACCTATTCAGGCCCATATACATGATTTTACAACACATAGAAGCTTGAGCACGTGGCAAAGCATGAAGATCCATGAAATTGGTGTAACATAAAGTAGTAAGCCCAACAAGATTATGAACAAGGCCCATGTGCAGTCCAGATTGAAGAATTCATTTAAAATACCATATGACAAGCATGTGCCTTGAAGGAGGATCATAAGTGACGTCCAAGACACCTCAAGAAGCATCTAGAAGGCATCCTTATGTAGCAAATCTGAATTAATTTCGTTTTTATTTGTTTTCTTTTTTTTATTTGCATTAAATAAGGCCTTTGGTCAAAGATTGCCCTTGAGGACTTTGTTTTATTTCCTATTTGTTTTAGGTAGCTGACTTAGTCTTGACGAATAAGTAATTTCCTAATTCCTTTAGGCTTGAATGGTGACAACCAAGACAATCAATCATCATTAAGGCATCATTTATTGCATTTATGACTAGGTTTTCAAACTCTAGAGTGTTCTTTTGTGGCCTTTATATATGGCTGCGTTTTTGTACTACATTTTCAGAGTTGAATGATAATTGAGAGTTTTATTTCTCTTGTGTGAGCTTTGCTTGCATCCTTGTATTCTCGTGCGAATACTCCGACTGTATCAAGGATTGATCATCCTTGTGGTGTCTTTGTGGCTAGGGTTGTAAGAGACAGGTTCTCTTAAGGTCCTACCTTTGATCATCCGTCCCGTTAGTGTTTTCATACTTGTTTTCTAGCCGGTCTGATACCCTCACCGTATCAAGTGGCATCAGAGCTTAAGGTTTGCTAGATTTCAAGTTCTATCCTTTTGTTTTCGTTCTTTGCTTCCGTTTTTTTCTTCTTCCTTTGTTTACCTTGTTTTCCTTCGTTATTGTGTTTTTCCTATTCTCTTCTCTCCTCTTCCACCCATAATTTTTTTTGTTTGTTGTGTGACTTTATTAGTTTCAATTTAAAAAAAAAAAGAAAAAAAATTCGTGCAAAAAAAAAAGGTGTGGTGCTGGAAAAAAAAACTGAACAGAAAAAAAAGAGCAAAAAAAAATCAAAAATTCAAAAAAAAAGAAAAGGAAAGAGCCACAGGTTTTGGAAATTAGGAAGATTGAAGGCTAATTTGAGAGTTTCCATTGCAAGTCACAAAAGTTTCCTAAATCTACAAACTTGGGTGGTAAGACTCCTTACTTTCCTAATTCTTCCTTCCTTCCTATTTTGATTTCCTTTCCCTTTCTTTTTTTTCCTGATTCCATTTTTTTCCCCTTGTTATTATCCCTTCTTCCTTTTCCATCATTATTCACGTTTTCCCCCTTTCCATCTTCTTTCATCACACATTTCTCTCATTTCTCACATATTCTCTGGTTCTTATAATTTCTTGTTGCAAAGATTACCACATACTAACATTGTCTCTTGATTTTGTTGAGTTTCAATCAAGAATACTATAGGAGGCAAGCTTGAGTGGTAAAAGGCAAGAGTGTTACATCAAGTTAAAAGCCATATTTGTGTGAAACACGAGTGACTACATTAATTTTGAGTGAAACACGTGAGTAGAGTGGTAAGGATCCATATTACTATTTTTTCCCATCTTTGATCAAACTAACATTTCAGGTTCAAGATGAGTAAAAAAGAAACACTTGCAGAATTCAAGTTGTTCTTGGAAAGCATGACAAATGACATCTTTAAGCTACAAAAAGAGGTGCACAAATTAAAGGCTTCATCCCATTTTAGGCTTTACAAAGAATTGCAGGAGCTCAAGCAAGGTTCCATGAGTGTGAAAGAATACTTCGATGAGCTGCATATTGCTAGGCTTCGAGCTAAAGTCAAAGAAAGCTCAAGGGCAACAATGGATCGATTTCTACAAGGGCTTAATCCAAATATTGCTAAACAAATGAAGTTGTACCCGTATAGTGATATTCAAGGAATGGTCTCTATAGCCATTGAGATAGAAAAACTCATGAAGAAAAAAGAGAGAAATAAAGAAAAAGAGAGGATAAAAAAAGAGAAAGAGGCACATGAAAAAATGCTTGAAGAAAAAAGAAATATTGAGAGTGAAAGAGCAAATGAGTTTGAGGTGACAAAAATAATTAAGAGTGACTTGAGTGAAAATAAAAAGAATGAGAGTGAATATAAGGAAAAAGGATATGTAAAAGAAGAAATTTTTGTTGATACTAACTATCCTTGTCCAAGTGTTGTTTTATCCTTACTACAGGAGCAGAATTATGATAACTCGACAATGATTGTTCCATATGGCAAATATGACCCTCAAGAGTCGAGCACGACTCTTTTTCAAGAGGAGGAGAATGATAGAGGTGCAAGGGGCGTCTTATGTGGTGTCCAACAAAGCATTAATGTTGGTATCCAAAGTGTCGACAAAGTACTACATGGCAGCTTAGGTGGCATCTACAATGAACAAGATGTTGTCTCTATTATCCAACAAGATTCTAAGCAAGCCCAAGATCCTTCTCATGACATTGACGGCCCAATTACTAAAAACTCAGAAAAGAGTGAAGTGTTTGAGAGGTTGGAGAAAACATTTAGGCTTGATTTTGCTTCATTAATGGCTCATAATGTTAGTATATATGTTTAGGGTGCAAATGAGGCCTTAACCATACCTATTCAGGCCCATATACATGATTTTACAACACATAGAAGCTTGAGCACGTGGCAAAGCATGAAGATCCATGAAATTGGTGTAACATAAAGTAGTAAGCCCAACAAGATGATGAACAAGGCCCATGTGCAGTCCAGATTGAAGAATTCATTTAAAATACCATGTGACAAGCATGTGCCTTGAAGGTGGATCATAAGTGACGTCCAAGACACCTCAAGAAGCATCTAGAAGGCGTCCTTATATAGCAAATCTGAATTAATTTCGTTTTTATTTGTTTTCTTTTTTTTATTTGCATTAAATAAGGCCTTTGGTCAAAGATTGCCCTTGAGGACTTTGTTTTATTTCCTATTTGTTTTAGGTAGCTGACTTAGTCTTGACGAATAAGTAATTTCCTAATTCCTTTAGGCTTGAATGGTGCCAACCAAGACAATCAATCATCATTAAGGCATCATTTATTGCATTTATGACTAGGTTTTCAAACTCTAGAGTGTTCTCTTGTGGCCTTTATATATGGCTGCGTTTTTGTACTATATTTTCAGAGTTGAATGATAATTGAGAGTTTTATTTCTCTTGTGTGAGCTTTTCTTGCATCCTTGTATTCTCGTGCGAATACTCCGACTGTATCAAGGATTGATCATCCTTGTGGTGTCTTTGTGGCTAGGGTTGTAAGAGACAGGTTCTCTTAAGGTCCTACCTTTGATCATCCGTCCCGTTAGTGTTTTCATACTTGTTTTCTAGCCGGTCCGATACCCTCATCATATCACAATTGGCCAAGTATTCCTCTTATCTGAGATGTATGGATGATGAGGAATGGCGTTCGGATATATTAATTCGGGGTTTAAGAAGTGAACTAAGAAAGAGATTAGCCACCCACTAATTCTCTGTATTTAAATAAGCGGTGGAAGAGTATAGAATCACTGAGAACAACTTGAGGGATTTATACCCCATTAAGGGTGCTAATAGCCGTAGTGAACCCAGCAAGGGTAATACTTTCCAGAAGCGAAAGGGCCAGGGATTCTCCTCATCAAAGGGTAGTGGTAAAAAGCCCTATCAGTCCAGGGATCGTGAACCTCAGAAAGCCTCCACGGTGTGCATATGTCCTTGCTATGGTAGGACACATTATGGTAGAACATGTTAGGGTTAAGTGCTCTGTTTTAATTGTAAACAACTGGGACATATTTCTGCTGAATGCAATGGCCGCAGGCAAAGCAGAGACCAAGGAATCAGGGTAGGGTGTTCTCTATGACACAAGAGGAAGCCCAAAAATCCACCGATCTGATTCAAGGTAATATTGTTATTAATGGTAAATTATTACAAGCTTTATTTGATTCAGGTGCAAGTCACTCTTTCATTGCCTATGATTACGTGAAGCGCCTGGGATTGCATGTGCATAAGTTTCCATTTGATCTGATTGTGTCAATGCCTATTGGTATCAAGGCTGTAACAGCTGAAGCTTGTTTGAACTGTGTGATAACCGTTGAGGGGCATGAGTCTACTATAGATTTGATTTGTCTACCACTCTATCAATTAGAAGCCATATTGGGTTTCAATTCGTTGACGACAAATAATGTGTTGCTGGATTGTGTAAACAAGAGGATAGTGTTTCCTATTTCGCAGGGAGTTGATAACGTGAATGCTAGATTGAACTTCCTCTCAATGGCTAAAGCAGAGAAATATCTGTAGAAAGGGTGCTAGGGGTATATGGTCTTCTTTTTCGTCCAAGGGTAGACAGAAGAAACTTTGAGTAGTATCCCCATGGTATGAGAATTCCCTAAGGTATTTCCGGATAATTTAGTGGATTGCCTCCGGAAAGGGAAGTGCAGTTCTCAATTGAAATTGTGCTTGGAGCTGGTTTTATATCTAAAGCCCTATACTGTATGGCCCTAAATGAGATGGCTGAATTAAAGAAGCAAATTGAAGACTTGCTCAAAAAAGGGTTTATTAAACATAGTTTATCGCCGTAGGGAGCTCCAGTGTTGTTTGCTAAAAAGAAAGACGGGAGTCACATTTATGTTTTGATTATAGGGAACTGAGTAAGATTACTATTGTGGTTTGTGTGTATTTTAGAAGATTAATCTAAGGTCGAGTTATCATCAGCTGCATGTGAAAGTGGAAGATGTACTAAAGACTGCTTTTAGAACAAGGTATGGGCACTATGAGTTTCTGGTGATGCCCTTCGGGTTAACCAATGCACCTACGGTATTCATGGATTACATGAATCATGTCTTTCGATAGTACCTTGATCAATTTGTTGTGGTGTTTATTGACAACATTTTAATATACTCTAAGAGTAAGGAGGAGCATGAGCCTCATTTGAGAATTATGTTGAGCATATTGCGTGAGAAGTAGCTCTATGCCAAGTTGAGTAAGTTCTAGTTTTGGTTTCTGGAAGTAAAGGTCCTAGGCCAAGTTATCTAACAAGAAGGGGTCTCAGTGGACCCCAGTAAGGAAGAAACAATACTAGGCTGGAAGAGGCCAGAAACTGTTGCTGAGATACAAATTTTTATGGGTCTTACTGGTTACTACAGGAGATTCATTCATAATTTCTCCTGTATTGTATTACCGATAACCAAGCTCATGAGAAAGGATCATCCGTTTGTGTGGGATGAATGTTGTGAAAATAGTTTTGTCGAGCTAAAGGAAAGGTTGACTACAGCGCCAGTATTGATTATATCTTATCCTAGCTTGACTTATGTTGTGAATAGTGATGCGAGTAAGCAGGGATTAGGGTGTGTCCTGATGCAATAAGGACATATGGTGGCCTATGCCTCCTGACACCTGAAATCTCATGAAATGAATTATCCCATTCATAATCTGGAGCTTGCGGCAATTGTGTTTGCATTGAAAATATGGTGACATTATTTGTATGGTGTGACGGTAGAATTGTACTACGACCACAAGAGTCTTAAGTATCTGTATGATCAGAAAGATTGAACATGAGATAGTGCCAATGGATGGAATTGCTGAAAGACTATAACCTGGAGATTAAATATCATCCGGGTAAGGTAAATGTAGTCGCGGATGCTCTTAGTCGAAAGACGATGCTTATGGCAGTAATGATGATACAAGAGGGGAAGTTGATAAAAGATTTCTGAGATTTGAATTTGTCGAACCAAATTGTCTGTGATAATTACAATGCTTCCCAAAAGGAAAGTGATTTGAGAGATGAAATTAAAGAATCTCAAAGGCAAGATATTGGGTGCAGTCTATTTGGGCTATGATTGAATGAGGTGAAGCTCGGGACTATGATTTGTCGCCTAATGGATTGGTTCGTTACAAAAAGATAATTTGTGTTCTACTAAAGGCAGAGTTGAGGCAGAGAATCCTGGATGAGGCATACAAAATCCTATATACTCTTCACCCCGGAATGACCAAGGTGTACCATGATTTGAAATCTATGTATTAGTGGCCGGGATTGAAGAGTGATGTGACAAAGTATGTGACGCGGTGCCTTACTTGCCAAAAAGTGAAGATTGAGCACCAAAGGCCGTCTTGATTACTGTAGAGTCTTGAGACTCCAGAGTAGAAATAGGAAGTGTGACCATGGGCCTTGTTGTAGGATTGCCCAAGATCAGGAACTATGATGCGATCTAGGTGATTGTTGACCGATTAATGAATTCAGCATACTTCATACCAATTTATGCTAGTTACCCTCCGGACAAATTGGTAGAAATTTATATATGGGAGATTGTGAGGCTTCATGGCACATCAAAAAATATCATTTCATATAGAGATCCTTGTTTCACTTTGAGGTTCTGGGGGGCTCTACATGAGGCTCTAGGTACGAACTTGAGATTTTGTATGGCCTATCATCCTTAGACTGATGGACAGTCAGAAAGGACTATTCAAACATTGGAGGATATGTTGTGAGCATGTGTTCTTGACTTTAAAGGGAGTTGGGACTACTTGTTAAATTCACTTACAACAATAGCTAGCATACGAGCATTCAGATGGCTCCATATGAAGCGTTATAAGGGAGGAAGTGCTAATCCCCATTGTGTTGGATAGAGTTATCAGAGAGAAACCTTTATGGGCTGGATCTTGTTAATCAAACCTTAGCGCAGATTAGAATCATTTGAAAAAGGCTCCTTACAATGTAGAGTTTACAGAAGAGCTATGCTGATAAAAGGAAAAGACCTCTAAAGTTTGTAATGGGTGATCATGTGTTTTTAAGAGTATCTCTGGTCACTGGTATCGAGAGAGCAATTAAGCAGAATAAACTAAGCCCAAGGTATATAGGTCCTTTTGAGATTCTTGTGAGAATTAGGCCTGTTGCTTACCGAGTAGCCCTACCCTAGCACTAGAGCAAGCTCCTTGACGTGTTTCATGTTTCCCAACTGAAGAAGTACTAACCAGACCCAGCATACATAGTTAAATATGAAGAAGTTGAGTTGCAAGACAACTTCACATATGTGGTAGAGCTAGAGCAGATTATTGATAAAGAGGAAAGATGGCTCAGACATCTAAGTACACCATATGTGAAGGTTATCTAGAAGGGAATGACTCAGAAGGAAATAACTTAGGAAGCTGAAGCAGACATGTAGAGACACTATCCAAAGTTTATGGCTCAAGTTGTGTGACAAATTTTGAGGACGAAATTTATTTTACGAGGGGAGAAACGTAATGCCCCAAACTATGATTAAGGGCTAACAACATCAAAAGTGAATGAAATTAACGTTAAATAAACACTTTTAGAGAATATGTTGTGTATTATGGTTTGAATGTGCAATAATTAATGCCCAAACCCTGTATTTAAACTCAATTATGGATTAACATCTAAATTGAATTAAAATAGAGGGAGGGCGCATGGTGTGATACAATGGATAAATAAAATGTGTTAAGTGGTGATTTAAAAGAAATTGCCATAATCAGGGGCAAAATAGGAAAGAGAAAAGTTATCGGGTAATTAGTCAGTATCTGAAGAGGGAGGCCACTAAGAACATAAAAATTAATAGTTGTAACTAGTTGCTAACTGAGTAAAAGGGTGAAATTATATGATACAAGCCTATGGAGGAAGTGGTAATATGATGACAAGTGTCACCATATGAACCATTGATCATGGTCAAATTGTCAATACAATTTCTCTTCCATCTCCCTTCATTAAGGCTGCCAAAAAGGGAGTGTGGAAGGCCAAATTTCTGTTTCATTTTCATCTCATTCTCTCTCATTCTAGCAGCCATTAAGTTTGAAATATTGTGCAAGTGACCAACTTTGTATAGGGTTTTGAAATAGCAAATGATGTTGAAATGTTGTGAAATTTTTCAAATTTTTAGTTCATATTACAAGCTTTCTAGTGATATAAAGTTTGAGTCATTTTGATGTTTGTACAAAGAGTTATGGTCGTTTGAAAATCAGCTAGGAGACAAGTCTATGGTTGGTCGCAGCCAGGATGGTTGGCCACGACCCAAAACCTTCTAACCAATTCTTGGCCGCGGCCCAAAAGGTATATCATTGAATTGTGTGTTACAAATGATGCGCAGTTTACTGCTGTGAAAGGCGTGAAGGCTATGTGTAAGCCGTAATGGCTATATGTATGCTGTAAAAGCATTGTGTAAGCCATAAAGGCTATATGTATTATAGCGTTATAGCGTGAGTAGTCGTGGAGGTGACACAAGTCACACTTACCCCTACCGTTTTATATGTGTAAGTCGAGAAGGCTATGAGTATGCTATGAAGACTATGTATATGTTGTGAAGGCCATGTATATGCTGCTGCAGCTTGGTGATTTACTTGCATACCATGTGATTATGTATTGTATGAGTAATTTGTTACTACTGGGAATCTTTTGAGTCTCATTCTTTCTATTAACTAACCTACAGCCAGGGCAAGTAGCTCGAAGGAGAAGCAAGCAACCAAGGGCAGGTAGTACTCCTCTACGGATGTAATTTGGTAGTTTGTTGCCAAGTACGGATTTAACGGTTTTTGTGCTGGATGCCCCTTTTTAATTGTTTATTGGTATTTTTGCCCCTTTTAAAACATATTTATGACAAAAGCTCCTCAGAAAAAACTTTATTGGTAAATTTGCTCCTTAACCCATAAAAATATCACCTTCATCTTTCTCATCTTTCTCTACTCTTGATTGTGCTTGCTACAAGCCATATTCATGAAGATATAGAGGTTAAAAGTAATCTTGCACGAACTAGAAGGCTTAAATACCAAGATTTCAACCTACTTACCTTGGATTTTCCTCTTGAGCTCTCTTCTTGCTCTACTTTTGTATGACTCTCCTTCTCTCTTTGGTTCAACTTCAACCGAAAATATGAGCTCAAAGGAAAGAGAAAGCCTTATAAAAATATCACCTTCATCTTTCTCTTTTATTATATTTTATGGCTAATAACAAGCACATGCTCATTTAATTGTCATCATCTTTTCTCTTTCCTCATTATCCTTGACCAAAAAGCAACCTTCAAATGGTCAAAAATATGCTCTTCAATAATTAACCTCTTCCACATAATTTTTAATTGTAGTTGCATTTGTTGACATAGTGTCATTATATTTTTTTTCCTTTTGACCATTGCCAAAAATTGCTCCAAATACTAATAAATCCCCAATCAAATATTTTTTCCTTACTTTATCTCTTTTTAGATGAAAATGAATAAATAATCAGGGGAAATTAATTGCCTCTTGCTTAATAGGACAAATTACCATTTTGCCCTTACATTTTGTGATTTTCGCACAAGCTGACTGAATTTTCATCTAACTTGGAAAATTCATATCTTTATTTATAGATATCCAATTACAGTGATTCTAAAGATTGTGTGACATTTATTAAGTCTAGTCTTAAGGAAAAATATTTTTTTTAGCCAATTGGAAGCACAGAATTTCAGAATTAACATTTATTGGACACTGCCACAGAAACTTGCCAGTTTCACCTGGCTAACTTCAAAAATACTTAACTCTCAATGTAAACGTCCAAATAAATCATATGACCTATCAAATTAAAGCTTGGAATGTCTATTTTCATTTTGAAAAATTTCACATTTATTGGACATCATTTGATCATCCAAAATCACATGACAATCTCACTACCTCGTAGGAAATTTCACTAGCAACATTTTCAAATTTTTACAATTTGTGTTGTAAATATACTCATGTTGTGTGTGACCGCTAATTGCCTTGTTTTATCATTTCCCATGCTCTTTTAATTCACCATTTTATTCCCTTTAATACCCCAAAGGTGTAAAGGAATTTTAAGGAATAAATTTATGCCTTCCTAAGACACTTGCTGAACCAAGGCTTAGCAGTCCACTTGATTCAGGCTTATTTTCAAGCCTCTAGTCCCAAAATTTGGGATATTACATTCTTGATGTCATGTATATTGAGAAAAAATATGTGTAAGAGTTGTTTTGGAGCGTTACTCTATATTCCTAGGAAGATAAAGGACGGCATAAATGCAAGACTAGACTACGTTGAGAAAGAAATAAGGGAGGAATTGGCACTGAAGGAGAAGGGATCTCGTGCATTCCTTCACCGAACTGATTTAACACTGTCTAAACAAGAAAAAAGAAGTTTTTGTGAGTTTCTTGCTTCCATGAAAGTGCCAGAGGATTACTCATCAACCATTAGCAACTTTGTGTCAATGAAGGACTTGAAGCTAAAGGGTCTGAAATCAAACAATTGCATGTGTTGATGGAAACCTTTATCCTGGTAGCAATACGAGGTATTTACCTGATAAGGTGTGAGCTACAATCACAAAGCTCTATTTCTTCTTCAAGTCATTGTTCAGTAGGGTGATTAACCCCAAGAAATTGCCAAGGCTATAAACCTGAATTGTGAATACTTTGTGTGAGCTGAAGATGTTTTTCCCTCCAGCTTGCTTTGACGTAATGGTGCACTGAACTATTCACTTAGTTAGAGAGGTACAACTGTGTGCCCAGTTTATATGAGATGGATGTACCCAATTGAGTGCAAGATGAAAGACCTACAAGGGTATGTGAAAAATGGGAGCCGGCCAGAGGGTTATATTATGGAATGGTACATTTATGATGAGGTGGCTAAATTCTATACCAATTACTTGAAAGATGCAAGTGATATTGGCCTTTTGGTGTCTAGGCATGAAGGAAAGACTCTGGATAAGGGTTGATAGGAAAGAAAGTTATCGCTATCTCAAACCAACACTTAGGCAAGCACACCTATACATATTTCACAACTCTGAAGAAAGTAATGTTCTTGGCATGTTGTCTGAACAGACATGTGCTTTCTTTCCCAATTTTGTCATCAATGGGTACACCTTTTACACTAAAGAGCAATTGCCCTCAGCAACATATGAAATAGTGGGGAAACTATTATTGCTAACACCATGCATATATCAATTGCAAATGATAAGAATCCTATCTATGGCAATATGTCATACTTTGGCATGGTTGAGCACATTTCGGATTTGGATTATGTAGAATTTCATGTTCCAGTTTTCGGGTGCAAGTGGGTTGACAATAATAATGCTTTGAAAGTGAATGAGTTAGGGTTGATACAATTGAATTTGAACAAGCAAGGCATAAAGAAGAGCCTTTCATTTTGGCTTCTCAAGCTAAACAAGTGTTCTATGTTCCTAATCTTGCTAATAAATAATGGTCTATTGTTTTGTTATCAGAAAAAATAAATGAGGATGCAGGAGGTAAATTCAGTGAGGATGATCCTTTTCAAGGGTCGTCACTTGAAACACAATTCAATGAGGATGTTGCTTTATACATTAGACATGACCAGAATGAAGGACTTTGGATATCAAAGAGGGGAAAGTTGCTTCATAAATTAAAGAAAACAATTGTAAATAAAGAGAGCATTAACATTGCTAAGACTAGGAATAGAAAAAGGGACATTTGTTCATATGTATATTCCCTTACCTTAGCTTTGATATATTCATAATTATTGTATAGATAGAATTTGATGATTTGTTTTAATTTGTTAGCACTTGTTGGTCAGAATTGGTTATTTTGTATATATATATTTGGATACATCCAGCCAGAACTAGATCTATTTAGGTGTTTGATATATATATATATATATATATTTATACACGTTGTTTTTGTACGTTATTTTGCAAGGGGTTGATCGAAAGTGAGCCCCGAATTTTTCACAAAAATTTGTCACACATACTTAACGGTTATTCGCCAATAACCATCATATATTCTAAATATATAATGGTTTTTCCATGTAACCATCAAATAAACCTCTTCCTGTGGTGACAAATAATTTACCGTTCATCATTTTAACCATTAAGTATTGCAAAAAATATATCACGGTTGTTACCCAAAAAATTGTTAAATATATAGATTACTATATTTAACAGTCATTATCTTACAACTGTTAAATATAGTTCTATATAAGTAATAGTTGTGTTTGAAAAATCGTAAAATATAGGGTATAATATTTAACTGTTAAAAATTGTTATATATAAATATTTGATGCTTGGATATTTAACGGTTGAAAACTATTAAATATTGGTAAAAAAACCATTATATATCGATAAATCTATAGTGTTAGATCTCATGTTTTGATTATAACAAAGATTGGATTAATGATTCAAAAGGTTTTGATAATAAACAAACAGATTTGAACAAAGTAATTAAGTGTTCTATTGCAGGCCATAAGCATTACTCAAGTACATACCTCAAGTAATGCAGAAGAAATGAATGACAGTGTACAGGAGAAATAAGCACTGTGACATTTTCTGAAGGATTACTTGAGGGAGCCCTCGGGTAATAACATCATTACTCGAGAGATCACTCGAGTAATATATGAAGATTTGCTCTCTGTCAAAATTTGCATAGGATTACTCGAAGGGCTTACTCGAATAATCTACAAAGTTATATGGAAGCTTACTTATGGCATTACTCGAGTAACTAGAGCAGAAATTATGCAGTAGCTCTCGACCAAGAATTAGCAGACATTACTCGAATAGTCACTAGAGTAACCTCTTTTGAAAAGCAACTTTACTCGAGTAATTACTCGAGTAACATGAAATGAAAATTGTATTACTCGAGGGTTTACTTGAGTAATCAGGTAAGCAAAACAGAAGTTGCTCTCAGCCAAGATTTTAATGCTATTACTCGAGGGATCACTCGAGTAATCAGAAGAAATGATACACTTACTTAAGGGATTACTCAGGTAAGTACGGTATATTCTGGTCAGACAACATTGATTTACTCTTTGGCTTATTTGTAATGAAGTTACTCGAGGGACAACTCGAGAAATGAGCATGATCACTCAAGTAGCCACTCGAGTAATGAAGTACAGAAAGCTTGATTTTAATTTGATGTTCATTGAATTGTTATCTATATGATTAACCTTTCATTGCATTAGTTTCTTAAGTATACTTGCAGATAAACAATGAAGAGATCATGCATTAAGAAGAGAAGTCAAATATATCGTCCGAACGTCTGAAATGCCTACCTACCGTAAATGGCTAGTTTTCAAATTTAAAAAATGGTCAAATGAAACTGCACGACTCTAACATACATGTTTGAAATGCTTCCAACAAATACCACAAATCATCTATATATATGGAGCATTCAAAAAACAGAAAATAATAACTAAGAACACGCAAACTTACATCGATCATAATATTCTTTATGCTATGTTTTCTTATACTCACTCTTTGTACTTCAATGATTATATATTTGCTCTGTGAGAGAGATTTTCATTACAAACTCAATATTTGTTATTGAGACAACTTAAGGTTGTAGAACCTTGAGTTGGGGATTTGATTACATTGTGCAAGGGGGTGCGAGTGTCCAGTGAACGAACTTGTTGTGTACTGAGTTGCCAAGAACCCACTGAATCTTGGAAGATATAGTGAAACTCTCAGTAAATCTTTAAGGACTGGACATAGGTCAAAGTGGTTGTGGTTGAACTAGTATAACTCCCAGTATACACTTCGGTGATATTTCTCCTAGCTCTTAATTGCTTTAAAGTTCTAGTCAATTTTTATATACGCAACTAATTTTCTGGTATCACCCAATTCACCCCCCCACTTGGGTGAAACGCTTGCACTAACATTTGGTATCAAAGCATAGGTTTTCTTGTTCAGGTAGAACAACCTAAGAAGGATCCAATGACAAGCATGGGTAAAGGAATTCTTCCCGACGGAGCGTCTATCACCAAACCACAGGGTTTCAGTGGTGAAAACTTCTCTTTCGGGAAAGCCAAGTTTGGAGTATTTGTAATGGCTACAGAATACGGACTATGGGACGTGATTGAGAGTGGAAACTACCAACCCGAAAAGATTGTAGATTCACAGAGGGTTCCTAAGACACCAACAGAATATGATAAAAATGACAAGAAACACATCACACTCAACAGGAAGGCAATTCTAATAATTCAAAATGCCTTGAGTCAAAATGAGTACTTCAAGATCTGCACACTTCTAATGGCTAAAGAAATGTGGGAAGCCCTAGAAATAGCACATGAAGGAACTTCAACAATGAAAGAAAACTGGATCAATACTCTAGTTATTGAGTTTGATTTACTTCAAATGAAATCAGGTGAGACTATAGCTAAATTCGAACTTAGATATACTCATCTTGTTAATCAACTTGCAGCACTTGGGAAAGTTTATGATCAACATACCCAAGTACGAAAGATTCTTAATATTCTTTCTAAAGACTGGGAGGCCAAAGTCACTGCAATTGAGGAAACAAAAGGTGAATCAATGCAATCGTTTGCTTCTCTATTCAGAAGTCTTTCTGAATATAAAAGTAAATTAAAGTTCAAATGAGAACTATATGATATTAGTGACAAGAAGAAGAGAGGTCTAGCACTGAAAGAAAAAGAAGAAGATCAAGATGAAGATGAAGAGCTTGATGATGACGAAATGGGCCTAATGATAAAATGATTCAGAAAGTTTTACAAGAAAGGCCAAGGATTTAAAAACTTTCTGAAAGGTGAAACAAGCAATAAAGAACACATCATCTATTATGAATGTGGAAAGCTAGAACATATCAAATCAGAATGTCAAGAACTAGCTTAGAAGAATAAAGAAAAGAGAAAAGGCAAGTTCTACAATAAGAAGAAAGCCTTTGTATCTGCCACATGGGGAGATAGTTCATCTGATGAAAATAACAATGAGGAGGAAGTAGCCAATATCTGTCTAGTTGCTCAAGAAGAAATAGAAGAAGAGGTAACTAATTCTGATCATACTTATGATGAATTACTTTCTGAATACAATGCTTCATATTCTGAATTCATCAAAGTAGTTAAAGAACTAGTTTGTATCAAAAAGAAAAATAGAGTTCTTGAATTAGAACTTAAATAGAATTTAGAAAAGGATTGTGAAAACTATTCTTCTTTAAAAAAGAAAAACACTGATCTCACGAAAACTCTTGAAAAATTTACCAAAGGAAGTGAGATGTTGAATGTAATTTTAAAGTCTTAATGATTTGTAAATGACCGATCTGGTATTGGATATGATCCAAAATTAGATAAAAGGAAAGGAAGAAAGAAAGCAGGAGGTAAGACATACTTGAGTTACGTTTAGCATTCTGTTCATACATCAAATCCTTTTGCATACTACAATTACTGCAATAGAAAAGGTCATTATACTTCATCATGCATTCATAAAAAGAAAGGAAAATTAGGAACCTACAAATGGGCACCTAAAGGTTTATATGTTCAGAAAATATTCTGTACTAACGCAAAAAGACCCTAAAAGATGTGGGTACCTAAGACTTAATCGTATTTGATTACAGATATATCTTAAAGTATCCAAAAACAATAAGTGGTACATAGACAGTGGATGCTCGAGACATATGACCAATGATTTCAAAAATTTTACCATTATACAACATAAAAAAGGTGGAAAGGTAAAATTTGAAGGAAATCAATTCGGAAAAAAAGCAAGAATTGGTGAAATCAAAAAAAATAATGGCATACAAGTCCAAGATGTATATTACGTTGAAGGATTGTGTCACAACTTGCTGAGCATGAGTCAAAGTGCAGATAAAGGCAACTGGATAATATTTGACTCAGAGGAATATCTAATTGTGAACAAGAAAGATTTACAATTAGATAAGAAGAATCTCAAAGCAAAGCTCAGAGCAAAAAGGGAAGGTAATTGCTATACTCTTGATATAAGAAGAAATATTTCTGAAAACTGTTTTCTAAGTAATACTGATGAAAGTTGGCTATGGTATAAGAGACTAGCTCATGTCAATATGCACCAACTAGGCAAGTTACTTAAAAAGGATTTAGTAATTGGTTTACCCAAAGTGAATTTAAAAAATGATTTGATTTGTGAAGCATGTTAGAAGGGTAAATAAACTAAATCATCTTTCAAAGTGAAAAATGAGATCATAACCAACAGACCACTTCAATTATTACACATGGATTTAGTTGGACTAACAAGAGTTAAGACATGGACCATTTTTCTGTCATCAAAGGATGAAACCTTTGGAGAATTTATTTTTTTTTTGCCAAGAAAGTGCAAAATGAGAAAGGTATGTCCATTTCAGGTATTAGGACAGATCATGGTGGAGAATTTGAAAATCAAGCATTTGAAGAATATTGTGATACTAATGGCATTGATCACAATTTCTTCGATCCAAGGACACCTCAACAAAATGGAGTTGTGGAACGAAAGAACAGAGTACTTACTGAAATGGCTAGAGCAATTCTAAATGAAAAGAAAGTGTCTCAAGTTTTTCGGGCTGATGCAATGAGCACAACATGCTACATTTCAAATAGAGCCTACATCAGAACAAAACTTAGAAAGACACCATACGAACTGTACAAAGGAAGGAAGCCAAACCTTGCTCATCTACACATCTTCAGTTGTAAGTATTTCGTTCATAATAATGGTAAAGATAACTTAGGAAAATTTGATTCTAAAATAGATGAAGGAACTTTCCTAGGCTACTATAACTGAAGCAAAGCATATAGAGTTTTCAATAAACGAACATGTGTTGTTGAAGAATCAATTCATGTTGTATTCGATGAATTTGAATCCTCTGAAAAAACTATTGACGATGAGTAGGAAGTTGTTTTAAATCAAGAAAATGGTCAACCTATTTCTAAGTCTCTCATCCTAGAAGTTGACCAAACCAAGGAAGAAAATCAGTCACTAGGATAGCCTAGAGCCTGAAAATCCAATAAAACTCATCCCCTAGACCAAGTCATAAGAGATGTGAATGAAGGAGTCAAAACTAGAAATAGACATTTCAATGAAGTTAGTTTCTCTGCTTTTATTTCTGATATTGAACCTTCTAACATTGACGAAGCCCTATCAGACAATAATTAGGTAATAGCAATGCAAGAGCTAAATCAATTTGAAAGAAATCAAGTTTGGGATTTTGTACCCCATCCTAAGGATCATCCAATCATTAGCACTAAATGGATATTCAAGAACAAGCTTGATGAATCTATAATCATTGTCAGAAACAAGGCAAGATTGGAGGCTAAATGCTATAATCAGGAAGAAGGAAATGATTATGAGGAAACGTATACTCCAATGGCTAGATTGGAAGCTATACGAGTACTCTTAGCCTTTACATGCATCAAGGGATTCAAACTCTATCAAATGGATGTAAAAAGTGCATTTTCAAATGGCTACATTATGGAAGAAGTGCATATAGATCAACCCCCAAGTTTTGAAGATGTAACCAAACTTGACCATGTTTTCAAACTAAGAAAAGTTTATATGGTTTAAAACAAGCTCTTAGAGCATGGTATGAAAGGCTCAGTAAATTTCTCATTGATCAAGGTTTTGTAGAAGGAAAATTTGATACAACACTTTTCATAAAACGAAAACGAGATCATATCTTAATTGTACAAATATATGTTGATGATATAGTTTTCGGTGCTACTAATGAAATCTTGTGCAAGGAATTTTTTGAGATAATACAGGGGGAGTTTGAGATGTCAATGATGGGAGAATTGAATTTCTTTCTCAGTTTGCAAATCAAACAAAGAAAGAATGGAATTTTCATAGCTCAAATGAAATATTTGAAAGAGCTATTGAAGAAGTATGGAATGGATGAAGAAAATGGAATGGACATGCCTATGAGCTCAACTACGTTGCTTGATGCTGATGTCAAAGGAAAATATTACAACATCACAAAATATAAAGGAATGATTGGCTCATTACTCTACTCACTACAAGCAGACCTGACATTCAATTCAGTACGGGTATGTGTGCAAGATATCAATCAGCACCAAAGGAGTCACATGCTGAAACCATCAAATGTATCTTCCGATATCTTGCTAACATGACAGAATTAGGTCTCTGGTATCCTAAAGGAAGAAGTGAATATCTAGTCGCATACTCAGACTCTGATTATGGAGGATACAAGACAAACAAAAAGAGTACCAGTAGACAAAGCCAGTTTCTTGGAGGCTCACTTGTATCATGGTTTAGCAAGAAACAAAATACAGTGTCTCTTTCATCAACAGAAGCTGAGTATGTTGCAGCTTCAAGTTGTTATATACAAGTGTTATGGCTTAAGCAACAACTCCAAGATCTTGGTATTTATCTAAAGGAGATACCAATATACTGTGACAATACTAGCACAATAAGCTTGGTAAAGAATCTAGTTCAACATTATAGAACCAAGCATATTAATGTTAGACATCACTTCATCAGAGATCATGTCCAAAAGAAAGATGTCAAAGTGATATCAATTCCAACTTATCTTCAACAAGCTGATATCTTCACAAAGCCCCTAGAAAAGATCAATTTCTATTTATTAGAAGAGAATTGGGAATGGTAAATCCCAATGAATTGTAAGCTATTTAGTGTTTACAAAATGTTAGATGACGTTATTTATTGATGTTTTGATGATTGCAAACTTAAGCATCGGAGTTTCTAGCAGTTTTTTTTGCAAGATTTTGATATTCTATTTTAGAGTATAAAAAGTAGAGGTTAACATAGGACAATATTACTAGAGGGACAACTTCAAGTAAACCTCATTACCCTAGTAATACCATGAAGTAATTAGAAGGATTACTTGAGTAACCACTCCAATAAAGAGCTAGAAGATGTAGAAGTGAAGCATTAATTCAAAAGGAATTTCAAAAAGGAATGGCAATGGTTGGAAATAAAGAGTCAGGAAATGAAGAAGATTACTCGAGGGAGGCCTCTATTAAATCATCAACATTACTCGAGTCAAGCCTCAAGTAATCATGAGAGGAAATCAAAAATCAACTCAATCTCCATTCAAATCAGTGTTAATATGCATCAAATGATCGATGGAATATACATAAGTAATTACAACATTACTTATGATAGGTACGCGTTTAAATTGCACTAATTTAAAATTTTTTTAAGCTTTATTCGAGGGAGCCCTCGGGTAAAGTCAGGCATCTGGGTTATAACTTAGCGCGTCACATCATTTTCACAAAATTACTTCGGGTAATTCTCTAAATAACCTCTTAAAAAATCTTTCCACAAACTCTTACTCACTCCATTTCCATCAAAACCCATCAAAATTTCTTGAGAAAAAATTCCTCAAATCTCTCTAAACTCTTAGCCCTAATCTTTGACTTGCGAGTGAGGGAAATTCTTAAAATCTTAATCTTTCATTCAAAATGGTCAGAACTAAAACCACCCATCATGATACTCCTTTTGAGTCTTCTAATCCTCAGCAATCGCATGATTCTATTCCATCTCCTTTGGCCAAAAGACAGAAGCTCACTCCACATTCAAAAGATAAAACCAAGACATAAGCTAAACCTAAAGTGAAGGGGGTCGTGATCAAGGAACCATCTACTAAGAGAGCTCAATCTAAGAAGGATGTTCGTTCTGGTAGAGGCAAGGAAACTAAGGCACCATCTCCACCTCCTTCTGATTCATCTGGCACACCAACATTCTCTGAGAAGCCACTAAAAAAGCCTAAGTATGACATAAATCATGCTAAGGCTATGGCAAATTTACTGGATGAGATTCACAAAGAGAAGCAAGGTCAATCTACAAAGGAAGCTGATGTTAGGATGAAGAAATCACATTCCCTCCAACCGGATTCAATGTAAAGAAGATTGAGGATTCAAAAAATTTCAAAGATCACTTTTCAAGGAGAAAGTGTGCAAGATGCACTTCATTGACCTCAATGTTCTTCAAGAGGTATTGAAATACAACCTCAATTCTTATCTGAATCCTATATGCCTTGGCTCTCTGTAAAACTTCCTTTTTGTTTCAAAACAGTGAAACATTTTTATTGTAATTTAGAACCTGTCAATGATCCACTTAGGAACTCTCTAGAAGAAGAAATGTTCTCTAAGGTTAGAGGGCAAGAAATCCTAATCTCACCCTCCAAAATCAACACTTGGCTAGGAATAGAAGACCTACCTGAGGATAATTATCCCAATCTTGATTCAAACCAACTATTTTCTATCCTAAGGCCTGGTGAGATTGTAGGACCCCTTGGTTTCAATCCGAGTGATATGTGATATCTTCACAGAGTACTATGGTATATCTATTCTAGAGCCATAGTGAACAAAGAGCATAATTATACATATTTCATAGAGAGGGACTACAGGAAATTTGCCTTATTGCTACTGAATGAGAAAAAGGACTTGGGAGAATATATCTTCACTGAAATTAAAAGATATAAATTTGAAGAAAATTCCACCACTCCTGTAACACCCGTGTTTTGAAAGCATATAAATGGCATAAGTGTAGTAATATCTTTAAAAAGGAGACCGGTAATCTATTGTAAATAGCGGAAGTCCCAACTTCAAGCAGAGTGGGAGCTGTACTTGAATGGGTTTTCAAAAATCTTTTCAAAAATCATTTTCAGATTGTGTCTCATATTATTTTATGATTTATTTTAAGCCATCCGTTTCAGGTTCATTTCTTCATATCAGAGTGTTTACTAATAAGTTCTCTGTTGAAACCCAAGCTACTAAGTTTAATTAACGGCCCTAGGTGGACGACTGTCCACTACTGGTACGAATGTCGATGCGCGTTCGCTTATATACAGGCGCTTACATACATGTCAGTACGAGACTAACCACACTTAAATACAAATTACATACAATCTCCAAAATAGATAACTAACAAAAAACTAAATTCTAAGTCCTTTGCTTCATTCGCCCGTGTTTACCTTCTTGCCAGAGGAACTACTTGCCCTAGCTGAAAATTTGTTTTAGAAAAATATGGTGAGATTCAATGAATCTCAGTAGTAACAGATATCACTCATATAAAATGCACATAATATATCATGCCATGTCAACCAAAGTTACAGTACAATCAACATATTCAACATTCAGAGATAAATTCACAATATGCAGAAAGCATAAAGTTACCAATTCAAGGACAACTGTCCCTTGCCACAGCGCTGGGAAATTCTACTGGGCCTTAGCCCTTCTCATCTGAATGTTTTAAATTCACAATGGTACAAACATGCATATAACATATCACATAGTATGTGAGGGATAAGTTACTACCTGACAATTTTTCCAAATCTTGATCTTGATTGACGTGCTTTGAACGTCCTGGACAAGTGTCAAGTCCTATAAATTATAATTTACGGGCAATGAGTTTTCTTAATCCAACTCTTCATAAATTATTCTCTTATGTTTGTTACCATTAGGGTCACTACATTAGGCCCAAAATAAAGCTAATGAGCTCAAGCTACTCCAAATGCTTAACTTAACTCTTAAATGTCCAATTTTATTACAAAAACTCTTTGCTTTGAATTTTCGCACAATTACCAAAAGCTGGCAGATTTTTCACTGAACTTTGAAAAATCATAACTAATTCTAGAAAAATCGAATTGAGGTGATCCAAAATTCTATATAACCCTTATTAAGTCTATTTTAAGGGAAAAATACTTTCAGTAGCTGAAAGACCGCGCACACTTCCCAGTTTTTCTTTTTCTCCCTGCTGCCAGAAAATCTGACCAGTTTTAATGGTCTACTTCAAAAATTCATAACTCCTAGTATACTTATCGAAATCCTTCATAATACCTATCAAATTAAAGTTCTATAAGTGTACTTTAATTCTGGAAAATATCATAACCAACAGATGAAGTTTGTACAGTGAAAGTTCCGATACAACAAAACTACCAGACAAAAACGCACACTGGCAACTTTGTTGCACAAGTAGACTTAATTTCCAATTTTTGATTCTTTAAACCAGACTGTCAAAAATTATAACCAGAAACTATTCCCACACAATTTTTCGAGTAGAATCCAATGGAAAGCTCAAAAATACCAAAATCAAATTATTTCTACCAGATTTAGCCCCCAACCGAAATCTGCCTCCCAAAACAACAAAAATTCCACTTTGTGATTTTAACAACCAACAAGTCTAATACTTCTCCAAACATCATATATCACCTTATATATATGATTAAAACATCTTCCTTCTTCAAAAACACCCCTTGAATGAAATACATGGGTGGTTGAAGAGCTAAGAAAAACTCAATGAAATCACAAAGTATTCGGTTCAAAAGAAAGCCTATGCTTACCTCTTCGCGTTTCTACAAGTGGTTCGGTATTCCAGCGGCACTCTGGTAGACTAATTGGCACAAAACACCTCAGATGAGAAATCTAAGACCATAGAATTGAAGCTTATAGTGAGTAGAGAAAGTTTCCTGAAGGACTTACCGGACAATAACGGTGATTCGGGGTTGAAATCGGCTCCGGTAGTCAAGAAAACTCACTATTCACTCCTCCTTCTCTCTTCTTGTGTTCTTAAGCTTAAGAAATCTGATTTCCCTTTCTCTTTCCATGGTTGCACGAAATTTTGCCATTTAATTAGGCATGGATGGTTGTGATTTAATCACTTAAAATGGTCTCATCTCATCTTGCCACGTGTCACAAGTTTAAGGCTTAAGAATGCCACGAGTCATGCAACCATTGGTCTTCCACTTTTCTCTTTCTTCGGTGGGTCATAAATGGTTAGGGGAAGGGGAGGCCTGACAATTTCCCTGGACTCCTGGGCTCGGTGCTCGACTCGAAAAGTAAACGACCCGGCCGGAGAAGGGTGAGCCAATTGAGGGGTTGTTCTAGCGGGAAGAAATCAAATTGGGAAGTTGCACATTGCACTACCTCTGAAAAACCTCACTTGAGACAAGTCCCAAGAAGAAGAAGAAGACTGAGCCTGCAACAAACTGGTTGGATGAGACACAGTCTTATACTCTAGCATCCATATCTTCTCATTCCTTCTTTGGTGCCACATTGCAAAATTTTATGGAAAATATTCTCAAGGGTTTCCATATCGACATTGCCAATACAAACGCTGAGTTGATAACCCATATAAATGTGAAGATGGGAAAACTTGTGGAGAGAATGGATAAGAGGCATGAAGAGATGTTAGCAGAACAATGGGCTCAGGGTGAACTTCTAAGATCACTCCATGCCAAACTTAATGCTGTAGCATCTGGTTTATCAACCCTTGATTCTTCTGTGCCTACTACTACTGAGCCAATACCACCTTCTCAGCCTGGACTTTTCAAACCTAGACCCTCATCCATCCCTCCTCCAAGTAATCTTTTATTCTCTATGCCTGACCCATCATCTATCTTTGAGCACATAGATATCATAGCTAATGATCCTATCCAGCCCACTCAACTTATGCCAACACCCATTACATCCCCAATCGGCACTGAGGAAGTGGTTGTCTCTTTTAGTGATCATCAATCACCTGAAGGAATAGTAGAAGTAGTGATTTGTTCTCAAGTTAAACCAAGTCCTTCAAAGGATCTTATGGTGGTTCCACCTCTGGTTCTTCCTGACCCTGAACCTTCTAGCTCCTCTTTTGATTCTTCAAGTTCAGATGACTCACAAGACTTTTTGGTCCTTCCTATCAACCTTATCTCTGCAACCAAGACATCTAGACCTTCTCCTTCTCTTGGTTGATCATATTTCTTGTGATAAAGACAAAACGAGGGAGAAGTACTTAGGGTGATTTTGTGATTAATGATATGGTGATGATATGATGTAAATGCATTGGGAATTAGGTGTATAGAGTTTAAGGGAGCTTTACTAGTTTAAGATTATGTAATAAACTCTTTATGCAATTTCAATTGAAGTTAGATTTCATTGGAGTTATTTTCATTGGAGTTATATTACCTTGTGAACTAATTAGTTTGTGATTTTGTATGCAAGGTGAACAAATTAGAACATGTTTCAAAATTATGAGTTTTAGAATTCAAAAAGGTTTCAAAGACTAAATTTCTCAAGATCATTAGATTTGTATTCAAAAATATTTTTTTCAAAAGAGTTTTCAAGTTTAAATTGAACAAAGGATATCATATGAAAAGCTTATAATAAAAACTTGATTGAAAACTCAATTCCAAAAAATTTGTTCAAAATCACCAAGTTTTGTCATCATCAAAAATGGGGAGAATGTTAGATCTCATATGTTTTGATGATAACAAAGATTGGATTAATGATTTAAAAGGTTTTGATAATAAACAAAAAGATTTGAACAAAAAAATTAAGTGTTCTATTGCAGGCCATAAGCATTACTCAAGTACATACCTCAAGTAATGCAGAAGAAATGAATGACAGAGTACAGGAGAAATAAGCACTTTGACATTTTCTGAAGGATACTCAAGGGAGCCCTCGGGTAATGACTTCATTACTCTAGGGATCACTCAAGTAATATGTGAAGATTTGCTCTCTGTCAAAATTTGCACAGGACTAGCACAAAACAACCTTTCTTTGTGTAGTTTGAATTTAATATAATGCCTCATATGTCCTAGATATACCAATATACACTTCCACATGGTAGATCTAATCCCTCTCAAGTCAAGATAAAACTTAGATCCCCTTTTCACATGCTTAGTGTCCACACTTATGAAATTACCAATATTAATATCATAAGGGACATGTCTCAGACACCAGCATAGGTGTGTATATTCAGGTAATCTTCCTTTCGCTCATATATCATTTTGATGTACGTCAACCGCTTTCCTAACATAAAACCTTGGATTGTATCAGTCATGATCATAAGATGAATGTTAAGGTAGCAGACGTTGAAGCATACCTCTACGGTAATGTCAAAGTCAAAGGACATCACAGAAGTTTTTAATCTTCTTGGGACTTACACAGCAATGAAGCAGGGATCCATTCACTTGCTTCCTATTTGTGGTTCTTTCGCACATGTGGTATGAATCACATGCTACGGTATTACTCTTGCAATATAAGAACGTACGTCGTTTTGAATCTTATTATTAACATTGTACAGATATGAATTTAGATGCTCCCAGTATCTAAACCCAAATTCTTCTACTCCATTTATCTATCATGACGTCAATACTGAAGAATTTGTTATCTGGCAATAGGCATTATGGAAGCAGGTATCCATGATTCGATCCATATTTATATTACGTCTTATTGGATCTCATCTCGACATACTACACTCTTATCGAGGTGACATAATTTGTGTTTCTTCTCTACCATATCAGCATTCTTGCTGCTTTACTGGTGAATACAACTATCTTATCTTTGCATACTCCTCCTGAGTATCAAAGGCGGTTGCTCATGTGAGAGAGCCAACCTTACCTGCCTGTATGACATACTAGACATTGTATACCTTTATATAGACACATAAAATTTTATGAAGAAACATTTTCATCAATCATAAACATATTACATAGTGTCTCCAATTTTAAATTTTGTGCATCCTAATAGCCTTCACATGTTTGTCATACATTTCCTTGGCTATGGGTTTGGTTAGGGGGTCTGCGACCATACTCTTGGTTGAAATATGTTGTACAGTAACAATTTCTTTGCTACATAATCTCTCACAAAATTATACTTTATATCTATATGTTTGGTCTTACAATGATATTTGGGATCTTTCATATAGGCTATGGCTGTGGTATTATCACAATACACTAACACCGGATTTGTGCTTTCATTTCCAATTCAAAGATATTCAATAAATCTCTTAAGCCATTAGCCTCTTGCACTATTGAGGTGCATGCCACGAATTCAGCTTCCATAAGATGTAGGGCAATGCACATCTGTTTCTTGTTGCTTCAACATATGGCGTCATTGTTCAATAAGAAGGTATAACCAGAAGTCTATCTTCGCTCAACTTCATCTCCACCTAAATCAACGTCAGAGTATCCAACCAAGCGTAGATCGCTTCCTTGATAGCATAGTGCATAATCTGACGTGCCCTTCAAGTATCTCAAAATCCTTTTTACTACTTTCCAATGTTACTCACCGGGATTTGACTAGAATCTACTAACCAGTCTAACTGCGTAACAAATATCTGGTCTTGTACATATCATTGCGTACATCAAACTTCCAACGGTAGTAGCATAGGGAACCGTTTCCATTTTCTTCTTTGCTGACTCCGTTTTGGGACACATATCAAGACTCAACGTTACACCAGAAGCTACTAGGGTATCTAAGGGATTGCAATCTCTCATATTGAATCGCTCAAGAATTTTCTTGATGTAATTCTTTTGTGAAAGAGAGAGAATTCTTTTAGAGCGATCCCTTTAGATTTTAACTCCAAGTATATATTCTACTTCACCCATGTCTTTCATCTCAAAATTCGATGATAGTTATTCTTTAATAGGTAAGACCAACTTTAGACTATTTCCAGCCAATAGTATGCCATCTACATATAAGGATAATATTACAAAATTACCCTCAAACCGCTTAATGTAGATGTAGTGGTCCTCTTCAATCATTTGAAAGTCATAAAAGGTTATCGCTCTATGAAACCTCAAATACCACTGTCTGGATGATTGTTTTAGTCCATAAATGGACCTTTTGAGCTTACAAACTCTACTCTCCATTCCTTTTTTAATGAAACCTAATGGTTGTTCCATATAGATTTCTTCATCCATATCACCGCTTAGAAATATGGTTTTTACATCCATCTGATACAGTTCTAGATCTAAATTATTTACTATTGCCAAAATAAGTCTTATAGAATTGAAACGTACAACAGGTAAGAAGGTATCCTCATAATCTACACCTTCATGTTGTGTGTACCCCTTTACAACTAATTGAGCCTATTTGTCAATTGATCCATCAACTTTTCTTTTAATTTTGAGAACATATTTGTTCCCAATGGCTTTTCGCCCTTTTGGTATATCAACTAGTTTCCAAACTTGATTCTTCTTCATTGAATCAATTTCTTCCTCATTGAATCAATTTCTTCCTCCATTGAATTCTTCCATTCATCCTTAGCAGGACCTGATAAGGCTACTTGCAGAGAACGAGGCTCATTATCTCCATCTGGGGTAACAATAAGTACCTCTCCTTCTATAGAGAAGCATCTCCTAGGTACATTTCCCCTGTCACTCCTTCTTGTGGGAACTTCTTATCTCTTTCGCTTCTTTGTCAAGGCCTTTGTAAAGACCTTTCTGAGCTCCCACTCAAGTCCATGTATTGAGATGATTGAGGATTATTAGTCTGAGTTTGTTCTATACTACCTTGTTCATGTGTCTCATAAAGAGATACTATACGATCAATATCTCCCTTGCTAGGAAATTCATTTTCTAGAAATACGGTATCTCTTGATTCAATTTCAGTCACAGTTTCATCTTCTTTTTCACCTATGAAAACATATCCTTTTGATTGCTCAGAGTGTCTTATAAAGATACACGTTTTTCCTCTAGGACCCAATTTCCCATACCTATGGGAATCATTATGAATGTACGCAGTCGACCCCCAGGGGTCTCAGGATGTTTAAATCAGGCTTGTGTTTTTTCCATAACTCATAGGGTGTAAAAGTGACTGATTTTGAGGGCACACGGTTAAGAATGAAGGCAACCGTTAGTAAAGCATCACCCCAATATGAAATTGGCAGATTTTCTTGAGCCATCATTGACCTAACCATTTCTAGAAGAGTTCTATTTCTTCTTTCAGCAACTCCGTTTTGTTGTGGAATGTCAGGGATAGTTAGTTGCCGAATTATCCCTTTTTCTTCACAGAGCTCCTTAAACTGATTAGATAAGTATTCATGACCCTAATCAGTGTGCAACGCTTTAATTTTACAATCTGTTTGATGCTCTACTTCATTCATGTATTGTTTAAAGCATTCAAGAGCTTCAGATTTATATGAGATCAAATAGATGTGACCATATCGCGAATAGTCATCAATGAAGGTAATGAAATACCAAGCTCCATGTTTCACCTTAGATTCATTGGACCACATATATCAGAATGGATTAATTGTAATGGAATCTCAGCTCTAGTTCCCTTACCGAAAGGTTTCCTAGTTGCATTACCAGCTAGACAATTCTCGCATAAGGACATTTCCATATTCAAAATTTCACCTAGCAATCCTTTTCTAGCTAGTTTAATCATTTTATTTTAGTTAATATGCACTAGCCTAGTGTGCCAGATATTCATATCAATAGTTATATTGGAGGAAATAATGAAACAGTCATGCACATTAAAATTACCAACAATATACATAACAAAGAACTTTCTAGAAAGGAAAGCTAAACCATAAAAGGTCTTGTTGCTAAAAATGTCTGCAACTTTGCCATGAAAGTTTACATAAAACCCAAAATCTAATAAACAAAGTACTAAAACTAAATTCTGTCAGATGTCAAGTGCATGAAGAACATCATGTAGGATCAAAGTCTTCCCACCACGCAAAGCTAACTTACAGATGCCAAGTCCTTTGACTTCGATCTTTGCATTATTGCCCATGTAAAGCCATTTGCTTAGATGCGACAACCGACAGTATTCCATGAAGGATCCTTGATCCCTTGTCACATGGTCTTTTTGAGCCTAAATCCAAAATCCAAGAAGAACAAACAGGTTCTGTTAGAAAAGAAGTACTTAAAACAAAAGAAATGTGTGAATTCATAATCCACTAGTACCTTTTATGGTTGTTTCGCTTGGTACAGTCCCATGCGAAGTGACCCATTTTCTGGCAGGCGTAACACTTGACCATATTCAGGTTAACTTTCTTCTTTCTGCCCTTCTTACCTTTCTTCTTGAATTGCTTTCTGCCCTTTTTGAACTTAGAGCCATCCTTCTTGCCTCTCTTCTGAGATTTCTTGCCCTTTTTAGAATTGGGCTTTGCATTAGAAGGACCAGTATTTTTAGTGTAGTAGTCTTGTCCAGAAGCCTTATACGCCTCTAGGTGTTCATCCTCAAGCTCAAGATGTTTCACTACATCATCAAAAGTGACGATATTGTCATTATGAGTCAAGTTCACTTTCATGTACTCCCAGCTAGAAGGAAGCGATCTGATCACAGCCTGAACTTTCTGTTCATCACTCAAGGTGTGTCCAGCTTCCTGAAGTTCTCTAATCATGTTGGATATCTCTCTCATATGCTACTTTATAAGAGTATTTGCTCTAAGCTTGTAGGTATCAAACTTGATTGTCAACCTTCTAAGCTTAGTGGTTGATGAGCCACCAAACTTATCCTTGAGTGCAACCCACATAGCCTGAGCAGTTTGGTATTTCTCATATTGGCACATCAGGTCATTCTCCATTATGCTCAATAAGGTGACTCTTGCAATGCTATTCTTCTTCTTCCACGCTTGGTAAACTTCCAAGTTTCTCCTGTGCTGAGTAGTCGTCCCAGCTTCAGGTTCCACCAAAACAGTGGTTAGTAGTTCAACAGCCTTATGTTCCTCCAAAATGTACTGCACCTTACGATGCCATATATCCTAGGTTTCACCATTCAATTTCTCCCCCTTATTTAGTTCATCAATTATGCCTTTTATAGCCATTTGTCAATTCTGAAGCAACATTTTTCACATTTAGAAACATTGTTCTCTTTAAGAGAACATAACCAAACGATTATATCGCACAACATGGTATACAACGTCATTGCTTATATCATTCTTGACTAGAAAATAAGTTTATTACTAGATCCATAATCAGGAGAATACATTTGTACCTCCCATCACACAAATACTAGCAACTTTATTATTTTCTATCAAAAAACTTCATATAAGTACTTTAAATAAGTCATCAGCTTTTAGAAGTTTCACCTTCTAAAAACTCCCACTCATCAGGGATACATGGTATTATAATGCACAATTAAAAAATTAGCATTAACTAAAAAACATAATTAATTACATGAAAAATACCATGTCCATACAAAAAACATACAAACAATAACATTTAGACTCATATTCTCAATACAACCAGCATAAAAGGAAATAGGAACATAATACACCATTAAATGTCAAAACAATAGTAGTCAATAATGGCTTTCTTTAATTTCCTAAAGAATCTTTTCTTTTTCTTCATGATCTTGTTGTTTTTGTCACAGCATCAACTTAAGCAATAGTCATTGAGAATGTGCCCCTTGCCCTTACAGCTGCGTGGTATTTCATCATTATGCTCACGTAGAACTCTGCACTCTTTTTGTCTTTTATGCTTTCCCCATAATTCACAATGATTGAGTATATGATTTTTATATTATTTATTCTAACTATTTTGTCAGTGTCAAGTTCCGCTATCTTCTCAGCCATAGCAATAGAATAGGGTTGGTCGATCTCTTCTTCTAAATTTTGAGGATCATTAGGATAGGAGGGCATAGACTTTGGTTCAGAATCAGAGTAGACCACTTGAGGTTTCTCTTGAACAGGCTCCAGTAAACCTTCTTCAGGGATAAAATGGAGATCGTCCTCGGGATCTTTTTCAAAAAGCTCATATTCTTTAGGATCCTCTTCAGGATCTTTTTCAGGATCATCCATATGAACTTGATCGTCCACAAACTCAATGCTCAATGACCCATACTCAAGTGTTTCAGTGTTGTTAGAAGCCTCGTGCTTCATTTTTGACCTAAATAAACAAATGTAAGTCATTATCATGATTTGAGGTATTTTTAAATGTATAAAAACCACTTAAATAAGCATTAAAACCTCACAAATAGATCCTGAATTGCCACAAAAATAGGCAAATAGCATATTATTATGAAGTTCTCGAATTTAGGGATTTTTAGGAGCAAATCGCTTCTCAAATGGAGCTTCCACGTGCCCTCATGAGCCTCGAGAGGAAGAAATCTAGGAAAAATAAAAAACTGCATAAAGCCCACTCTCGCTGGAAGCGTGTGTCTCCCATATGCCACACTACAGTTGTCCAATCGTCACACGCGCCTACTAGTTTGACTCTACGCGCCGCCTACTCTTGGTCTATATCAGCTACGTGTCAAACAGATATGCCACGTGGCCATATGCGCCACGTGGCATTTTTCTCCCTTTAATTATTAAATTTTTTTTTGGGTTTCTAGGTCAGGTAGGGCCTTTACCCGTTGACCCGATCCATTGTTTTGGTGGCCCAAACTAATTTTTTTAAAAAAAATATAAACTATTACACCAGATCGGGTTGGGCCATTGACTCGATCAGGATTTTTTTCCTTAAAAGCCAAGCACAAAACGGCACCATTTTGGAGTTACTGGAGGTTGTCTTCAACCTCTAGCCAGGTTGACTCGGTACTTTCTCTCCTCCGTAACTTCATCATCTGACATCCGTTTTGCGTGTTCTTGGTGTCCATCTTCATTATTTTTCCGAGCTCTACACAATGGGTTTATTTTTAAATCCTAAATCACTAATTTTATGATGATCCTACTCAATTCAGTTTTTCGTTTTTCTGATTCGCTTCTTGGATTTCGCACAACCTATGAGTTCTTTCGTTTCATAGCCTTAGTATATGTATTATGAGGCTATTCAATAAAATAATACTCATAGAACCAAGACATTATCATACAACTGTAATTGACAGAAAGTAGATTGCACAGTAAAGCACTGAAAAGAAACAAAAAATGCAAAACAAAGTGAACTCAAACACGATTTCATACTTTCGTTTAAATACATGAACTGAAACACAATCTCATACAGAAAGATATATATATATATATATTAGTTAGAATCATATACTCTCATGTATCCATGAACTTGGACTAACGTACATGAAAATTTTTCTACATACATGCTCTTTGGTAGAAATTCATGAACACAGTGAACTCAAACATGTTCAATGGAAGTAATTGGACAGATTTTAAAACCTTGCTCTGATACCAATGTAGGGTTTCAGGTGTACCTGAAGTGTTGTTTCAAACTCTTATGGTACCCACGCGAACCGGATCACACTGGACTCCGGCTATATCACACAGCAAATACACAAGAAGAGAAGAAGAGAGAAAGAGTTTCTGTACATAATATTTTCTCTAAGTTGTACGTTATATGCAGTTCAGTGTTTTTATTATTCACACACACACACATAGTCAGACAACCGTTTCCCCCAAAACATACAGGGATATACGGGGAAACTATTCCCACCAGGTTTCAATTTTGAACCCTTGGGGAATAATATCAATAAATACCCCAAATTCATTTAGGTATTTTATTTTGGCCCTAAAACTTAGAGCTTAATTGGTTTGGGCCTAATCCACCAAGGGTGGACCAAGCCCAATTCCCAACAGTGTTTAAACCAAATTGTTATCATTTTTATATTTATTTATTTAATCCTATAATTTTAATAACTATTTATTAATAAAAGTAAACTTTTATGGGCTTACACAGTTTGATGTCAAAATCCAAGTTTATGTCTCTATCACAAATTTATTTAAAACACTGGTTTGAGAAACTTAGACAAGAGCAATATATTGGCATGTTGAACAACCCACCAAAAGCAATTACTCTATCCCATCTTTATTTTATAAGACCTTCCCTATAATATTAATAAACACTTCACTATCAAACTATTAATTCGACTATTCGATAAGCATTTGGTAACACTTTTCACCTACAAATTAGCTCAACTATAGATTACATGAGAGTTGGATTATGCCAATATTTTATATAGTTTATAAATATTACTCTTTTTGTATAAATCCATTCATTTTATACAATATACTCTCTTCAATCCTTAATATAAGATATATTTACCTAATTTGATTAGATTAAGCAAAGTAGTTAAATTAGTTAATATTACTTGTATTTTCTAAAACACTCTAGTCATAAATTTTAATACCCTCATTCTCTCCCCTTCCTGATTATTGTTAAAGGTGCATCAACAGGAGTAAATTTAGAATAAAGGAACATAATTTTTTCTAATGCAAAGTATATCAATATATTATTCAACAAATCAATTGTGTGCCACCAAGACGCAAATTTCAAAACACAACCTTGCCATATTTCATCTCTAGAAAAATAATCACGATCAATAATTCAGAGGTCCTTTTCCTTAATTCATAAACGTTTTTTGAAAAAAACCAAAAACTAGTATCCAGTGTCAATTTTGTAGGCTGGAGGGGAAGTTTTTGGGAAGTACTGTATAAAATAAGAATTAAGAGTTAAACTTTCGTTAGAAAGTTCATCCTTTCTTTCTATCCCCTTCCACTGCAACCCCATATCTCTCCTCTCTCGCTCACTCTTTCCTTAACATCTCCTTCCCCACTAATAATTTCATATCTTTTTTGTCCAATTTATAATATTTAATTTTTTATACTCATGTATCTTACATGCTACTTCATGTATCTTCTATGACAATTATATAATTAACACATCCTTGAGAACATAATGTTATCCCTTTCAACAACGTTATGATGTACTCAGTAACTAATCTTATTCAAACCCTTTAAATATAATGTCAAAATCCAAGACATTAACCTTAACGTACTAAAAGGAAAACGTAAACATATTATTAATAATTGCAAATGGCATTTGTATCACCAAATAGTTTATAAAAATAAAATTGAAAGGCTAAAGAAAGATATGGCATATATAGCATAATCAAGCAACTCCGGTAACTCAGGATTTGATGACATGAAACACTGGCAACTTTATCTTCTAACTATCTTCTAACAAAGTCCAAAGAATCATTATAAAACAAATGACATTTTCGTAGCGGTGTATTTGCAGCGGTTACATTTAACCACTACAAATATCATTATTTGTAGGGTTTTAACTTGAACTGCTACGAATTTGTAGCAGTAAGCTTCGTGCCAAATGGCACACTGGTAAGCCAACGTTATTTGTAGTGGTTGAAAAAAATGAACCGCTACAAATTTGGTGCCAATTTCTCACCGTAAGTTGTAGCGGCTATATCATGTAAACTACAACAAATGTGGCACCAACTGGCACAAAACAGGGCCGACAATTGTGATGGTTATTTAGTAGCGATTTCATGGATATGAACCGCTACATAATGCAAATGTTCACCTGCTTGTAGCGGTTTCACAGAACCGCTACAAATGTAAACAACATTTGTAGTGGGTTTTTTTTCGAAACCACTCCAAAATTTCAATGGTCTTGATATTTGTAGCAGTTAGTGGTAACCGCTAAAAAGTGTTCTGTTGCCCGAGGCAATTTTGTAGTGGTTTTATCAATAATGAGCCAGTAATTCCCGTGCGTTGCACAGACTGATTTGATTCCAGGCCGATTTCCATAAGTACATTAACACCAACCATTTCCATTATAATTATTTCCATCTAACTGCACTGTACATAATGACAAAGAATAAACGAAAAATGAGATGATGACTTCAATTTCTATAAGAGAATGTTGGTTGTTACATTTTACACGGCAAAGGTAGATACATAGGTATTTATGTTTGTAAACACTTCTTCGTATACAACATTCTTTGTAGTTGTAATTGTCCGTGAATCACCAGCCCCTACATAATCTTCAGCCCATTCATGCTTCTCACTCTAGAAAGTGCAACATATAATTGTCCATGAGTGAAAATTGGTTTTGACAATATAATCCAACGTGACGCAATGATTGTCCTTGACTCTTGTTAATTGTCATCACAAATGAAAGTGTAATTGGGAAATGTCTCCTTTGCATGCAAAATGGCCATCTAGACTTAGAAGGATTAAGATTCATTTTATGTATCAGAACCTTAGTATTTGGTTTAGAACCATTAAGAGTAACTTCCTCAATGACCTTGCGGCCCAATATGGTAACACGAAGACGTGTTCCATTGCACAACCCAGATACTTGATCAATATTTCTCAGAAGCATTATTGGTGCTCCAACTTTCAAGACAAGTTTATGAGGTAGCAAACCAGAAGAAGTGATGTTGTTGAGGAATTCTGTTGTGTATAAGTTGTCAAAAGAGTCAGAATCTTCAGTTGACTTTTACACTAAGTCACAACTTAAGAACTCATATTCCTGGCCTGGAAGCAATAAACACATAGTGATCGTTGATCTTGGCAACCATTTCAATCATTGGTGCAAAGACTGCTTTGTTATTGAAGTAGTCATTAGAAGTTAGATTTTCCTGAAGAATTTCATATGTTACTTGCACAATTGCATTCATTAGATCATTGAAACCTGGAAGCAAGACTTCTTGTGGAATTTCTATATCAGCAACACCATCAATAGGATCTCCTAAGTTACCATCGCCAATGTCTAGTAACCATCATGAGAACCATTCAATTCTCTTGTTTGCATAGGTATCATGAGATTGATTCAACCACATGTTTTTAGTCAAGAGGAGAATAGGGCAATGTTGCCATAGCCGAGAAGAGCTTATGCATGCATTAACTATAGCCCCCCATGTACCTTTAGGAATGACTGGAAGTATTTGCCTGAAATCACCACCCATGATCAAGCATTTGTCTCCAAATGGTATATTGCATTGCATTATATCCTTTAGAGTCCTATCAAGCGCTTCAACACAATGCCGCTGGACCATAGGCTCTTCATCCCATATTATTAACTTTGTCTGCTTAAGCAAATTTGCTAATGGTGAATTCTGGCATATGGAACAGACTGAAAATTCTGTTATTGTGGGACACCTACATTTGCAGCCCAATTAAAGCAAAAATGATCCGCTCTATTAATGCGCAAGGGAGGAAAAAGACCAGTTTGAGTAGTATATGATAATTATAATAGTACTTGATTGGAGTTAATAAGGAAATAGAGACAACATCAAAAATGGAAAAAATAGAGATAAGTGGTAAAATGTGGAAAAAATATATGCAATAATGGTTAACAGTTCAAAATTGAAAAGCCTCATATCAAATGAGTGTAGCAAAATAATTGAAGATATCCTATACAGAAATAATTTTTTAATTTTTTGTTTAGAACCATGTGGTTCCCAAAGGTATAAATATACATCACTAAAGAAGAAGATGTAGGTGTTCATGAAAGTTGTTTTCAAATGGGCAATAGATAAATGTACGTATCCTAAGAGAATTGCACCTAACCCATATTCAATGATATATTATCAGACAACTGTAATCTATACATTGTGGCTAATAACTAAAAATCATATGTATGCATCTTTTCAATGTTGGCGGAAGTTGATTTCTAGCTGGCAATGGAGAGTAGACAATTTTATTCATGGAAAAACAAAAGGAAGACATGACACGAAACAAATAAATGATTTTTATCTTAATATGAGAATAGGAAATTTTATGTTTGTCTTGAAGTGTTTTGGATGAGTTGCAAGATTAAAATATATTAATAAAAAACTTAGTTGTGTGATTTTATATATCAAATATTTTTCGTTGGAAAAAAGAATAACAAATATTTTCATTAATGTAAAAGGACGTATCATTAACGTAAAAAACCAAACTAAATAGCACACATGTGACAAGTGAGAATTGTGTGATAAATGAAGTTTTGTTTTACTTTGCAACAAAACAAATATAATTGTAATTCTTAACAAAATAGGAAATTTGTTGACAATATTCAAAGAAAAATAATTTAATTTATATCGGGGTTATGTTTTTCTTATTATTATTTGTCTTGAATTATTTGTGCTAACTCTTTTAGAAACGTTATAAGATTTAGACAAAGAAAATTATATTTCATTATATATTACTGTTAATATATATACACGCATGTACTTAATAACTAAGTTTTTTTGCCTTCTTATTTAAAAACTAAGTTACGGTATTACAGTATGACAAAAATCTATTAAGAAAGAAAAAAGGATAGAGAAGAGGAGAATACAAGAAAATAATTTTTTTAGAATCCTAAATTGGGTCACTAACTTAATTAGGGAGTTGTTGAGTTTAACAATCAAATTGATAATTTATCTATTTCAAGCAACTTTATATGGGACAATTGCTAGGAGTGCCTTAATCTATATCTTATAAATTGTTATGTTTATTTTCCTCCAACTTCCTTGCGTTGAATTTCACAATAGTTACAATGATGTTTTTTTGACATAGTTGAACAAACTTAGGGAGGCTGTAAAAGAATAGTGGATAATACCATATGAAAGAAAAGAAAGGCCCTGCGATAGGAAATAATAGTTAAAGAGAAATTTTGCAATTGCTAAACACGGCTCAAATTGCTAAGCTTGTTTTGAGCAATTTAGTAATAGGGGCAATTAGACTTAATCTCAAATTGTGGAGACCTTGTGTGTAGGTATTTTCTGTGTAAGTCACTCTTTCTTGTGAGTCTGTTAGTCTGTCTAACTCTTTACTGATATGGAGACATGGTGTCTTGTTGTATGATTATGTCTTGTGTATGAATATTGTGGAGGGGGTAAATTGAGTTATGGAAATATGTTAACTTGTAATTATGACTGACGGTCCAGTGAAATGGCACGCATAGCTGAACGTAAGAGAGGCAAACCTTCAAGATTTTGCTAAAAGAGAGTGAATGAAAGGGAAGATGACAAAAATTACAACGAAAGACATAAGGCAAAAGTGATAATATATTATATGCATCTGCACTTGTCAATGGTATTTGATGGATGAGTTAATGCAATAAGAAAATTGGCACAAACCTCAAGATGTAAATAATTAAAAAATGATGGACAAAATACAAAATTATTTGTCACCTCCGGGATACGTGACAAGATAAATCAAGAAACTATGGTCTCAAGAACGTGCTGCAGAGACACTGTTGACAATAGAAAGAAGGATAAATGAATTACTTTTGTTTTCAAGTACTGCGGGTTAGGTAACCTAATGTTACAATGGCTGCAAAGAGAAGTCACGTTTACTATCATGTAAAAGGAAGTCCAAGTCTTCTCAACTGTGATGTGACGGTATTAGGTTGCTGCATTACTTGACTTTGGTGGCAACATTTTACTTACCTCTACGAGAATATGCAAGGCAAGACAGGGAAAATTGGGAGAAAAGTACAATTATTAACAAACAATAAGGTTGTGATGGACAAAATTGTTTCAAAACGTTTGACTTACACAGCTAAGCATGACGTTGATTGATTGCCAATACATGGACAACTTGGGAGAAAAGTGCTGCCATCATTGTCATATACCCCCATCAAAATATTTTTTAAAAGTATGTTGAAAGTCAGGTCTTGATTGATTGACAATACATACTGCATATATGATTTTTTGGAACTCTTTGAACATATATGAATTTAAATACAAGAACTGTGCTGTGACATGATGGTGTTGGCTGGCTTTTGTAATGGGAAATAGGAATAAGTGATACAAAAAAATTTAAAGGCAGTTACACTATTTAAGAGTATTAAATTATGTTTATGTCATGCACATATTGTAAATTAGAATTGCTATAATTTTCAAAAAATGGTTTGTTTGGGAAAAACACACATGATATTACTACAATACTAGGATACTATAAGATCAAAAGCAGTGCATATTAATGAATTATGCTGTAATAAGATGACATGATATGACAAAAATAAAGACAGTGCTGGATGCAAATTCTCATTGTCCACAAGGTTTTTTCTTCTACTTTTGAGATACCTTACAAGTGCAACAATCACTCCGTTAAAAGATGGTTTAAATTGACCGAGATCAACACATGCTTCACTTATTCAAATTCTTACTAAGTGAATACAAGATGTTATTTACATCAAAAAGCTATGCGTGTCTGAGAAGCGCTTAATGGATAAAGTAGGAACAGAAGAAGGGGAAATTGTAAGTCATGATCTCAGCAACCGAAACTAAGTTGGGGAAACATCTTCAATAGTTAGCTTTAGGGACCACAACCAAAAGCTAATGTTTAACCTGAGTGATAATAAAGAATGTAGTTAATCACATAGTCTTAAACCCAAAGTCATAATAGCAACTAATAGAGGCCTATTTGTTAAGACTAAACAACTTGCTTAGGGAAAAGGAAAAATGGTTTCAGATTTAAGAGAGAGTAATCACACAACCTTCTCAAAAGATCATAATGAAGGTTGTGTCGTGTGTGAACTGTCATCACTCCCTTCTATTTTTGTTTGCAGTCTGCTCCGTCGATGAAGGTCATCATTTCTTTAGCTCCCTCGGTCTATAAGGAATGAACTATACCCTGCATTATGGTCGTGAATTGCATAATGGTTATATACAACACGGTATATGATGTTATGAATTCAATGAAAAGTTATGGCAGATGAAAGCATGAAGAATACACCTGATGCAAAAATTTAAATGAAGCTCTAATGCATGTCCATAAGTTTTGCAGAATCACCTAATTTTTCAAACTGCTTCCTACAACTGACTTGCTCCCAGTATCCAATACTTCCTCAGTTAACCAATATACCTCAAATGCCATCATAGTTTATCAGAGAATTAGACATTGATTATGAAAAGGGCAAACTGTCAGTATTTATATTCTTTTTAAACACTTGTGGGCTTATATTCAGAACTAAATATCTTGTGTTAAGGAGCAATGTCATGTGCATATGGTTTTGCAATATACTCCCTTTATTGGTGCATCATAGTGATTTCAGAGCTATCATTAAAAAAGTATTGTTCATTCACATAGCAAATCTCCATTTTAATTTTAACGTACCATAAAATTTGATCTTCAACATCAATAATTTCATTTAGCTCCTTAGGTTCCATTAGATCTTCCTCACTATCACTGCATATTAACCGTTCACTTCCATGTTGATCATAGTATGTACCCCGTCTGCCAACAACAGACTCATCTTCAGCCATTCTCTAATTTTTGTCATGTGGGTGATAGATTGTAAAAGATCAGAAGAAACAATACTATCTGCATAGGCAAATGATTTATAATCTAAGCTTGTAGCCAAAAGAGGAATCACACTAAAGAAGTTAGGACTTTTATTACCCCAAAAATCCAAGGTGTGAATGGCGGTCATATGTTGACATAAGGCATCTTCATACTTGTTGTAAAGATTACATCTAGGCTGTTGGTGAGCTGTTTGTCGCTAGAACCTTGAGAGAAAGCAATGAACATAAATAGAGGGTGGCCAATTCTTCAAGATAACATCTTACTGATCCTATTTTCTCGTGTAAGTAAAGAATACCTTTTTCATAATGCAAAGACAACCTCATACACATGACTCTGTTTGAGCGCCAGAAATAGAGGCCGTATATAATGCCTGATAGGAAATGTACAATATATTCCAAATGAAAATTTATAGGTATATATTCTAATGAGATCGCAAGTTGAAAAGGGCATATTTTCGTTGCAACACCTCACCAAACAGATAACAGAAGGTAAAGGAAGAAGGGGAGAGAACAGAAATAAAGGACATAATGGAAGAAGAGTACCTACCCTTTCTAGCTTGGAGATGTCGAGAAGAACACGTTGTGGGAAAACTGCTGCGAAGTCGTCGCCTGTGAGAAAGGGGCTGCTTGAGGTGAAATAACATATATTTCTCTCCCTAAACATTGCGTCACGGATGAAGGGAAAATCTGATGCGAAAATTTAAATGAAACCCCTAGGGTTCCATAGATGCAACACCATGGCTGAACCTGAAACAAAAGAGAAAGAAGAGAAGGCTGGTTTTTGACAGGAGAGGGAGGCATAAAAGGTAGAAACTGAGGAGCACCATCCGGTGATTTACTATGAAATGAGGATTAGAATGGGAAAGAAAAATGAAGACCCCTACTTACTCCTGAAAGGTGAGAAGCAGAAAACAAAAAAAATTAAGGAAAAATAACCAACAGCAAGCCAAAGCTAGAGCCGACACTGCTAATCGGCTGCGTGGCCTTAGAATAAGGATATGCCCAATCGACTTCGCGGCTTATGAACAGTACTGTTCAGTGTCTACAAAAAGGAAGGGAAATTGATTATATATTGATTGCTACAAAATTCAGCGTGCCCTTCATTTGTCTCATTTGGCCATTTTGTTTTCTAATAGTTCTCTGAGAGTTTTCCTTTAGATCTGAGCTTTCTGACATCTCTCTAAAATTTTTGCTGCAGCATTTGACATTTTTCACACTTAAGGTATGAAAGTTACTTATTTTCTTTCTACTTTTTATTACTATTATATTTTATATATAAATGTGATTATTTTTTTTTATATTTTGTAGTTGATATGGCTTCAGTGTAATATCCAAAATTGTAATCAAGGATTAACAACTTCAAAGTGATGTAATTAATGATAATCAAGGACTTTTGAAGTATATGTTGTGCAATGTGATATAAGGGTGCTTAGTGATGGTTTAGTAAGCATTGTGATAATCAGGGGCAAAATGGTAAATTTACTAATTGATTGGTTGGTTACCGAGGAAAAAAACTCCTTAATAATTGAGATCAATGGCTAGGATTGAAAGAGCAATAGGTGGAATCCTATGCATGCAAGTCCATGTGAAATCATGATAGGAAGAATAAGATAATGCCAAGTGGCAAAATATGAACCATAGATGAGGTCAAATTTTCAAACACTCTTCCCTCTCTCTCTCTCTCAAGTCGGTGAAGAAGCATGGGAAATGGGAAAATGAGATTATCTTCATCAACTCATCTTTCTCTCACTATTCTCCATTTTCGGCGGAACCAAGGAGGAAAGAGAAGGGAAGGGTTTGAATTTTAGGTGAGTATTTGACTCTAAATGCTCACTTCACCTTCATTGATTTTATTCAAATGGTCAAGAGCTTCATTCCAATGTTTTCAGATTTTTTATTTGTGGTGTGCGGAAACTTGAGGAAATTTGAACATAGAAGAATCAAGGTTTTGATTTCAGTAAGTTTAAGAGGTAAGCTTTTGATGAATTATGGTATATATGTTATGATTTTTGGTTAAGTTTAGTAAATTCTAGAATTTTGCCCTAATTTCATGAGAATTGAATAATGAAAGAGTTTGGTATGGTAATGTGTAGGAAATGGTGTTAAGATGTGTTATAATATCATTAAGTTTGATTTGAGGTTGAGTAAGGAAGTTTGGCAAATTGTGGTTTTGGTGATCTTGTGGTCTAAATATAGGAATGTGTTGCTTGAGTGGGAATTTGGTTGTTTTGAGGTTACCAATAGGTTTCTTGTGTTAAAATAAGTGAGAATGAGTTTTAGTACAAGCTTTAGGACCATTGTTAGCAAATTGGTCAATTCTTGAAAACCATATCAGTTGCTGCGACTTGGCATCTGATAAGCCTCACTCGAGTGCGGTATGAAATTATGGGTTTTTTGGTTGAGTCTTCAAGCAAAAATCACGAGTGCACTTCTTCATCTTCGAGTGATGTGCGTCATCACTCACGAGCATAGGGAAGTCACTCGAACACTAGGGCTGGTGCTCGAGTGCACTTGTCGCCTGGGAGTTGGGTTGCTCCCGGGTTGTCACTCGCTGAGCCTTACTTCTTAGTACTCGAGTACATTTAAGGTTATCACTCGAGTGGAACTTCCTGTGCTCGAGTGAGTATGAGAGATATTTTCAGGTTTACTCTCGGGCAAACACTTCCTGTGTCTCACTCGCTGGGATTCGAGCATGGGTGAGGAAAACACTCGAGTTAGACCTTCTTCACTCGAGTGTGGCAGCCCAAAATTAGTACTTCTTTTTCCGAAAAAGGTGTCTTTGTGGATAGTTACCCCAACCCTTTAGGCATATATCTAGGTATTTAATAACCACTTAAAGAGTTCATATGAATACCAACTTAAAGCATTACGGAATTAAGAACTTGGAAAAGAGATTGATCTGTTGTCCATAATTTGGTTATAGGATTCGACATCTGCCGTCCTTATGAGCCCACTGAGCCAGCAAACGTCAGGAAGGAATGAGGTAGTGACTTTTCTTTTATACCATATGTGATGCATTGTATGTGTGTTATATCATGGGTTTGAGATAAATTTCTATGCTGCGATAATTATGGATATGTGTAAGCACCGCCATACCAATAGTCTCTGAGTCACTAACAACGGATCGGGTTGGGACGGTGTGCCTTCCCGGCGGTAAAAGGGGATGAGGTTGGGGTGTGATATGTGTGATTTTTTGAAAAGCCGAAAGGCTATTTGTGAAGGCCGACGAGCCAATTGTGAAAGCCGAATAGCTATATGAGCTATAAGGCTATGTGTATGCACTGCCACACCAACAATCCCTGAGTTGCTAACAACGGTTCGGGTTAGGACGGTGTGCCTTCCTGGCAGTAAAAGGGGATGAGGGTGGAGTGTGATTTGTGCTACTGCTGCTATATGATGATTTGCTTACATGCTATGTGCTTATGTGTGGTATGAATGAGTTGTTACTACTGGGATTCTCTTAAATCTCATTCTTTCCTTTGACTAACCTTTCAGACAGGGCAAGTGGCTTCAAGGAAAAACGTACAACCCGGAGTGGTTAGAACCCTATAGGGACATTTTGTTTGGGCCATGTTGGTTAATTATATTGAACAGGGATTTTGTAAATTATTTTTAGGTTGTAATTACTAGTTGAACATAGTTGTGTGATCCCTTCTATGGGAATTATAAACCTTTTAGTGAATGAATGGAACCCAGGGGTTCCCGGGATTTTAGTTATATACTCTGATATGTATGAATGTAAATTAATTGCACAGGTGATTATATTCGATAATTGAACTTGAGACTGTGAAAGGAAAGAAGTTTTCAAAATGTTGTGAAAACCCTACCTTGGGGAGGGTGTTTAAAATGAGTTTCAAACTATCCATCGGTCTCTAATCCATTTTATTATGTGTTATCGAATCTTAATTATGCCAATTAAGGCAGGGGGTTACATTCAGGGAGGGAGAATGGGAAAGAGGCCGAGCATTCCCCTAGACTACTTCTACAGGGTGGCAACAGTAGAAGAGGGGGAAGTGGGAGGGGGCAGCGTAGAGGGAGGGCAACCACGCCACAGCAGATAGCCCCACAGCAGCCACAGGAGTTGGCCCCACCACAAACACAACAGATAGCCCTACAAGAGGAGACCACACCACAGGTGCCTGAGGCTGTTCTAGGAGAGGGAGGTGATTTGAGTCTCAGCGACTACGATGAGAATGAGGAGTTTGAGATTCTTATTCCGCTCAGTGACATGGAACGTTTCCTAGATGTGGAAGAGGCACATGAGCAAAACAACCCATGATGGTCATCTTCCCGGTTGATTGGGTTTGAGGTGCAGGTCTAAGGTAAATATAATTTTTTATTTAATAAATTAAATATTTAAATTTGACCTATTAAATGTGAATTTAAATTTATCTAATATATGTGGTAAATTGTTCAGATGAGAAAGGGAACATTTCTACTAGGAGCCTGGACGTGGCCGATCTGAATAGCCTAGACCGGATACTACAAGTTGTAGTTCTATGGAATGAGGCCACGGACCAATCCATCGACAATGGAGGTCACCTATTCAACCTCTCCATAAACGAGTTAGGCTCAAATTGGATGCGGTTTTCCCTTCACTTCAGGACGTGAAGAAGGTTCCGAAGGGGCTGAAGGATCTGGCGTGGGATGAGGCAGTGAAGTTAATTAATAGTATTTAATTATATTATATATTTTATAATTAATTGTATTTAATTAATATTTATTAATTGTATCATTTGTAATTAGTTGTATTTAATTATTTTTTATTCAATTGTTATAGCTTAAGTTTACCATCTGGGACAACTGGAAGAGTTACACGCTGATGAAGATGGGTGACGGCTGGAGGAATAGGAGGAATCATCTCTTCCATAGTATGAATAAGGATGGGATGATTCTACATGCAGTAGGTGATTGTGAACATCCCGGACGGCGTCCCACCGAATGACTAGGCGAGTTTTGTCCAATTCAGGAGAGCGCATAAGGGCAGGTAATTTATTTATAATTATAATTTTAATATAAATTTCATAAATTTTATGTTTTTAATAATTATAATTGTTTTATATTGTTTTAATACTTTTAATATTATTTTTTGGTAGGCTTTTTCTTAGAGGAATACGAGGTGCCGAGGGTAGCAGAGGATCCACCACACGGCAGGATCAAAGACCTTTGCTGTCACTTACGGCGAGTTGGTAATTTTTTACATTGTCAATTACTTTTAGCTGGTTATTGCATATTATAAATTTAGTGTTTTATTATTCATGATACTAATTTAAATTTTTAATTGTTTTAGGAGAAGAAGGCACAGCAGGAGAACTGCCAAACCGACTACGAGGAGTTATTCACTATCACCCATAGACACTGTGATGGGACTCCGAGCTCTCAGCAAGTAGAGGAGACCATTATAAGTTAATTTATTATTTACAGTAATAAATAATAATTTATTGTTATATTGTTTCTAAAACTACTTTATTGTGAATAATAATAATAATTAATTATTTTATAAAATGGTAGGAGCGGATGCAGCAGTCGCAGGCTGAGCTACAAGAGACCCAGACCCAGGAGTTATAGGGGTCTGTGGACCCCACTATGCCATTAAAAGCGGGTTTGGGTTAGTTGAGCATCCTGGATGTGTGAGGGGGATGGGAATAGGCACCATACCTAGCATGGTCTACAGCAGGAGCGGAATCAAGTTGTCAAAAATACTCTAAACTTTCTTTTTTGATCAAGTTGTATCATATCAAGTGCTTGTGTGGAATCACAGATAAGGGAATGTTGATGTTGCTGGAATTATTACAAGATGCATTCTTTATGCGGAGATTCCCAGAGCGTTCTACGAGGCTAAGAAAATTATTAACAAATTGGGCTTGAACTACCAAAAAAATTGATACATGCCCCAATGATTGTATGCTTTATTAGGGAGACGATGCCAGCAGGGAGACTTATACATGATGTCACACATTGAGGTACAAGACAATTCAAAAGGGGAAAAAGCAAAAGAAGAAACCTGCAAAGATTCTCAGGTACTTTCCTTTGAAGCCACAGTTAAAAGATTGTTTATGTCTTCTAAAACAGCGGAGCACATGAGGTGGCTTAAGGTTCATAAGAATGAAGATGGTAAATTAGGACATCATCGGGATGCATATGCCTAGAAAATGTTTGACAAAGACTTTCCATCTTTCGCAGATGACCCTATAAATGTTCTTCTTCTTTTTTTGGCAACCGACGGTTTTAATCCATATAAGAATCTTAATACAAGTTACAATATTTGGCCGGTAGTCTTAGTTCCCTATAATTTACCCCTAGATGTGTATGAAACAAAGATCCTTCATTTTGTCTATGATCATTCTAGGCAAAAAGGCATTGGGTAATGACATCAATGTGTATCTCCAACAGCTTATTGTGAATTGCTTGACCTGTGGAATGTCAGCATCGAGACATTCACCCTCACAAAACTGAACAAGGAAGTCTTCCTTATGACATTGAAGAAAATAACAGTTCCTGATGGGTATTCAAGCAACATTTCATGATATATTGACATGCAGGCTTGAAAGGTTGCTGGCCTAAAGAGTCATGACTTACTTATTCTTATACAATAGTTACTTCAGCTGGCTATAAAGAATGCACTCCTCCCAATGTGTCCATCATTTTGGTGAAGCTTTATTCTTTCTTTCAGAAGTTTTGTTCCAAGGTTTTGATCATTGAGGAGCTCAATCAGCTGCAGTCCAAAATCATTCTTACGCTTTGTCATTTGGAGATGATTTTTCCTCCATCCTTTTTCACTGTAATGGTTCACCTTACAATCTACCTTGTTCATGAAACAAAGCTCGCTAGCCCAGTTCAATATCGATAGATGTATCCTATTGAGAGGTACTCATTATTAGTTCCTATGTTTGCTAGTCACCCTTTTCAGCATTTAGTATCATTTTTCCTTCTTTACTTTGTAGGTTTCTTGGGAAATTGAAATCTTACATAAGGAATAAGGCGTGGCCAGAAGGTTCTATAGCTGAAGTTTATATAGGGGATAAGATCCTATATTTCTATTCAAGGTACTTTGATGAGATTGAGATGGCTTTGGTTGAAATCTTACGTAAGGAATAAGGCGTGGCCAAAAGGTTCTATAGCTGAAGGTTATATAGGGGATGAGGTCCTGTATTTCTGTTCAAGGTCATGTATTATAATAATGTAGCTGACGGTTGTACTATAAATATTGATTGAGGATTTGATGTTTATACTTCTTATATGATTTAAGAATTCATTTTAGAGTTAAAAATAGAGTGGCATAAAAGAGAAAGGGAGAATCCCAATTAAATCTGCTAGTTGAAATACCAAAATCTAAATTCAGGCATAAATTTTTAACAAATTCTTAACAAGGCCAAGATGCCTCCTAAGGGATTTATAAATGCGGTTAAAAGATTGCCCTTTTATAGTTAGAAGCAAAAATTGAAGACACTTTTTACCAAAATTCAAATTTAGATATACAATTTTAATATATTCCTAATTATTTTGATTAGGGCTAAGGTGTATATTTATCTTGGAAGTTTTCACTTAGGAGTGCTGAATATCCAAAAGTAATTTTTTTAACTCAATATCGCCCCAAAAGTTTCCAAATCAAAGAAATTTCACCCTACTGTTATTCAATAGTATGTTCACTATTAAGTGTGCTTTTTTGCCTAGCTTATGCAAAGGTGGCAAGCTAAATGGGAAAAAGAAAGCTCCACCTCAGCTTTGACTAAGATCAACTAAGTGATGGCTCCATACCAACCTCCATAACTTTTCCATCTTTTAAAGTACAAATAATGGCTTCCTAGCTCGCATCACTCATCTCCTCCCATTGAAGTTCGCACTAGTCAGAGTATTCACTCCCATAATGAAACTAACTACCCACATCCAAATCTCCAACCACCATAACACAAATCTGCAAACTTATGCAACTTCCAATTAACAAGGATGACTTTGGACATTCAAAGGAATGAGCATAGCAAGATCAATTTAGAACTAGACACATATACATGAGCTACAAGCTTAAGAGTCTATATAAAGAAGGAGATTGGTCTTAATCTTGTTCTTTTAATGGAGTGGGGACGTACAAGCATAAACCGAAGTTAAAATAACATTTGAAAAATTAAGAAACCATCCTTCAAAGCATAAACTAGAATCTAGACCAGCAAATCGGATCCTATATATAGAGGAACAAAAATAAGAAATCAACAACCATTCAGAAGTTTTCAAAAATTAGAAATAAAAAAATAAAATCAGAAATTGATCGAACCACAATTATGAAAAGGAAGATGGGAGATTTGAACCCCATAAGTAAGAAACAATTGTGAGTTGCACACCAACATGAAGATCAATGCTTTCTCTACCTCTTCCAACATCGATATGAGTCCCTCCCCAATTGCGCCTCCATCATTTTCATCAGTGGCAACTATGTCATGTTGGAAATTGTGTCCTCGGGGCCAATCATTGTACTTTGAACATTGTTATTTAATGAATTTCTCCATTTTGTTGTCATATTATTTGTATGTTAACTATGATAACTGTATCCTTGGATAGATCATTAAGATTGTCCTAAATGTCCTTAGTTGATCAACTATGTGAGAGCAAAGATGAAGTGAGACCAATATGGCTTTGATGAGGTATGGAGATATGAATCAAAGTCTTAGGCACTTGTAAGTGTACAAGGTGCTGGTCTAACAGCTATAAGAAATCTACATGGATCAAGTCATAAGCTTATCTCATGTATAACAGTGTCATAATGCCCTTGGACCTGAGATCATCATGGATTCCTACATGAGAGTTGCTAAGCTTTGACCTAGTCAAAAGTCACCTTTAACCGAGTGATGATAAAGGTATAGTCGAGCTTGGTGGTTTTCATGCAGAGGAATGTGAATGGTCAAGATGAAATTTGTCCCTCACATTAGTAGAGAGATATCATTGGGCCTCTCGATGAGTGAATCTGAGAAATTTATGGTCATATTGTGATAGAAAGAAGTTTCCATTTCTATTGTCAGACTACTTAGGAATCGGGAAAGTAATGGTTAGGAACAGGAGGTTGACATGATCCATGTCTCATCCTTGGCCGAAATATCATGTAACAAAAGGGACGTTACATAGATGTAGAACAGGTTGCATCGTATTAACAATCCTCATATAAATTGGGTAATCGTAATGTCTTGCTAGAGCTGTCGTGACTTATGGGTTAGTACAGTTATTCGCCCACTGCCAACTTCGTATGGGCCTATAGGGTCGCACACAAGAGTAGCCCAATACAAACTATAATGTCCAGGTTCATTGAATCTAAGATGTGTCTAAGATTTAATGAATGCAATGTTTAATCTAGGGTGGATGAATTTTATAATTATATATATATATATATATATATATGTATATGATATAAAATTTGTGAAAATAATATTAATAATATTATATATATGTATTTTCAAAATACATACATACATATATTTATATATATATATATATATTATGTGATAATATTATTATATTGTGTTAGTGTTAAATTCAGTTTTATCAGATAAATTAAATTTAATAAATAACATGATAGAGATATAATAACTCATATTTAATTTATAAAGACAAATTAAATCTAATTACATAGGCTCTTTATTCGGATTAAATAAATAGGTTAATTAAACCTATTGGACAGATTTATTAAACCAAATTTATTTAATTAGCTCATCAAAACAATTAAGTGTTAATTGATTTCAAAATGAATTAAGATTAATTTTGAAAATCCAATATAACCCTATCAGTTATAAAAATTAATGGGCAGCATAATATTGGCACGGATGAGAAAATAAGGAGCTGCAAAAAACCTTAGGGAGATGGGAGACATTGGAGGCGCTAGCACGTAGTCCTTCTTAGGGTCGTATTCATGTAGATACCGGTAGAGGGAGCTGATATGAGGTGTCGGTTCCTAGAGATCGAAACCCCAAAATGCAAAAAGGTACGATTCTTACTACTTGATTTAAACGCCATTGATAGATCCGCAATTGAGATTGGTAAATTTCTAATTTTAATTTTCTGTTGTGCCTTCCAATCCCAACATGTCAATGGTTTGAAATCTATGTTCACCCTCCATCTCAGTGGCCATACTTCTAGAATAGAATTTGTAGGACACATTCTCGACGTTCAACATTGATGACTATAGGAAAATCACGGTGGAGGAGCTTCAAATGGTGATGAAGAGCCTCAGAGATGACTACTTGTTGGCGGATTGCTAGTCAATGATTCATAGTGTCGATAGTGTCAGTGATGGCTAGATTGATTTTGAGGAGTTTAAAGTGATGATGATGATGATGACATTTTGCCATGTTTCCGGTGACCCAGTGAAGCCAAAACAAGATGAAGAAGGAAGAACTCTCTCAACGCTTGCGTACACAAAGAAAGCGAGATGGAGGAGAGAGATGAATGAGGTGTTGACGTGGCATAAAAGGTGGATTATTACGTGGAATTTAATCCTATGTGGTAGAGCCATGTTAGCATAATTGGGTCAACCAACTGTTGACCGTTTGGATATGTTAAGTTAGGGTGACATTGCTTTGATTTGGAAACTTCCAAGGCAAAATTGAGCCAATAATAAAACTTCCAGGTACCTAGCGCTCCTAAGTGAAAACTTCTGGAGCAAATATAGACCTTATCCCTTTTGATTATTTAAACAATTGTTTAATTTGTAAATAAAAAACAACATAATATATACCTCATCTTTTAAAAGCCGGACCAGACGTCAAGCCGGAAAGATTAGTGGGTCATGGTTCAAACAGTTTGATCGAGCTGGTGGCATAATAATTCAATTCAAAATACTATTATATACATATAACATATGATATGAAATTGTTAGTGGCTTAAAAATAAAAAAATATTGACTTTTTATTTATTTTAATAATCCCGTATACTTAAATATTAACTATTGTGTATTTTTTAATTATAATTTTTATAGGAGACTGTGAGAATATAAAAATATATTCAAAATTCATGAACATTTTCATGCATAATATCATTTCAAATTTTAACTTTAATTTTAGAAATAAATAAATAAACATAAATTATCATCAGTGTTTCAAACAATTGTTTTATCTCAAGGTAGAAAACTCCTCTTTTACCCGGTAGAAAATCACTCCTCTTTTATCCATCATATAATAAAATGAGTTCAATAGTTCACTTATGGGTAATTGACTGGCCCCGCTAAAAGACAAAATTTTTTATCCTTATACGAGAAAAAGTAAGACTCCGACACGCAACAACTGAAGCAAGTGGGGAACTGACAACACACCTTCATATTTTTCTCTCATTCTCCAACTAGATTTGAGTTTTGCTTCAATTCCGGTGAGCTTATTTTCAAATAGAAACTAGATCTTCATTTTAGTTTTTCAAGAGCTGATTTTCACAGTAAATGACAAGAAAAAGCGCACAACTAAGCAAATATGTGAGTTATATGATTTTTTTGTTAGTCTATTTATCTTTTTCATCTTCGATCTTTTACATCTACGTTGCTTCCTGGCTTTCCTTCTCACCTGAAACGTTGGTTGGGAGCCGTCCGGTTTTCCAAAATCCATCCCGGCTTCATAACGGTTTTTTTCTGGCTCAATCTGGCTTGACCATTAAAACGGCTTTCTCCTTCAACTCGAGCCGCAACCTCCTCCGGTCGATGGTCCGACTGATCCGGCTTAAAAAACATTGATAGTAGCTGATATAGAGTTCAAAATAAGTATTGGGCATTGCATTTATGGACAAATTTTTAAAATTCAATTGTGCTTCCAATTCTTATGCCATATCTTATTTTCTTTTCAAAATGAAACTAAATAAAATGATTAAATTGTTGTTTAAATATAAAAACAAAAATGAAAGGATAACTATCATTTAAATAAATAAAATGATTAGGAATTTGTTAATTAAAATGTAGACCAAAATTTGAATTTTGGTCAAAAGTATCTTCAATTTTCCTTTTAAAAATAGAGGAGTAATGTGGTTTTTTAACAGCATTCATAAATCCCTAACGGCCTTATTAAGAATTTGTTAAAAATGTGCACCTGAATTTATGTGATAAACATAGCTAACATTAATAATTTGACATTAGATGGGATTTTGCTTACTGGTAAAATAGATAGTTTTTTTTCTCCGTACTTAGAAAATATATAATAGTATAGTAGCTGATATAGAGTTCAAAATAAGTATTGGGCATTGCATTTTTGGACAAATTTTTTAAAATCAATTGTGCTTCCAATTCTTATACTATATCACATCTTATTTACTTTTCAAAATGAAACGAAATAAAAGGATTAAATTGTTGTTTAAATATAAAAACAAAAATGAAAGGATAATTATCATTTAAATAAATAAATTGATTAGGAATTTGTTAATGTAAACTTTAATTTGAATTTTGGTCAAAGTATCTTCAATTTTTCGTTTCAAAAATAGAGGAGTAACGTGGTCATTTGACAACATACATAAATCCCTAACGAGGCCTCCTGACCAAGAATTTGTTAAAAATGTACACCTAAATTTAAATTTTAGTATTTCAGTTAGATTTAACTAAGATTTTTCTAAAAAGAAATGTTATTACATTTTTTTTAATCAATTTTCCATATAGATTCGAACATAAAAGTCTACACACATTTAGCACCTGTAAGGCCATGATACTGTTACTCGTGACAAACTGAGTACCTCGAAATTAAGAACGGACGAAATGACAATGTTCTTTTTTTATTTTAATAATCCTAATGAAATCCAATATTACATCTTCTAAGCATCTAGCTAAAGCCAACAAAAACTGTAAATATAAATTTGTACAAACAACAAAACAATCAGACGTCCAAACTAAACATCAAAAAGTTGGCAAGAAAAAAAAACCAAAACCAAAGAAAAATCAAAGAGTGTTTATGAAAGTCATTGGCTAATGCAAAGCATACCAATATATTATTCAACAAATCAGTTGTGTGCCACCCAGACGCAAATTGCAAAACACAACCCTGACATATTCCATTTGTAGAAAAATAATCATGATCAATAATTCAGAGGCCCTTTTCCTCAATTCATAAAATCAAAATAAATCCAAAAACTAGTCCCCAGTGTCAATTTTGTAGGCCGGAGGGAAAGCTTTTGGGAATTGTATCAGTTTGGATCAGAGAAGAACTTGTTGATGGATGGCATAATCTCAGGGGCCTTGTTGCGGACAAGCTTCCTCAGGAAGTGTTCTGAGTATCTCTCACCCTCTGCGAAGTTGTCAAGCACTCCTGCAGCTCTATTCTCTTTGGTTACCCTGAAATCAAATTCAAATTGAAATTCAACAGTACTTCTTATTCAGGTCAAACATCTCCACAATTGCTATAAAAATTTTATTCCGTTTAATTGTTTTTGCTGGTAGTTTGCCTACAAAACTCCATTGCAATTCGATTCAGTTTGGAATAGACCCATTCTCGGTTTTCTATACCAGGAAATAGAGCCGAAGCTAGGTTTCTATACATAATATGAGCATAGATACAATTCTAAAGGATTAAAAGTATCTAACGGCGACCTAACTTATCAATAAATTACAAGCAGTCGAGACCTAAGACTTGACTTCAGGATTGATGAAAGAAATATACGAGAGAAAAATACCTGACTTCAGGATTGATAGTGATATTTCTAACCAGTTGCATACCGCAGATACCAACGGCGACACCAACTGCAGCAAAAAGAGGCCATACCTGTTCACAATTAAAAAGAAAACAGGTTATAGTTAGGTGCAAATAAAAATCTCAGGAAGTATAACACTAGATACACAAGCAGAACGCAATAGAACAGTAGATCTGTCGACATCTAGTTCGATGCTTGCATTAGCAAAACAGATACATAAATATTAGCCGTATGTTTCGTGAAATAATCAGAAAAATGTTCTCGAACGAAAAAACAAATAAAATAAAATAGCAGCGAAATTACAGAATAGCTTTAGATTAGTATTCGAACCAAAACAATCTATCCACAAGAACAGAGACGGAGAAAATCAGATCTCAGTACAATTGTAACAAAAGAGAAGGGGAAGATCAAATCTCAGCAGAATTGTTCAATAATAGATCTATGGAGTTGCAATAGCAATAGCTTGGCATGATAATGGTGTTGATATTTCTATGGATTCAAGGAAAACCAGGAGAAGAAAAGGAAGGAAGGAATACCTCAGGCCTGATCCACTTATTGCCACCACCCATGGCTGGGAGAACAGAGGAGCGCCGAAAGGTAAGAGAGAAGGAGGAAGGTAGGAGGAGGCAGAGGAAGCACTTAAGAAAAATATTGGGAGGTTAAACGGGGAGGGTGCTCCATCTCACTTATCATTCACTTTATCTCATTTATTTAGATCAACTATTTAATAACTTCTAAAAGATTAAAAAAATATAAAAAATAATTTAATAAAAATATAAAGATATGAATTATTTAGATTAAATATTAATTATTTATATTTATTTATTTATATTTTTTTATTTAATATTATAATAATATTTTTATAAGATATTAAATTCTAATAATCTAAATTAACTTAACAGCCTAAATAAAAAAATGGATAAAAGTGGATAACAACAAAAATGAAGACAGCCCTTCCCCTAAGTTAAATATGAAATAGGCCGCAAATTGTGAATATGCCCATACCTAGATTATGGGGTCAAACAAATAAATGATTAACTATCACAGTCAATAATGTTGAAGAAATTATTACTTTTTTCTATTATTCAATTCAATATATATCTTGAATAAATACTCGTATGTTATAACTTGAATAGTTTAGGCTTTTTGAGAAAAAAATGCTGTACTCAGGGAAAAATAATACCCACATGCTACCCAATAAAAGTTATTTACGAGTAACATACTACAAATAAACTCGGTTTGTAGGGGCTCCACTTGTTTTCAATCCGGCTTTTACATTTTTTTTATTAGATCGTTAACATTTCATATAATTTTAATTAGGTTTTTATTGTATTTTTTATTTTTTATCCGTCACCCCTCTTCTATATAATGGTGAGGACTTGATAAAAAAATCCCTTAATCTCTTAATAAAAAACTAAAAACATGATTAAAAATATATCAAATTATAAAATATAATTATAAATTAGTCTTTTAACAGAGGATTACAAATTATTGTTTTACCCTGAAGATTACAAATTAGTCAAACATATGAGTATTTGCAGATTAATTAATTATTAATTATTTTTTTAAAACAATATTGTCGTTACAAAATTAAATAATATGACACTTTAAAATAAGGAAAGGGTTTTCCATCAAAAAGAAGACGACAAGTCATCGGCAACATGCAAGCGCCGCCCAAGGTGCTGAAGTCTGCGGCCCCCGATTTTTTGGGCTTCTGTGGTGTGACCCGCTGTAGGGCCGAATGGTATAAAAAATAATTAAGGCACCGCGTATCGAATATTCTGGGAATTGTTTTTTTTTTATCAAATAATATTCTGGGAATTCTCAATGCCAAAGATAATTTTTAATGAATTAATTCAATTGTGAACAGCCTGTCTGCATATAGTTTAAAGCAATCAACAATGTCTTTGACCAAAAAAAAGAACAATGAAAACAATGAAAGGCCTATCATTCGAGCCCTGTTTTCATTGGATCTGGGGGGCGGGCCTCAGTCCTTGTTTGGTTATAGCATTTTTCAGTATTATCTTAATTATATTGAGAATTTACTGGATGGTATTGAAGCATGCCTAGTGTATAATTTTATGGCTGTGAATAGAGCTGGGAAAATTGGCCAAGCCTGTCGGGCCGGCCCTTTTAGGCCCTGGCCCTTCAAGGGCCGGGCTTATAAATTGTAGCCTTAAAAGGAAGTTTGGCCTAAAAGGGCCGACCCTGTAGGGCCTCGGGCTTAAAAGGGCCGGCCCTGGAGGGCCTCGAGCCGGCCCTTTAGGCCCTTTATTTTTTATTTTTTTTACTTGGAAAGGAACCATGTTATATTTTTGAATTACCTTATTGAATCTATATGTCACTCTGTTCTCATATTGTATAGAGTATGATTTTTTAGTATATTGTTTTGTCTAATTGAAGCATATTGTGATTTTTAAGTATGATTTTTGAGTATATTGTTCTGCCTATTTAGACTAAAATCATATTATATACTATTCAGCCTGATAGAGTATGATTTTTTATGGAGGTTGTAATTATTTTACTATTTGAACCTACTGCTCAAAGTGAAACACAATCAAATGTCCTTGAAATTGATGATAGTGGCAAAGAAGGTGAAAATGATAGTCGTTATACTCATGTTTTTTAGAGGTTAGAGTATTTAGCTTCTTTCCTGCTTATACTTTGACCTTTGTGTGAGTTATTTATGGATATGATTTTACCTTTGATTATACATTAGTAACTATGTTTGTTTGTTGCAAGAGACGTGTTATTTAAACCTTAATGTTGACAACATTTATGTATTAAATTAGAACTTTAATCGTTGTTATTTACTAATTATATCTCTCTGGGGAAAATATGCAGGAAAAAATAGTTAAATATTGTGAAAAGGATTTTCCGGCACTGCGGGCCGGCCCTGGCCCTGATGCTCTAGGGGCCGGGCCTTGAAAAACTGCAATTTTCCTGACCCCGAGCCCTTTAGGGCCGGCCCTGTTAGGCCCTGGCCCGTTAAGGGCTAGCCCTGTAGGACCGGGCCGACCCTGATTCCCAGCTCTAGCTGTACAGATTCAACAGCTAATGAAGAGATCATGAGATGTAAAGTGCTCGTATCTCAAGTGATCAAAATCAACTTGCGGATTCTCTAGCAAAGATGGGGACTCTGAGGGCTTGTTTGGTATAAGGGATTTGGAGGGGAAGGGAAGGGAAAGAAAATTTTTATGACTTGAATTTAAAAAATTTGAAAAAATTGGGATGCAAAATTTTAATAAATGAAAGATGTATGATAAAAGAGTAAGAAAAATTAATTAAAAAATTTAAACCTCACTTCTCTAATTTTTTTTTTTAAATTCAACTCAAAAGCTTTTTTTCCTTTGCTCACTTTCCCTCCCCTCCCCTCATACCAAACAACCCCTCAAGGTCCTCTCTGTTAGGATCGGCAGGCACAGTGGAAGAATTTAAAAATTTTTGTCAATCTCAATCGAGGATCTATCAATGGTGTTTAAATATAGTTAGAAAGAATCGTACCTTTTCGAATTTAGGGTTTTTGGATCTCCAGGAGCCAACAACTCAGGTTCGCTCCCCTACTGGTATCCACATAAATGCTCTCTAACACAGACTGCGTGCTAGCACCTTCAATGTCTCCTAGGGTTTCTTTTGCGGCTCTAGATTCTCATCCGTGCTTGAGTTTTTCTGTTCTATCAATTTTATAACCCATGGGGCTATATTTGAATTTCAAAATTAATCTTTATTAATTTTGAAATTAATTAAAAATTAAATATCTTAATGAGCTAATTAAATAAATATAGTTTAAATTAAATCTGGCCAACAGTTTTAATTTAACCTATTTATTTAATCCAAATAAAGAGCCATTAGATTTAATTTATCTTCATAAATTAAATCTGAGATGTTATATCTCTATAATGTTAGTTATTAAATTTAATTTATATTAATAAAATTAAATTTAAGACTAACATAATATAATACATATATATATATATATCATATTATTAATTTTATTTTCATGAATTTTATATTTTATATATATATATAAATATAAAAGTCATCCACCCTAGATTAAGCATTATCTCGTGTGGGCCATTCTTGTGTGCGATCCTATAGGCCCATACAAAGTTGGCAGTGAGCCAATAACTGTACTAACCCACAAGTCGCGAGCGACCTCTAGTAAGACATCACGACTACCCAATTCATATGAGGATCCTTAACACGATGCAACCTGTCATACAACCATGTCACGTCCCTTTTGGCACACGATATATCTGTCAAGGATGAGACATGGATAATGTCATTCTCTTATTCCTGAACATTACTTTCTCGATTCCTAAGTAGTCTGACAATAGAAATGGAAACTCCTTTCCATCGTAGTATGGCCATACATTTGTCAGACTCACTTATTGAGGGGCCCGGTAATATCTCTCTACTAATGTGAGGGACAAATTTCATCTTGATCATTCATATTCCTCTGCATGAAAAACCACCAAGCCCGGTTGTAGCCTTTATCATCACCCGATCAAAAGCGACTTTTGACTAGTTCAAATCTTAGCAACTCTCATATAGGAATCCATGATGACCTCATATCAAAAGGCATTGTGACGTGGTTAATTATACATGAGAAAAGCTTATAACTTGATCCATATAACTTTCTCATAGTGGGTCGGTCCAGCACTTGTACTTTTACAAGTGCCAAAGACTTTGATTCATGTCTCCATATCTTATCAAAGTCATACTGTCTTGTTTCATCTATACTCCCTCATAGACGACCTACCGTGGACATTTTAGGACAATATTTATGCTTTATTAAAGGATACAATTATCATAGTTAATATGCAAATAATATGATAACATAATGGAGAAATTCATTAAATAATAATGTTTAAAGTACAATGATTGCCCTTAGGGCACAATTTCCAACACTCTCTTCCTGACTCATGCCCTTCTTATTTGCGAGCTTTGGCAGATAATAGGTATATGGGATCTAATCCCCTTAGTTTAGATGCTATTAGTTAATTGATTTCTAGCTCTCTCTTGTACAAAAATAAAATAAAATAATATTGAGAATTCATTTGCCATATGGGACCTGAAATCATTTGAAGGGGAGGTCCTAGAGTGTCAATATTTATGAAAATATGAAGATAAAAAAAATACCCTTAATAAAAACATATATGGGAAAGATGATCTAACTTTTAATAGATAAGAAAAGAAAAAAAATCATGACCCTTCCTCTTCTCTCATGCGTGCTGTGCATTATCCCTTATCGCCATTGATCACTGTGGTTTTTGCCGAAGCTTCGATATGTCAGTGAATGCTAGGGAGGTAACTTGTCTCAAGGTCTTTTTGATATTTCAGTGTTTGGTAGAGGTTGTAGTAGCTATATTCGTTTGTGACCTAGCTACGTGAGCAAGAAACTATTGAATATACTTGTGGCTTCATTACGTTTTATGATTTTGTCTATTATCATCATGTTGAATCTACTTGTGGCTCTATTATCTTCATGTCAGTGAAAGCTAGGGAGGTAATTTGTCTCAAAGTCTTTTTGGTATTTCAGTATTTGGTGGAGGTTATGCTAGCTATATTCGTTTTTGACCTAGCTATTTTCATTGCTCTGTATGTGAGCAAGGAGATGTTGAATATACTTGTTGCTTCATTAGGCTTTATGATTTTCATCATTATCTTCATGTTTTGGTTTAATTTTATACCTGATACATTTTTATGCAAGGTTGGATTGTTATTAAAGTAGTCTATGCCTTTTTTCAAAATCTAATTATCCTCATATTGTAACTATATTAGATATTGATTAGGTTATATGTCAAACATAGTGTAAAATTCAGTTTATTTGATGTTAAAGCTATATTATTCTAGGTTTGTTGTAAATGTGATGATTAAATAGGGTACTAAAAGAAATATATTGCTTCTTCTAAATAGATGGAAGATTGTCACTTATGCTATGGAGGAGAATGAAAGATACCTTATAAAGGTGTGGATACCTCCCTTCTTGATGTGTTTTAAAATCATGAGGGCTAATTGGCCCTAAATCGGACAATATCGACAAGGAGGTAGTAGGATGTTAGGGATGTTACAAATGGTATCACACTACTACAGAATTGAGATATAACCACCCCCAAAGACGTCCCAAATTGAAAATTGGGTGGTTAAAAAGGGAGGCGGTGGCATTTTCGTAATTATATATATGTAGGGGAACCTTTAGGCGTCCCAAATTTGAATTTGGGACGTCTAAAGTGCTTCCTGGCGCGAAATATAAATTTCATAAATTTTTTTAGCGCCTGGAGCTGGGTTTAGGCGTCCCAAATTCATTTGGGACGCCTAAAGTCCCTACTTTAGGCGTCCCAAATGCCATTTGGGACGCCTAAAGGCGTCCCCTACCCGCATGTCAGACACATGTCTGACATGCGTCTTCTCATCATCTATCACACCTCTCCTCACATCCTCTCAACAACAACTTTACTCTTCTTCCTCCTCTCCCCACCCACCGTCGGCCCTCCTCTGTTTTTTTCTTCAACTCCTCCCTCCTCCCTTGTTCAAGCTCTCTCCTCCACCGTCGGCCCTTGTTGAACTCCTCCCTCCTCCCTTCTTCTTCTTCCTCTTTGTTTCTTTGTTTCTTGAACGGCTGCAACCGACCCTGCTGCAACTTCACCTCCTCCACAGTGGGCAGATTTTTGCTCTCTCCTCCACCTTCGTCCTTCCATTGTTGTGCACACCACCGTGGATCTCCAACGTCTTCTCTACCTCTCCAACATACTAGCTAGTGGGCGCCCTGATCAGGTTGGTTAATTTATTTTCTTCGTTTTTTTTTTGTAACTGAATGGTAAATTTTGTTTTTGAAATATAAATTTACTTGAAATGGTTGAGATTGTGCTTATTATATATTGCTTATATTGAGATAGTTGATATTAGCCTGATGTGTTTGGTGTGGTTATATTGCTTAAATTGCATTTATTCGGGAATGGTTTATTTTCTTGTTTAAATATAAATTTATTTGTGTATAATAGAAATCCTTGTTGTTCAGTTTTAGGGAAATCTAGCTTTTATAAGCCAATGGAGATTTATCCATACACACGTAGTGGCACCACCCCATTTCATTAGTCTTGTTCCTGCACCATTAATTAGTATATATAATAAAATAAAATATGATTTATTTAAATTAAAGAAATTCTTGTATTAATTCCAAACGAATTATGAAGAATAATTCAAGCCAAAACTTAAAAAGAAAACCATAACCCCAATATTCATTAAATGATTTTTATCTAAATATTGTCAATAAAACAATTTTATTTTTGGAAGAACTCAACTTAAAATTGTTTTGTTAATATGAAACTCGTTTTGTTTTTAATTCTTCCAAACCTCAAAAAAATTCTTTAATTTAATCTTATTGTATTTATTTTATTATACATTAATTTTATATACATATACTTATTAAAAAAATAAGTTACATAGTACTGAAACCCTTTTAAGAGGAGAGATGAGGCTAGGAGGGGGTAATAAAGTTATTAAACCCATATTTTAAAATCCTAAATTGGGTTGATAACTTAATTAGGCAATCCCATCATATGTCGTTGAGAATTGTACTAAACGTGTGAATGTTATTGGTAATGCCTTAGGTGGTAACAAAATGGATCATAGTTGGATGAATGCTTTGAGAACTAGTGAAGAATATGAGAAAGGGGTGGACGAATTTATTGAATTCGCTAAAAAGAATGCTCCTGCAAGAAATGGGAAGTATTTTTGTCCTTGTGTCAATTGTTTGAATGAGAGTAGACGGGATGTTGATGTCATAAAGGATCACCTACTTTGTGATGGAATAAATCTGCGATACACAAGGTGGATATGGCATGGTGAGGAAGTAACTAATTATCCGTCACACAAGAAGGAAGCTGTGGATGTCATAGATGAAGATAGAATGGAGAGAATGATTAACGATGTTGAGGCAGAATCCTTTGCGCAGTCGCAGGAGTATGACAGCCTGCGGAGTGATGCAGAGACACCATTGTACAGTGGTAGTAAGTACACGCGGCTGACAGGAACATTACATTTGGTTAACTTAAAGGCAACTTGTGGGTGGACTGATAGTAGTTTCACATTGCTACTTGAACTATTGTGTGATATGTTTCCGGAGGATAATGTACTTCCAAATCGTATGTATGAGGCCAAGAAAATCCTGTCTACAATGGGTATGGAGTATAAGAAGATACATGCTTGCCCTAATGACTGCGTACTGTACAGAAATGAGTACGGAGGTCTTAGTGAGTGTCCTAAGTGTAAAACTGCACGATACAAAGTGAAAAAAGATGGTGGTTGTGGTGATGTGACAAGTAAAAGGCAACCTTTAAAGGTTATGTGGTATCTTCCAATAATACCACGTTTTAAACGTTTGTTTGCGAGTGCAACAAAAGCGAAGAAGTTGAGATGGCACTCTGATGAGAGAATATCTGATGGGAAATATCTTCGGCACCCAGCTGACTCTCCACAATGGCAAAAAATAGATGAAATGTTCCCTCAATTTGGCAGCGAGCTGAGAAACCTACGGCTTGGGCTTTGTACAGACGGCATCAATCCGTATAGAACTCTTACTAGCACACATAGTGCGTGGCCGGTTCTCCTTGTAATATACAACTTGTCTCCCTGGCTATGTATGAAACGTAAGTATATGATGCTATCTATGATGATTTCTGGACCAAAACAGCCAGGGAACGATATTGATGTCTATTTGGCGCCTTTGATTGAGGACTTGAAGAAGTTGTGGGAGGAAGGCGTAGATGTGTTTGATGCTTATAAGAAGGAGTCTTTCAAGCTACGTGCAATGATTTTCACAACGATAAACGAATTCCCTGCGTACGGAAACTTGTCAGGGTACAGCGTGAAGGGTCACAAAGCATGCCCAATATGTGAAGCAGACACACACTTCCAACAACTAAAGCATGGAAGAAAAACTGTCTACCTTGGCCACAGGAGGTTTCTTAATCGGTTCCACCCGTATCGTAGGCTAAGAAAGCGGTTTAACAGCTTACCGGAGCATGGAATGGCTCCAAAGTCACTAACCGGAGAGGAAGTCTACAGTCGAGTGGAACGTATCCATGTCACTTTTGGTAAGAATCAGAGGGTTGCGGGTGAGAAGAACATATGGAAGAATAGATCCATTTTCTTTGATCTTCCATATTGGCGTTCGCTTGACGTGAGACACAGTATTGATGTGATACATGTGGAGAAGAATGTTTGTGATAGCCTTATCAGTACGCTTTTGCACATACCAGGGAAGACTAAGGATGGGATTAATGCGAGATTAGACCTTGTCGATATGGGAATAAGAGAACGGTTACATCCACAACTAAGAGATGATGGTAGGAGGGCATACATGGAGCCAGCAGCGCATACACTATCAAAAGCAGAGAAAAGAAGTTTGTATGGGTGTTTGCATGAAATGAAGGTGCCGCAAGGGTATTCCTCGAATGTGAGAAGATGTGTCTCAATGGACGATTTGAAGTTAGTGGGAATGAAGTCCCATGATTATCATGTGTTGATGCAACAACTATTACCAGTAGCTATTAGAGGCATAATGAAAGATGAAGTACGAAACACAGTAACAAGATTGTGCGTTTTCTTCAATGCTATCTGTAACAAAGTCATTGACACTGAAAAGTTGGATTAACTAGAAAATGAGGGTTACATTATTTTGTCACAACTAGAGATGCACTTTCCACCTTCATTTTTTGATATAATGGTGCATTTGGTAGTTCATTTGGTGAGGGAGGTAAGGCTATGCGGTCCAGTTTACCTGAGGTGGATGTACCCTTTCGAGCGATACATGAAGATCTTAAAAGGGTATTCTAAAAATCCTTATCGACCAGAAGCCTCAATAGTAGAAAGATATGTAGTTGAGGAGGCTATGGAGTTTTGCAAAGATTATATGTCAGGGAAGAAGGAACAATCTCGGCATAAAGAAGGGAGAAGCAAGGGAACACGAGGACTGAAAGTGAAGAATGTTCCTCGTGAAGAGGTGTTGCAAGCCCACTTGTATATCCTGAATAATATGGAAGAAGTTCAACCTTACATAAATGAACACAGAAACACTTTGAAGAACAAGAATCCAAGGAAGAATGACATGCAGATTGCTATTGAGCAAAACAAGACATTCATGCAGTGGTTCGAGGAAAAGGTTTTGCACGAGATCGGTGTGTCTGAGACAATCGAGTGGCTAGCTTGGGGGCCTTCATTTCAGGTCATTACTTGGACCGGTTATGATATAAATGGCTATTCTTTCTACACCAAAGAGCAAGATGACAAAAGTACCATGCAAAATAGTGGGGTCATGGTAGAAGCTGAATCTATGCACTTTTCCAGTTCGAGAGACAAAAACCCCATATTAGCGTCTATGGCCTATTATGGAGTTATAGAAGAAATATGGGAGATGATGTACAACAAGTTCAAAGTTCCTTTATTTAAATGTAAGTGGGTTAGCAATAATGCCGTGGTAATAGATAAACAATTTGGATTTATCTCAGTCGATCTTCGAAGAGTTGGCTATAGAGACGAGCCCTTGTAATATCCCAAAAAGTGATTAAGGGCTAATGACTTCAAAAGTGGATGTAATTATTGTTGAATAAACACTTTTGAAGAATGTGTGATGGGAATTTGGATATTTTAATGATTCCAATGGATTCCTTGTGAAAATTTATGTTGGAATGATGTTTGGTATGAAAATGGAACCAATGGAAGCAAAGATGCAAAATCTAAAATTCTGTCCAGTGAAATTCTATTCTGGGCAGTCGGTTTGTGTGAACGTTTTTAATGAACAAATGGTATCTAAAAATTCTGAAATTTTCCAGTCTTATAGTTCACATCTCAAGCTTCAAAATAGACATATAATTTGGTCCATTTCATTTTGTGAACTAGGAGATATAACTGTCCAAAGTTTGGGATGGAAATTGAACTCTGTTTTGGGGCAGTGATGAGTTTTATGTAATTCTGGAATTTTGTGGTGATTTTTAGTAATGGCCAATATTTTTCCTATGAAGAGTACTTAAATATCTTTCATTTGGCTTTGGAATCACCTCATTTTGAGTTTTCTAGAATTAGTTATGATTTTTCAAAGTTTGGGCAGAAAATCTGCCAGAAAATCCGAAAATGGGAATTATGACATCATCTCAATAAAAGATGACATCAGCATGGAATTAAATATGTTATCATCTTCCTCAGCTCATTTCTGTCGCACACAGCAGCTGAATGAGGAGTGAGAACGTTGAGGTTTGTAGAGAGAGAAAGGAGAAGAAAAATCACAAGGTAAGCCGATTTCTCCGACGATTTAGCTCCTAACGCGTATAACTCCGATCCTAAGCTACTCCTCTTTGTTCTTTAAGGTTTGGAAGCTCAAAATCTGTTGTTGAGCACTTAGGGTTTTCAGCAATATTTGGGAAAAGCTTATGGGAGCTTGAGGTAACTTCCAAACTTTCGTATATTGCTTATTCTGGCTGCTGTGGGCAATTTAATCGGTGAAATTTCGTCGGATTGCCATTGGTTTTAAATTTTGGAAATTGAGTTTCCTAAGGGTTATGCTGCCCAATTTTGGTTCAAATGGTAGTTATAACCTAATGTAATAGTGAATAAAGTGGTTAGGAGTAGAAAGGAACGCGTTTACGGAGCCGAAATCGTAAAACCCCAATTTTTCCCGGAGAACATGTATATTTCGGCCAAGGCTGTAAATGGGTCTTAGAGTTGGATTTTCAATGATTTGATGATTCCATTGGATTCAGTGGGCGAAAATAGGTGGGGTTACAGTTGGGCACTTTTTCAAAAAAGGCCAAGAAAGCATAATTACGGAAACACCCCTAAAACCCTAAAAGTAGGGCTGCCATGGGCAATTTCGTAATTTTACATTGAATTTGATAATTCTGAGTCCGGAAATGGATTCCTTGGGAGGAAATATGTTAGGAAAGCCCATATTAGAATTTCGGGAAAAGTGCAACCGGACCGGGTACGGCGGGCCCGGGCCGGGTCCCCGGGGGTATTTTTGTAAATTTTCATTATAGACTCATATAACCCCAAGTAACACTATGGAAGTGTCTAAATGGTGCATTTGGAATTGTAGGATTCGATATTTGCGCCCTCGTGAGCCAACTGCGCTGAAGGACGTCAGGAAAGGATCAGGTAGTGACTCTCTCTCTTATACTATGTGTAATGCTCTGTATGTGTGTGTTATCACTATTCTGTGATGAATCTTTGATGCTGCTGCGGTTACAGCTGGTGATAGCTGTCGTTTACAGCGCAAGCTGTCGTTTACAGCGTAAGCTGTCGTTTACAGCGCAAGCTGTCGTTATTGTGATTACAGCGTAAGCTGTCGTGATGGTGATTACAGCGTAAGCTGTCGTATTGTGTATACAGCTGTGAGTGCTGTCGTTTGTGGTGAAAACCATGTATCTTTGAGATTGATGTTGCTGTTGTTGCTGGTTGTGATTTATATACATGCTTGGTATTTATACATTGTATGAGTGGTTTGTTACTACTGAGATTCTCTCGAATCTCATTCCTTCCTATGACTAACCTTTCAGACAGGGCATGTGGCTCAAAGGAGAAGAGGCCGACCCGGAGCACTTAGGACCCTTAGGGGTATAGTTGATTTTGGAATGTTGGTTATATCTTTTGAATTCGGGATTACTGTATAATCTGAAATATGAATAGTATATTCAATTTTGGATGTAATCCCCTAGTGGATACTTAAACCTCAGGTTATATATGTATAGAATCCGGGAGTTGCCGGGGAATTGGTTTTACACTCTGTCATACGTGAATGTAGATAAACTGCACAGGTGATTATATTCGAATTTTGAAATGGAGACCAGGAACAGGAAAGAGATTTTGAATGATTTTGTGAAAACCCTACCACAAAGTAGGAGATTGAAGCGAGTTTAAGTTATCCGAAGGTCTCTAATCTACTTTAATTATTTAATATCGAATTATAATTACATGATTAAAGGCAGGGTGTTACAGCCCTTCATTTTAGCAAGCCAGGCGAAACAAGTGTTTTATGTCACCGATCCTGCCAGCAAAAACATGTCCATTGTCCTTAAAAGTAAAAAACAGAAGTATGGTGATCCGACCTTCAACCTTGATGACACACCACCTTTCACAACAACTACACCTCGAACAAATGAAGTAGAATTGGTAGATGATGACGAATATGCTGTAAGAAATGACCATGGTGAAGGACTATGGGAAACAATATAGAGTAAGACCTTAATTTATAAACGAGAGGCGTAGAGATTTTTCTGTTTTACTTCCCGCTTAGTATATTTCGTTTTCATTGCAATTTACTTACGTTTCTGATGATGCTTTTTGTGTTAACAGGAATATGGACAACGTTAGTGATGACGAGAGGCGTAGAGATGACGAAAGCTCTAGCAATGACGAAAGGCCTAGAGTTGAACCCCCTGCAAGAAGGAGGATTAGAGGCTGTATAAAGATGGGAGCATTGGTTGCACGTCATGAACATCAACAGGAGAGGCTGCATATAGACTTCGATGACAATCTGAATCCAGTTGGTCCTGAGGAAGACCACTTCATTAGCTACGTAGGGCTTTTGACTCGAAGCAAAGTGCGCATTACCTACGATAATTGGAGATTGGTTCCCCCAAAAACGAAAGACATGATTTGGCAGCAACTTTTGGTATGTAAGTTTTGATGCATTGTAGCTTTGTTCTTATTGTTTCAAATATAATAATCTTATGTTTTACCTTGCAGCAAACATACGATGTCCCAGACACCACGGAGATGTATAGGCACTGGATGGATGAGGTTCGTGTACGATGGAAAGGTTTCAAGAACAAGCTAACAGCGCATTACATTCGAGGGGCCCTTAGGGGTAAGGATCCATGTGCACAGTATACATATTTATCTCCAGAGGACTGGAGGTTGTTTGCGGCATCACAAGCAGATCCTGAGTTTTTGGTAAGATTTCTGTCATCATGATATAGAACTTGTAATTTTCATATACTTTATATCGTTGATTCATTTTTTGTTGTTTTTCATTCATAGAAATTAAGTGCAGCAAATGCCCAGAGGCAAGCAGAAAATAAATATCAACATTTCATGTCTCGCGGTGGATATCGGAAGCTTGAGCGGCAAATGATGGCAGAAGAGTTACAGAAAATGAAGGAAGCAGCGGAATCTGATCCTAGCGTTGTTATCCAGCCACCGGCACCTCCTCCACGTCACAAAAAATGGAAAGCAGGGAGGATTAAAAATTTGTTTTTTGATGTTCTAAGGATCCATGTTCTAAAAATTTGTTTTTACTGTTACTGAAAATCTGTTGGCATCCTAATAACAATTTGTTTTTTGATGTTCTAAAAGGATGACGAAGCTGCGAGCAAATGGCCCTACTTAGCACGGCTGCAACAGATCTACAAGGGCATTAAACAGATTGACTTGAAGATGCCTCCAGGGATTGTGGGCCAAGTGGAGTATCCCTACACGATTGACAATAAAGATCTCAAGCAGTTTATCAGGTTGGAGGAGATAGATGCAGGCTGGGTCAAATTTGGAGTCCGGTAAGATTTTTTTCAATTTTCCCATAGAATTCATTTAGTGGTTTTTTGTTTTCATACATTCAAGAATTGATTCCTTATTTTAATTCTATTATAGCACCTTCCACGATCTCTGCACAAACATGGAAATAAGTAATTGGTATGGATTCTTATGTCCTGCGAATACGACAGGGGATACTTGTACTGTGGCGCATAGGACTCACTATGTCGGGAGCGCAATGGCACAAACCAAACTTCGTTGTTATCTAGCACCCATTGTCCAACGGTTCGTATTTACATTTTGTCAATTTAAGAAGTTTAATAAATAATTGTCTTCTCACTCATCTAACTTCATTTTAATGTGTACATGTTGTTAAAGTTACCACTGGACTTTGTGTGTTATATGTCCCCGCCGCAACGTAGTCTATTGGTTTGATCCCTTGAGTAAAAAGCCAGACAGAGATACAAAATCCGTCTTCGACACGTAAGTTATTCTGTTTGTATTTCATTGACAACAAAAATAAATGAATGGTTCTAATTTCTGTTCATTTTGCTTTTCATGATAGTGCTTGTCAAACATATAGAATCCTAGGTGGGTCACGCGAGGGTACAGTTGTTAAAAAGCCAAAGTGGTTTTATCCCATAGTAAGTACATTCGATCCTACCTAATTGTTTCATTGACGGTCCTTTTAGACATACCTTTATTGATTTTAACAACCAATTGCATCCCTTTGATTAAAAGTGCCCTCGGCAACCTGGCAACACTGAATGCGGATATTATGTTATACTTTATATGTATAACATAACTCAAAGTGGAATTACTAGCGATTTTGAAAAGGTAATCGCTTCTTCATTCTCAAATGATAATATTTTTGGTGTTCTAATCGAAATGCTAATTAATTCATTTGCTTGAGATTCATTTCATCAAAGCTTACTTTCTAATTTTCAGATTTTTGATAATGAAGATGCCTACCTACGTGAAGACCTTGATTTGATCAGAGATCTTTTGGCTGGACATCTTCTTCAACATATAGAGCAGTAAACTTGTTATTTTATATCAGTTTGTACTTGTGTGATGACAGCGTTTTGACACTTTCTGGTTGTTTTTTGTTGATATATATAGTAGTAGGTTGTATGAAAGGTTATTGTATGTATATATAGTAAATATTGTAGTGCTGGATGTCCTTACCAGTTTGTAACGGACAGTGTGGTTTATGAATCCATCTTCTATTCTGTTTCTGCAGTTTGAATTCGTTGGGTAATACAGAATGTAAATTATGGTATAAAAAAAAACCTAACTTTTAGACGTCCCAAATTAAGAATTGGGAGGTCTAAAGTCCCCCAGGGTGGGACTTTAGACCTCCCAAATTGTAATTTGGGACGCCTAAAGTCAGACTTTGGGCGTCCCTATCATTTGGGACGTCTTTTGTTTCAACTTACTACGCCCCCAGTATATACGTCCCCCCGTTTTGGGACGTTAAAGGTGCCAAATTTGGGAGGTTAAAGCCCCTTTTTGTAGTAGTGTCAGAACCAAGTTCAGGTAGTATTAAAGCCAAATTCAGCTAGTATCAGAACCATGTTAAGGTGGTATTGGTGGGACCAAAGCTAGACTTGGGTTAATGTGTCAAGTCTAGATGCCTCCCCCTTTTAAGGCATTTTTAAATTGTGAGGCATAATGGAGCTTAAATGCGAACAATATTGAGAACAAGGTACTAAGATGGTTTTGGTCAATGTGCCAGCAAGGATGTTGGGCCTAAACTGAGTGGATTGTGAAGTCCCACCTGTAAAAGGGAATTGACCATTCCATTATACATGCGACTAAAAGTATTCTAGAAGCACCAATAGAAAAATCCCAAATCCATGACTCTTTGCCCAAATCTCTACCTGAATTGTCTTCATCTATAACTTTATCTAACTTGTCCTTTCTATCAACATCCTTACCCAACTCAATAATCAAGTTCCCCAAACCCAATTTGTTATTGGGTCGACCTTGATAGCTGTCAATAAAGATCGCTTTCCTACCGTTAAGACTGAAGCTTCTCTTATTGATAAGTGATGCGAGTAACTCAAATAAATGCATAGGAGTTCGTATAGGTGAGAGGAATCCTTGTAGTGTCGAACATTCAAAACTTGTCCATCCTGACACCAACAAAATTGAAGATTCGGGAGGAGAAACTACTTCGAAAAAACTAAAAGAGATGGGACCATAGACTCATCAGTGAGGTATTGTCAAGGTTCTATTGTCGAGCCCCTAGTGTGAACATCTTCGGTGAATAAAGTGCTTTTCTCAAAATTGAGGACAAAGATGCATTCACAAAGGACAGAGACATGTTTGCTGAAACTCAATTGTTAGAAGTAATTGTGGGTTGCATTGGAAACTTGGGTTTCTTTCCAAATGATTTTGGTAATAGGTTGAGTTTAGAGAGCAAATTGGAAAATATCCTAAGCGCCCCATTTCACTAGTTCATGAAACAAACAATGTTGCTGTCATAAGAAGAAAGTTCAGGCAAAGTGGAAAAGAGGTGTGTGCTCTTGTTCAAGCCTTGACTAGGCAAAAGTGCAACAATTAGTTTGCTAGGAAGAATTGTCAACGACTACAGTAGAGAAAGACATAATGGTAAAATCCACCATCACTGTCATGACTTGGGCAGGAACTGCTCTGGTACTTTTAATTGTTGATCCACTCTAATCTCCTTGTCATTCTCAGATGTTTTCTTCTCATCTGCTTTGGCTTTATCTGAACAATTCTTGCCATTCACATTTGAAGTGAAATCCTCATTGTTAGAGGACACATTCTCTTCATTATTGCATCAGCTTCAACATTATAGGAATCAACTTCAGTGTTATGGGAGATCATCTCATCCACCGTTATAAAATTGATTTCCTCCTTCTCAACAACAACACGGTGAGTGATTTAACCTTGTCGTGAGGTTAATCAAAAGTAACTAAGCTAAATGTAGTGAAAAAGAGTCTAACCTAGGTAATCTTTCTCAAGGAGCCTGATGATTGTTACAATTTCCTAGTAAAACTAAGGGCCACAATTTAGCAAACTAATCATATCAAATATGAATGCAAGTAAAATAGCTTGACAAAAGTGAGAGTAAATATCAGTATGAATCTTTGTATTTATGTATATGTTCCTTTGGAGATTGGCTTCACCTTCATTGTCCACCAATGTTTATGGAGTCAAAAACCAAATTCATGGAAGAATTAAGTCAACAACTTGGTAACTCACTCATAAACAAGATTCTACAACTGCACGAATGATGCGATCAAGAATCAACAAGTTGTCCCTTCAAATTCAAGTAACATCTCTTCTGTTTCAAATGATCATTATCAAATTCCAGCTGGACAAATCATGAGAGCACAAGCTAAAATATTCAAGGAAGCATTGATTGAGCTGATTGAAGAAGTTATGTAAATCAAATGGCAAGTTGATCAATAAATCTAATTTACAAAACAAAGATATTGAAAACGTCACTAAGTTCATTTGTGTTAAATATGGAGTTGTTAATCAAGTTTTGGGCTTGGAAACTTCAAAACAAAGAGCTTGGACCTAGTACTACACATGGGAGGCTCATTTGGGCCTAAATAAGCACATTTTGAGCCTTAATTTGCTGACTACATTTTCTTGAAGTTAGGTGTGCGAAAATCAACAAGGAGTTGGTGGCAGATTTGACTTTTGTTTTCTTTAGTATGTTGTATTTGATTTTTCAACTTTCTTCTAGATTGTATTAGACTTTTGTGTTTATTGTATTAGACTTTAAGGTTTCCTAGCACATGGTTTTATAATTTGTATTGGCTGTTTTCAAAATTGCACTTATTGCAATTAGGTCATATTTTTCTATAAATACTTGGTGCTTCTTCATTTGTAAGACACAATTTAGATTTGAATCATAAATGAAAGTTACACTTCTACACTTTGTTTCTTAAGAGTGGATTCTCTCTAAGGGTTCTTTTTAGAACTAACAAAGGGCTTGATCAACCTTGTGGCATTTTCCCAACACTTCGGGTCCTTGTTCTTTCGTGTTCAAGGGTTCAAGTGGATCGTCGATCTGTGTTTAGCTTTCTTGGGGTGTGTATATTTCAGAATTGGTTGTGGGTTCGGGGGATCTTCCCTTGTGGGTTCGCACCATCTTGGTATATTTCAGAATTGAATGTTGAAAGTCTTGCTGACCAATGTGTGGAAGAAAACCTCATTAGTCCAAACACCAATCTTGTGGTTGAAGAAGTTCCTCTCAATCATAAAAGGAAAAGTAAACATATGAGTGAGAGTGATTTCAGTGAAACTGTTTTAGAGAGAAAAATTCAGTTTGAGGGAGAAAAAGATATTGAGAGCATAGAGTGTTGTCAAAATAAAGAGAGCAAAAATGAGAGTGAAGAATTCAGTAAAAGAAAGATGAAAAGAGTCATGAGAAAATTAAGGTTAAGAGTGATGGCAAGGATATTGTTTTGGTTACTAATGATCTTAATCATTATTTTCCTTGTGATTTTGATGTGTTGCAGGTGTTCTTGGATTTGATTCCTAAGAAGCCACCCGATGTATTCTTACCTTCAAGAAGCATTGAACCTTCATTTCCTTCAAGTGACATTGAAAAACATTCTGGTTCTCTAAAGTTTGATATTATTGATAACTTGCTGCCCTTAAGATGCCTTGAACTCAACACTTCGAATTTTCATTGTCCCATGGACTTTGCAGTTTGTAGGTGTTCTTATATGCATGTTGCAGCTTGTTTTGATAATACTTTTATTTATAGCAACAAACATTATGAGCATGTGAATCATTTGCTATGTGTGCTTGAAGTTTTGAGAAAGGAACAATTGTTTTCAATTTTAGAAAATTTTGATTGTTGCATGGAAAACATTGATTTCCTTTGTTATGTGTATTTGCTTGGTCAAGGTAAGCTTAACAAAAGGCATACATGCTGGCTGAAATTTATTGAGACATTTCCATATGTTATCATATATAAGAAAGGTAAAGAGAATATTGTTGTTGGAGTATTGTCAAGAAGGTATAGTGCTCTTTCTTCTCTAAATACCAGATTCCTTGGATTTGAATATGCTGAGGAAATGTATGCAAATGATATTGGCTTTGCTAAATTGTTTCTTCCTTATGAAATTGAGCATTATGCATCCAAAGCCAACAAACAAAGAAGCTGTGTTCTTTTTGAACTTGTTGATGCTTACAAGATTGATCTAGCTTGTGAGTATATTGTTATTGTTACTTTTAATGTGGCTGATATATGTCCATTTGATCCAGGTGGAGATTCGTAGATGAATCCTTTTGAGGAGAGAGGGAATGATGCGATCCAGAATCAACAAGTTGTCCCTTTAAATTCAAGTAACATCTCTTCTGTTTTAAATGATCATTATCAAATTCCAGCTGGACAAATCATGAGAGCACAAGCTAAAATATTCAAGGAAGCATTGATTGAGCTGATTGAAGAAGTTATGTAAATCAAATAGCAAGTGGATCAATAAATCTGATTTACAAAACAAAGATGCTGAAAACGTCACTAAGTTCATTTGTTCTAAATATGGAGTTGTTAATCAAGTTTTGGGCTTGGAAACTTCAAAACAAAGAACTTGGACCTAGTACTACACATGGGAGGCTCATTTGGGCCTAAATAAGCACATTTTGAGCCTTAATTTGCTGACTACATTTTCTTGAAGTTAGGAGTGCGAAAATCAACAAGGAGTTGGTGGCATATTTGACTTTTGTTTTCTTTAGCATGTTGTATTAGATTTTTCAACTTTCTTCTAGATTGTATTAGACTTTTGTGTTTATTGTATTAGACTTTAAGGTTTCCTAGCACATGGTTTTACAATTTGTATTGGCTGTTTTCAAATTTGCACTTATTGCAATTAGGTCATATTTTCCTATAAATACTTGGTGCTTCTTCATTTGTAAGACACAATTTAGATTTGAATTATAAATGAAAGTTGCACTTCTGTACTTTGTTTTTTGAGAGTGGATTCTCTCTAAGGGTTCTTTTTAGAACTAACAAACTTATCAAGGCTTGATCAACCTTGTGGCGTTTTTCCAACACTTCGGGTCCTTGTTCTTTCGTGTTCAAGGGTTCAAGTGGATCGTCGATATGTGTTTAGCTTTCTTGGGGTGTGTATATTTCAGAATTGGTTGTGGGTTCGTGGGATCTTCCCTTGTGGGTTCGCACCAACGAATCTATAGATAAGTATAGCATCATTTGGCAGAGAATTAAAAGCATAACAATCCAACTTCTCTTCTGGCAATTGAGACTACACATCACCATAGAATTCATTCAAACCAATCACATAATTCGAACAAACAAGATTAGATAATGGAAACCAATTTTACTAAGTAACAAAGAAGGAAAATTCAATTTGATTCAGTAAATGAATTACTATACTAACAAATCTCAAGAAGATTAATAGTTCTAGTAAGAGATATATCGAATCAATCTTTGAAATCACAACATCAATTGTACAACTCGTCTAATTAATACTATGATTCCATATCAGAGCTAAAGAAGAACAAAACTCCCTAATAAAGAATAGGAACTTGGGCTTAGCTCCATCTCTAAGAAAACTTAACAAATTAGCCTCTTATGGCATGGAAATACATATAACTATCACTATAAGAGATAAGCACCATAGACGACTTCAATCTTGATCCAATATATATATGCTTGCTACTCTTACCTTCGAACAGACGAATCAGAGAGAAATTCTCCCAAGCCGGTCTAGAGATGGATTTCACCCTCGCAAAGTAAAGTTCCATGTACATATATAGCTTAGTTTTAGCTAAAGGGCATCCAAATCAAAGCATACATGTCCGGTGATCAAGTGAGCTCTCCAACTTCATTGCTCTCTAGCTGTCTTCCATCCTTCAGAACTTCAATTAGTGTCAGTTGAGAGTTTCTGACCATTGCACATATTTATGTTAAAACCCAAAAAACTTCTTGTTCTTTTCATTTGGGTCCCTTTCAGCTTTTCACACAGGTCTTGTGAACTTTGATTTTCATGTTAGTCCCTTTTCCTAATTTCAGCTTCATCTCTAATGTCTCCCAAGCTCTTTAAAAAACATATCATAATAGTGTAACATAATTTATTCCGCAAATCAAATACTTAGGAGAAGTCAAAAAATGTAAGATTAAGCTCTCTTAGCTATTAACTCTACATAATTACCTTTAATCACAATTAATCATAATAAATGCATTTCAATCATGATTATCCCAATAAAATCTCTAAATGAGATATTAAAATATATGTTAAAATTGGGATTTATTAGTGAGCTTTAAGATCTCACCTGATTCTTCCTCAATCCTTTCAAATTCAACATTTTTTCAGAATCTTGAACTCAGTTTGCTCAATTTTTCTGATTTCCTTATCAACCATTTAGATTCTATGGGACTCAGTTACTTGCACTTGCAAATCATTCAAACTTCACCTTCATCTTTCTAATTTGATTCATGTTACTTCCATCATTCATGAAGATCAACATAATAAATAGCAAAGAAAAGGGTTCTTGGACCAAAGTACTAGACCTGATCTCAAATCTCTAGTTGAAGGCCATAGATGAAGAAGTTAATAATAGTGAAGTCAGAAATTTGTGAATAAGGTAGGAGTGCTTTAAATCCCTTTGCTTAATCCTTCACTGTAGATAAAGATTAAGTTGATATAGCTCTAGGAGGGTTTTCATGGTAGTGAGAGTTTAGTGGACCAAGTTTCCGGTGACCTTCATCAATAGTGATGGTGGCTAGAGGAGTAGCTCTGGTACTATTGTTAACAATAAAAGGAAAAATAGAGAGTAATATCAATTCAACAAGACACCTAATACAATTATCAACACCCTTTTATAGACTTATACCCTTCCCAAATTACCTTAATTTCCCATACTCTTACTATTACCACATATCACAAGATGTTGAGATGAACAAAGCTAGGCTTGGGTCAATATGCCAGTGGGGATGCTAGGCACAAAGGAGGTGAATTATGAAGTCCTACATTGACTGGGGAAGGTATAATTTCCCTTAACATCTATATTTTCAATATCTCTTAGAAGCTTGAAATCATGACTATCCAATTGATCTCAACGCTCAAAATTGAGACACATTATATAGCATTTAAACTTCTATATCCTCATTTCTTTATGGTTTAATCTCAACCGTCCGTTCTATTTTATGTTTCTTCCGAATCCCTAACCATATAAGAAGGTAGTTTTCTATCTTCCCAATGCCTTCTAACCCACCTAACAACAGTAAGGCTAGCACTTATAATGACTCTCTCCTTCTACAATAGTTTTTGATGATGGATGATGATGATTGCCAGCCTTGCCATTGTTGGGTGGGTTTGACGGTAATGATTTCAAGGTATTGAGAGACATTGAAAATATGGACACTAAGAACAACTGTACCCTCCCTAGCCAATGTGAGACTTCATAACCCACCTACTTTGGGCCCAATATCCTCGCTGGCAAATTGACTAAAACCTAACTCTAATGCCAACTATAACATCCCAATACCTTGTTTTTGGTATTGTAAGCTTTGGAGCCTTATTAGTCCTTATAGTTTAAAAGCATGCTAAGTGGGGGAGGTATCTAGACCAGCACCTTAACCCTATTCTGGCCTAATACCACATGAATCTAGCTCTGATACCAATTGTAACATCTTATAGTATCTTAGCACCTTACTCTCTTATACTATATGTGATGTAATGTATGTGTGTTATATCATTGGTTTGTGATGATTTTGAATGCTGCAAAGCCTGTGGATATTTGAAAGCCAAAAGGCTATTTGTGAAAGCCGAAATGCTATTTATGGGCTGAAAGGCTATTTATGAATCCGAAAGGCTATGTGAGCCGTAAGGCTATATGTATGCATCGCCATGCCAATAGTCCCTGAGTCGCTAACAACAGTTCGGGTAAGGACTACTTGCCTTCCAGGCGGTAAAAGGGGATGAGGGTGGGGTGTGATGTGTATTTTTGTTACTGCTTGGTGATTTACTTGCATGCTATGTGATCATGTGTGGTATGAGTGATTTGTTACTACTGGGATTCTCTTAAATCTTATTCTTTCCTTTGACTAACCTTCAGACAAGGTAAGTAGCTCCAAAGGGAAGGAGACGACCAAGGGCGCTAGGACTCCAGTAGGAATATAATTCGGGTCGTTGTTATCGGATTTTGGCTTGGGGTTATTGTATATTGTTGGGATGTAAATATTATTTTGGATACAGTTGTGTAATCCCCTAAATGGGAATGTATGAACCCTTAGTATATATATATATCAACCTAGGGGTTGTCGGGATTTTTGTTGTACACTCTGATATATATAAGAGTGATTTAACTGAACAGGGTAATTATATTCAAAATTTGAAATCGAGACCAGGATAGGGAAGGAATTTTGAAAGGATTTGTTAAAACCCTACCGGAAGGAAGGGATTGGAAATGAATTTTAATTATCCATTGATCTCTAATCCATTCTAATTACGCATTTTCAAATCATAATTACGGTTTTCAAGGCAGGGGGTTACACACATTGGTCTCACTTGAATGCATCTTCATATTTTCTCTTCTGCTTCTGCTTTTGTGTTGTACTTATATGAGATTTTGAGAGAGTGCATTTTCACACTTGTGAGTGATGTGGGTCCTCACTCGAGCACACTTATCTCACTCAAGTACACATGTATCTTGCACTATGAATTCTCGTTTCTAGATAACACTCGTATTCTATTTTTCTAAGAGTGTGATTTTGCACTTGCAGGTGATGTAGGGCGTTACTCGAGTACACTGATCCTTACTCAAGTGAAGAGTATATTCTTGTATAGGATATTCTTTCGCTTCAGTACTTGCATCAGGAATAGAGAGAGTTAGATTTTTCACTTGCAGGTGCTGAGGTATCACTCGAGTGCAAGTACTCTCCACTCGGGTACACTTGCTCTTCCATGCACCGGTTGACTCTCAAGCAAACACTTTCTATGCTTCACTTGCTTGGACTCTAGTACAGTTTTCACTTTGAGTTTATCTTGCTCTTGGGTAAATACTTCCTGTACCATACTTGGTAGGACTCGGGTGATCTTGAGGCTATCACTCGAGTATTAAATCTGTGCTCGAGGGAAGTGATGATATCCTGTCTCTGATATTGCTCTCTGTCAAACACTTGCACAAGTGTGCCTTCATGATCGAGTACAAATCATATCATCACTCAAGTGATGTGTCCATCACTCGAGTTGTCCTGGTATTTTCAACTAGATTCTGCTTTTATCAAACACTTTCAGTTTAACACTTACTTGTGCTCAAGTGCAAAAGTGCTTATTGCTCGAATGCTAGCTCCATCACTCAAGTGCATTAGTTAAAATCACAGCAATGGCCTCTAAACTTTGTGAGATGCATTTGGTAACATTTCAACCAATGCAAAGCATGAGTTTCTTATCACAACACACAATCATCTTTTTTTATCATCAAAACTTGGAATCTAACAGGCACCACATTTATAACGGTTTTGTAATATGGGTGGGTTAGCGGTTCATAAGATAAAAACCACTATAAAATGCAAACAGTTGCATATTTGTAGCGATTCTGAGGAATAACTGGTATAGAATGCAAAGGGCCTGCACATTTGAAGCTGTTTTGTAAAACCGCTTCAAACTTTCGCGTTGCATAATGAAGGTTTTCATGATTTGTAGTGGCTGAGGTAGTGGTTTTTGTAAAACCGCTACAAATCTCAAGGCTATGTAAGTGTTTTCACCACTCATTTTACCACTTTTGGAAAATTCATTTCTCGTGTAAGACCTCGTCTTACATACCACTTATCATTGAGATTAATCAGAGTACTTGAACATAGTTCGGTGGGCAACACAGGAATAACAAAAATATACTGATATATTAATACATTACGCTTCATTACACTACAGGTTTCCCCCACTAGGGGTCGTACATAATACTTACAGACATCAAAATATTAAAAGGTCTTAAGATAACCAACGTCTTCTCTTGATCTTGACTGGAACCTTTAATTACCAGTAAATACCATTTCACCCTTGAAGCTGTTTTATGTTGCTGCACACTTTACACATTTATGGAAAGGGTGAGATTCAAGATAATCTCAGTAGTAACAGGCTATCAATCATATAAAATGCGAAAATTAAATATGTCATGCTCCATATTATGCAACACATTAATAACAATACCACAGCATGTATACATGAGTTAGGGGCTTAATCCCCCACTACCTGTAAACTTTGGTTGGGTTCTTACTCAACAACCAGGTAAGTGTGCCTATACACGCAAATTGCCTTCCTCAGCAAAACTACATTTATTAATTATATCACAGAAGATGGTATACACAAACATATAAATATTGGCCATAGTGTATGAAGGATAGAGTTACTACCTGAAATAGCCCTTTCTAACCTAATCATCTAACTGTCTTGATCCGGCTCGACCACAACTGTCCGGTCCTAAAATTTCAAGTTTACAAGAATTAGGTTAATACCCATTCATGTACTTCCTTAAAATCTTTTAAACTCACTTTTATGGTTTTCCTTGCTGAAAACTGGAAGATTACCAAAATGCCTATAGGGACCCAATATAAGCCCCTTTGTACCTGGTCCAACTGTACTTTTCCAAAAATTATGACCTAGGCTATTCCTATATAATTTCACCCAAGGAATCCATTTTTGACCTGGGAATTACCAAATTCACTACAAAAAGACCAAAATGCCCTTGGCAGCCCCTAACTTAGGGTTTTAAGGGTAATTTTGCCATTTCACATTTTAAGGCTTTTCACATTTCATAATCAATATGAACCCTCACAATTTTCCATTCTAAATACAATGGAATCATCAAAACCACCATCCAGTCCAAACACCCCTAAAATAGGTCTGGACGAAATTCACAATAAAATGGAAAAAATGGAATTTCTTGATTCCATTCCATTAACCACCTTCTTTTCACCTCTAATTACTTGTTTAATCACTTAATTACACTTCCTACATGATTAATCCAAATTTAGACGGCACCTACCCTTAGGGTTTCATCATCCCAGATTTACAAAAACATCCAAACAATTTACAAATCAAGCTAACAACCACAACAACAACATATTAACCAAAAGGATCAAAGTTCTTGAGATTACCTCTCGATTTCTCACTTTCTCTCTCTAGCTGTCCTTCTCTCCTCCTCTTTCTCTTGAATTTTTGCTTGCTATACATGATATTCATGAAGAACAAGAGCTTAGAAAAAATTCTACACAAGCTAGAAGACATAGCTCTTGAAATCACAAGACTTACCTTTGATTTTTGCCTTCTTGCTCCCTCTTGAACCCTAAGTTTCCAAGGCCTTCTATGATACATTCTCTCACCTTTCTCTTGATGCGTGGTCATGAAAACAAGAAGAGCAGGAGATGATGAAGCTTTTAAAAAAAATATCTTGATCTCTTTTTCTTTTTAAAATATATTACTTTATTAGATTTTATCACACCTTTTTAATTTGAGCTTATCTCTTTATTATTTGAGTCATAAATTCCCCATTGCATTTGGACCAAATTTCTCTTCCCTCCTTAGCCCATAAATATGCCACTAAGGTTCCCAAGTGAACCAAATGGGCCTCTTTCAATTTCTTCATCTATTTATTATGAGTTGCAATATTTGACTTTTCAAACTTTACCTTTCGCTTGGTTTCAAGTGCTTTAACTTGGAAATTGAAATTAAATCATTGATTTCCTTGCTTCTTGCCCAAAAGTGACAACATGAAGCTCCCAAGGTAACTAAGCAAGCTTCTTCAATTATCTCTTTGAGTTACACATATTAGCCTATAATTGTTGACTTTTCAACTCTTCTAATATATTCCTCAAACTTCAATTCCCTTTTGCTCTCGCCTTTTTGGACATTCCATGTCCAAGAAAAAGGGAAAATGTGTGCTTTTACTTTATTCCACAATTTACACAATTGCCATTACATTTTTCCCCAAATTCGCAATAATTATCAATTCTGGTAGATTTTCTAACCAAACTTTAAAAATCATAAATTTATTTGTAGAAATTCAATTGGAGTGATTCCAAAGGCTATGAAACCCTTAATGAGTCTAGTTTTAGAGAAAAATATAGCCTTTAGCTAACTAGAAGTTTAAAATTCCCAAAAATTTGTTAAACCTTACCTGTTCCAAATTTGGTTCTAGAAACAGGGTCTAGATTTGAAAAATCATATGTCTTAGTATATAGTCCAAAAATTACCTATTGCCTATCAAATTAAAGCTTGGTATGTCTACTTGCATCCTGTAAAATTTCACAATTTTTGGACGTCATTTTCCTTTTTAAAAATATGCTACAAGAAGACTACTATGATGGAAAAATACATTGGCAACAAACCCTCATTCTTGGGACTCTTGCTAAATTGGGGCTTAGCAGTCTACTTGATTTAGGCTTAGTCTCAAGCCTCTAATCCCATAATTTGGGATATTATCTCATGCTCTCTAAAAGGTTTTGCTTTAGATTTCACATTCTGCTCAAGCATTTAGAGAGTTAGGCACTTGAGAATAGTAAAGTTAACTCTTTTATTTCATTTTTTCCCTTATTATTATAATTTAGTTATAAATATTGAGAATATTTTTAATTATTTAGTAATAATTGTAGTTATTATGACTTTCGGGAGAGATAAGGGGATGGGGAAGTATTAGATCCCATATGTTTTGATGATAACAAAGATTGGAACAAACTTACAAAAGGTTTTGATAAATAGACAAAATAGTTTTTGAACAAAGGAACAAAGTGTTTGGTGGTAGGGAATGCCATCACTCGATTAGGCATTTTAGTGATGAAGTAGAACAAGAAGTTACTGAACAAGAGAAAGCATCACTAGAAGATTTTTGAAGGGATCACTCGAGTAATCACTCAATGATGAACCTTTATTACTTGAGTGATCACTCGAGAGTAATATGTGTCAAATAGTTCCAGAAGCTCTTTGCCAAGATTTCATTGGTGTCACTCGAGGGATCACTTGAGTAATAACAAAGGATCACTTGAGTGACCAGGTAAGAAAAGAGGTAGTGAGGTCTCTGCCAATATTTTGAAGGGATCACTTGAGTAACCACTCAAGTGATGCCCATAAATTACTCAAGTGATTAGGTCAAAAATGATGACTTCACTCTCTGCCAAGTTTTTCAATGGATTACTCGTGTGCTGGATTTATATCACTTGAGTAACTACTCGAGTGATGAAACTCAGAAAGCATATTTTAATATGTTGTTTATTGATTTGTTATCTATATGATTAATCTTTCATTGTGTTAGTATTCTGAATATATTTACAGAGAAATGATGAAGAGATCATGCATTGAGAGAAAAGTCAAACATATTGTCCGCAACATCCAAAACACTCACCTACCGCAATGGCTATTTTTCAAATTTGAAGTACGGTCAAATGAAGCTGTGCAACACCAACGGATATGTTGAAATGATTCCAATGGCTATCACAACAAATCTATAAGTATGGGAAAATTCAATAGAGAACAAACACAATATCGAAGAACACACGAAAATATATTGATCAACATATTCTTAGTGCTCTATTTTCTTATATTCATTTCTGTACTTCAGTGATTATATATTTGCTCTGCGAGAGAGATTTTCATTACAAACTCAATATTTGTTATTGAGACAACTTAAGGTTGTGGAACCTTAAGTTGGGGATTTGATTACAACGTGTAAGGGGGAGCAAGTGTCTATTGTGTACTAAGGTGACAAAAACCTACTGAATCTTGGAAGATATAGTGAAACTCTCAGAGAAGCTCTGAGGACTGGACATAGGTCAAAGTGGTTGTGGCCGAACCAGTATAACTCCTAGTGTACACTTTGGTGATATTTCTCCTAGCTCTTAACTGCTTTAAATTCCCAATCAATTTTTTATATGCGATACAAACTTTCTATAATCACCCAATTCACCCCCCTTTTAGGTGAAATGCTTGCACTAACATTTAGCATCAGAGCGTAGGTCTTCTTGTTCAGCTATAACAACTTAAGAAGGATCCAATAGCAAGCATGTGTGAAGGAATACTTCCTAATGGAGCCTCTATCACCAGACCACCAGGTTTCAGCTATGAACACTTCTCTTTTTGGAAAGTAAAGTTCAAAGTATTCGTAATGGCTACAGAATACGGACTGTGGGAGGTGATTGAAAATGGGAACTATGAACCTGTAAAGATTATAGATTACAGAAAATTTGAAAGACACCAGCTAAGTATAATAAGAACAAAAAGAAACTTATCACTCTCTACAACAAGGAAATTCTAATGATTCAAAGTGTCTTAAGTCAAAATGAGTACTTCAGGATTTGCACACTTCCAACAGCTAAGGAACTGTGGCAAGCCTTGGAAAAGCTCAGGAAGGAACTTCAGGAATAAAGGAAAACTGGATCAACACTCTGGTTTTGTTAGAGGATTCAAATTCATCAAATACAATATGAATTGATTCTTCAATAATACATGTTCTTTTATTGTAAACTCTATATGCTTTACTTCGGTTAGAATATCCTAGGAAAATTCCTTCATCTGTTTTAGAATCAAATTTTCCTAAGTTATCTTTACCATTATTATGAATGAAACACTTACAACCGAAGATGTGTAGATGAGCAATGTTTGGCTTTCTTCCTTTGTACAACTCGTATGGTGTTTTTCCAAGTTTTGTTCTGATATAGGCCCTATTTGAAATATAGCATGCTGTACTCATAGCATCAGCCCAGAACACTTGAGACACATTCTTTTCATTCAACATTGCTCTAGCCATTTCAGTGAGCACTCTATTCTTGCGTTCTACAACTCCGTTTTGTTGAGGTGTTCTTGGAGCAGAAAAATTGTGATCAATGCCATTAGTATCACAATATTCTTCAAAGGCTTGATTTTCAAATTCTCCACCATGATCAGTCCTAATACCTGCAATGGACATACCTTTCTTATTTTGCACTTTCTTGGCAAAAACAATAAATTCTTCAAAGGTCTCATCTTTTGATGATAGAAAAATAACCCATGTAAATATAGAGAAATCATCAACAATAACCAATGAATATAAGTTTCCACCAAGACTCTTTATTCTTGCTGGGTCAACTAAATCCATATGCAATAATTGTAGTGGTCTATTTGTTGAAATCTCATTTTTCAATTTGAAAGATGATTTAGTTTGTTTACCCTTTTGACATGCGTCACAAATCAAGTCATTTTTGAAAGTTACTTTGGGTAATCCAAGAACTAAATCCTTTTTGAGTAGTTTGCCTAATTGATGCATATTGACATGAGCCAATCTCTTATGCCATAACCAGCTTTCATCAGTATTACTCAGAAAACAGTTTTCAGACTCATTTCTACTAATATCTAGAGTATAGCAGTTACCTTCCCTTTTTGCTCTGAGCTTAGCCTTGATATTCTTCTTATCAAGTTGTAAATCATTCTTGTTGATAATTAAGCATTCTTCTGAGTCAAATATTACCCAGTTGTCTTTATCTGCACTTTGACTTACGCTCAGCAAATTATGGCACAAGCCTTCAACATAATATACATCTTTAACTTGTATTCCTTTGTCATTTTTGATTTCACCAATTCCTGCCATCTTTCCGGATTGATTTCCTCCAAATTTTACCTTTCCACCTTCCTTAGGTTACAATGTTGTAAAACTTTCAAAATCTCCAGTCATATGTCTAGAGCATCCACTATCTATGTACCACTTGCTATTTTTGGATGCTTTGAGACATACCTACAATCAAATGACAAGGTCTTAGGTACCCACATCTTTTTGGGTCCTGTTGGGTTAGTACAAATAATTTTCTGAACATATGAACCTTTAGATACCCATTTGTAGGTTCCTATTGTTCCTTTTTTCTTATGAATGCATGAAGATGTATAATGACCTTTTCTATTACAGTAATTACAAAATGCAAAAGGATTTGATGTATGCACAGAATGCTGGAAATAATTCAAATATGACTTACCTCCTGCTTTCTTTCTACCTTTCCTTTTATCTGACTTTGGATCATATCCAATTCCAGATCGGTCATTTACAAATCGTTGAGCTTTTAAAATAACATTGAGCATCTTACTTCCTTGTGTAAATTTTTCAAGAGTTTTTGTGAGATCAATGTTTTTCTTTTTCAAAGATGAACAATTTTCACAATCCTTTTCTTTAAGTTTAGTTTCAAGAGCTTTGTTTTTCTTTTTGAAAACAATCAATTATTTAACTACTTTGATGAATTCAGAATGTAAAGCATTATATTCGGAAAGTAATTCATCATAGGTAGGTTCAGAATCATTTACCTCCTCTTCTGTTTCTTCTTGAGGGATGAGACATATATTAGTTACTTCTTCCTCATCACTTTCTTCGTCAGAGGAGCTATCACCCCATATAGCAGATACGAAGGCCTTCTTTTTGTTGAAGAATTTGCCTTTTCTCTTTTCTTTGCTCTTTTGGTTCAGCTCTGGATATTCCAACTTGATATGTCCTGGTTTCCCATATTCATAGCAAATGATATGATCTTTGCTGCTATTTCCTCCTTTCTGAAAGTGTTTGAATCCTTGACCTTTCTTGTAGAACTTTCTGAATTGTTTAATGATTAGGCCCATTTCGTCATCGTCGAACTCTTCATTCTCATCTTGATTTTCTTCTTTTGCTTTTAGTGTTAGACCTTTCTTTTTCTTGTCACCAATGTCACCTAGTTCCCGTTTGAACTTTAGTTTGGTTTCATATTCAGAAAGACTTCCAAATAAAGAAGCAACTGATCTCATTGATTCTCCTTTTGCTTCTTCTATCGCAGTGACTTTGGCCTCCCACTCTTTAGAAAGAATATTCAAAATCTTTCGTACTTGGGTATGTTGATCATAAGATTTCCCAAGTGCTGCAAGTTGATTAACAAGATGAGTATATCTAAGTTCAAATTCAAAAATTGATTCACCTGATTTCATTCGAAGTAGATCGAATTCAGTGACCAAGGTGTTGATTCGATTCTCCTTTATTCCCGAAGTTCCTTCATGAGCTATTTCCAGAGCTTCCCACATTTCCTTTGCTGTTGGAAGTGTGCAAATTCTGAAGTATTCACTTTGACTTAAGGCACTTTGTAACATCAGAATTGCCTTGCTGTTGAGAGTGATAAGTTTCTTGTCATTCTCATCATATTCCGCTGGCGTCTTTGGAATTTTCTGAGAATCTACAATCTTTGTAGGTTGATAGTTTCCACTCTTAATTACATCCCATAGTCCATATTCGGTAGCCATCACGAACACTCTGAATTTTACTTTCCAAAAAGAAAAGTGTTCTCCACTGAAACCGGGAGGTCTAGTGATGGATGCTCCGTCGGGAAGAATTCCTTCACCCATGCTTGCCATTGGATCCTTCTTAGGTTGTTATACCTTAATAAGAAGACCTTGCTCTGATACCAAATGTTAGAGCAAGCGTTTCACCCAAGAGGGGGGTGAATTGGGTGACCTTAAAAATTTCATTGTAAATATAAAATTTGACGTTGAAATTAAAACAGGAAAGAGTAAGGAGAAATATCACCGAGGTGTACACCAGGATTTATACTGGTTCGGCCACAACCACTTTGACCTACGTCCAGTCCTCAGAGCTTCTCTGAGAGTTTCACTATAACTTCCAAGATTCAGTGGGTTCTTGGCACCTCAGTACAAGCAAGTTCCTACACCTGGACACTCGCTCCCCCTTACAAGTTGTAATTCAATCCCAACTCAAGGTTCCACAACCTTAAGTTACCTCAATAACAAATATTGAGTTTGAATGAAATATCTCTCTCACAGAGTAAATAAGAATCATTGAAGCATAGAATCACAAGTACAATGAAAAACAGAGTAATGAACTTGATGATACGTTCGTAAGTGTGTTCTTGTGTCTCTCTCTGTTCAGATGTTCCCATATATATAGATACGTTGGTAATGATTGGTGGAACATATTTCTTCATGTCCGTTGGAGCGTGCGCAGCCACTATTGACTTTTCCAGTTTTTGAAAAAACATACGTTGCGGTAGGTGACAGTCGGTGACATTTGAGCGTTGCTTTTGACTTTCCTTATTTGGTAAGATCTCTTCATTGTTTATCTGTTGAAATGCTAAGAATACTAATATAATGAAAAGCTAATCAAATAGGAAACAAAACAATGACCGTTGGAATGATTTCAAACTTTCTAGGTTTGCTTACTCGAGTAGCTACTCGAGTATCATATGAAGTTTACTCGAGTACTTACTCGAGTATCATCGGGAAATCTTAAATTAACTTCAAGTCAATGAACAAATACAAGAATACTCGGGTAGTGCATGGAATAAACTAAATCTAAGTTCTTGAAAATAGTTATTTACTCGAGTACCTACTCGAGTAATACATTCACAACTTCATAGGTTACTCGGGTACCAACTCGAGTAAATCTTCAAATATCTTTTGATTACTCGATGCTCTACTCCAGTAATGTTGGCAGGATTTCAAGGCCGAGAGCACTTACCTTATTACTCGAGTACCTACTTGAGTAAACTTACTTTTTGGTGCACCACTTACTCGGGTAATGACTTGAGGTTTTCCTTGAAAATATCTCTGCATACTCGGGTACCTACTCGAGGAATCCACTTAAAATAGAACATTAAATACTTGTATACTAGAGGAATAACTTGAGGAAAATGAGATAGAATGATATCAAGTTAATCGGGTACCACCTTCAAGTTTTCACTGACTATAATATGTTACTCGAGTAGCTACTCGAGTAACATTGGCAGTGGTACAAAGTGCCGAGAGCAACACATTTACAGAAACAGGGTTACTCGAGTACTTACTCGAGTATCATTGGCAGGCCGAGAGCAACTAGAAGTTTTTCATATGGTTACTCGAGTAGCTCCTCGAGTAACATTGGCAGGCCGAGAGCAACTCCAAGTTTTTACCTGGTTACTCGAGTAGTTCCTCGAGTAACATTGGCAGGCCGAGAGCAACTTGAAAATACTTACATTATTACTCGAGTACTTACTCGAGTAACATTGGTAGGTTACTGGAAGGTGCCTCTGGTTACTTCAAGTTTTGGCTCATTACTCGAGTACCTCCTCGAGTAATGCCTTAGAAAAACTGCTTCTGATCAAGTTTCTCAGCTTTTTCTCTTCATCTTTCTTCATTACTCCAATGCTAACTTCAAGTGATGCTTATCCCTATTATTCCTTTATTCAAACTTGTTTATTAATCATTTCCTTTTCAAACCATTCTTTTGTTATCATCAAAACATGAGATCTAACATGCTTCACCTACGGGCACTAAGGAGGTGGTTGTTTCATCCAGTGATCATCAATCACCTGCTGGTACAGAGGAGGTGGAAGTCACTTCTTAGATCCCAGCACCACCGAATCCTCCAGAGAATCCTTTTTGGATACCTCCAGTGAATCTCCCTGAGCCTAAACCATCATCTTCAGATACTTCCAGCTAGGGTGACTCACATGACCCTAGACCTACACCTCTCCCTGTCACTTCCATCTCTGCTGCCTAGCCATCTAGCTTTAGAACTTATTTTGAATCATTCCCACCTTTGTGATGAAGACAAAAGGGGGAGAAGAACTAAAAGTGTTTTTGAAAATTAACAATGATGTTGCACTGATATAGAGTTTAGGGATATGAGTGTGTTTGGATTTAGGGAGTAGCTTTTAACTTTTGTACTTTATTTTAACATGTATATTTTTCTTGAATTTACTTCAAGCAATCTAATTTTGTTGTGGACTAATGAACATTTCATTGTGTATGTTAGACGATTACAGATTTCAATTCAAACTAAGATATTAGTTTAAATGATTTCAAAGTCACTAAATTTAAATTCAAAATGATTTCAAACTATCAAAGTTTCACAATCATTGGATTTGGAATCAAAGGAGTTTCAAAGTTATTAGTTTTTGAATTCAAAATGAGTTTAAACAAATAAGTTTTGATTTGAACTTAACATAATTTTCAAAGTCATTTAAAAGAAAACTTGAAAACTCTATGTTTAGTCTAAACTAAAAGATATCAAGTATTTTAGAAGAATATGATCTTAATTAAAACTTTAAATTTCAAAATGCTTTCAAATACCTTGTTCAAAAATCACCAAGTTTTGTCATCATCAAAAAGGGGGAGAATGTTAGATCCCATATGTTTTGAGATAATAAAGATTGGAACAAACATACAAAAGGTTTTGATAAATAGACAAAAGAGTTTTGAACAAAGAAACAAAGTGTTTGGTAGCAGGGAAAGCTATTACTCAGTAGGCACTCGAGTGATGAAGTAGAACAAGAAGTCACTGAATAGGAGAAAGCATCATTGGAAGATTTGTGAAGGGATCACTCGAGTGATGAACCTTCATTATGCGAGTGATCAAGCAAAATAGTTGAAGAAGCTCTTTGCCTAGTTTTCAATGGTGTCACTCAAGGGATCACTCGAGTAATGACAAAGGATCACTCGAGTGACCAGGTAAGAAAAAAGGTAGTGAGGTCTCTACCAATATTTTGAAGGGATCACTTGAGTAACCACTCAAGTGATGCCCATAAATCACTCGAGTAACCACTTGAGTGATTATGTCAAAAACGATGACTTCAGTCTCTTCCAAGTTTTTCAATGGATTACTCGAGTGATGGATTTAGATCACTCCAGTAACCACTAGGGTGATGAAGCTCAGAAAGTATATTTTAATCTGTTGTCTATTGATTTGTTATATATATATATATGATTAATCTTTTATTGTGTTAGTATTTTGAGTATATTTGTAGAGAAACAATGATGACATCATGCATTGACAGAAAAGTCAAACATATCTTCCGCAACATCCGAAATGCTCACCTACCGCAACGGCTATTTTTTAAATTCGAAGAATGATCAAACAAAGCTGCGCAACACCAACAAACATGTTGAAATGATTCCAACAGCTATCACGACGCATCTATAAGTATGGGAACATTTAATAGAGAACAAGCACAACATCGAAGAACACACGAACATACATCAATCAACATATTCTTAGTGCTCTATTTTCTTATATTCATTTATGTACTTCAGTGATTATATATTTGCTTTATGAGAGAGATTTTCATTACAAACTCAATATTTGTTATTGAGATAACTTAAGGTTGTGGAACCTTGACCTGGGGCTTTGATTAGAACGTGTAAGGGGAAGCGAGTATCCACTGAAGGAACTTATTGTGTATTGAGGTGGCAAGAACCCACTAAATCTTGGAAGATATAGTGAAACTTTCAGACAAGCTTAAGGACTTGATGTAAGTCAAAGTGGTTGTAGCCAAACCAATATAACTCCCGATATACACTTCAATGATATTTTTTCTAGCTCTTAACTTCTTTAAATTCCCAATCAAATTTTTATGTACGATACAAACTTTCTGTGGTCACCCAATGCACCCCCCTCTTGGGTGAAACGCTTGCACTAATATGAAGGAGGTTAAGCGTCCCCCTAGACCTATTTTATGAGGGACCAGTAGTAGAGGGGGCTGTATGAGGCAGTGTGTAGGTAGATATGTCCTTATATTGCGGATGGCCCTATAAGAGGTGACCCCATCAGAGCTGCCTCTTTAGACAAAGAGATCTGACATTAGTCTCAGTTATTTCAATGAGAACGAGGAGTTTGATTCAATATTCCCATAATAAGTGACATGGAGTAGTTCCTGGATGAGGAAGAGGCCCATGACCAGAATAACCCACGACTGTCATCTTCACAGTCTACGGGGTTTGAGGTGCAAGTTCAAGGTGAATTTAATTATTATTTTAATAAAGTTAATATTTAAATTACATAGGCTTAAATAAGGACTTGTATTTAATTAAAGTATATGGTAAATTGTGTAGATGAGCAGGAGAACATAACTACCAGGAGGCTGGATGTGGTCGGTCTTAATAGCCTATATTGGGGACTACATGCCATAGTTTCGTTGAATAAGGCCACGGAGCAGCTGATTGACAATGGTGGTCACCTATTCAACCACTATCTGAATGAGCTGGGCACGAATTGGATGTGGTTCCTTATCCAGTTCAAGACATGGAAGAAGATTCCCCGATGCCAAAGAATATACTGTGTAATAAGGCTGGGAAGGTAATTAATTATATTTAATTATTTATAAATGTAAATAGTTATAATTTATGTCATTTTTAATTAATTAATTAACTGTATTTAATTATTATTTATTCAATTGTGATACATGATAGGTTTGCTGTGTACGACAACAGGAAGAGGTACAAGATGATAAAGATGGGCGATGGCTGGAAGAACAGAAAGAATCGTCTCTACCACATCATGAACAAGGATGAGATGATACCTCTGGAGCAGCTGATAGAGAATGTGCTTGATAGCATCCTACCTAATGACTAGGTAAGTTTTGCCAGTATAAGAAGAGCCCAGAAGGAAGGCAAAAGAAGGACAGCTAATTTTAATGTTATTTCTCTCATCTGGTGAAGATTTCCTGAAAAGCTGAGCAAACTGATTAAATATGGTATTTTTTTTAAAATTTTTGATTTCAACATTTTATTTTTTCCTTCTTATAATCTTATACTAATTTTTTTTCCTTCTTCTCCATAAATATAAGGACTCTTCCCCAACAATTTCAACATTCCTTCCATAATCAAATAAAATCTAGTGGACAACATAAGTCCTTATTACCTACACATTCTCAATATTAAACCTACATAATATTTATACTTATATAACTTAATTTAATCATTCTTCTCAAATATTAATTACTATCAATTAAATTGTTACTTAAATAATAAAAATTTAACATAATATTGGAACAATAGACTCAAATTATTATTTTGCATTTTTTTTCAAGTATGAATATTTAGTTGCGGTTTTCAAACCACTACAAATTTAAATTCAAATTCAAATTAATTTTTTGACGCAACTTTTAAAATTTCATCTAATATTAGTAGTGGTTTCATAACCGCCACAAATATTTTGGTGCCAATTTTTTCAAATTCCTAGATGTTCTTACTAGCAGTTTCAAAACCACTAATATGTTGGTTCCAAATTTTCGATTTTCATTTCCTGGCACACCAAAATTTGAGCAAAATTTTGGCACCAACGTTTGTAGTGATTTTTAAACTGCTACAAGCTGCTCAGATAATGTGTCATCTACATACACATCTTGTAGCGGTGTGATGAAACCGCTACCAATACAGTAGCATATCTGTTTACACGAGTAGTGGTTCTTGAAAATCGCTACAAAACCATTTGCAATAGTATGTTTTGTAACAATTTGTCCAGCCGCTACTACTATAGTTTGTAATAGTTAAAACCGCTACAAATATACAATTTTAGCCACTACAAAATGACATGTTTTTTTTTTTTTTTTGTAGTTTAAGGCCTATTTCGTTTCCCTCCATAGGTAAGTGACAATCTTCCTACCTATTTGGATGAATCAATATATTTCTTTTGGTACTCTATTAATCACATTTACGATGCACCTAAATAATATAGCTTTAATGTCAAATAAACTGAATTTTACAATATGTTTGACATGTAATCTAATGAATATCTAATATATAGTTGCAATATGAGTTCAATAGGTTTTGAAAAAGCATAGGCTACTTTAATAACAAGCCAACATTTGATAAAAATTTATTTGGTATAAAATCAGACCAAAACCTGAGGATAATGGAGAAAATCTTAAAACATAATGAAGCTACAAGTATATTCAACAGTTACTTGCTCACATATAGAGCTATAAAAATAGCTAGATCAAAAACTCCACCAAATATTGAAATACCAAAAAGGCCTTGAGAAAACTTACCTTCCTAGCTTTCACTGAGGGATCATAGCTCCAACAGAAGCCATGGTGATTAATGGCGGCAAGGGATAACGTACAACACGTATGAGAGGAGAGGAAGGGTTATGATTTTTTCTTTCTTTCTTGTCTATTAAATGTTAGATCATCTTTCCCATCTATGTTTCCATTAAGGGTATTTTTATCTTCATAGTTTCATTGGTCTCTGATTACTTTGACAGATTATATAAATTGAAACTTGTGAATTTACAATTTATTTACTAACTATTGATGTCATTGTTGATTTGTTTTTGTTAGGGTATTTTATGCTTGAAAGAAGCGCTCATTTTAATTCAATAACAGCAGGTTAATAATGAAGCACATTTAAATAAATGATAAATAAATTAATAACAAATAGATATAATAGAGAAATGGAAATGAGTTCTATATGATATTGCATGTCACTCAATGAACAAAACGTATTTTTATAATTTCTGAATACTATAGCTTGTTATAACTCTTACATGTTATATTTATATATATTAATTTAATATTTGACACTTTTGAAGGTATGCGTTTATTATACTATATCCAATAAAAATATCTAATTTAAAAAAATAATACTTTTACGTTAACCTAATGTATTTGTAAAAAATATTTATAATTATCTAATAATGATTGGACTACATTCAAATATTAGCAGGCCCAATTGAAGAAACTTTTTTAAATACATTTTTTGTATTTACATGAACTAAAATATAGAAGCGTGTTTGTTAGAGGATGTATTTTGATGAAAAGAAAACGAAAGAAGAAAATGGAAAATTCCTGACCTTATGCACATTTGGTGTGCCGAGCTGGCATGGGACGGAAAATGATAAATTAAAGAAAAGAAAAAATAAAATACAAAGTACAAGGTCTCCAAATTGGAGGTTAGATAAGAAATTATCTACATAGAAAAATATTTTCCTTCCATATGTAGAGGGAAAAGCCATCCTCTTACACCACACCAAGAGAAAATAATGACTACTGATTTTTCTTTTTGATCCAAAAAATTTCCTCATAACAAAGGCGACCTAAATTCTTAATTATGTTTCAGTGGTCATTTGACCTATTTGCATGATTGCTTCTTATACTCTACTTTCTTTGTAATGACCATGGAAGCAGTAACAATCCTCCCATTTGGTAAGAATAGAGAGTAAAATACATTAATCTACCTTCTATTGACTCTAAATTATAAATACATCCCTTCTATTTTAAAAACCTATATGGACCTCCTTTAAAATCAAAATATATATTGTAGAAACCTCCTTCGTAGTTTTGATAATTAAATTCCATCTACCCTACCGTTAAATCACAATATTGACCTATCATTTTGACCAAAATGCCCATCTTTAACATAAATGTTGCTTAATAATCATTTAATCATATATCTTTATTGGATATTAAAAGATAATTTTAATATATATTTTCAAATTTTCATCATACTATTAAATTGATTACCATATTACAAAGCTAATTAATTTTATATTTATAAATTTTTATTTTTTAATATATTTGGATGTTTAATCTCTTTAATTTATTACACCTACTTATGATGTAATCTTTTAAATACATATGTTGGCTAAAATACATTTCACTAAGCATATGTTTGTTAAAAAAGTATTCAAATTTTTATCTAGTTGTTAATATTTTTCACATAAAAAATTACTTAATATATTTTCTAAACTTAATAAAAATATTAAATAGATCATCAATAAATATTAATGTTAACATATAAATTAGGGATTTGGTATAATGAGGGGTAAATAAGTAAATAAGATTTAAATATCAAAATCTTAATGCAATGGTTGTATAGCGTCTTGCATATATTAATTTTTATGCTAAAACGCTTTTGAATTAAACCAACGAACTTAATATATTTGTTTTGATGAATGCACATTCATGCAAGCTAGCACGTATAATGACGGAGTTAAACAAATTCTTCATTCTTCAAGATGAGAGAATTTAAGATGCATGTATAGATTTGTGTTTTTTGTGTGTAAATTTTAGGGAAAACCTTATGAGGCATTTATTCTAATGTGGCATTTTCTTTAGGAACATATAAAAATGTCTAATAATTATGTATAAAATTTATCCATATTCACCATTGATGACTGGATCTTCAATTAAAATTCCATTCTATTACATATTTATTTTCACAATTCAATTAATTATTTGCTCAAATGCAAAGCTGGGGTTAGCTTAAAATTGAATAACTAGATGCCATGAAATCAAATGATCTTATCAATAGGAATTAGTTACTATATTTTAATAATTTAAAACAACATATAATGTAAGTCCCCGTCTTACATGCCACTTATCATTGATATTAATCAGAGTACTTAGCGTAGTTTGGTGAGCAACACATGAATAGTGTAAATATATTGATATATTGATGCATGGTACTTGATTACATTATAGGTTTTTCCTTTAGGGTTTGATAATATATATATATATACACACACACACAATTTTGCCCAAAATATCCAAATGATTAAAATTAAACTAATATAACCAAATAACTCTAATCTCGGGATCTGCACCCTTCAACTATTAGTATTACCGTTTTACCCTTGGAGCCGCTAGCTTCTGCTGGACTATTTCATATTTGAAAAAGGGTGAGATTCAAACAAATCTTAGTATTAACAGGCTATCAATTATATAAAATGTGAAAATTAAATATGCAATGCACCATATAACGTAAAATGAAAATTCATATTATATCATGTGTGTGCACAATACTCAGGGCCAAATGACTGTTTGGATCCCTTACTTGTCCGTGTACCTTAGCTAAGTCCCAGACCACAGCTAGGTAATGTGCCCCAGGCACGTGTTCATATCACAGAATATAGCAATATATAACATATCAACATTCACATAGTGTATAAGAGATAGTGTTACTACCTTATGTCCATTTTTGTTACACGATAATAGTTCCTCAAACTACGTGCCAATGGCTCGGGCGATTAATTTGGAAATTTGAAATGTATAAGAATTAGGTTAAAACTCATTCATGTACTATTTAAGACACTTCCAAAATGTTTTTGTTGGTTATATTAGTCTAAACAAAGAAATTACCAAAATGCCCCTGAGACTCGGTCCAGCCCCTCCTTTATACTCGATCTGACTGTACTTTTCCAAAAATTTTGACCCGGTCTATTCCTACACAGTTTTGCATCTAGAATCCATTTTTTACCTCAGTTTTCGTAAAATCATTGCCAAATGATAGTTTCGCCTTTAACAGCCCCGGTTTAGGGTTTTATGGGTATTTTCGTGATTTCACTTTCTAGGACTTCTCTAAAAAAGTGCTCAACATTAACCCCAGCTAATTTTGCCTTCTGAACACAATAAAATCATCAAATTATTAAAAATCCAGCTCCTATCCCCTGTTTTGGTCTTGGCCAAAACATACACATGAAAAAGGGAAAAATGAAACTTTGGTTTTCAACTCCGAAAGTTTACTCCTTTTCACTTCTAATCACTTGATTAATCAATTAAACACTTAATGTAACACCCTTATCTTATTTTCACCTTTTTCAGAGTATTTGCGGAAAATGTTACGCAGTTCGGTGGGTAACACAGGAATAGCGTAAATATACTGATATTATATGCATGATTACAGAAAATTCCCTATGGGCGTTCGTATATGATAATTACCATCAATGTAGCTGAACAAGGCTACTATGGTGTCTAAACCCGTCCGAGTGAAATGGAGACATCTTCCCGTCTTCGTTCCACTACTGCTTTCCCCTCGTACAGTTCTCTGACTTGATCTCAGCACACGTATTGTTCTCACCTGTCTAAATTGTTGGTAGGGGAGGGTGAGATTTGAGAGAATCTCAATAGGAAAACAATTACCTTAATGCATGCAAGATATATGTTATGCACATGATATGTTAGCTTTAACTAGATGCATGCCCCATAATGAAGTTTTTGCATACTTAATGTTTCATGCAACAAAACTATGGTCATAGTATAAACTGAAACAGAGCTTCATTATTTAAATATGCTCAACACAGTCAAGTAAAGCAATCACATATTTCATTACACAAGCAGAGATATCAATACATACAAATAAGGTAAGTCCACCACCCTAACCCTTTCCTGCCTCAGAAAACGTGCCTTAAATGCGTACCCACAACTTGGCTCTCAACTTGGTCCTAAAACGTCAAATATACAAAAATTAGGTTAAAACCCAATCCTGTACCATTTTAAGGTTAAAACATCAAATTAGTGTTTATAGTGGTTATATAAGCCTATTGGGAAAATTTACCAAAATTCCCCTTGGGAACCGACCCAGCCCCACCATACGTGGTCCGACCGTACTTTTCCTGAAATTTTGACCTGGGCTATTCTAACATATTTTTACCCAAAGAATCCATTTTCGGACTCAGAATTACCAAATTCGCTGCCTAAGGACAAGAATGCTCTTGCCAACCCTTATTTCAATGTTTCAGGGGCATTTTGGTAATTATGTTTTTAAGGCTTTTCTGGAAAAGTGTTAAACTGTAACCCTAATTAATTTTCCCTCCTAAACACAATAAAATCATTAGAACATCAAAAAACCAAATCTAACCCATACAAATAGCACTGGCCGAACCCCAGGATTTTCCGGGAAAAATTAGAGTTTTTCATTTTTGACTCTGCAGACTCATTACTTTCTACTCCTTATCACTTTATTAACTATTTAATTACATTAAAACCACCATTTAGACTCAATTTCAATAGCATAACACTTGGAGTTCAATGTTTTTCCAAATCTTATAATTAGACAAATCCAACGGAAATCGACCGGTTAAGTTATCCACAATAGTCAGAACAACCAACATTTGAAGTTTAGGAAGTTACCTTGGCTTTCCTCTGGCTCTTCCCCTTTAGGCCGAAACCCTAACTCCTCTCAACACAAAAATTTGCTTCTCAAGCACCTTAAATTATGTAGAAGAGAAGATTAGGAGAAGGATTATACGTTAGGTACGAATTCACCGAAGAAATCGACCTATCTTGTGATATTTCTTTCTCCTTCTCTCTCTAAAATTCTGAACTCTCTCTCTCTCTCTCTTCTAGGCTGAAATGGCGTCAGTTTTTAGAGGAGGAAGAAGATGGGAATTGTTTTATAATATTTTGGAATTATCCCTTATTTATTTAATTACAAAATAGCCATAAATTGGACTTTTTTTGTACATAACTTCATGTACATGAAATATTGTCATAAGCCCAATTAAAACTCAACTCATATTTCCCTTCCTTGATCTATCCAAAACACGTCCCAGGGTCCTTATTTGTGCCAAAATGGGCTGATATTAATTATCTCATAATTACAAGATTGCCATCACAAATTTCTTTCATTTTCGGATTTTGTGGCAATTCTGATAGATTTTTTGCCCAAATTTTGAAAAATCATAATTAAATTCGTAGATATCGAATTGGAGTAATTCTAAAAGCTATAGAACCCTTATTGAGTCTAGTTTTAAGACAAAATATATACCTTAGCCAATTGGAATCTTACAATTCCTCGAGTTAAATTCTTTGGATGCTATTCCAGAAACTTTCCAGTTTCACTAGGTAAATTTCAAAAATTCATAACATTTTACATATAGCTCCAAAAATTACCTATAACCGATAAAATTAAAGCTTAGGATGTCTACTTTCACCCTATAAAATTTCATAATTTTCGAACATCATTTGTTCATCAAAAACTGCATGACAACCTCACTGCCTTACAGGAAACAATGAAACAACATGCATTTGCCACCTCAATAGATTCCATTTTTATATACAAATTTCCCACACTCTTGAATTCATCATTTTATTCCCTTTAATACCTCAAAGATATAAGAAATGTTAGGGAATAAATTTGAGATACCTGCTAAACTGAGGCTTAGCAGTCCACTTAATTCAGGTTTATTCTTTAGCCTCAAATCCCAAAATTTAGGATATTACATTTAATATGCAAGATTTAAGGAAATTTGGGCAGCATAACCCCTTAGGGTTTGCATTTCCCAAATTTACTAATCAACCAATCAAACCACCAATCAACACCAAATCAACAACAACATCAAAGATATGAGGTTTGAGAAGTTACCTCTTGATTTCTTAGTTCCTCTTCCCTTGGCCGAACACACTCCCCCTCAAACCTTGAAATTTTGCTTGTTAAACATGTAGATTCATGGAGAAAAGGAGCTTAGAGAAGGAATTACACAAATTGGAAGCTAAACCACAAGAGAAAATCAAAGCTTACCTCAGGTTTTCTTCTTCTCTCTAAAACTCTTCAAGTTCACTCTCTCTCTCTCTCTCTCTCTCTCTGTCTTCTCTTGCTTGGTCGGCTGAAATGAGGAGGAAAGATGACTTTTGATGACACTTTTTACTTGGCTTTATCTACAAGAAATTAGTGTCATAACTCCAATTAAAGTTGGACTAACTCCTCCCGCTTTTAGTCAGCCAGACCTAAGGGTCCATTAGAAGAGAAAATTAGGCTGATGGATTTTATCCCATAATTACAAGATATCCATAATTTTTTTTCCATTTTCTAAATAGTTGGCAATTCTGGCAGATTTTCTGACCAAATTTTGAAAAATCATAAATTTATTTGTAGACATCGAATTGAAGTGATTCCAAAGGCTATGAAACCTTTATTGAGTCTAATTTCAAGAAGAAAAAAAATATAGCCTTTAGCCAAATAGAAGTTGAAAATTCTCAGAAGTTAAGTTTTTGGATGTTGTTTCAAAAAATAAATAGTTTTCTAGGACTAACTTCAAAAATTCATAACTCTTTGTATACAGCTACAAATAATTCTCATGTATCTATCAAATTAAAGCTTAGGATGTCTACTTTCGTCCTATAAAATTTCACAATTTTTGGATCATTTGGTCATCTAAAACTACATAACAATCTCACTGCCTCATAGAAAATTTCACTGACAGTATTGTTTACATTCCAATTTTCAGTATTTAATTTCTATCATCAAGAATTTATAGCCAGAGGCTATTCAAAGTATATCAATATTTACCATTCTATTCCCTTAAATATAAGGAATTTTAGTGACCGAAACTCGGGATGTTACATATAATCTATGTGTATTTTCTTAGTAATATAATAAAGAGTTTGACACACGCGCGCGCACACACACAACATGTATTTAATTTATCATATAAAGACTGAATCTATAAAGGTATTATAGATTGACACACCAAAAAAAAAAAAGGAAGATATAAAGGTATTATGAAATTGAGGTCGAAGTTTGAATCTATGATTGACACAAATCCAATGACTATGTTAGATGGCAATGTGTAGAAGATATAAGATACACACACACATAACATAACATGTTATGATAGTGTGTGTACATGTTGGCACAAAAGATATAATTAATGTAGGTGTGTGTGTGTGCGCATGTATGTATGTTTTATACTTAATTATTGGTACTACGTACACACACACATATAATGTTCTAGTTTTCATTCAAAGCTAATCACAATTCAAGTGATTGAATTTTCTCCATAGTTAACTCACTCATTTTTATTTTTAATATTTTCTCTATATTCCCTTCAATTATAAAGTGCCTCATTTTATTTTCTTAAATTATTAATTACTTGGATTACTAAAAATGCAACCTCCCGATGGGTACAACACTAGAAAACTCTAGGATTTTTTTGCTACATCAATCCTGTACACTTGCAAAAGAGATCATGAACCATTGTGTTTTCATTTTACATTGCACTTAACCCACATTAATGAGACTTTTGACACGCATTTGATGCATTTGATGAAAAGCACTTTTTAAAAATAAATGTAGAGACAAGAGACTGTATTGACAAGACAAAACGGAAAAATAATAGGCCTCCCATTTTTATTTAATTATGAGACATGAATGCCATATACAAACACGTTCTCTTGTATCATAAATCCTCTCTATATATTTATTAGGTAACTTGAGAGGATCAAGGAGCTACAAGAAGATAAGGAGGGGAACACAAACAATGAATAAATAGATCACAAATCAAGTCTTTAACAAAATCAGAGTTAATGCATCATATTAGTCTTGTATGGCACAAATCATTTTCTTGAAGGAAATTTGAATCCGTTGAAGATCATAAGTAATCATGAAGTTCATCTAAGTGATGATCCCAAAGATAGCCACCAAGAAATCATCAGAACCTTTAAAATTGAGGCATACTATCCCATCATCAACCTTGACATAGATATTCTCAGTACTTAACACAAGTTCTCCTCCACTTAAATGAAAAGCAATACATGCATCTCCTATGTTATTAAAACCGGAGTGGATCGGCCAGTTCAACCATGAAAATTGTCGAACTGGCCATCTAACTGGTCTGGTCCGACTGGTTCAACCAGTTTAATATTTATTCAGATTTTCCTTATTTCAAAAATTTATATCTAATTCTACATATTTCCGTAAATTACAAATTAAGACTCTATGAAAAGTTTGAGATGTCTACTTTCTAATGCAAAAAGAATCACTAAAAAATATTATCATTTGATCCTAAGAAATTATCAAATTCCAAAACTATTCCAAAAAATATTATCATTCAAATTTACTTCCTCACTGATTTAGCTTCAGGTTAGCTCCAGTTTGACTTCAATTTGACTCACTGACCTTTGACCTACTACCCAGACCGGTTCAGTGGCCGGTCCAGGTTTAATAACCTTATGGATCTCCCATTTCGTCAACACAATCTTGTAAATAGCAAAGGCTGAGAAATTCATCTAGGTCTTTAGTACGTTCGTATAATAGGTCCATTTCAACTGCAACTTCATCTTCAATGGCTAAGTATAAATTTGTTGGTAATCAAGTCACAATGGTCCCAGAATCTATCACCATATTTCCTCTTTCATCTGCATTTTTCGTAAACAATATAAATCACATGCAATAGTAAACTTTAATAACTTTTTTATGATCAGTCGTTTTTCCTTCAACATAAATAATTCAAACATACAACAAAAAATAGACCAATTAAATCAAATGCAGTAATAAAATTTAAATTTAAATTATAAATGTAGGAAGGATGTGATTGAAACAACCATGAGAAAGTGATTATCAAAATTGATACAAAATTATTAAAACACACACATTGTTGTTTCATTTCAAGAAAGTATTATATTAAAATTACAGCTAAATGTTATTTCAAGCCATTCATTCTGTTTGTTTATATAAAAATATTGACCATATCAAATTTCAACTAGTTATTCAATTTTATAATTTTATTCCATAACATAAATTACTAAATAAAGAATAAAAGAACATTCACATGATTAATGCAATGGACAATCGCATCACCTGTTAGATATGGTACCCAGATGTTTCCTACCATAATTCTTTCCAACGAAATATAATAGAGACTTGTTGGCTCTCTAGCTATCATTGGAGTATATATGACATTTGGTCTAGAAACGACAGCACATTGCCCAAACTTCATCTGACTATATATATCAAAACACCATAGTCGAACTAAACAGTATCTGTAACACCTTACTTTGATAATCGATTTGATGAGTTTTACGCAGTGAATTCAAACCACAAAGTGATATTCATTTATAAAGTTTTACGTAGTTGAGTGGGTTTTTTAGAAAATTTCAAAGCTTTTCAAAAACTATCATAAAGTGGTTCATAACTTCTTCATAACTTAACGTTTCTTAATTCTCTTTATTATCTTAATCAGAATGATTCTTTCTTCATTTTTATGTGCAAAAAGTTTCTTAACTAATGGGCTTGTACCGTGCGATTACCCATTTCTAATTCAATTACCGTGCTTAGGAAATTCGACTTGTCCATCATGCAGTGATATACAATTAATCACTCAACATTTATTACACAACGGCTCAATGTATAAATAATTCTTCTGCTTCGTTGCAACTTCTTCTCCTGGCACAGTTTCTTGCATTTCTCTTCAGTGCTCCGCTGCCTATGTGGTTGGTGAGGGAGAGTGAGATTCAAGAGAATTTAAGTAGTGAACAGTGCTAACAAATGTATACAAGAAATGCTTTATGCATGACATGCTTGCTTACATAAATTTATGCTAACATAATGACATATATGCATGTTCAATGTTAAACACATTACACTAATGGCTATAGTATAAGTAAAACAGAGCTTCACTCATTCACATATGCTTCATACAATTCATCAAAGCAATTAACACATCAATACGCAAGCACACATGTCAAGTTCTGCAAGTTAGGAAAGTTCCTTACCTTTTGTCTTCAAGTTCCCTCCTTGTACCTTTTCTTCCAACCATTGAAGCTTCTTGGAAATTCTTTCATTTTTCTTCTTTCTTGACTTCTCATGACCCTAGATAAATGGCCATATTACTAGAGCTATGACAAATAAATGTTCAATAGGCTGCTTTAGCCTCTAAGACTTATCTTTATTCTTTGGGCCCATACTTGTCCCAAATTTTAATAACCCAAGACACCTTGGTTGGCTAACTTTAAAGTTACCACATTAGGCCTAATAGGTATTTAATGGGCCCACACAAACTTTATGGGATTTACTTAACCATTGAAGTTCAAATTAATTACCAATTACCCTTACTTTCTTATTTTTGTCTAATTATCAAAATCTGCCAGAATTTTCAATAATTTTGAAAATTCATAACTTTATCTAGGAAACTCCAATTGTGATTATTCCAAAGGCTATGTGACCCCTAATCAGTCTAGTTTCAAGAAAATATACAGCCATTACACTTCTAGACACACATTAATACAAAATCTCATTTAATTGATCACTGCCCCTAGAATTCGCTAGTTTTTCGGACCAAATTTGGGAAATTCATAATTAATTGTAAACAAATTAAAATGGGTTGGTTCTAGGTTCTATAAAAATCTCTTTAAGTCCTCTTTCAGTTAAAAATATCATAGAGCATTGATTACAGCTGCACATTTTCCAGAAATTCATGAAACACAGACTACCAAATATTTCATTCCAGAATCAAGGTCAAACTTTGAAAAATCATAACTTTCAATTTACTAGTCCAAACGGCGCTTAGTACCTATCAAATTAAAGCCCAAGATGTCTACTTTAATATTATAAAATTTCATAGCATTTAGACTAAGTTTGTCTTTTTCCAAATCATGTTGCAAGTTCTCTGTCTCCAGAAAACGAATTCAGACGGACTTGAACACAAACTGCCAAAATCATAATAAATCATCATTTAAGCAAATACACATGATTAAACATAAAAAATACCCTCTGGATGGAAAATGAATAGTACCCCGACCCTCATAAAAACTCATCCAAACAACTGTTGGAAATTGTGCCCTAAGGGCCAATCATTGTACTTTAAACATTATTATTTAATGAATTTCTCTATTCTGTTATCATATTATTTGCATGTTAGCTTTGATAATTGTATCCTTAGATAAATCATAAAGATTGTCCTAAAATATCCTTAGTCGGTCATCTATCCAAGAGCAGTGATGAAACAAGACCAGTATGACTTTGATAAGATATAGAGATATGAATCAAAGTCTTAGGCACTTGTAAGAGTACAAAGTGCTGGACCTACCCACTATGAGAAAGCTATGTGGATCAAGTCATAAGCTTTTCTCATGTACAACCACGTCAAAATGCCCTTTGACCTGAGGTCATCATGGATTCCTACATGAGATATGCTAAGCATTGAACTAGTCAAAAGTTACTTTTGACTGAGTGATGATAAAGGCTACGATCCGGCTTGGTGGTTTTTCATGCAAAGGAATATAAATGATCAAGATGGAATTTGTCCCTCACTTTAGTAGAGAGATATTATTGGCCCCTCATTGAGTGAGTCTGAGAAATGTATGACCATACTACAATGGAAAGGAGTTTCCATTTCTATTGTCAGACTACTCAGGAATCAAGAAAGTAATGGTCAGGAACAAGAGGATGACATTTTTCATGCCTCATCATTGACCGATTTATCATATGACAAAAGGGACGTGACTTGGTTGTATGACATGTTGCATCATGTTAACGATCTCATATGAATTGGGTTGCCGTAATGTCTAACTAGAGGCCGCTTGCGACTTGTGGGTTAATACAGTTATTAGGTTACTGCTAACTTCGTATGGGCCTACAGGGCTACACACAAGAATGACCAAACACGAGATAATGTTTAATCTAGGGTGGACGAATTCTATATATATATAATATAAAATTCATGAAAATAAAATTAATAAAATTATATATATATGTATTTTCAATATATATATATATGTATATATATTATATGATATTATTATATTGTGTTAGCTTTAAATTTAATTTTATTAAGATAAATTAGATTTAATAACTAACATGATAGAGATATAGTATCTCAGATTTAATTTATGAAGATAAATTAAATCTAATGCCTCTTTATTTGGATTAAATAATTTATTTAATTAGCTCATTAAGATAATTAATTGTTAACTAATTTTGAAATTAATGAAGCTTAATTTTGAAATTCGAATATAGCTCACGGGTTATAAAATTGATACAGTAGAAAAACTCAGACACGGTTGAGAATTTAGAGCCACAAGGGAAACCCTAAGAGACATTGGAGGCGCTAGCACATAGTCTGTGTTGGAGAGCATTCGTGTGGATATCGGTAAAGAGAGTGGACTTGAGGTGTTGGCTCCTAGAGATAAAAAACCATAAATTCGAGAAGGTACGATTCTTCCTAACTTTGTTTAAAGCTATTGATAGATCCTGGATTGGGATTGGGATTGGGATTGGGAAAATTTTTTAAAATTCTTCCGCTGTGTGTAACCCCCTCCGTAATTATATCCGAAATACGCGATTAAAATGAAATAGAGACTAATAATAATCAAATAACATTTACTAACCCATCACATGACGGGGTTTTCACGAATACTTTTTGAAATCATTTATAAACTTGGTCTCATATTCACATTTCGAATACAATTACTGCGCGAAGATAAATCACATTCATATAAATATCAGAGTGCACAACTTAATCATCCTGGAAATCCTGGGTACATACCTTCGCTAAAGATACACAGGGTACAATTGCCCATTACAATTCTTCAAATGGGGATTACACAATCTCATCTTGAAGGAGTCCTAGCCGCTCCCTCCACGAGCCACTTGCCCTGTCTAAATTGTTGGTAGGGGAGAGTGAGATTCGAGAGAATCTCAGTAGGAAAAAGATACCATAATGCATGCATGATAGATGCTATGTGTATGACATATTAGCTTTATCTAGATGCATGCCCCATAATGATATTTCTGCATGCTCAATATTTCATGTAACAAAACTATGGCCACAGTAAAACAGAAACAGAGCTTCATTTATTCAAATATGCTCTACACAATCAAGTAAAGCAATCACATACATCACTACACAAGCGAAGATATCAAATACATGCATGTAAGGTAAGTCCCCTACCTCCAGTCTTTTCTCCTCGATTTGCGTGCCAGCAACTCAGGGCTTCACATTCGATCCTACAATGTCAAATATACCATTTAGACACTTCCATAGTGTTTCTGGGGGTTATATGAGGCTATATTGAAAATTCACTAAAATACCCCCGGGGACCCGGCCCGGCCCCGCCGTACCCGGTCCCGGCCGTATTTTTCTTGAAATTTTGACATGGGCTATTCTGACATATTTTAGCCCAAGGAATCCATTTCCGGATTGGGAATTATCAAATTCAATGTCAATTACAAAATTACCCTTGGCAGCCCCACTTTAAGGGTTTCAAGGGCGTTTTCGTAATTATGCTTTTTCGGCCTTTTCTGAAAAAGTGCCCAACTGTAACCCCACCTAATTTTTGCTCGTGAACTCAATGGAATCATCAAATCATTGAAAATCCAACTCTAAGACCCATTTATAGCCTTGGCTGAAATATACATGTACTCCGGGAAAAATTGGGGTTTTTCGGTTTCGGCTCCGTAAACGCGTTCCTTTCTACTCCTAACCACTTTATTGACTATTCCATTAGGTTACAACCACCATTTAGTACCAATTTGGGCAGCATAACAGACCCACACACCCATTTTCCATTTTTGAAACCAATGACAATCCGGCGAAATTTCACCGATTAAATTGTCCACAGCAGCCAGAATAGTCAATACACAAGAGTTTGGAAGTTACCTCAAGCTCCCACTAGCTTTTCCTTGTCTTGGCTGAAACCCTAGCTGTTTTAACACCAAAGGAAGAGCTTCCAAACCTTAAAGAACATAAAGGAGTAGCTTAGGATCGGAGTTATACGCGTTAGGAGCTAGATCATCGGAGAAATCGGCTTACCTTGCGAGTTCTCTTCTCCTTTCTCTCTCTAGAAATCTCAAACGTTTTTCCTCTTGTTCAGCTGAATAAAATGACGGTTTTGAAGCTTGGAGGAAGAAGATGATATGTTATATTATGCTTATGTCATTATTCCCTTATGATGATGTCATAATTCCAAAATTGACATTTTCGGATTTTCTGGCAGATTTTCTGCCCAAATTTTGAAAAATCATAACTAATTCTAGAAAAATCGAAATCAGATGATTCCAAAGCCAAATGAAAGGTATTTAAGTCCTCTTCATTGGAAAAAATATGATCCATTACCAGAAATCACAACAAAATTCCAGAATTACACAAATTTCATCACTGCCCCAAAATAGAGTCCATTTTCGACCTCAAATTTTGGACAGTCATATCTCCCAGTTCGCAAAACGAAATACACAAATTATATGTCCATTTTAAAGCTTGGGATGTAAACTTTAAGACTGGAAAGTTTCATAATTTTCTGACATCATTTGCCTAGTAAACACATCCACATGAGAAGACTGCCCAGAGTAGAGTTTCACTGGACAGAATTTCAGATTTTTTCATCTTTAGTTCCAATGGTTCCATTTTCATACCAAATATCATTCCCAAATAAATTTTCACAAGGAATCCATTAGAAACACCAAATCAATCAAATTCACATCTCATTGACATGTTTTCACAACAATCTCAACATGTCAACACAATTCACATTTCAAAACCTAACATTGTAACATTTCCATTCCAAAGTTCCAAACCAATTTCAATGACATCAAAACACACTATGACACCATTTTCAACACAATACCCCATTCAATTCTTCCCTCTATTCTAAGTCAATTTGGATGTTAATCCACAATTGAACTCAAATACAGGGTTTCGTCACTGCTCACAACACACACGAATCATATTCGAGTGCTAAATCACATCATGTTCTCCAAAAGGGTTATTTATCACTAACCACATCCACTTTGAGAGTCATTAATCCTTAATCACAATTTGGGATCTTGCTAAACCGGGGTTTAGCAATCCACTAATCTCAGGCTTATTCTCTAGCCTCGAGTCTCAAAATTCAGAGTATTACATTTCTCCTCCCGTTTAATAAATTTCGTCCTCGAAATTTGTCATACCACTTAATCCAAAAACTACGGATGCTTCTTCACGACAGCTTTCGTTTCACAATTCATTTCATATTGGGACGGTCTCCTCTAGACCACCCACACACAAATGATACTCCACAAATCCGATTCTCGCAAGAATCTTAAACAATGAATGCAACTCAATTGCCCCAAATTGCAATCGGCCCATTTCACGATTGCCACACAAACCAAATCACCATATTTTATTGCCAAACAGATGCAATCGCTTCCACATACGATTGCCACAAAACCATCATAACATAACCACAATCATCGCAAGCCCTCTAATTCATGAGTGGCTAGTGCATCTCGATATCTGGAGGCTCTAACTTATGAACCATATCATAAGATCTTGGCAGTTGGGTGGCATAGGCCACCACTCTGCTTAACTCGAACTAGTTACTCCTTCCGGGAGTAACCTCAAAACACCACAACCTCAATACATCAAACGACAGCCTTAGCTGTATACACAAACTCTTTCACTGTATTCACATCCACAACCTTACCCTCACCCATACACCCACCAGTAACTCCGCTAGTGGTAACCGGGACTTTTGGGAGTCCACAACATCACATTATCAGGTCACTACGGAATCTCAATCTCTTCTATCCGAAGCAACTTATGATATCGGCTTACCTAGAGTCTCACTCTCCTAACACCAACCTCATCCTCTTTCTTCGTCGGGGATGCACACTACACACCCGAACCGTTGCTAGTTACTCAAGGACTATTGGCGTGGTCACATACCATCCTCACCCTCTTTCTCCGTCGGGGTGCACATTGCAACACCCAAACCGTTGTTAGCTACTCAAGGGCTATTTGAATGGCAGTGCATACAATAACAACAGCTTTCGTTGTAATCTCTATACTCAATGTATTCACAATGCCAGCTTTCGCTATGAACACCCCACATAGGTGCCTTTCTATAGTCATACCCCTCCGATAGGTGCCCACGCTTCCACTACGTTGCTGGCTCCCACATCACACCTGTTCAATAGGTGTCCGTGGGTTACCGGACTCATGATTTTGTTATCACACCCACCCCGGTTTTACCCCCCACTGGGGATGCCCCGCGACGGTGGCTGGGTTACTCACATTTCACCCAGGACCCACAAGAAAATCCATTTCCTTATCAAACGTACATCACAGACTCTAATTTTATGCATCGCCTTTCAGCCTTGGGTCAACATCAGTGCAACCAACGTGGTGGCTAACCAAGCTGGCCATGCCGGAGTAATTGCCCTCACAAACGAGAACCCCCAATCATATAGTCGAATTCGCCATTAGCTGAACTAGCTCTGCTCTGTGGCCACAACCACACCTTAATCCCAGCTTGTTCACAATTGTCACACATACATGTTGCCTCACTGGCATACATATATCACATTGCCTCTCTGAAAATCACAAAGCCACTCTGGCTTCCAGATAGTCAATCCCCCGTAAACTACCGTCCCAGCAGAACGGTCCTCCGCTATGGGAATCACCCCATACGGCCGTAGGTGAAAGACACACAAATATCCGTCACATCCTGAGCCTATGCCTACCAGGCACAGCCCACCGAACCAACCCGATTCGGCCCAACCAGGGAGATAGACTCACAGTACACAATAGCAACAAGCTAGAACCAGGTATCTTAACAACTTCACCTTCAACATCACGAATTCTTTTCACATACTGGGATCCTTCAAGACCTCTTCTCACAAATTAATCTGGACTTCAAAGTTTTACTTCCCGAAGCCATCACTAATACCTTGCACTTTCTGCAAACTCGAGCTTCTGCTCAATGCTGTACTTAAACACATCACATTATCATGCTTCTACTGAACACTCTGAGGTCTTTCTCCTCATCTGTGCTTTAACAATGTCAAGTTGATTTAACAGGAGTCCCATAGGAATTTCCTACTACAACTGACAACATTCACAATTTGTGCCAGACCTTGGCCCCATTCAACTCAAATCAATCAGAGCTATGACCAGCACTTCGCTGAGATCCCATACTCCCAACATTCCCAGAGCTCTATTCTATGATTCAACGTCAAGGTGACTGCTCTTTACGGTTCGTTATCACGGTGGCTGCACACTAGGGCTTATCGTCACGGCGGCTTTCACAAAGTCACATAGTCTCACCCCCCGTATGATACCGCCCGAAGGTACGGTCCTCCCACCGGAACCACCGATGAGCCGCAGGTAGTAGACTCACACACATCCCCTATATTCCACCGCCCTGACGGCACGGTCCTCCCACCGTCAACACCAATGGGCCGCAGGTGAAGAAATAGCCTTACGGCTCACATAATCACATAGTCTCACCCCCCGTATGCTACCGCCCGAAGGTACGGTCCTCTCACCGGAACCACCGATGAGCCGCAGGTAGTAGACTCACAAATAGCCTAACTGATCAGGTGTCACCATAGGTAGCCCTCTCCAATCAAAACTCCCCATAGGTAGCGTTCTCCGATCTGAATCCTCCGTAGAGAACTTTCTTTCTGCGCTAGATTAACAACCAAAACCCTTAGGGTACCTGATACACATTTCAATTTAAGTCTAGTACCATACTCTGGCATCACAGACCATCCAGGTCAAATCCAATTCCTAAGAATCAGCTCAACTATTAAGCCTGATCCTTGGATCACAACTCAATTCTCAACCTCAGTTGAACCGAAAATCCCTTCCCTCATTTCCACGGAGCATCACAACTCCAACACAAATCCAAATATCATTGCCAGCCTAAGGCATATCAGCCCCTAGGTCTTAAGGCCTTTAAACATACAAGCTCAGTATGATATCACTACATATAACATCATACTACCTTAGGTTTCTTACCCAATATCTAGGTTGGACATAATACTTAGAAACTCAATATCACATTCCTGGGAAATCATTTTCTTCCACCTCTGGGTCTACACATCAATTCTCAGGCGAACCACTGTATCTTTCGATTCCATAATGATTTGCCACTCCACAATAATCAAATAATGTATGCACAGTCCACAGATCACATATATCCACAACCAGCAGGGACCTTAATGTGTATACCACAAACAAACAAAGTCATCCTCTATGACTTAAGGCAGCAACTACTGCCACTATCCTAGCAAATTCCCATGTTTGCCAGGAACTGCAGCTCTGATACCAAAAATGTAACCCCCTCCGTAATTATATCCGAAATACGCGATTAAAATGAAATAAAGACCAATAATAATCAAATAACATTTACTAACCCATCACATGACGGGGTTTTCACGAATACATTTTGAAATCATTTATAAACTTGGTCTCATATTCACATTTTGAATACAATTACTGCGCGAAGATAAATCACATTCATATAAATATCAGAGTGCACAACTTAATCATCCCGGCAATCCCAGGTACATACCTTCGCTAAAGATACACAGGGTACAATTGCCCATTACAATTCTTCAAATGGGGATTACACAATCTCATCTCGAAGGAGTCCTAGCCGCTCCCTCCACAAGCCACTTGCCCTGTCTAAATTGTTGGTAGGGGAGAGTGAGATTCGAGAGAATCTCAGTAGGAAACAGATACCATAATGCATGCATGATAGATGCTATGTGTATGACATATTAGCTTTATCTAGATGCATGCCCCATAATGATATTTCTGCATGCTCAATATTTCATGTAATAAAACTATGGCCACAGTAAAACAGAAACAGAGCTTCATTTATTCAAATATGCTCTACACAATCAAGTAAAGCAATCACATACATCACTACACAAGCAAAGATATCAAATACATGCATGTAAGGTAAGTCCCCTACCTCCAGTCTTTTCTCCTCGATTTGCGTGCCAGCAACTCGGGGCTTCACATTCGATCCTACAATGTCAAATGTACCATTTAGACACTTCCATAGTGTTTCTGGGGGTTATATGAGGCTATATTGAAAATTCACTAAAATACCCCCGGGGACCCGGCCCGGCCCCGCCGTACCCGGTCCCGGCCGTATTTTTCTTGAAATTTTGACATGGGCTATTCTGACATATTTTAGCCCAAGGAATCCATTTCCGGACTGGGACTTATCAAATTCAATGTCAATTACAAAATTACCCTTGGCAGCCCCACTTTAAGGGTTTCAAGGGCGTTTTCGTAATTATGCTTTTTCGGCCTTTTCTGAAAAAGTGCCCAACTGTAACCCCACCTAATTTTTGTTCCTGAACTCAATGGAATCATCAAATAATTGAAAATCCAAGTCTAAGACCCATTTATAGCCTTGGCTGAAATATACATGTACTCCGGGAAAAATTGGGGTTTTTCGGTTTCGGCTCCGTAAATGCGTTCCTTTCTACTCCTAACCACTTTATTGACTATTCCATTAGGTTACAACCACCATTTAGTACCAATTTGGGCAGCATAACAGACCCACACACCCATTTTCCATTTTTGAAACCAATGACAATCCGGCGAAATTTCACCGATTAAATTGTCCACAGCAGCCAGAATAGTCAATACACAAGAGTTTGGAAGTTACCTCAAGCTCCCACTAGCTTTTCCTTGTCTTGGCTGAAACCTTAGCTGTTTTAACACCAAAGGAAGAGCTTCCAAACCTTAAAGAACATAAAGGAGTAGCTTAGGATCGGAGTTATACGCGTTAGGAGCTAGATCATCGGAGAAATCGGCTTACCTTGCGAGTTCTCTTCTCCTTTCTCTCTCTAGAAATCTCAAACGTTTTTCCTCTTGTTCAGCTGAATAAAATGACGGTTTTGAAGCTTGGAGGAAGAAGATGATATGTTATATTATTCTTATGTCATTATTCCCTTATTATGATGTCATAATTCCAAAATTGACATTTTCGGATTTTCTGGCAGATTTTCTGCCCAAACTTTGGAAAATAATAACTAATTCTAGAAAAATCAAAATGAGGTGATTCCAAAGCCAAATGAAAGGTATTTAAGTCCTCGTAATTTGAAAATTATGATCGATTACCAGAAATCACCACAAAAGTCCAGAATTACACAAATTTCATCACTGCCCCAAAACAGAGTCCATTTTCGACCTCAAACTTTGGACAGTCATATCTCCCAGTTCGCAAAACGAAATGACACAAATTATATGTCCATGTTGAATCTTGGGATGTGAAATTTAAGACTGGAAAGTGCCATAATTTTCTGACATCATTTGCCTAGTAAAAACATCCACACGAGAAGACTGCCCAGAGTAGAGTTTCACTGGACAGAATTTCAGATTTTGCATCTTTGCTTCCAATGGTTCCATTTTCATACCAAATATCATTCCCAGATAAATTTTCACAAGGAATCCATTAGAAACACCAAATCAATCAAATTCACATCTCATTGACATGTTTTCACAACAATCTCAACATGTCAACACAATTCACATTTCAAAACCTAACATTGTAACATTTCCATTCCAAAGTTCCAAACCAATTTCAATGACATCAAAACACACTATGACACCATTTTCAACACAATACCCCATTCAATTCTTCCCTATATTCCAAGTCAATTTGGATGTTAATCCACAATTGAACTCAAATACAGGGTTTCGGCACTGCTCACAACACACACGAATCATATTCGAGTGCCAAATCACATCATGTTCTCCAAAAGGGTTATTTATCACTAACCACATCCACTTTTGGAGTCATTAACCCTTAATCACAATTTGGGATCTTGCTAAACCGGGGCTTAGCAATCCACTAATCTCAGGCTTATTCTCTAGCCTCGAGTCTCAAAATTCAGGGTATTACACTGTGCTTGCTGATCCTAACAGTAGCATCAAAGCCAGGTCAATTGTGCGTGTAAATTGTGTTTATGTTCTTATACATGTGATATATATGGGATATATATGTATGCTTATAAGAATATGATCGAATATGTATCTAGTTTAGTTTTTGGTTTTAAGAATGTCAAATTGTATGTGATCTGTTGCGTATTGTATGCGATATTGAAATCTGTTTCGGTTTTAAGAAAGTTGAACCTATGCCATTTGTTGCTAGTGTCGCGATTTCTGTTTTGGATTGGATCTGAAATTGGAATTCATCATTCTTGGTTTCTAATTGGTTGAAGGTTGCGGCTGGTTGAATTAGGTTTAAGTTCATATTTCTATTCGGGTTTTAGGGATCCAAAATTATGGGGAAGACAATTCGAATCAGAAGTGTTTGGGCCGTTTTTGAAACGGGACAGCCGTGACTACCTATTCGTAGTGCGATATAACCCAATCACGACATTTATTGCTTTTCATATTGTATGAATTCTTACTTGTTGTGGTTTATTCTTCGTACTTGTTTGGCTATGGTGAACAATATGGCTTTAGAATTTTACAAAAGGTATTAACATTTAAATACGTCCTTCTTGCCATGTCTTCCTCTAAATACTCTCAATGTATATTCTCTTCTCATCTCACTCCCCTCAAATGTTTAAACGAGATTTCTCTCAATGTATTTCTTTCCTTATTTAGAGAAGTCCTCTTATTGGCTTGGGATGATTTTAGGTTAGGTAAGCCATATTGTGTTACATTTAAATTATGCTTTTGATTAGATTATTGCATGCCTACTTTTGCATTTATATGTAGTTATCTGGTTGAGATACAACCACGATTGCATTCATATAACAAAACTAATTAATTAAGCCTTCCAAACGATCAAATCTTAAGTCATAAGGCTGTCAAGTAATGAATACTTGTCAAAACCTAGATCACTCTAGATTTAGCCACTAACATAACCCCACTGTTCTGTTGGAAATTATGCCCTAAAGGCCGATCATTGTACTTTGAACATTATCATTTCAATGAAATTTCTCCATTCTGTTATCATATTATTTGCATGTTAATTGTGATAATTGTATCCTTGGATAATTCATAAAGATTGTCCTAAAATGTCCCTAATCGATCATCTATACGGGAGCAGAGATGAAACAAGATCAGTATGACTTTGATAAGATATGGAGATACGAATCAAAGTCTTAGGCACTTGTAAGAGTACAAGGTGCTGGACCGACCCACTATGAGAAAGCTATATGGATCAAGTCATAAGCTTTTCTCATGTAAAACCACGTCACAATGCCCTTAGACCTGAGGTCATCATGGATTCGTACATGAGAGTTGCTAAGCTTTGAACTAGTCAAAAGTCACTTTTGACCAGGTGATGACAAAGGCTATGATCGGGCTTGGTGGTTTTTCATGTAGAGGAATATGAATGATCAAGATGGAATTTGTCCCTCACATTAGTAGAGAGATATTACTGGGCTCCTCGATGAGTGAGTCTGAGAAATGTATGGCCATACAATGATGAAAGGAGTTTCTGTCTCTGTTATCAGGCTACTCAGGAATCGAGAAAGTAATGGTTAGGAACAAGAGGATGACATTATCCATGCACTTGAGGTATCTTGATGAGACAAGCTTGAGTAATGGTACTGCTCATAATATTCATTATTGTTTTGACTTAATTGAGATTAACAAAACGGTTTTCAATTTCAAGGCATTAGATGGGGTTAAACATGCCGGATCATATGATGATTAAATCCCATAAATATCTAAGAGTTACATGTGATGTAATTGGTAAATAGGTTACCTACTTAAATAACTTGAATTTAAGTGTCTTGCCAAAGCGGACTTAAGTTTAAGCCAAATATGGATCTTAGCCCACTAATTATTATATTGAGGGTTGTTAATTTAGTGGGAGATTACTAAATAACTTTGCATATTTTAATTGTAGAATCATGTCAACTAGTAATACTGCTACACTTTCGTTGCGATCGGTCCTTGAGAAGGACAAACTCAATGGGACAAACTTTCTTGACTGGTTCAGGAACTTGAGAATTGTTCTCAAGCAGGAAAGAAAGGCTTATGCCCTAGATCAACCCATTCCTGAGGAGCCTGTAGCCAATACTCCAAGAGCTCAGAGAGATGCTTACACAAAGCATAAGGATGACTCTATGGATGTAGGTTGCCTGATGCTTGCCACTATGGTTCCAGAGCTCCAAAGAGATCTGGAACTCATGGAGGCTCATGAGATGATTGTACATCTCAAGGAAATGTTCCAGCAACAGGCAAGGCAAGAAAGATATGAGACCACAAAGGCCTTACATTCCTGCAAAATGGCTGAAGATGCATCAGTTAGTACTCATGTGTTAAAGATGAAAGGCTATATTGATCACCTTGAGAGGCTTGGATTTCCCATGAGCCAGGAGTTAGGTACGGATTTAATCCTCAATTCACTCCCAGAGAGTTATGACCAGTTTGTTATGGACTACAACATGAACAACATGAAGAAATCAATTTCTGAACTGCATGGGATGCTCAAAACTGCTGAGCAAAGTATTAAGAAAAAGCCTAGCACAGTTTTAATGGTTCAGAAAGGAAAGGGTATGAAAAAGAAAGGGAAGGGCAAATGGAAGGGTAATGGCTTAGGTGGTAAGACCAAATAGTCAAACAAGCTTGAAACCAACCCAAGAAGGCAAAGCCTCCAAAGGAAGGAGTCTGCTACTTCTGCAATGAACCCGGTCATTGGAAGAGGAATTGCAAACTCTACCTGGAAGATCTGAAAAAGAACAAGAAGGATAGCAGGGCTATCGCTTCAGGTATTTATGTTATAGACATTCATTTTTCTACTTCCTCTACATGGGTATTAGATACTGCATGTGGTTCTCACATTTGTACAAATGTGCAGGGTCTAAAGGATAGTAGAAAGCTTAATAAGGGCGAGGTGGACCTACGAGTTGGAAACAGAGCAAGAGTTGCTGCTTTAGCCGTAGGCACTTATGAATTAGTTTAGCCCAGTAGGCTTTTGTTAGTTTTGAACAATTGCTATTATATTCCTGCTTTGAGTAGTAACATTGTTTCTCTTTCTTATTTGGATAAGGAAGGTTATACTTCCATTACTAGGAATGGTAAATGTTCTATTTATCGTAATGACATTTTCTATGCTGATGGTGATTTGCATGTTGGTCATTATATATTAAATTTGGAACATCCTAATAATGGGAATATCTATAACGTAACTACTAAGAGGATAAAATCAAAAGATTTGAATCCGACCTACCTATGGCATTGTCGTCTAGGCCACATAAATGAGAAACGCATTTCTAAACTCATTTGATTTTGAATCATATGATACATGCAAATCTTGCTTATTAGGAAAGATGACTAAGGCACCTTTTACTGGGCACAGTGAGAGGGCCACTGAATTATTGGGCCTCATACATACAGACATATGTGGACCATTAAATATAGCTGCCAGAAGAGGTTATGTCTACTTCATTACATTTATAGATGACTTTAGTAGATATGGCTATATCTATCTAATGAAACATAAATATGAATCTTTTGAAATGTTCAAAATATTCCAAAATGAAGTACAAAACCAACTTGGTAAAACAATCAAAGCACTTCGATCTGATTGAGGTGGTGAATATTTGAGCCAATAATTCATTGACCATCTTAGGAGTTGTAGGATAATCTCACAATTGACTCCTCCAGGAACACCACAATGGAATGGCATTTCTGAACGGAGGAATCGACCACTATTAGATATGGTTCGATCTATGACGAGTCAAACAGATCTTCCACCATTCTTTTGGGGACATGCCCTAGAGACAGCTGCGTTCATACTAAATCGTGTTCCATCTAAGGCAATTGAAAAGACACCATGATTTGGACTGGAAAGAAACCAAGGTTATCTTTTCTCAAGATCTGGGGATGTGAGGTATATGTTAAGCAACAAGCCTCTGATAAATTAGCACCCAGATCCATAAAGTGCCTTTTCGTGGGGTATCCTAAAGAAACGAAAGGATACTATGTCTACAATCCCACCGATAACAAAGTGTTTGTTATTCGAAATGGAAAGTTTCTAGAAAGAGAGTTTGTCTCTAAAACAACCAGTGGGAGCGACGTACATCTTGAAGAAATTTGAGAGCCACAAGATAGTACAGAACCACAGATGGAAATTAGAGAAGACTCACAACAAGTTGCTGAGCCTCCTCAAGTAACACAAGGTCCACAAAGATCTGATAGGACACGGCATCAGCCTCAGAGATATGGATTTCTGATTACTGAAGGCCGTGATGTGTTGCTCATTAAGCAAAATGAGCCCACCACCTATCGAGAAGCCACAGTGGGACCAAACTCTGAGAAATGGCTAAATGCCATGAAGTCTAAAATGCAATCCATGTACGACAATCAGGTATGGACCTTAGTCGATCCACCTGAAGGTGTAAAAACCATTGGGTGCAAATGGATTTTCAAGGAGAAAACTGATATGGATGGCAATGTAAATGTCTTCAAGGCACGACTGGTTGTAAAAGGATTCACTCAAACTCATGGTGTAGACTATGATGAAACCTTTTCCCCAGTTGTAATGGCCAAATCAATTAGAATCCTTCTTGCCATTGCAATATATTATGACTATGAAATATGGTAGATGGATGTCAAAACAGCCTTCCTTAATGGAAAGCTACTTGAGGATGTGTACATGACACAACCTGAAGGTTTTGTGCGTCCAGAGGACTCTGGTAAAATTTGCAAGCTTCAAAGATCCATTTATGGATTGAAGCAAGCATCTCGGAGCTGGAATCATCATTTTGATGAAGTAGTCAAAGAGTTTGGATTCATTCAAAACATCGATGAACCTTGTGTTAACAAGAAGGTTAATGGGAGCATGGTTGTATTTCTAGTGCTTTATGTAGATGACATCCTACTCATTGGGAATGATATTCCTACCTTGCAGAGTGTCAAGTCTTGGTTAGGAAAGTCCTTTTCAATGAAAGACTTAGGTGAAGCCATCTATATCCTAGGGATTAGGATCTATAGGGATATATCCAAAAGACTAATAGGCCTAAGTCAGAGCACATACATAGACAAGATACTGCTTAGGTTCAGTATGCATGATTCAAAAAGGGGTTAAATGCCCATGTCTTATGGCATCCATCTTAGCAAGGATCTGTGTCCTAGTACACCTGATCAGCGAGATCGCATGAGTAAGGTTCCATATGCCTCATCATGTATGCCATGTTATGTTCTCGACCAGATGTCTCGTTTGCCTTAAGTATGACCAGCAGATACCAACAAGATCCTGGTGAGGGTCATTGGACTGCCGTCAAGAATATCCTAAAGTACTTAAGAAGGCCTAAGGACTTATTTTTGGTCTATGGTGGATTGGATGATGAGCTCTGCATAACCAGTTACACAGATGCAAGTTTCCAAACTGACTAAGACGACCTTAAATCACAATCTGGATATGTATTCCTCTTGAATGGTAGAGCAGTAAGCTGGAAGAGCTCCAAGCAGAGCACTATAGCAGATTCTGCAACAAAAGCTGAGTATATAGCAGCATCAGATGCAGCTAAAGAAGCCGTTTGGATCAGGAAGTTCATTACTGAACTAGGGGTGGTGCCTACCATCTCAAATCCAATAGATTTATTCTGTGACAATAGCGGTGCTATTGCATAGGATAAGGAGCCTAAGTCACATCAAAATACCAAGCATATACTCAAGCGATTTCATCTTATTAGAGAAATCAATGATAGAGGTGATATAAAGATATGCAAAGTAGCAGGAGAAGATAATGTTGCTGATCCTCTTACTAAGCCACTTGCACAGGCAAAGCATGAGCATCATGTTAGGGCAATAGGAATTAGGCAAATTAATGATTGCACCTAGGGCAAGTGGGAGGATGTTGGAAATTGTGCCCTAAGGGCCAATCATTGTACATTGAACATTATTATTTTAATGAAATTTCTCCATTCTGTTATCATATTATTTGTATGTTAACTGTGATAATTGTATCCTTGGATAATTCATAAAGATTGTCCTAAAATGTCCCTGGTCGATCATCTATGCGGGAGCAGAGATGAAACAAGACCAGTATGACTTTGATAAGATATAGAGATACGAATCAAAGTCTTAGGCACTTGTAAGAGTACAAGGTGTTGGACCGACCCACTATGAGAAAGCTACATGGATCAAGTCATAAGCTTTTCTCATGTATAACCACGTCACAATGCCCGTAGACCTAAGGTCATCATGGATTCGTACATGAGAGTTGCTAAGCTTTGAACTAGTCAAAAGTCACTTTTGACCGGGTGATGATAAAAGCTACATCGGGCTTAGTGGTTTTTCATGCAGAGGAATATGAATGATCAAGATGGAATTTGTCCCTCACATTAGTAGAGAGATATTACTGGGCCCCTCGATGAGTGAGTATGAGAAATGTATGGCCATACTATGATGAAAGGAGTTTCTGTCTCTGTTATCAGGCTACTCAGGAATCGAGAAAGTAATGGTCAGGAACAAGAGGATGACATTATCCATGCCTTATCCTTGATCGATATATCGTGTGACAAAAGGGACGTGACATGGTTGTATGACATGTTGCATCGTGATAACGATCCTCATATGAATTGGGTAGTCGTAATGTCTTGCTAGAGGCCGCTTGCGACTTTTGGGTTAGTATAGTTATTGGCCCACTGCCAACTTCATATGGGCCTACAGGGTCGCACACAAGAATGGCCCAACACGAGATAATGTTTAATTTAGGGTGGACGAATTTTATATATATATATAATATAAAATTCATTAGTAATATTATATAGATATATATATTTTCGAAATATATATCTTATATATATATGTATATATATATTATATGATATTATTATATTGTGTTAGTTTTAAATTTAATTTATTAAGATATATTAAATTTAATAACTAACATGATAGAGATATAGTATCTCAAATTTAATTTATGAATATAAATTAAATCTAATGGCTCTTTATTTGGATTAAATAAATAGGTTAAATTAAAACTGTTGGACAGATTTTATTTAAACTGAGTTTATTTAATTAGCTCATCAAGATAATTGATTGTTAATTAATTTTGAAATTAATGATGATTAATTTTGAAATTTGAAAATAGCCCTCATAGGTTATAAACTTGATAGAGCAGATATATTGATAGGCACATGAGAATTGAGAGCCGCAAGTGAAACCCTAGGAGACATTAGAGGCGCTAGCATGCAGTCTCGGTTGGAGAGCATTTGTGTGGATACCGGTAGAGGGAGCGGACCTGATTTGTGGGCTCCTAGAGATCGTGAAAACTCTGAATCATCAAAAGGTATGAATCCTTCCAATTTAGTTTAAACGCTGTTGATAGATCCTCGATTAGAATCGGTGAAAATTTTTAAAACTCTTCCGCTGTGCCTACCGATTCTAACATGTTCTGGACGATGTGCAAAGGGACTTCGTGTAAAACGTATAACCATTTATCACAAATGAAGTCCAACTTATGACATCAGACATCAGCCTCAGGACCATGTGCTAACCATTTAATTGTATCAGAAACACATTCTTCCCCGTCAACCTTTTGTTTGAACCAATATGCAAAAGTTTTGTTATGCTCCCTAATTAACCTTTGTTCAGTCTTTCGACTATTTCCTTTCCGTACAATTTCTTTATGAGCATTAATGTAATCTTGAACTTCATCAACATTATTCAAGATATACAAGTGGACTTGTTGCAATTCATCAGGATCCATACTCTTTACTGAAGCCCCGCGTCTACTGCCTTCTTCGTCATGACATTCAGGAAGTCCAATGTGTCCTACATTTGACAAGTAATCTTGACAAAACTCCATGGCTTCTTCAGAAACATATTTCTGAACAATAGATGCTTCAGGCCGGTTAGGGTTCTTTACATACCCTTTTGGGATTTTCATAGTTTTTTCAATTGGGTATATCAATCGTAAATAGATAAAGCCACACAACTTGATCTCCCTAACTAGATGAACAATTAGATGTACTATAATGTCAAAAAAAGAAGGAAGAAAAAGCTTTACAGCTGGCACAAGATCAGATATCCTTTATTTTCCAGTTCATCCAATTTATATGTCTCAATGACTTTACTACAAATAGCATTGAAGAAGAAACAAAGTCTAGTCAAAATATATTGAAGATCATATTCGGCAATGCCTCGAATAGCTACTGGGAGCAGTTGTTGCATTAAGACATGACAATCATGAGACTTTAGCGCCACTAACTTTAAGTCTTTCATCGACACAAGCTTCCTAACATTTGAAGAATACCCTGAAGGAACTTTATTGCCATGTAAACACTCACAAAAGCTTCTTTTCTCATCCTTAGACAAAGTATGAGCAGCTAGAGGACAAAAAGTTCTCTTACCATATGGCTTTGGATGTAAGTCTTCTCATATCCCTATTTCTTGCAAATCTAATCTTGCCTTCACGCCATCCTTAGAACTAACTACCTTGTATGTTAAGCAGTGTCCCAACAATACTATCACAAACATTTTTCTCCACATGCATGAAATAAATACAATGTCTCACATTAAGCTTCAACCAATATGGAAGATTGAAGAAGACAGACCTCTTTTTCCATTTACTTTTCTCATTACTATTCTTTGTAATCTTACCAAAGATAACATTCTTATTTTTCACCTTTTCATAAACTTGCTCCCCAGTCAATGCCTTCAGAGCATCTTCAAACTTTTATCCACCAAAAAAAGCTTTCTTTAATTTGCGATACGGGTGGCCTCGTCTAAGAAATCTCCTATAGCCAAGATAAACTGTCTTTCTTCCATGTTGAAGTTGATGGTAGCATGTTCCTTCTTCAAAAATCGGACATGCTTTATGGCCTTTAATACTATATCCTGACAAGTTTCCATATGCAGGGAAATAATTTATAGTACAAAAGATCATAGCTCATATTTTAAAAACCTCCTTCTTGTTCACGACAAAAACATCAACAACTTCATCCCATAACTCTTTCAAGTCTTTGATCAAGGGTTTTAGGTAAACATCTATGTCATTTCTGGATTGTTTTGGTCCTGAAATCAACATAGATAACATGATGTACTTTCGTTTCATGCATAAGAGAGGAGATAAGTTGTAAATTACCAATAGAACAGGCTATGAACTATGTATATTGCTCAGGCTACCAAAAGGATTCATGCCATCCGTGCTAAGCCCAAGTCTAAGGTTCCTAGTCTCTTCACCGAAGGCAGGAAATAATTGATCAATTTTCTTCCATTGAGAAGAATCAGCCAGATGTCAAAGCTTTCCATCGGATATCCTCTCATCCACATGCCATCTCAAGTTTCTTGCATCATTTTCATTAGCAAACAAGCGCTTAAACCTTGGTATGATTGGAAGGTACCACAATACTTTTACAGGAGCGTTATTTGATTTGTACCTATCGGACACTGTTGTTCCTCTTCATGCTCTTTTCTATACAATATACAATCATTAGGGCATACATGGATCTTTTTATACTTCATCCCTAGTGGACACAATATTTTCTTAGCATCATAGTATTGAGAAGGCAACACATTATCATCTGGAAGCATGTCCTTAAAAGCCTCAAGCATTTCTGAAAAACTCTTGTCGCTCCATCCATGCCGTGCTTTCAAGCTTACCAATTTCAATAATTGGTATTTTTTACACCCCGGGTACAACGGCGTCTTAGTATCACTGTACATATTACCATATGCATGTGATTGCTTAAAAGTCTCTTCTCCTACATCACAAATAATATCCTCTATCCAATCATCCGTATCTGTGTCATTATCATCAAAGTTCACTCCCCTCTGTTGAGATGAACTTGGCATTTCTAATTCTTCACCATGCCATACCCACACTGTATAACTCTTACAAAAGCCTTCACAAATTAAATGTGTATATATATCTGCAGTACTTAGTTGCTTCTCATTCAAACATACTACATAAGGGCAATAAAACTTCCCACTACCATCATCGGCATTTCTTCTAGCGAAGTCTAAAAAACCCCTCACCCTATTATCATATTCAACAGTCGTTCGTTTAGCATTTATCCAACTATAATCCATATATATCTCAATACTTCTAGCACCTTATATCCAACAACAAAAGGATAGACAAAAAAACAACAACAATAGAGTTTTAGAGATTTCAATGTAATTAACATGCACCATTTGAAACTAGTATTGTTTTAACAAACCAATAACACTGACAATAATCAAACAATCACACTAAATTAAAACAGAACATAGAGTGGTATTACTCCAAACCAAATATCACAGGGATGTAATTAAAAGTCAGAGCATATATCTAACAATAATGTGCAGATTTAATTTTTTCCATATTACATTTAAGTGCTCAAAACAACAAGAAATATTTTTTCATAGAACATTATTAATTATTGAACAACATACAACTAAATAACAGATCGAACACTAACCTGATTGAAGATCAAGTGAGCTTTAACCCAAAGTCATGGTGGCGTCGAATGAGGTTAAAATGAAGTTCTCAAATTCATGGCACTAACAAAGGGAAGTCAAGGAAGAGGAGAATGGTTACTGCGGAGAATAGAGGTGGCGGCGAAGAAGACTGACGATAATCAAAGAACAGCGACGAAGAACACAGTAACAACAGCTGTAATGATGGAGGAGAGTTGAGCAAATAAGGGACGGGATGCCATGGATGAGTTTAGAACAAGCATGGACAAAGCTCACAGAGAAATGGCGAAGAGAGAAGAAAGGGTTCATAGAGCAAGCAATCTGGGCGCGAGAGTAAAAATACGGGCAAAAAATCTTACATTTTAGACCGGTTTTCAATAAAAACCAGTCTTAAAAGAGTGAAATTTCAAATTTAAGACTTGTTTTTATAAAAACCGGTCTTAAATTTAACACATTTAAGACCGGCTTTTATATAAACCGGTCTTAAATGTTAAAACATTTTAAATTCTTAAAAATTTTAACATTTTAAGACCGGTTCTATTTATAACCAGTCTAAATAAATTTTTTAAAACCGGTTTGTTTTAGAACCGGTCTTAGAAGTTCAATATAATTACAGAATTGCCGCCGTGCAAATTTTTAAGACCTTATCTACCAAAACCGGTCTAAATGTAGCGGTATAAAAAGGGATTTTTCCACTAGTGGAAAGTGAATACTACGATAGCTGAAGTACTTGTATATACAGCAGAGGCTGTTGTTTGGAGTTACTCTTGAAATAGGATGACCAGATTGGGCAGAGTGGTGGCCAATACCGCCCAACTGTTGAGATCTTTTGATATGGCTCATGAACAAGAGCCTCCGGATAATGTGTTTTGTGGCGATCGTATGTGGAGGCAATTGCATTTACTTGGCAAATGTATGGTGATCGTGCTTGTGCAGCAATCGTGAAATGGGCCGATTGCAGTTTGTGGCAACTGGGTTGTATTCGTTGTTTAGGATTCTTACGAGAATCAAATTTGTGGCATATTGTTTGTGTCGGTAGTCTAGAAGGGATCGTCCCAATGTGAGATGATTTGTGAAACGGAAGCTGTCATGAAGAGGCATCCAAAGTTTAAGGCTTAAGTGGTGCGACAAATTTTGAGGACGAAATTTATTGAGTGGGGGGAGAAATGTAATACCCTGAATTTTGAGATTTGAGGCTAGAGAATAAGCTTGAGAATGTGGACTGCTAAGCCTGATTTAGCAGGATCCCTTATTTTGATTAAGGGCTAAGGACTCCAAAAGTAGAGGTGATTATTAATAAATAAACCCTTTTGGAGATTATGATGTGGATTGTGATTCGTATGTGTTATGCGCAGTGCTGAAACCCTGTATTTAAGTTCAATTATAGATTAACATCTAAATTGACTTATGAGATATGAATAGTTTTGATGATGACAAATATAGATGTCAAGTATTAAGAGCAAAAAGTTTGTATAATATACTTATTTTCTACATTGAATAACTACTATATTTAATGTTGTATATCTTGTAGATTAGTCATAAACTCGATGGTAGGTTGATGTTATTTTGCTTATAATGCCTTATAAATGGAGAATGATCATTAAGAATAAAATCAAGAGGCAAGGGATTGAAGAAAGAAGAAATTGTAAGATCTAATGAGAATATCAAGATTCAAGATTAGTCAAGCAAAGAGAGAAGAAGATTGAAGATATTCAAGAAGATATCTAGTTGGGTTATGAAGAATGATAATCAATTCAAGAAGATATCTAGTTGGGTTATGAAGAATGATCATCAAGTGGCAAAACAAGAAGAAAGAGATTGAAGAAAGAAGAACTTGTAAGATTACATGAAAATATCAAGATCTAAGCTATTAGAAGTTGTTAGAGCAAGCGTTTCACCCAAGAGGGGGGGTGAATTGGGTGATACTAAAAATTCGTTGCAAGTATAAAACTTTGACAGTGAATTTAAAACAGTAAAGAGTAAGGAGAAATATCACCGAAGTATACACCGGGAGTTATACTGGTTCGGCCACAACCACTCTGACCTACGTCCAGTCCTCAGAGCTTCTCTGAGAGTTTCACTATAACTTCCAAGATTCAGTGGGTTCTTGGCACCTCAGTACAAGCAAGTTCCTTCACCTGGACACTCGCTCCCCCTTACAAGTTGTAATCCAATCCCAACTCAAGGTTCCACAACCTTAAGTTATCTCAATAACAAATATTGAGTTTGAATGAAATATCTCTCTCAAGAGTGAATAAGAATCACTGAAGCATAGAATTACAATTACAACGTAAAATAGAGCAGTGAACTTGATGATATGTTTGTGTGTAATCTTGTTGTTCTGTCTCTGTTTGGATGTTCCCATTTATATAGATATGTTGGTGAAGACTGTTGGAACATTTCTTCTCGTCCGTTGGAGAGTGCGCAGCCACTATTGACTTTTCCAGTTTTTGAAAAATATCCGTTGGCGGTGGGTGGCATTTGAACGTTATGACTGTTCTTCGTTTTTGAACACTAGCCGTTGTGCACGTTGACGCTCCGCTTCCGTAAAGTCAGTTTTTGACTCTTCACATAATATCTTCATTGTACTCCTGAAGAAATATATTAAACACTAATACAATGAAGTGTTAGAGTGATTAGAAGCAAGAAGAATGAGTTATATGATCATTCCATTGATTTCCAGAATCTTCGGGACGTTGTTCTGTTTTCTGGGAAATCAGTTATTCGGATAACATCTGTTGTATTCGAATAGCCTTCTTTGATAATGAGTAATATTTATTCGAATACTTTATTCTCTATCCGAATAAACTTTTGGAACTTGAAGTGTATTCGAATAGTGAATTCCTTATTCAAATAGTTGTCTTGTAAAACAAATGATATTATTCGAATAGTGTCATTTGTATTCGAATAATATTCTCTCATAATGAACTTTAATATTCGAATAGCCGAACCCTTGTTCGAATAGCCTTCAGGTGAATTCTTGATTTTGACTCGAAACATGGTAAATTATATATCATCGGAAAGCCCTCATTATCTACATTCCAATGCAACAAGAATCAGCTCCAAACTCGTTGTGTACAGAAAGTTATGATCCAAAGAGTATCTACTGTTTTTAGACAATCTCTGAAATTACGAGCAGCAACTTCCAGATGGTATAGCTATTAGAATATAACCTTAAATATGTCAAATGACCTACCCATGGAAAGCTCTTTGAGTCTTCTTTCATATGACACCGGTTTCGTCTCAATCCGATATGTATTTTGAGAGTTATGTCCAAAATACCAAAACTGTCCAGGAATATGACGCTGATTCATGTATCAACTTTCAAAGCTTATATCTCTCTCATCTGAACTCCTTTAAATGTGATCTTGGTGTCCATAGTTCGTGTTGGGAGTCTAGTTTCATATGCCACTGGTTTCACCTCAATCCGAGTTGTGTTTTGGGAGATATGACCAAATTACTGAACGTCGCCCATGCTGAAAGAAACAGAGTCTGCTGCGTTATTCTAATAACATATGCATTATCTTGACTATTCATATGATAATCTTTTAACTATTCGAATAACATATGCATTATCTTGACTATTCATATGATAATCTTTTAACTATTCGAATAACATATGCATTATCTTGACTATTCATATGATAATCTTTTAACTATTCGAATAAAATCACTCTTTTCAGTTATGGACTATTCTGATAGTTTAATTACTATTCGAATAATATTTGAATTTTTGCACTGAGACTATTCTGATAGTTCAATTACTATCCTGATAGTCACCTTTGAAATATGTCAAATATTATTCTGATAGTGTCCTTACTATCCTGATAGTCTTGTGATATTGGATGTTGAAATTCATCAAAAGCTTATTAGGATAATCATCATACTATCCGAATAGTGCCCTTACTATTCGAATAGTTATCCTACTATCCGAATACCATATTTAGAAACTGAATTTGAAATCACAATGACTATTCGGATAATCCACAGTATTAAATCACATGAATCTTTTCAACCCAAATTGATATCTTCTCTCTTTGCTTGACTAATCTACAAGATATTTCACATTAAACATAGTAGTTAGTCAACATAGGAGATAAATGCATTATGTAAACTTTTTGCTCTCAATAATTAATATCTATATTTGACATCATCAAAACTAATCATATCCAACAGAAGTGATATAGGAGGTTTCTATGGTCAAACGGAAGTTGGAATGGGTCAATACGAAGCTAAAATGATGTATACAGAAGTTATGGTACCTCCGGGGATGATTACTTGAGTAATCACTCGAGTAATATGGCACTGCCTCAATTCGGAGGTGATTACTCAAGTGGCTACTCGAGTAATCTACAAAGTTACTTGAAGATTACTCGAGTGACCACTCGAGTAATGGCACTCTGTTTTCGCGTGGCAGGATAGATGTTTGATATTTTGATGATATCTCTCTAACCACACGTCGGATTGAGCTGAAACTAGTGGCATATGAAACGACACTCACAACACGAAGTATTGACACCAAGATAACATTAAAAGGAGTTCAGATGAGAGAGATATGATCTGTTGAAGTTGACACATTAATCAGCATCTTTTACCAGACCAAGTTTCGGTATTTTGGACATAACTCTCAAAATACATATCAGATTGAGACAAAACAGGTGCCATATGAAAGTAGACTCAAAGATATTTCTAAAGATATATAATTTTTCACATTTCAAGTTATATACTAAGATCTATGCCTTCTGGAAGTTGATGCTTGTGATTTCAGACTTTGTCTAAATGCAGAAGATATTCTTTGGATAAAAAATTTTTATGCAAAATGAGTTTAGAGGTGATTCTTGTTGCATTGGACTATAGATGATGAGGGCTTTCCGATGATATATAATTTGCCATGTTTCAAATCAAAATCAAGAATTCACTTGAAGGGCTTACTCGAGTAATATGCAAAATTATTTGAAACCTCACTCGAGGGATTACTCGAGTAATGAAATTGGAATTACTCTTAGCCAAGATTTGGACAACATTACTCGAGGGAGCACTTGGGTAATCTACAAAGTTATTTGAACTATTACTCGATGGATCACTCGAGTAACCAGAAGAAAAGAGAGGCTTACTCGATTAACCACTCGAGTAATACGACCAACAACATATCCGAAGATTCTAAAAATCATGGGAATGTTTATGTAACTTACTCTTTTTGTTTCTAATCACTTTTACACTTAATTGTATTAGTGTTTAATGCATTTCTCCAGGAATATAATGAAGAGATGATGTGAAGAGACAAAAGTTGACTTTACGGAAGCGGAGCGTTCACTAACCACAATGGCTAGTTTTCAAAATTGAAGAACAGTCAAATGAAGCTACGCCACTCTAACGGACAGGTTGAAATGCTTCCAACGGCTATCACAACTCATCTATAAACATGGGAACATTCAACGAAGAGCAACAACAACGAGAACAAAATGACACAAACATGCTCGTATCATAAGCTATCCATCTCGACCCAAACACTCTCTGTTCTTATCTATTTTCTATATCATGTATATTTGAGAGAGAGATTATTTGTATTGTACTTCAATGTTCATCTTATTCACTTCTGAAAGAGAAGATTGATTGTAATATTTCATCATCAAAGTTGTACCCTTACGGGGTGTGTAAGGGAGAGTAACTCAGTTGTAACCTTACGGTGTGTAAAGGGGGTAACTCGGTCAGAGATTTGTAAAAGGCTTCGCAAGTGCCCGACTAAACTTATGGGTTGTAAAGGCTTTTCTTGTGCCTGGATTAAACAAGAAGATAATGGATTTGAAAATCTCAGGAGGAGCCGGGGGACTGGACGTAGGCCATCGCAGATTGGACCGAACCAGGATAAATCACAGTTTGCATACTCTCTTCCTTAAACTCTTATATTTCCAGCATATATTAACTATTGATTTATGATTCATTACTTTTATATTTATTGCTTCCTCTAAGATGCAAAAAGATTTTCAAAGTTCTTAAGATTTTTATCTTACACCCAATTCACCCCTTCTTGGGTGTCAACCGGTTCTAACAACTTAAAATGAGGGATGTCGCATAATGTGGTGATATGGAAAGATATGATGTGTTTGGTGGTGATTCAGTGAGAATTACCATAATCAGGGGTAAAACGGTAAAGTTACCAACCAATTGGTCAGTTACTGAAGAGGAAACTCATTGTTAACTTAAAGATCAATGGTTGTGATTGATTTGTGTAAGAGATCAAGGGGTGGAATCCCATGTGTGTGAGTTTATGTGAGCTCATGAAGATGGAATAAGAGTATGACAAGTGGCAATTTGTGGACCCTTGGATTGGGTCAACATTTTCAACTCACACTCCCTCTCTCCTCTCTTTTCTAGACGGTCAAGTGTATTTGTCTCCCCAAAATGCTGATTTCTTTATCATCTTCATCACTCTCTCTTCATCCTCCATGGCGTCCCAAAGCTAGGAAGAAAGAGGAAGGAACAAGGTGAGATTTGGCTTGTTAAATGTCCTCTAATGCTCAAATACTTTTCTTTAATATTATTCATAGTGATGAGAACTTTATTACTATGGTTTTATATTTGTGAAAGAAGGTGTTTGGGAGCTTGTGGAAAATTGGAAAGATGAGGAATCAAGGAATTGGTTTGGGAAAGAGGAAGAGGTGAGTATTTGAAGCCTTTTGATCTAAGTTTTGTGAATTGTGGATGAGTTTTGTGAATTGTGAATTTTGCCCTAATTTTGTGGTAATTTCGAAATGCATGAATTGTCATGTGTTTTGAGGTGCAATTGGTATTTCATTATGTTATATGTTCATTGGAATTGGTTTGAATTGGTTTGGAAAGTAAAGAATTGCAATGTGAGTTTGAATTGTGACTTGTGTTGACATGTTGTGATTATTGGTGAAACATGTCAATGGAATGTGAATTTGGTTGATTTGGTATTTCCAATGGGTTCCTTGTGAAATTTTGTGTGAGAATGATATTTGATGTGAAAATTGGACCATTGGAAGCAATTGAAAAAAAAACTGAAAATCTGTCCATTGAAACTCTATTCTGGGCAGTCTATTTGTGTTCATGTTTTGAATGGGAAAATGATGTCTACAAATTCTGAAACTTTCTAGTCTTAAAGTTCACATTCCCAGCTTCAAAATAGACATAATTTGTGTCATTTTGTTTTGTGAACTGGAAGTTATGGTTTTCCAAAGTTTGACATTAAAACTGGGTGCAAATCTGGAACAGCAAGGGAATTTTGTGTAATTCTGGAATTGTGTGGTGATTTCTGGTAATAGCTCATATTTTTCCTATGAAGATTACTTAAATAGATTTCAATGGGCTTTGGAATCACCTCATTTCGATTTTTCTGGAATTAGTTATGAATTTTCGAAGTTTCCTTGGCTGCAGCGCAAAAGTTTTTGTGTGCATTTTGGCCGTTGCCAGAAATTCTTGGCTGCAGCCAAAAACCTTCTGTGTACGTTTTGGTTGCAGCTAGAGGATTCTTGGCTGTAGCCAACCCCCATTTTCAATATTTTGTGATTTTGAAAGATGATTTCCAACCTAATATGTCTCAATCCTTTAGGCTTTCGTTGAGCTTATTATAGCCACCTAAAGGTTGAGAATAGTAACCAACTTTAAGTGATATGAAAGTAAGGATTTGGATTAGAGATTAACCCTATGTCCTTAGTTTGGTTATAGGGTTTGATGGTAGCCCTGATTGTGAGCAACCGGAGCTGGAGCTTACGTGGAAAGTACAAGGGTAGGGAACTTACCTTTCTTGCATGTATTTGATATTTGTGTTAGTGTGTTGATGCATGTTATTGCTTTGCTTGATTATGTCAAACATGTATGAATGATTTGAAGTTATGTTTCAATTTATGCTATGGCCATATGTATGTTGTTCAAAGCATTGAGCTTACAGATTTGTCATTGTGTGTAAGGATAAGTTATGCAAGCATGTCATGCATTAAACATTTATCTTGCATGCATATTGGTAATGTTTTCCTACTGAGATTCTCTCGAATATCACCCTCTCCTACCAACATTTTAAACAGGGTAGGTGGATCGAGGATGGAGCAAGCAATCAAGGGCGACGAGTACTCCTTCGGGTTGTCATTTTAGTAGTTGGTTATCATTGCTAGTTGGGATAACTGTATATGTTTTGGGATGTATATTCAGATATGTATTTGGAGAAGAGATTGATTAATCCCCTGAATCGGATTTTGTATACCCTTTTAATAAAGGTATGAACCCGGGGTTGTCGAGAATTATGTTGTGCACTTTGATATTTGTAATGAATGTGATTTATCCACACAAAGTAATTGTATACGAAATATGAATATGAAACCAGGTGAATTAGCTTTTGAAAGCCATTTATGAAAACCCTATCGTGAAAATGGAATTTTAATTGAGTTTTGATTATTATTGGTCTCTATTTCATTTTAATTACGTATTTCAAATATAATTACGGTGGGGGTTACATTTCTTTATACTTGTTTGATGGGCAAAATTATGCCTTTGTGTAGTACTTTATGAATATTTTTTTATCTGGGAGAATCCCACAAAAATACCACTTCAATTCCAAAATCCCAAGGTTACTCTAATATACAAAAGGACATATTAGTCAGCAAGTAAAAATCTGGAATTTCATAATGTAATTAATTATGCCCCTTGTCACTTATGTTTCTTTCCCTCTTCTCTCTTACTTTGAGTTGGTCGATATGATCTTTTGCCCCTCACTGCTGGAAGTTCCCTTCAATCTCGCTCCCATCTCTTTCCCCCTTGTTGTTGTCCCCGTGGAGCTTTTGAGATCGTGGTTCATTGGAAAGCCTTGGGTGGACACAGAGCAAGCCACAAGAAATAAATTTTCGTTTCATTTCTTTATAAAGGGTCTACAAAAAATTCGCTCCAGCTTATAACTGGCACATTGCTCATTCAAGTAAGCATCAATACATTGAAATGAATTTCCCAATACTTTTCACTGCACAGCCCTGAATTGCAACATGTGAGATGCTTTGATCAACAAAGAATAAAATTTTCCATTTTGGGAAGCAGCCGTCTAACGCTAATCGATGAAGAGTAATAACCAAATACTAAGAGCCTAAAATTTTGATCGTTTCTGTCGCCAATCCAAGGCTTGCTTCTTCTGCCTGCCTAATAACCCATTATCAACACTTAAAGAAAAATATCCTTTTATTAAAGTGATCTTTTTGGAATCTCAAGGCTTGCTATATGTCCTCTTATTTATTAAAGTGATCTTTTTACAATCTCAAAATTGAAGTGTTGCTTTTGTGGGATTCTCCCTTTTTATTTTTACCTCTAAGTCATTTACATGTGGCAGAGCACGTGGGATTCACAACCCTTAATGGATGTTTGGCCTCCATTACATATTGAGGATTTTTGTACGGTTTTTTAAGGTTGATAGATGAAATTATTTTAATTGATCGTTTAGCATCCACTATGCATTAAAGATTTTCGAACCATTTTCTAAGGTTGATAGGTTAAATTGTACTGCGAGTACCATGATCGAATTAAGGATGCCAACAACAACTGGTAAAATGCTTTATATGCACTTTCTCACCTTAACCCTTAATTAATATTAATTGGATCTTGAACTAATATCATAATAGGGATTAAAATATTTAATATTAACACTTCTGATTTCAACCGACATGTTAGGCATGTGAAGGTGAAAGCGCGATGCTCCTAATCAAGGCATAAACTGTAAGCCCCTGCCTTAAATAGCGTAAATATAATTCGATATTATGTAATTAAATTGGTTTAGAGACCGTCGAATAGTTCAAAACTCATTTAGAACTCCCTGTGAAGTAGGGATTTCCTATTCCGGTCTCAAGTTCAATTATCGAATATAATCACCTGTGCAGTTAATTCATATTCATTCATATCAGAATATCTAATAGCAATCCCGGCAACCCCCGGGTTCCATTCATACACAAAAGGGTTTACAACCTCCATATAGGGGACTACACAACTACGTTCAACTATTCTTTACAACCAACATAATATACAGACACCCTGTCCAACAGGTTTAACCAACATAACCAAAATAAATGTCCCTACAGGATTCTAACCGCTCCGGGTCGTACGCTTCTCCTTAGAGCCACTCGACCTGTCTGAAAGGTTAGTTAAAGGAAAGAATGAGATTCAAGAGAATCCCAGTAGTAACAAAACATTTATACCACACATAAGCACACAGCATGTAAGCAAATCATCATACAGCAGCAGCACCACAAATCACACTCCACCCTCATCCCCTTTCTCCGCCGGGAAGGCACACCGCCTAACCCGAACCGTTGTTAGCTACTCAGGGACTATTGGCGTGGCAGTGCATACATATAGCCTTATAGCCCATACAGCTATTCGGCTTTCACAAATGGCCCGTCGGCCTCCACAAATAGCCTTTTGGCTCACATAATCACATATATCACACCTCATCCTCATCCCCTTTCTCCGCCGGGGAGGCACACCGCCCTAACCCGAACCGTTGTTAGCTACTCAGGGACTATTGGTATGACGGTGTTTACACATATTCACAACGTCGCAGCATACGAGTTTATCACAAATCAATGATAATACACACATACAATGCATCACATATGGTACGAAAGAAAAGTTACTACCTCGTTCCTTTCTGACGTTTCTTGGTACTGCGGGCTCACGAGGACGGCAAATATCAAATCCTGTAACCAAGTTAGGGACAACCCGTCAATCTCTTTCCCAAGTTCTTTTCTCTATAATACTTTAAGTTGATTATCACTATGGTCAATTAATCAAGTCAACTAAGGAGCTAAAGTGGTCAATTAACCTAAAAGGCTAATTTCTAACCTCAAAGTTCCACAATATTACATTATGCCATAAAATCTTCAATTTTCGCATAGGTGACCAATCTGCCAGAATTTTCCAACATCTTTGAAAAATCATAACTAATTCTAGAAAAATCAAAATGAGGTGATCCCAAAGCCTATTGAAAGCTCTTGAAGTCCTCTTCATAGGAAAAATATGAATCACTACCAGAAATCACCACACAATTCCAGAATTAACAACATTCCACACTGCTCCAGAATTAGGTCCAGTTTCGACATCAAACTTTGGGCAACTAGAACTCTCAGCTCAAAAACCGAAATGACACAAATCATATGTCCATTTTGAAGCTTGAAACGTGAACTTTAAGACTGGAAAGTTTCAGAATTTTTAGACACCAATTGCCCATTCAAAATGTCCCTACAAACTGACTGCCCTGCACAAAGTTACACTTGACAGTTTTTCCAATTTTCAACCAATGTGTCCAATGACTTCAAAATCAACAACCAAACCTATTCCCACATAATTTTTCGTGTAGAACACAATGGTAACATCAAAATGAACAAATTCCCACTCATTCCCCATGTCCTGTTTTGGCAGAATTTTAGGGTATTTCACAACAAACAACCACTTCACTATCTAATCACTAAGCTTAGCTCATTTGCCTCCAAACCAACATATAAGCACATATATAGGATGAAAGCTTTATGATCCCTAATATACCCTAAAAAACGAAATTAGGGCTGTCACAATAGCCCACCACAACTCAGCCAATTAAAGCATCATATACATCAACATAATGCTCTTACTCACCTCTTGCTTCTTCTTGTGTTCTTTTCTTGATTCCTCAACTTTTGTTCTTGCAAGGTGGCTGAAAACTCCTCCTCTTCAAAAACAAAAACCATAGAAATGAAGCTAAGGAAGAGAGGAACAAGTTTCATGAAGGTCACTTGAGCCATAGATGAGGTTAAGAAGGTGAAAAATCAAGATTAAGCTCACCTTAAAACCTTGCTTTTCTTCCTCCACGTTTTTTGCTGCTGCAACCGACTTGAGGAGAGATGAAATATGTGACTTAATGATCAGATTTTTGGCCCCTCTTATCTCTCAAAGTCCAAACGAAAATATGGTGCAAAAGTAGATAAAAGATGTGGTGAAAATTACTTCAAGTTTTCTCTTTCCTTCCTCCTCCCTTTTTGACCGAAATGTTTTCCCCTTTTGTATACAAGATATCATCTTATGCTTGGCCTACAATTGTTGACCAAGTCTTCATCTCCTTACTTGGTCTTTCATGTGCTTCTCTTTCTCTCTTTATTGTCACCGTAAATAGCTCTTAAAGAGCAAAACAAATACTCCTTGATTTATCATAACTTTTGCCTCTTCAAATACATTACTTTAGTTGCAATATTTGACCAATTCAACATATTTTCTTTTCCTTCTCATGCCATACGAATTGTAGCCCTTGGAATAGCCAAAAGAGCTTCTTGAATCAATCATAATTCCAACTCTTCAAATATTACTTCTTTAGTTGAAATTGTTGACTTAGTCACCACCTTTTACAACTTGGTCAAATTGCCTTCACATGTCATATATTAATAACCAATATTGTCTCCTTATATCTTATGTAAGTCATGGCCCTTTGAAGGAGATGATGATCTTATAAAATATCCACTTGCAATATAATATTCAATTGCCAATTTTTTGCATGTGAAAATTGACTAAAGTCGTAACACAATTTCTAGAGGTAATTCTGTCATTAATCCTACCATCTATTCTGTACATTTAGCCCTTGAGTACATTTTAGGATATTACAATTCTCCCCCCGTACAATAAATTTCGTCCTCGAAATTTGTTACACAACTTGAGCCATAAACTCCGGATAGCGTCTACGTATATCCGCTTCCGCTTCCCAAGTCGCTTCTCTTTCTGTCATTCCCTTCTAGATCACTTTCACATAAGGAATGCTTCTGTGTCTGAGCCGTCGTTCTTCTCGATCAATGATCTGCTCTGGCTCTATCGCATATGTGAAGTTGTCTTGTAGCTCAACCTCCTCATACTCAACTATGTGAGATGGATCCGGTTGGTACTTCTTCAGTTGGGAAACGTGGAATACATCATGGAGCCTGCTCAAGCTCGGAGGTAGTGCTACTCGATAAGCTACAGGCCCAATCCTATCAAGGATCTCAAAAGGACCTATATACCTCGGGCTCAGCTTCTTTCTTTTGATTGTACACCCAACACCGGTGACAGGAGATACCCTCAGAAACACGTGGTCACCAACTTCAAACTCTAGAGGCCGTCTTCTCTTGTCAGCGTAGCTTTTCTGTCGACTCTGCGCTGCAAGCAACCTCTTACGAATAATCTAAATCTGTGCAGAGGTTTGATCAACCAAATCTGGCCCATAAAGCTTCCTTTCGGACAATTCATTCCAGCATATTGGTGATTGACACCGTCTTCCATACAATGCTTCATACGGAGCCATTTGGATGCTCGCATGATAGCTATTGTTGTAGGCGAACTCAGCAAGTGGGAGGAAATGATCCCAACTTCCTTTAAAGTCGAGAACACAAGCTCGCAACATATCTTCCAGCGTCTGAATTGTTCTCTCAGATTGTCCATCCGTTTGAGGATGATAAGCCGTACTGAACCTCAGTTGAGTACCTAAGGCTTCATGCAATGCTTTCCAGAATCTCGAAGTGAATCGGGGATCTCGATCAGAAATGATATTCTTCGGTACACCATGGAGTTTCACAATTTCTCGGATATAAATCTCTGCTAGCTTATCCGGAGAGTAACCAGCATCGATTGGTATGAAGTGGGCTGACTTTGTTAATCGGTCCACAATTACCCAGATCGCATCAAAATTCCTGATCTTGGGCAATCCCACAACCAGATCCATGGTCATACTTTCCCATTTCCATTCCGGAATCTCAGGACTCTGAAGTAAACCAGGCGGTCTCTGGTGCTCGATTTTCACTTTCTGACAAGTGAGACACCTTGCAACATATTTGGTCACGTCACTCTTCAAACCCGGCCACCAATACACCGATTTCAGATTCTGATACATCTTGGTCATACCAGGATGAAGAGTATATCGGCTCTTGTGTGCCTCATCCAGAATCTTCTGCCTCAACTCTGCCTTAAGTGGAACGCAGACTCTTTTCTGGTAACGAACCAATCCACGAGGCGATATGTCGTAGCCTGAAACTTCTCCCTGTTCGATTCGAGTCAGATTGCGCTGTATCCAGTCATCTTGACTCTGAGCTTCTTCAATTTCCGCCCTTAGATCACTCTCCTCTTGAGAAACAGTGTAATTCGCACAGATGATCTGGTTTGTCAAATTTAAATCACGGAAATCTTCAATCAATTTCCTTTCTTGTATCATCATAGCTGCAGCGAGTACAGTCTTTCGGCTAAGAGCATCAGCGACTACATTTACCTTACCCGGATGATATTTTATTTCCAGGTCGTAGTCCTTAAGCAATTCCATCCAGCGGCGCTGTCTCATATTCAGTTCTTTTTGATCATACAGATATTTGAGACTCTTGTGGTCGCAGTACAATTCCACAGTCACACCATACAGGTAATGACGCCAAATCTTCAAAGCAAATACAATGGCCGCAAGCTCCAGATCATGAGTGGGATAGTTCAATTCATGAGGTCTGAGCTGTCGAGAGGCGTAGGCCACTACACGTCCCTGCTGCATAAGGACACACCCTAATCCCTGCCCACTGGCATCAGAATACACAACATATGTCAAACTAGGATCGGACAAAATCAACACAGGTGCCGTAGTCAACCTCTCCTTCAGCTCCACAAAACAGTTTTCACAGTTCTCATCCCACACAAACGGCTGATCCTTTCTCGTGAGCTTGGTCATCGGCAACGCAATACGGGAGAAATTTTGGATAAATCTCCGATAATAACCAGCAAGACCCAGAAAACTGCGTATTTCCGCCATAGATTCTGGCCTCTTCCAGTCCAGTACTGCTTCCACTTTACTAGGATCCACAGAGACCCCTTCTTGCGAGATAACATGGCCTAAGAATTTCACTTCTGATAGCCAAAACTCGCACTTGCTCAATTTAGCATATAATTGTTTCTCACGCAATATATTCAATACAACTCCCAAATGATGCTCATGGTCTTCCATACTCTTGGAGTATATCAGAATGTCATCGATAAACACAACAACAAACTGATCCAGGTATTGTCGAAAGATACGGTTCATGTAATCCATGAATACCGCAGGCGCATTGGTTAGCCCAAATGGCATCACCAAGAACTCATAATGACCGTACCGGGTCCGAAAAGCAGTCTTCGGAACATCCTCTGCTTTCACTCGCAGCTGATGATACCCTGACCTTAGATCAATCTTTGAAAACACACACGAACCAGAGAGTTGATCTAATAGGTCATCGATTCGGGGAAGAGGGTACTTGTTCTTAATAGTAACCTTATTCAATTCTCTGTAATCAATACACAATCGAAGACTCCCATCTTTCTTCTTTACGAACAACACTGGAGCTCCCCAAGGCGACACACTGGGTCTAATGAACCCTTTCTCAAGCAAATCTTCTATTTGTTTCTTTAACTCCGCCATTTCGTTTGGGGCCATGCGGTATGGGGCCTTAGATATAGAGCCAGCTCCAGGAATAATGTCAATTGGAAATTGAACTTCCCTCTCAGGAGGCAATCCATTTAGATCATCCGGAAATACCTCAGGGAATTCATTTACCCCGGGTATATCACTCAAAGTTTCACCAGTTTCCCTTTGCACTGAGAAAAACACTACATACCCCTGGCAACCCTTTTTAAGATACTTTTCAGCTTTAGCCGTAGAAAGAAAATTCATACCGGCATTCACAGCTTCAACCCTCTGAGAAACAGGATATACTATCCTCTTGTTTCCACAATCAAGCAAAACATTATTTGCCGTTAACCAATCAAAACCCAAAATGACTTCCAATTGGTAAAGCGGCAAACATATCAAATCTACAACAGATTCACTAGTACAAAAAAGGTGTTTTAGACCGGCCTATTTAGACCGGTTGTAGAGGATGCAGGTCTAAAAGAAATGCGCGGTGGCATTTTCGTTATTATAAACAAGTTGGGAGACCGGTTATTATAATAACCGGTCTAAAAAATATTATTTAGACCGGTTCCTTTCTAACCGGTCTAAAAAAATTAGGGATTTTATTTTTTAGACCGGTTCTAAGAGAACCGGTCTAAAATATTTTTTTTTTAGGCCGGTTAAGAGGATAACCGGTCAAAAAATTTTTTTTTTTAAGACCGGTTAAGAGGATAACCGGTCTTAAAAGTCCACTTTTAAGACCAGTTGCTAGGAACCGGTCTTAAAAGTCCACTTTTAATACCGGTTGCTAGGGAACCGGTCTTAAAAGTCCACTTTTAAGACCGGTTATCCTCTTAACTGGTCTTAAAAAAAATTCCCAATTTACTTCCTAGCCGTGCCTCAGCTCACACTCCCGCGCCTTTTCCAATCTGAAATCGGTCCCTTCCATTCTGAATCACCCAAGCAAGTTTGTTCCCAATCTTTTCTTTCCTCAGAGCGAGTCCCCGTCCGTTACCTAATCCCATTCTGAATCGAGTCCGTCGTCGCTCTTCGGCCGCTGTACTGTCGTGGGTGCTGTCGTCGAACATACCTCATACATTGCTTCAGCTGCTCGTGGGTGCTGTCGTCACTGCATTTCTGGGAAATCTTCGTCTTCAATCTCTTTTTTGAGGTATGTTCCTCCTCTGTTCTGAGAAAACACCGTTATGTTCCTACTCTGTTCTATATTGTTGAATGTGAATGCACATTAGGTGTTTGATAAAATGTTTGAAAGGAGAAATTGAAGACATTACTTATGAACTCTAATTGTTTATGTTTCGGTGCACTAGTCTCCATTGTTTATGTTTCTTCATCTTGGCATTGAATAAGACACACTATGCTTTTCACTGCAATTTGCAGAAAACAGAACCTCCGGATAGGGCCATAAGCTTTATTGCTAGCTATATGTTTTTCCTATTTTTGGCCTGTAATTTTCTTTGGGTTTGTCCTAATCTTTTGATTAAGACAAACGAATTAAAAAAGGTGCAAACTTGACAAAATGTGAGTGCAAGTTTAGTAGGTTTTGAATTATGTCAAGCTAGAAACTGGACTACCAAGAAGATAGTAAAAATAGCATATAATTAGGTGTTTTTCAGAGGAATATCCGAAGCAGGTCATGTATTCACTAATCGTTGAAGTGAAATCTCAAGATCCCTCACACTTGAGCAAACTGAGTAGAATAATCTACAATTAATCACTATTTCATGACAAGAGTCAGTGGAATAGTTGGTATAAAGAAGTTAATGTGGAACATCTTTGATCCTTTAAGTTCAAATAAAAACCGACAAAACAACCCTAAACTGTTCAGGTTGAGGATAGCCTCGATTTGATTCAGATGAACAAAAAGTAATGTCCCCAGTAAACAGAAAGAAGCACACAAGAAACTATACCATGCAAGAATGACTGCATCATTTGAGCTTTCTAGAAATAGATGAAAGCATAAATTAATTTAACAACATCTACCTTCCTCTTAAAAATCATACCAGTTTATAAAATTTCTCAAGCTCAAACAGGTCCTTGCTTTCTTCTTGTGGGTCATGACTAAAAGAGGAATATGACGGTATTTTATATCCCCCTACCGCTTCAGTGAATTACCTAGCATAAAACTCCATGCACTCTAGACAATGAGCTCTGTCCAACTTAACCGCGGCAAAGCACACAAAGTTCCTATCAGGTGGAATTTGGAGAGGGATAGATGTATGTAGCCTTACTCCCACGTGTGAAGAGGCTGTGATAGGAAATATTGGAAAATTTACCAAAAAAAAAAAGTATTAGTTTATTATAATATATATCTTTTTCAAGTATACAGCAAAGTGTCTTTTTGCAAGTAGACAGCCACTAGACAACTTGCTGATTACTTTTTTTTTATTTTGCTTCCTTCATAAGGAAGAATCCTGGATCTATAAATAGCTCTTGATAGCTCACGTAAAATCACAACTTGATGAATGAAATATTGAAGTATTATGGAATCTCTCTCCCTTCAGTTCTGAAATTTTCCCCTCCTTTCTATTCTTTTTCCCTCTCTCTTCCAGCTCTGTTTTCTCTCTCCCTCGCCTCTATTTCTGAATTTCCTATTTAAGCCTAATCTATTTGAGTGAGAATCAGTGTGGATGTGAGTGTTTTACATCAGGTTTGTTTCAGAATTTAAGTTCATAACCTCCACATCATATAACAATAACCTTACCCTGCGTCAAGGTTTCTCTCTACAGTGAGCTTTGTCCAAAATAAAAAAATATCAAATCTCTGCCACAACTTTTAGACACCATATTTGTGCGAATAGATTTTGAAGAAGTATCATATACAATATGAGCTCTACCAACTCATTAAACAAGCCATAAACCAGAGCCAACAAGTCACTAAAAAGCTAATAATTAATTAATGGGTTGTGCCTTCCCATGAGATGATCATCAAAATCAAATGCTGTTTCATTGTGACACTAAATCAAACACATTACACATTCTTAACATATATTGTTAAATGGGGATGACTCTGCGTGTATCTATTGCTTCCATGCATCGATCTCCCAAAGACATCACAACAACTCGAAATAAACACCACCTTAAAATCACAGCAAGCCTCACGATACATAAATATATTACTCTATTGTTTATACCTTTTTATTTTGTTTATACCTTTCCAAACACGACGGGGTAATTAGGATATATATGCGTTTAGTGAATTTTTCTTTATAAGGTTGGAATTGTAGGAAGCCATGCAAATGGTCCCCCATTAACTTAGTGACATGCACTTCTTTTCAAATAAGTAAAAAAGTCAACACTCTTGTTTATGCTTAAAGAAAAAAGATGACCCATTCTCATCATACTCCTACCTTTTCCAGGGGAAAAAGTAGAAAACAAAAAAAAAGGTGTTCGAATATATGGATCGTAGTTGGATACAAGCTAAACGGACGAGTGTTGAATATGATATTGGGGTGAGGGGTTTTTTAGACTTTGCAAAAAGAAATGCCGATGATGATAGTGGGATGTTTTATTGCCCTTGTGTAAAATGTTTGAATGAGAAGCGATTAAGTGCTGCAGATATATATACACATTTAATTTGTGAAGGGTTTTGTAAGACGTATGTAGTATGGGTATGGCATGGTGAACAATTAGAAATGCCAAGTGCATCTCAACAGGGGGAAGTGACTTGTGATGATAATGACACGGATATGGATGATCGGATAGAGGACATTATTCGTGATGTAGGAGAAGAGGCTTTTGAACAATCACATGCATATGGTAATATGTGCAGTGATGCTGAGAAGCCGTTGTACCCGGGGTGTAAAAAATACAAATTGCTGAATGCTGTATTGAAATTGGTAAGTTTGAAAGCACGGCATGGATGGAGTGACAAGAGTTTTTCAGAAACGCTTGAGGCCTTTAAAGATATGCTTCCTGATGATAATGTGTTGCCTTGTCGATACTATGATGCTAAGAAAATACTGTGTCCACTAGGGATGAAGTATAAAAAGATCCATGCTTGCCCTAATGATTGCATATTGTATAGAAAAGATCATGAAGAGAAGGAGCAATGTCCGATATGTGAAACTCCAAGGTATAAATCAAATAAGGGCCCTGCAAAAGTGTTGTGGTATCTTCCAATCATTCCAAGGTTCAAGCGCCTGTTTGCTAATGAAATTGATGCCAAAAATTTGAGATGGCATGCAGATGAGCGGATTTCTGATGGAAAGCTGCGACATCCAGCTGATTCTTCTCAATGGAAAAAAATCGATCAATTATTTCCTACCTTCGGTGAAGAACCTAGGAATCTCAGGCTTGGGCTTAGCATAGATGGTATGAATCCTTATGGTAGCCTAAGCAGTATACATAGTTCATGGCCTGTTCTGTTGGTAATTTACAACTTATCTCCTTTGTTATGTATGAAACGAAAGTACATTATGTTGTCTATGTTGATTTCGGGACCAAAGCAACCCGGAAATGACATAGATGTTTACCTAGAACCCTTGATCGAAGACTTGAAAGAGTTGTGGGAACAAGGTGTCGATGTTTTTGATGCGAACAAGAAGGAGACTTTTAATATGCGAGCAATGATCTTTTGTACTATAAATGACTTCCCTGCATATGGGAACTTGTCAGGATATAGCGTTAAAGGCCACAAAGCTTGTCCGATATGTGAAGAAGGCACATGCTACCATCAACTTCAACATGGAAGAAAGACGGTTTACCTTGGGCATAGGCGATTTCTAAGACGAAGCCACCCTTATCGTAGATTAAAAAAAGCTTTTTTCGGTGGCCAAGAGTTTGAAGATGCTCTAGAGGCATTGACTGGGGAGAAAATTTATGAAAAGGTGAAAAATATCAATACTATGTTTGGTAAGTCATCAAAGAGTAGAAATGAGAAAAATATATGGAAAAAAAGGTCCGTCTTGTTCGATCTTCCATATTGGCGCAATCTTGACGTCAGACACTGTATTGATTTCATGCATGTGGAGAAGAACGTATGTGATAGTATTGTTGGGACACTGCTCAACATACAGGGAAGTTCTAAGGATGGCGTGAAGGCAAGATTAGACTTGCAAGAAATGGGAATACGAGAAGATTTACATCCAAGGCCATACGGTAATAGAATATTTTGTCCTCCAGCTGCTCATACTTTGTCTAAGGTTGAGAAAAGAAGCTTTTGTGAGTGTTTACATGGCGCTAAAGTTCCCTCAGGGTATTGTTCAAATTTTAAAAAGCTTGTATCGATGAAAGACTTGAAGTTAATAGGGCTAAAGTCTCATGATTGTCATGTCTTAATGCAACAACTACTCCCAGTAGCTATTCGAGGCATTGCCGAATATGATCTTCAACACATATTGACTAGACTTTGTTTCTTCTTCAATGCCATTTGTTGTAAAGTCATTGACACGGAAAGATTGGAGGAATTGGAAAATGAAGGATACATTATCTTATGCCAGCTTGAGAAGCTTTTTCTTCCGTCCTTTTTTGATATCATGGTACACTTGGTTGTTCATCTAGTGAGGGAGATAAAGTTGTGTGGCCCTATCTATTTCCGGTGGATATACCCGATCGAAAGAACCATGAAAATACTAAAAGGGTATGTGAAGAACCCCAATCGGCCTGAAGCATCTATTGTTCAAAAATATGTTTCTGAAGAAGCTATGGAATTTTGTCAACAGTATTTGTCAAATGTACGACATATTGGCCTTCCTAAGCGTCATGATCAAGAAGGGGGTAGACGCGGGGCAACAGTAAAGAGCATAGATGCTGATGAATTGCAACAAGTCCACCTGTACATCTTGAACAATGTTGATGAAGTTCAATATTACATGAATGCCCATAAAGAAATTGTACGGAAACAAAATAGTCGAATGAGCGAACAAAGGTTAATCAGGGAGCATAACAAAACTTTCGCACATTGGTTCAAACAAAAGGTTGACGGAGAAGAATGTGTTTCTGATACAATAAATTGGTTAGCACGTGGTCCTGAAGTTGATGTCATAAGTTGGACTTCATTTGTGATCAATGGTTATACCTTTTACACGAAGTCCCTAGATGATAAGAGCACCGTCCAGAACAGTGGTGTTGTATTAGTGGCTGAAACTATGCACTTCTCTAGTTCGAAAGATAAGAACCCTACGTTGGCTGCCATACCTTATTATGGGGTGATTGAAGAGATTTGGGTGGTTGACTATGTTAAAATTAGATTTCCCATTTTCAAATGCAAGTGGGTTGATGTCAATAATGGTGTGAAGATCGATAGGTTAGGATTTACATTAGTAGATCTGAATAGTAGAAGTTTTGGAGATGAACCTTTCATTATGGCAGATCAGGCGCAACAAGTGTTCTATATCACTGATCAGGCAAATAAAATGTGGTCTGTAGCTCTCCAAGGAAAAAGGGTCGTTGATATTGACGAGAAAAGTCACTCAAATTATGATCTTCTTGAGACTCCTTCTTTTTCCAGGGGTCTACCAGAACTGAACGAAGAAGATGAAGCAGATAATGCGCACGGCACAAGAAATGATCATCACGAGGGAATATGGGAGGATATCTCTTTATGATACTACTTTGACCTTAACTAACTAAAGTAATTATGATGATTATTATTATCTGAAGAATATGTTTAGTTATTTTATCGATATAGTCTTCACATGTCATAGCTTAGGATTTATCTTTCTTTGTTGTCGTTACAGGAAAATGACAGATCCCCAGCGTCCTAGTGCAGAGGATCAGCCACCTCCTCCACCTCTGGGTCAGTCACCTAGTGCTCAGCAGAGTCAGCCAGATAGTGTTAACCAGGGCGAGCCTAGCAATGCTCCGAGCACGGGTCGTAGTGAGCGCAGTAGCCAGTCTGTATGGAGGGGTAGACGTGCCACACGGTTGACAGATGTTTCCCTCAGTCGGAGTGCAGGCCAAAAGATACCGATTGAGTTTGATAGACATTGGAAACCAATCGGGCCTAATGCACAACGATATAGGAGTTTCGTCGGCCTCCTTGCACGTAACAAGCCGAGCATCTTGATAGAGGAGTGGAGAAATGTCGATCCAAAGGTGAAGCAGCATATTTGGGACACTATTCAGGTATACAATTCTCTTCTGTATGTAATTAATTATTATCAAATGTCACTTCATTTGTCACTTACTCCTTCAATGCATGCATTTCAGCTCACCTACGACGTTCCTCAGAGTGAGATCTTGTACAACAAGACGATGACGTATTGTTATGAGCGCTGGAGCAAGTTTAAGACAAGTCTGACCAACAATTACATTCATATTGAGGTGCAAGATGGTCAGCCTCGTCCTAATCCGTGCAGCACGTATACATTTCTTGATCAAGCGACTTGGGAAGAATTTGTTAGGCTTCGGACTAATCCTGAATCTTTGGTTAGTTGACTTATTTTTTATTTTATTTACTTAGCAATTATCTTAATTGATTATAACACTTTCCTTTTGTATCATTTCTTATTCGCAGGCAAAAAGGCAAAAAACACAAGAGAGTGGTAGAAAGAATGATTGCCCTCATACAATGTCTCGTAGGGGTTATGCAAAGGCTGAAAGAGACTTGTTGGCGGCCAAACGGAAGAAATTGGAAGAAGCATCTCAATCCGATCCTTCTGTTCTTCTTTCTCCGCCATCTCCGATTCGTCGAGAAGAAAAATGGCAATTTGCCCACCAAAAGAGGAGTGGGACTTATACGAGTGAACAATCTCGTATAGTTGGTGAAAGAATTGTAAGTATATATCGTTATTGTAGTTAATTACATAAGAAACGTACATTATTACTTATGTTTGTTATTTTGTATTATGTTACAGGATGAACTTAGAAAACAACAAGCTGAGGGCTCTTTTAAGTCGGAGGGCAGGAATGACATCCTCACAGTTGCTTCTGGCAAACACGAGCATCCAGGCCGTGTCAGGGGAGTTGGAGGAGGGGTAGGGATACGGGATTACTTTGGAGCCCCCGTACACCATTCCTCAAACATCGTGACTAGGGAGGAATTGGAGACTATGTTGGCCATTGCAAGAGCAGAAGCAAAGGCCGAGGCTGAAGCATCTTTTGATGCACTAATAGAGACCCGATTGAGCAAGATGAAAGAGGAAATGATAGTGTTTATGAGCTCAAGACAAGATACCAGTGCTCCCCAGCCACAATCGATTGATCCTAATAAGCAGAGCACTAAAGGTAGTTATTGCAACATCGGGCAGTCATCAGAGGGTCCTAACCCGCAAATTACTGGGCTTTGTGATCTTTTTGTCGAGGATCCTCTGAGACGGTTAGTTGCACGGGGTAGTGTGCATAACCTGGGATCAACTGTCCACCACCGACAAATGGAAGGTGATCAAGTCCGGGTGTCAGTTGACGAGGTGATTATTGCGGATGCACCTGTCCCTATCCCTTCTGATGAATTCAAGGTCGTTAGCGATGTCTTGGGCACATTCATCTTGTGGCCAACGAACCTTGTTTCTGGTCGAGCCGAGGATAGTCCGATCAAAGCCCCCCAAGTCCGATCAAAGCCCCACCAAGTCCAGCTCCCTTCACTGATCAGCAAGAAGTTTCACAGCCTCCATTGAATATCATGCAGCAAGTGATTCTGATGGCTTTTGATACATCATTCAAAACAAGAGAGTGGCCTACGAATTCATTTGTTGGACAGTTAGGAGTGACATGCTATCTTGAGAGGGATGATTTGCTGTCCCTGGTAGCTCCTGGACAAAATCTTACGATTGCGATTGTCCAACTGTTCTTAATGTAAGTAGCTTCTGCAATTCAAAGTAAATATTTTAAAAGTTTCACCGTTTACCTTTTATTTATGTGCTTGCGTTATTGTAGGTACATGCATCGTAGGTTGGTCTCCTCTGGCAAAAGCGAAAAATTTGGATTCTTATGCCCCCATCACATCCAAGAGAAAGGGACCACTGCTGCTACTAGACATACATACTTGTCACAGAGGCTTAGTGAAACTGGAACCGAGTGTTTCTTGGCTCCATATGTGCATAGGTAAGAAACAAATTGATATTTTATAATTTGTATAATGTTTTATGTTTGCTTATTAATATTCTTCTGTTTTTTTCAGTGATCATTGGCAGTTGCTTCTTCTATGCAAGAGTAGTTACACTGTCATCCTCTTATGTTCCCTCCACTTCAAACCAGGGAATGATTTGAAAAAGACCATTAATTCGTTAGTTTTCTTGCATTCTTACCTTTTGTATGCAAAGTTTATGGAATTTGTGTAAAACCAATAACCTTTGTCATTGTGATGATCATAGGGCTATGCGGACATTCCTACACAGTGCTTGTGGTAAGCATGTTCGTGACTTAAAGGACCCTACATGGATCATGCCAAAGGTTAGTACATATGGATTTGTTTAAAGAATGTAATAAGACATGCCTTTATATTTGTTTTAATGATATCATGTTTTTTCTCAGAGCCGTCGGCAACCAAAGGGGTCCAACTTATGTGATTTTTATGTTTTGAGACACATTTACAATATTATCACTCTAGGCACGACTGATTTTACTCAAGAGGTAAATTTATATTTCTGAACTTTTGTTTTAATTACTTTATTGTTTTTAAGTTACTAAGTCAATGTTTCGTCTGGTTTTGGTGTTACAGATGTTTGATCTTGCTGATCCCTTTCCTGAAGAAGATATTGATTTCATTCGCACATGTTGTGCTGAATTCATCCATGAGCTATTACAAAAATAGTGAGTTTTTTAATCCAAAGTTCATTGTACATTATTGTAATTTATTATGATAACGCTGGTCTGATGTTGTTCTAGTTATGGTATGAATGAATCAGGTTTTGTTTTACTGTTGTCATTTGGTGATTGTTAATTGCATATACCTAGCTTATATATAGGGATGTGATTGGAGATTATGGAGAATGTTGAGGTGTTGTATATGTATGAGTGATTGAGTTCAGAGAAATTTCTGTCCATCAAATTGCTTACAAGTATATGATTCTTGCAGGTGGATTTTGTGGGAGGACGAGAAACGCTGGACTGCCTCATGTTATTAAGGTGTTTAGTAATAAGCCTTTAGTTGACTAGAATTTGCAGTTTTGTATGCAAACTTGTTGATTACTATACTTTGCGCTTAGTTGTTCTTCTGCTTCAATGGCTTTGCCTGCACTTCTGCAAAATCACAAAATAGTTTGAACTTTTTGAGATGAGATTTGGAAATGCTGAAAATTTTAGTGACTTACCATAACACACACACACGTGATGTGTGTTTTATGACATTTCTTAATCTTAGTTTGGTATTTTTCCACCCATAACTAGGCGAGTTCAATGAATGCATGGGAAAGATGGGATGGTGATTGTTATGTATTGCTGTTTAAAATTGGAGCATTCTGTGCGTGTACATATAATAAAAGGGACGTTTTTTAAAAAAAAAATGAAGCTTTAAGACCGGTTGTAGTCACAACCGGTCTTAAAAAGTACTTTAAGACCGGTTGTGGGAACAACCGGTCTTAAATATGAGACATTTAAGACCGGTTGCTCCCACAACCGGTCTTAAATGTCTCATCTTTAAGATCGGTTGTGGTACAACCGGTCTTAAATGTCTCATATTTAAGACCTGTTGCTCCCACAACCGGTCTTAAATGTCTCATCTTTAAGACCGGTTGTGGGAGCAACCGGTCTTAAATGTCTCATATTTAAGACCGGTTGCTCCCACAACCGGTCTTAAATGTGGAGTTTTAGACCGGTTGTGGGTACAACAGGTCTTAAAAGTTTGACTTTTAAGACCGGTTCTAACAACCGGTCTAAAAAATAACAGACTTTTTAGACCGGCTGTATCAAGACCTAATACAGAACCGGTCTAAAAAGTCATTTTTAACCGGTCTTAAAAGTCATTTTTCTACTGGTGATTGGTGCCCTTCCACAGTTACGACACAATTCAAGTAAGCTTCTGTGGTTAAAGCCTTAACACCCATCGGGGTTGACACTACCAAATCAAATGGTAATTTATGTACATGCAATCCCAGGCGCTTCACGCAATCATAAGCAATGAAGGAGTGACTTGCACCTGAGTCGAACAATGCTTGCAACAGATGGCCATTAATAGAGATTTTACCTTGTATCAACTCAGGAGATTTACGAGCTTCCTCGTGGGTCATAGCGAACACTCGGCCCTGTGTCCTCAGTTTCTGCTCGACTCGTGGTCGTTGACAATCTCGGGAAAAATGTCCTGGCTGCTTACAGTTAAAACAGACCAATTCTCCCCGGCAATTTTGGCCATAATGCGTTTTGTTGCAGCGAGGGCATTTCCACTCAGTCACAGCCCTCTGAGGCTCACGGTTTCTGGGCTGATAGGGCTTCTTATCACCGCCCTTGTATGAAGAGGATCCTTGGCCTTTCCGCTTCTGGGAAGCATTACCCTTACTGGGTTCACTGCGGTGGCCAGTAGCTCTGGTAGGATTCAACTCCCTCATATTATTCTCCGTAATTCGACATTGCTCCACAGCCTTGTTAAACTTAGTGAATTGGTTCGTAACCAATCGCTTTCTCAATTCTCGCCTCAGACCGCGGATGAGCATATCAGAACTCCATTCTTCATCATCTTTAAATCGGAGGTAAGAGGAGTACCGAGCCAACCGGACAAAACGGGACAAATAGTCGTCAAAGCTCTCTGTATCCCCTTGTTTGATGTTGAGAAATTCTGTCTCCTTCTCGAGCCGCACTGATTTGGGAAAGTATTTCTCGTTGAACTCTTGTTGAAACAGTTCCCAAGTCAATGGTGTTTCATTGCTCTTTAATGTCAGGGCGATATTCCGCCACCAACGATCCGCGTCCCCCTCGAGTTTATACACTGCCAACCGTGGCTTCACCTCCTCTGGGCAACACAGAACCTCAAATATCTTCTCCAGTCTGTACAACCAATCTTCGGCTGCCTGAGGGTCAAACCTTCCTCTGAACGCCGGAGGCATATGCTTGCAGAATCGGGTGACCCAATTCTGAAGGTCTTTTTCCTCCCTGGGTGGCATCCCATATGATTCCTGATTCAAGGTGGCACGAGGTGGGGATTCCAGAGGTCGTGCTGATCCTTCTGTAGTGTCCTCATGTCGAGTCTCTTCTTGAGTCTCCTCCGGAGTGGATTGAACCGGACCTTCCTGGTTCTTCGCCTTCTCAGCTCTAAGCTCTTCCCTCAGTTCAGTGATCATATCTCTCTGATCCCGAATTAGACCCATCAGCTCTTGCATTACATCCGGTGGGTTTTCATTAACAACCTCCACCTCAGGGTCTACAGGCGGAATATTGGGGCGTCCTCTAGTTTTCTTCATTCTACAAACAACTTGCCCCATTAATTCAGCAGAAATAGTATGCACAATAGTCATAAAACCCATATATGTCCACATCAATAAACATACATGTGCATACACAACAATCGTTTACAGATAATCTTCTATCCCTAAAACCAACTAAGGGAGCTATCCTAGCAACCTCTACCCTTGCCAGGAACTACAGCTCTGATACCAAAATGTAACCCCCTGCCTTAAATAACGTAATTATAATTCGATATTACGTAATTAAATTGGTTTAGAGACCGTCGAATAATTCAAAACTCATTTAGAACTCCCTGTGAAGTAGGGACTTTATAAAATTTTCAAGACTTCTTTCCTATTCCGGTCTCAAGTTCAATTATCGAATATAATCACCTGTGCAGTTAATTCACATTCATTCATATCAGAATATCTAATAGCAATCCCGGCAACCCCCGGGTTCCATTCATACACAAAAGGGTTTACAACCTCCATATAGGGGACTACACAACTACGTTCAACTATTCTTTACAACCAACATAATATACAGACACCCTGTCCAACAGGTTTAACCAATATAACCAAAATAAATGTCCCTACAGGATTCTAACCGCTCCGGGTCGTACGCTTCTCCTTAGAGCCACTCGCCCTGTCTGAAAGGTTAGTTAAAGGAAAGAATGAGATTCAAGAGAATCCCAGTAGTAACAAAACATTTATACCACACATAAGCACACAGCATGTAAGCAAATCATCATACAGCAGCAGCACCACAAATCACACTCCACCCTCATCCCCTTTCTCCACCGGGAAGGCACACCGCCTAACCCGAACCGTTGTTAGCTACTCAGGGACTATTGGCGTGGCAGTGCATACATATAGCCTTATAGCCCATACAGCTATTCGGCTTTCACAAATGGCTCGTCGGCCTCCACAAATAGCCTTTTGGCTCACATAATCACATATATCACACCTCATCCTCATCCCCTTTCTCCGCCGGGGAGGCACACCGCCCTAACCCGAACCGTTGTTAGCTACTCAGGGACTATTGGTATGACGGTGTTTACACATATTCACAACGTCGCAGCATACGAGTTTATCACAAATCAATGATAATACACACATACAATGCATCACATATGGTACGAAAGAAAAGTTACTACCTCGTTCCTTTCTGACGTTTCTTGGTACTGCGGGCTCACGAGGACGGCAAATATCAAATCCTGTAACCAAGTTAGGGACAACCCGTCAATCTCTTTCCCAAGTTCTTTTTTCTATAATACTTTAAGTTGATTATCACTATGGTCAATTAATCAAGTCAACTAAGGAGCTAAAGTGGTCAATTAACCTAAAAGGCTAATTTCTAACCTCGAAGTTCCACAATATTACATTATGCCATAAAATCTTCAATTTTCACATAGGTGACCAATCTGCCAGAATTTTCCAACATCTTTGAAAAATCATAACTAATTCTAGAAAAATCAAAATGAGGTGATCCCAAAGCCTATTGAAAGCTCTTGAAGTCCTCTTCATAGGAAAAATATGAATCACTACCAGAAATCACCACACAATTCCAGAATTAACAACATTCCACACTGCTCCAGAATTAGGTCCAGTTTCGACATCAAACTTTGGGCAACTAGAACTCCCAGCTCAAAAACCGAAATGACACAAATCATATGTCCATTTTGAAGCTTGAAACGTGAACTTTAAGACTGGAAAGTTTCAGAATTTTTAGACACCAATTGCCCATTCAAAATGTCCCTACAAACTGACTGCCCTGCACAAAGTTACACTTGACAGTTTTTCCAATTTTCAACCAATGTGTCCAATGACTTCAAAATCAACAACCAAACCTATTCCCACATAATTTTTCGTGTAGAACACAATGGTAACATCAAAATGAACAAATTCCCACTCATTCCCCATGTCCTGTTTTGGCAGAATTTTAGGGTATTTCACAACAAACAACCACTTCACTATCTAATCACTAAGCTTAGCTCATTTGCCTCCAAACCAACGTATAAGCACATATATAGGATGAAAGCTTTATGATCCCTAATATACCCTAAAAAACGAAATTAGGGCTGTCACAATAGCCCACCACAACTCAGCCAATTAAAGCATCATATACATCAACATAATGCTCTTACTCACCTCTTACTTCTTCTTGTGTTCTTTTCTTGATTCCTCAACTTTTGTTCTTGCAAGGTGGCTGAAAACTCTTCCTCTTCAAAAACAAAAACCATAGAAATGAAGCTAAGGAAGAGAGGAACAAGTTTCATGAAGGTCACTTGAGCCATAGATGAGGTTAAGAAGGTGAAAAATCAAGATTAAGCTCACCTTAAAACCTTGCTTTTCTTCCTCCACGTTTTTTGCTGCTGCAACCGACTTGAGGAGAGATGAAATATGTGACTTAATGATCAGATTTTTGGCCCCTCTTATCTCTCAAAGTCCAAACGAAAATATGGTGCAAAAGTAGATAAAAGATGTGGTGAAAATTACTTCAAGTTTTCTCTTTCCTTCCTCCTCCCTTTTTGACCGAAATGTTTTCCCCTTTTGTATACAAGATATCATCTTATGCTTGGCCTACAATTGTTGACCAAGTCTTCATCTCCTTACTTGGTCTTTCATGTGCTTCTCTTTCTCTCTTTATTGTCACCGTAAATAGCTCTTAAAGAGCAAAACAAATACTCCTTGATTTATCATAACTTTTGCCTCTTCAAATACATTACTTTAGTTGCAATATTTGACCAATTCAACATATTTTCTTTTCCTTCTCATGCCATACGAATTGTAGCCCTTGGAATAGCCAAAAGAGCTTCTTGAATCAATCATAATTCCAACTCTTCAAATATTACTTCTTTAGTTGAAATTGTTGACTTAGTCACCACCTTTTACAACTTGGTCAAATTGCCTTCACATGTCATATATTAATAACCAATATTGTCTCCTTATATCTTATGTAAGTCATGGCCCTTTGAAGGAGATGATGATCTTATAAAATATCCACTTGCAATATAATATTCAATTGCCAATTTTTTGCATGTGAAAATTGACTAAAGTCGTAACACAATTTCTAGAGGTAATTCTGTCATTAATCCCACCATCTATTCTGTACATTTAGCCCTTGAGTACATTTTGGGATATTACAATAACCACAAAGTTGAAAACTAAATACAAATTACTATTAAACCAAAAACAAGTATGAAAGAAACCAAATGTTATTTTGTACTACCTCCGGTCCTAAATATAGGACAAAGTTTGTAGTACAAATTGCACTACAAATTTTATCCTATATTTAGGACCGGAGGGAGTATTGTTTTTCTTTTTCTTTTTATGACAACGTAAGATCCATCTCTCTTGAACAAGAGGATGAAAAACCTAAGTAAGGCCCTGCTATAATATAACTGGACTCAATTTAAACAGGATTGCTTTGTGCCTGCACCAAGCACAAGCACAAATGCTTATTCTGAAATACCCTTTAACATTAGAAACATCCTTGAATGAGACAAAATCTAAAGCCGGCCGATCCAATGCGATTGGATTAAAATTTAAGCAACAGATGCAATGTAGGCAATCAAATCAATCACGCGGGTACTGCAATAAAAGGGACAAACAAAAATGTTGTAATGAATATCTCATCTGTGCAAATCTGAAGAAGTTTCAAAGGTTGCTACCAAGAAATAAGGAATAGAGAAATCACCTGTAACCCAATTCATTGTCATACCAAGAAACAAGCTTTACAAAGTTCTCATTCAAAGCAATTCCAGCTTTGGCATCAAATATGCTTGACCTGCATCAATGGAAAATCATCATCTTCTGTGTAACCCCACTTACTGGTATGAGGATCCAAAGAAAGATTAAATTCAAATAACTAAAATAACATTACCTGCTGTCACCAACGAAGTCACTAGACACAACATCATCTTCAGTGTAACCCAAGATTCCCTTCAGGTTACCCTCTGATTCCTCTCTGGGTATTGTCAACAACAAAAAATGTTTTAGAATGAACGGAAACGTTTCTAGATGTCCCATATGTTACAATCATTTCAATTAGTAAAAGGTAGGCTTCAAATATTAAGAATTAAGAACTTACTTCATGGCAGCTTTGATCTGCTCATAGGTTGCCTTTTTCTCTAGCCTGACAGTAAGGTCAACAACTGAGACATCAACAGTAGGGACTCTGAAGGACATTCCAGTCAACTTGCCATTCAGCTGGGGCAGAACTTTTCCAACGGCCTATACATGTACCATTCAGATTTTTGAGAATTCAATAGTGAAAAATCACTTGCTACTGCATTCATATAAATTTAGCTGCATCTAGCTAGCTAAAAATATGTTGTTCATGCCCATGTACCTTAGCAGCTCCAGTGCTGCTGGGAATTATGTTAAAGGAAGCAGCTCTTCCGCCTCTCCAGTCCTTGTTTGATGGACCATCAACGGTCTTCTGAGTGGCTGAATGACAAAAACACAGACCAACCTTTGATTAATATCATTTGAAACTGAGATAAACATAAAAGCGACTCAGCTATAATTTTTTCTTTTTTTTGGTTGTTGTTGAATAACTCACCAGTGATGGCATGGACAGCGGTCATGAGACCCTCAACAATTCCAAACCTATCGTTGATAATCTGCCATAAAATTCAGACTGTTAGGAAAAATAGCAGGACATGCATAAAAATTACCACATAGTATTTGGCAAATAGTTATTTCCAAACTCAAACAAACATATCAGAAGGATTCAGACCTTGGCGAGGGGAGCAAGGCAATTGGTTGTGCAGCTAGCATTGGAAACAATGTCAAGCTCTGGCTTGTATTCCTTCTCGTTAACTCCGACCACAAACATGGGTGCATCTTTGCTTGGTGCAGAAATTACAACCTTCTTAGCACCACCCTAATCATCACCAAGATCCAAAATCATTTAATCCCTATTAGATCTTAAATAATATCAACAAACATAAATGTTTTAAAACATGAGATCTGCAGACTTCAGATTTGGGAAAAAATTTTGTCCTTGTTGAACGAGGCTGGGACAGAACATAGTTCTGTCAGATTACTTGGGTCAAAGCCAGACAAGTTTAAGAACAAAAAAACCTCAAAACAGAGCCGATTCATTACTAGAAATCAAGAATGAGAACCAATAATTCAACATGAACAATTAGAAATAGTGATAGTGGCCAAAAACCTTCAAGTGGGCAGCAGCCTTTTCCTTGTCTGTGAAGACACCAGTTGACTCAACAACATATTCGGCGCCGGCCTCAGCCCATGGGATCTCCTCAGGGTTTCTGGTATTACTCAATCAATAAGCATTAAGATAACAATAAAGAATCATACAAGAACAAAGAGAATCGAATCTATGATTCTGTGTGTCTCGCACACAAAACCTAAACTACAATTACCTGAGTCCGAAAACAGTGACGGCCTTCTCTCCAAAGAGGAGGGTCTTAGAGTCTTTCACCTTCACATCAAAGTGCTTCCATTGGCCATGAACAGTATCATACTTGAACATATATGTCTGTGAAAGCAATCACATATGCAAGGTACATTTTACCCAAAAAAAAGACAGGATTACACGAATGTGAACTTCAAATCTCCTTCAACTATAAAAAGTCACTGAATCAATAGAGAAAGCTATTACCATATAGTCAGTAGTGATGAAAGGGTCGTTGACTGCAACAAGCTCAACGTCGTCTCTTTGAAGAGCCACCCTAGCCACCAATCGACCGATCCTTCCAAATCCTACACAACCACATTACATTCCGGAAAGCGTCGGAAAAAGACATAATCCAGCACAGAAACCTCACCAAAAATAGATCCATGACACGAAAGAATATCAGTTACCATTGATTCCGAGCTTGATCTTCTTGCCTGATGCTGCTCAGCAAAGTCAACAAACACATGACTTCACAACATGACTAATGTAATAACATTAAAACCAATGAATCAAAGATCAAAAGCTTCATATCGTACCCATGAGAGCAGTAGTAGATATGAAAAACGGCGCTAAGAGAGAGAGAGTGAGGTTAGACTTGAAATGAAAGGTTTAAGATGTGATTTAGCTTGGAAATGAAGCGGAAATGGAAGGATTATTTAAAGGGAGGGCTAGAAACACAATTGGTGCGAGTCACGTGACCAAATTTTCTTGGGTAAAAAGAAAGAAAGAGGGACAGAAATACAATGGGGTACCAGATTTTCTTGGGTAAAAAGAAAGAGCCTTCTAGCCGCCGGATTACGTTCAAAACCCGGCGTTAACAACTGACTCAATGGAACAGTTATGGGAAATTACTTGACGCGGTGAGTTTTCATTTGCACTCACTCGCTAGTCATGACTTGGAGCGTTTAAAAGAAGTGGGTGCGCGTGGGAAGCAAGGATGTAAGTGCGAGTGGGGGACAATGTTCGCGAATGGGGGAAAGCGCATTCCGGGTTTAAATCCTAGAGGAGCATCAGGGTTTGGTGAAGAGGTTTGAAAGTTATGAGACAGAGAAATCAAAGAATGAATTGGATTGTGATTGTGGAACATCATTATGATGCATCTGGCCAAAAAAAAAAAAAAAAATTAAAAGAAAGAATGCAAGGACAAACACGTAAAAAGACAGCAGAAACATATTGGCTTCAAAATGATAGTATTCTGTCCTATTTTTAATATAAGACATATTTAAAAAATTGATATTGGGGTTAACTATAAGAAATAACTTTTATATATGTCAGTTTTTTTCTAATTTATCTCTATTAATACTCCCCAAACAATTATTAAGGAGAGGGAAGAAAGAAATTAAAGAAAATGAGTATAATATTTTGAAAAATACTTACGGAGTATATTATAATAAATTTAATTAACTTATTTAATTATTAAGTAAATATATTTTATATTAAAGATCACTTAGAGTATCTCATACGGGTTTTATTCCTATAAATCCTTTAAATGTTTAGAATTAAGTCTTTATTGTACATAAAAAAGAATTAAGCGTTTATGTAAAATGGCCTAATCACCCTAAGGTCTTGTTTCGTTACCCTCCTGTTTAAAACACCTTTTTCCTCTTCTTCCTTGTCAGCGCTCTTTTCCGCAACATTGTCCTCCCTCCTTCTTTCATTGTTTTGATGAAGATGATGATGGTTCATCCTAATGGCTTCCTTCTTCCAACCCCATATGTGTCCTCCTATCCAATCAACAGCAGCCCCTTCTCCGTTTTGCTCATCGGACCTTAAGAAGGGAAACGAGAAACAGTTTTGCTCCTCCCAAAAATCGCGTCCTCGGCTCAGAGAAGAAGAAATTAGTTGTCATTGTCATTGACATTCGCAAAAAAAATTTTACTGAAATTATTTATCACGGTCTTAAATATTACTACCTTCGGTCCTAAATATAGGACATAGTTTGTAGTGCAAACTATGTCCTATATTTAGGACAGGAGGGAGTATCATTTTATAAGATAAAGCTGTTACTTCTCAACTCTAAATTTAATGTTAGGATAGTTCTAAGAGATTTCCCAGAGGAATTCTGAATTGAAATTTGCAAGGATAGAATTTTGTACTTTTTTAAAAAAGAAATAAAGAAGATGAGGACACGGAGGCCTTTGGTCGTGGAAGCTTCTAGATTTCGCCCATTTGGCCGTAAACCAGAGGCTACTTTGATTATTTTGGCCGAGGAAGCCACTTGAATTTGATGATTCTAGCCGGCAAAAGGGTGGTGGGGAAGAATTTGACGATTCTATTTATAGGTAAAAGCAGCACCAAAAATTTATCCTCCTCCACATAGTTAGAGAGTTGATCTTTGGTTCTGAATATAAGAGATATTTTTTATATTTATCAATATTTTTTTAATTTACTTCTATTCATGCTCCCTCAATTATAATTAAGGAGGAGAGGAAATAAAGGAATTAAAGATGATAACTATAATGTTTTAAAAAATATATGTCATATTAACTAATTTAACTTACTTCATTAATCTAATTAAATTAAGTAAATATTGATAATTTGCACAGGCCTGTAAGGAAGTGGGAAAATTATAATTCTTATTGATAAAAGACAGATTGAATGAATACAGCTGGTCTATCTACACATATATATAGTCCCCTAAACGGTACAACTAAGTATTGTACTTGAAAGCTAAATATACAAAAAAATTAACCTAAAATAATAATCCACATATTTATAATCTATTTACTGATAACTATTTACAACACTCCCCCTCAAGCTAGGAACTTTATAATCACAAGTTCCTAACTTGCTAAGGATATTTTCATATTGAGGACCTCCTAATGCTTTGGTAAGAATGTGTTCCAAGTTTTCCGAAGGCTTCACATGTCGAAAAACAATCATTCCCCTCATTAATTTCTCACGCATGAAGTGATAATCTACTTCAATATGCTTTGTGCGATCGTGAAATATGGGGTTTGTGGCAATATGAACAACTGCTTTATTATCATAGTGAACTTGACTGGCTTTATATTCTGTAAGTGTAATTCATTGAACAACCCAACCAGCCATGTAAGTTCTGACGTTGCTTTTGACAATGCATGGTACTCAGCTTCTACTGAGGAAGTTGAAACTGTGTCTTGCTTCTTAGACATCCAGCAAATCAAGGATCCCTCTAGTTTGACCAGAAAACCTATCACGGACCTTCTAGTGTCTCGACAAGTTGCATGGTCTGAATCGCAGAAGCATTCCAATTCCATTTGACTTGTTGCTGATAGAAATATGCCCCAGATAGGTGTGTCTTTGAGATATTTAACCAATATGAAAGCTGCCTTCATATGTGACTCCTTGTGACATTGCATAAATTGGCTCAATATGTCATACCTTATATCCCATAGACTCATATGAGTGCAAAAGAGTAGTAAAATGAGTTGTTAAATCAAGATTCGGTCCTGGATTAAGCATACTTTTGAAAATGTTTGCAAATCCCAAACTTATATCAGGAATTGAACCTAGGATTAAGAGGTTTTCCAGAGGTTTAAAAAAATCTTTTCAATTACTTTCACAAAGTTTCACTACATCACTAAGTCTCATCGACTTTTGGTTCCTTCTTATCAGAGTATGCTAGCGATTCTTTGCTTAAGTCTCACATTTCCTTTATTAATTTATGTTCCTCAGCATTCGAAAGCGTTATCCAACTAAGTTATTTCATTATTATGTCGTTGTCCATTTACTAGGCTACCGGTACTACAAGTTCTACCACTGTACTATTGTTAGGGTTCTGGAGTTATATACATCATATACAAATCTAGAATATCCAAAATAGACAACCAACAAGAAAACAAAATCTTTCAGCTTCGTCTCCTAGTTGTCTGTGTTTACCTTCCTGCCCTTTGAGCTACTAGCCTGTATTGTAGATTGATTATCAAAAAAGAGTGTGATTTAAAAGAATCCCAGTACTGACTGACATTCAATCACATATATACAAGAATACAGAGCATACCACACAGTCATCATATAACACAAAAATAGGTATATAAATCACTTGGCCCCATGTGTTCAACCGTGCAATAGGGCCCGGGATTCCACTCGTGCATAACAGTAATTTTCATGGCCTAAGTGTCCACCTGCGAAATAGGTCCTGGCCAACCACCTTGCAAATTATGAATGCTTCCAACACTTATGATGAAACCACAAACATGCAACGTATGTCATAACATATGAAAGAAAGAGTTACTACTTGGTCGCTTTCCTTGAAGGGTGTCCAAATGTTTCTACAAGCTCCAGCAGGTCTAAGATTCTAGATAGTTGTTATGTCCTATAATTGGAGTTTACGGACGATAGGTTATTATTTCATCTAATACTTGTATAATTCAAACACTCACGTTGGTTGTTATTAAGGTTAGTGTACTAAGTCAAAAGTAAAGTCAATGTAGTCCAACTATCCCAAGATGGTTAATTTCACCCCTAAAGTTCAAAATAATTATATGGTGCCATTACATTTCTATTTTCGCACATAAACCAAATTCTTCTTTTAAGCAATCTTTGAAAATTCACCACTTTTTGTACAAATGTCCAATTGTGATAATTCCAAAGGCTATATGACCCCTAATTATTCTATTATTAGGGAAAAATATAGCCATTAGTCATCAGGACACACATCAATACAGAATTCCACTTTATTGGCCATTGCTCCAGAACTTGCCAGTTTTACATGACTAGTGTTCAAAAATATAGAACTTCTAGTATACAACTCCAATTGACACAAATGACATGTCAAATTGAAGCTTGACATATCTACTTTCATACTGGAAAGTTTCACAATATTTGGACATCATTTACCTATTAAAAAAAATATCACACAATCATACGCCACCACAAAATTCACACTGGCAGAATTTCCAGTTTTCAGTAATTATTTCTAGCAATTCAGAATTTACAACCAGGGGGTAATTCCCACTTAATTTTCCATTTTAAACACAATGGTAACATCAAAAAAATCAAAATCACAATCCTTTAGCCCCCTATCCAATCTGACCGAACAGAACCCTTTTTGCCAAAATCGACCAAAACAGAATTTTTACCACCAACCTAGTCTAAGATCATAATAAATAATCTTCTAACCATATATACATGAGCAAAACACCATTAAACCTTTAAAACCTCTACTAGCCAAAATTATCCAATGCCCCAAACCCTCATGAAAGCTTATCAAAATCACAAACCAATCATTTCACGGCAAGTAAAAGGAGAATGCTTTTGCTATTTTTGATCTCCAATGGATTCCCTGGGCAAAATTATGTCAGAAAAGGTAGTTGGCATGATTTTGGAAAGAATGAATTTGAATTTTAAAAGTTGGAATAATGCTGCTAATTAGGGTTTCCTGCATACAAGTTAGAATATGTTGTGCTTTTGGGTAATAGAATGTTGTCAATTGGCCTTGAAACTTTTCAAAATTAAAGTACACTTATCAAGCTTTAATTGATAGGTCATTTATGCCATTTGGATCAGTATACTAGGAATTATGAATTTTTGAAGTTAGGTATTGAATCTGGAAAGAATTCTGTGGCTGTGAGGCTTTAGTCATAAGTCTAGAATTTTGTGTCTGGAACTAGCTCTAAGTAGTATTTTTCTTATAAAATAGACTTAAAGAGCTTTAAGTAGGAATTTGAAGCACCCCAATTGGAGTTCTATAGAATTAGTTATGAATTTTCAAATTTTGGTCAAAATGCTGGCAGCTTTTAGCTACCATGCAAATTTAAGAAAGGGCCAAATATAATTAGTATGAATTCCAAGGGTGAAACTGAGTATATAGGACTAATGAAGCCTATTAAGACTTCATTTATCATGTCACTAATTATATGATGATATATCTAGGGCTATAAGAAGTCAAGAAAGAAGAACAATAGAAGATGCTTCAAGAAACTCTAATGATTGGAAGAAGAGGGAACAGAGGAAGAACATAAGTCTACATGGTAGTAAACTTACTTGACTCTTATTTATTTGCTGTGTATTTATGTGTGGTATTGCTTTACTTGATTATGTGAACATGGTTGAATGACTAAAGGTATGTTTCTGTTTATACTGTGGCCATAGATATGTTGCACGAAGCATTGAGCATGTAGAAATGTCATTATGTGAACATGAGCCTATGTAAGGCAAGCATATCATGCACTAGTATTCATCTTACATGCATTGTCTGCAATATGTGCTACTGTGATTCTCTTGAATCTCACCCTCCCCCACCAACCATATAGGTACCTGAATAGGAAAGAGGAGAATGCTTAAGGATGAACCAGAAGGAAGAATTGAAGAAAAATGTGTATTAATTTACTGTATGTAAATTAATTGCACGAACCGGATATTTGTATGATAGTATAAATAATAGAATGAATACGTGAATTTGAATAAAACCATAATAGGGATCACGGGAACTAAGAAAAAGAACAAACTCTAATGTGTGACAAGAATAACAGCTCATTAGTCATGAATTAGTAATCAACCCTTAAGAAATTACTGAATAATGCTTTTGCTTATGTAATAAAGGGGTATGTAAGATGGGTGTTACATTTTTGGTATCAGAGCAGAGATTCTAGCACTAGGCTAATGTTCTCTGTTGCTGTGATAGGTATATTGATACCTTGTTACTGATTCCATAATTAGAATGAAATATGTGTGATGGACAAACCCAGAGAAATAGAATTTTCCCCCTACTACTAGTGGCAGACTGGTTTAGAGGATGGGGTATAGCTGTATATAGAGAATGAAATGGAGCAGTAATGATCTATACCCAGTAAAAAAGAGTATAAGCTCTAGAGAATCTGATGCCGAGTTGGCCTATGACTCGGATTCCAGTGGAACTCCATGGTTAAGCGTGCTCAGGCGAGAGCAATCCCGAGATGGGTGACCCCCTAGGATGTATCATAGAACTTTGAAAACCTCTTGAGTAATGGCTTTAGTGCCTTGAGGTATAAAAATATGGTGATCCTTAGGGATGCCATAAGAATGATAGAATGAATACGGCGAAGTTTGAGAATAGGCTTGAATCCAATCTAAGCTGAAATAGGGCTTAGGTCAAAATGTGATTAAGGTTGCACTATGGTTCTGATACATGAAAGAATGAACCTTGTGAACCTTATGAGTAATGCTGAACTGTCAGCAATGCTTTAGGGAATATTTGAGGATATTACCTACATATTAAGAGAATAGAATAAAAGGAATGAATAGTGATGATCTTAGTATGCTTATTGGGTATAGCTGAGGTTCTAGAATTAGGTTGATGAACCTAAAAGTTGGATAGACATCTAGAGGGTTGCTACCAACTGAACCATGACTTAAGAATCAAACAATAGTTGAATTGATTCTTTAGGAATTTGAATTGACCTGAATAAATTGAGGTAATGGGAATGGGATTTTTAAAGGTTGCTAGCTGCTAATCTAGTATAAGGAAAGATCTTAATCATAGAATATTCTCTGAGAAAAAATGATTAAGGGTTAGTTCCTTAATAGAACAGAGAATAGCCATGAGTTGTGGTCTCATAGTCGAGACTGAGGATAGGATGTACAAGTGGCTTATAAATTCCCTGCACAACATGGGTAGATTACCTGATATGGGAAGTTGAATTTGTGACTATGCCTAGAGCTAGACCAATATCGAAAGTTCATATAGAATCACCCTCAGATAAGATGGTAGAATTAAAGAAATATAGAATTGCTAGAGAAAAGGGTTTGTGTGACCCAGTGAATCGCCATAGGGTGCTCCAGTGCTGTTTAGAGGAAGAAAGTTGAGAAAGGGAATTAAGAAAGAATAAGCTCAACAAGATAAAGGAAAGCAACTCTTGCTCTTGTATCTTATGTAATGGTTCTACATGTATATATATACCATTGAGTGTATTTGTATTATAAATATACGATAGGCAATCAAACCTTTTGGGCTAGTGTGTCCTTAGGCAGTCAGACCCAAATAGCATTCAGAATTAAAAGGGTAGTATCCCGAAGAGGTTGTAAAGCTTGAGAATTATGAGCAGTGTCATGAAAATGGCCAAAAGGCTAGAATTGAAATGGCCGGAAGGTTGGAATTGAAATAGTAAAAGGATAGAAATAACGGCCATAAGGCTGGAATAGAAGGAACTGTGTGTCCTGAGAATTTCCTAATGGACTGCATGTCTTGTGAATGAATATGAATGCTTGCGAATGGATAGTTTGTTTTGCTTGCTTTGTGAACATTACCTATGAGTATGAATGGCTTGAGTATCAAGGGTTGGAGTCTAGAATGCAATTTAGAATCGATGACCTGCTAGAATAGTTGTTTGGTTCTTGTGTAGTTTTGAAAATTGAACTTTGACCTGGCTAATGTACCTGCTGTATTTGTGAATATAAAGAACTAAAATTTGTAATAACTGATTTTTGAATAGAATTTTTCATTAGAATTTATGACCAGTTTGTAATGGTTCTTTCTGAACTATGTTGTCTTAAAAGAAGGGATCCTTAGAGGAACCCAGAATAGTGGGAGTAGTACAAAACTGGAAGAGGCAAAAAACTGTTGCAGAAATACTCAGTTTGTTGGGTCTTTCCAGATGAATTCAAAATTTTTTTGAATCCCTTTACCACTCACTTGAAAGAAAGAATTGAAAGAAAGGACTGAAAGAAAGAATTGTATAAAGAATTTCTTAAGTGGGACGATGTCTATGAGAGGATTTCATATAGCTATAGAAGTGGTTGAAACTCACACTAGTATTGAATATTCTCGATCCTAGAATGTGACCTGTGTGTAGTTTGCAAAAAGGGAATAAGGCAACCTATATGGTCTGCAGAGACTTGCGACCTGCAAGTTTTGTAGTGAAGCGACCAATATGGTTTGCAAAAAAATGAGAAAGAAAGAAAGGATTGGGAAATGTCCTAGTGAGCAGGACAGAATGGTGTCGTATGCCTCTTAACAATTGAAACCTCACTAGATAAATACCCCACTCATGAATTAGAGTTGGCAGTGATCATGTTTTCTTTGAAAATGTAACAGCACTATTTTGTTTGGTGCAGTTGCGAAAATGTACTGTGACTACAAGAGTTTTGAATATTTGAAAATTAGAAAAGTAGAATATGAGACAACATAGATGAATGAAAAAGTAGTGATGTGACTATCGTCGTTGATGCTTTGAACTAAAAAGTGGTGCAGTTGATGGTTATGGTGAATACAGGAACAAAAACTGATAAAAGAGTTGGAAATCTGAACATGTTAAGTCAGATAGTACTTGCTTGCTATAGTGCTAGTTAAGAGGAAAGTAGTATGTAAGCTTCAATTGAAGAAGCTCAGGCACAGGATAGATAAATAAGGTCTATAGGAATATGACTGAATGAGAAAACCTCCAGAATTTGAGGTGTAGAGAATTTGAGGTACCCTCTAGAATTTGGAGTATCCTCTAGAATATGAGGTGACCTCTAGAATTTGAAGTATTGATAGACCTCTAGAATTTGAGGAGTTGATAGAATATAGAAAGAAAGAAATGAAATCATCGCTTCAATGGTCCTATTGAAGTATTATTAAGAATTTGACCATTAACAAATTTCGAAAACGAAATTTATTGAACAGGAGGAGAATTGTAATACCCTGAATTTTGGGAGTAGAGGCTAGAGAATAAGACTGAATAAAGTAGACTACTAGGTCTAGTTTAGTAAGAGTACCAAGAATGCATAAGAAATAGAATGAATTGTAGAAACTGCACTCATAATAGAATATGAATTTTGGTGCCAATTAGTCAAAAGAAAATACTCGACTCCTTTAGGATGTGTCAAAATGACATAGAACCAACCCGGACCCAAAGGAAAATGGAAGTAGTCTTTAGAAAGAAGTAAGAAAGAGAATTAAAAGAACTAGTGTCATAAGAAATAATATTGGTATAATCAAAGGTAAAAGAGACAATTGCTACTTGGTCTTGAGATTAAAGTTGGAAACTAAAATGAAGGGTCAAGATTTGCTCTTGAAAAGTAAGAGTAATGATAAAGGAAGAGAAGCAATTAGTTCCCTCCCTTTAATTCATAAAAAACGTCCAAATGCAAACCAAGAGGAAAAAGAGAGTTTAGTCAACAATTCCTTACTCTTTGGTTAAAAATTATGGCTAGAACATAAGAGCAAGGGGGAGAGAGAATTCAATCAATATATTTTCTCACTTTTGCCCATGTTGGATGTCGAAGACCAAGGAAAAAGGAAGGAGAATATGCAATTAAACCATAACCTTTGACAAGTCAAAAAGGAAGAGAAAGAAGAAAAGAAGGAAAAGTCACATGGACTTTTCTTTATACTTTGGGTGATTTTCAGCCAAGTAAATTGAGGAGGCATAGAATGGTTATTAAAACATCACACTTCCTCATTTGCACACAATAGAGTTAGCCAAACCAAAGGAAAAAGAGAAAAAATGAAGAGGAAAGAGAAAGTGCAGAAATTGAAGAATAAAGAAGCAAGGTAGGTGTTCTACCTTGATTTTCACCTTCCAAATCACCTCTCTAGCTCTTGAGGTCTTCATGAAATTTGTTCCTCTCACTAAGAGCTTCATTTCTATGGTTTTAATTTCTTGAAAAAAAAGGTGTTTTGTGCTGTCTACAAATTGCCATATTTGGAGGAAATAAGAACAAGTCCTAGAAAGTAAAAGAGGTGAGCTTAGGCTTTATTTTGACCTATGTATTGGGTTGGTTGGCTGAATTTTGTGACTTTTCCATGCTGCCCTATTTTCATTCTTCTAGGGTTTTAAGGGTTTCATGAATCGTTCCTCATATACATGTGATTATATGTTGTTTTGGAAGCAAATGAGCTAAGTTTGGTGGGTATTTTGTGAATTATTGATTGTTCTGTGGAACCCTAAATTTCGGTCAGAACAGGTTAGGTAGAAGCAAAATGATTTTGCTATATTTGCAGTCTCTAATGGATTCCTTAAGCAAAATTGTGTCAGAATAGGTAGTTGTCATGATTTTAGAAAGAATGAATTTGAATTTCAAAAGTTGGAATAATGCTTCCAAATAGGGTTTCCTGCGTGGCAGGCAGAATATGTAGTATTTTTGGGTAATAGAATGTTGTTCAATGGCTATGAAACTTCTTATAATTAAAGTAGACTTATAGATCTTTAATTTGATAGGTCATTTATGCCATTTGGATAAGTACACTAGGAATTATGAATTTTTGAAGTTAGGTATTGAATCTAGAATAAATTCTGGGGCAATGAGGTTTTGGTCGTAAATATAGAATTCTATGGCTGGAATTGGCACTGATTAGTATTTTTCATTTAAAATAGACTCAAAGAGCTTTAAGTAGGAATTTGAACCACCCCAATTAGAGTTCTATAGAATTAGTTGTGAATTTTTAAATTTGGTCAAAATGCTGGCAGCTTTAAACTACCATACGAATTTAAGAAAGAAAGGGACAAATGTAGTTAGTATGAATTCTAAGCGTGAAAGTGAGTATATAGGACTAATGTAGCCCATTAAGACTTCATTATCATGGCACTAATTATATGATGATATATGTAGGGCCATGAGAAGTCAAGGAAAAAGAAGTATAGAAGATGCTTCAAGCAACTCTGATGATTGGAAAAAGAGGGAACAGAGGAAGGACATAAAGTCCACAAGGTGGTAAACTTACTTAACTTGTACGTATTTGTTGTGCATTTATATGTGGTTATAGATATATTACAAGAAACAATGAGCGTGGAAAAATGTCATTTTGTGAATATGAGCCTATGGAAGGCAAGCATATCATGCACTAGTATTCATCTTAATACATTGTCTGTAATGTATGCCACTGAGATTCTCTCAAATCTCACCCTCCCCCACCAACCATATACGTATGTTAACAAGAAGGAGGAGAATGCTTGAAGATGAACCAAAAGGAAGAATGACGAAGAATTGAAGAAGAATGTGTATTAATTTATTGTATGTAAATTAATTGCATGACCTGGATATTTGTATGAATAATATGAATAATAGAGTGAATACGCGAATTTGAATAAAGCCATAATTGGGATTATGAGAACTAAGAAAAAGAAGGAAGTCTGATATATGACAAGAATAACGGCTCATTAGTCATGAAATAGTAATCAACCCCTAAGAAATTACTGAATAATGCTTCCATGTACATAATAAAGTGGTATGTAAGATAGGTGTTACATTAACCATTTGACTTTTCCTTTCCTCTTTTCTTCTTCTTGTTGGACGAAATTATGGCTGCCCAAATGGAGAGGAATTGTTGACCTATTTGCCTCCTTTATCTTACTTTTTAGTCAACTTTTCCATGTTGGAAAATTAATTAGATGACATATTGACTAAACTTGTCTTCCTTCTTTATTTACCCTTGTTGACCAAAATTTAACCCTTATGTAAGAAGGGTTAATTTTCTTTTTGATCTCATAATTACTTCTTACTTTTGAAGAGCAAATATTGGCCCTTCATTTTGTCTTCCAATTTTAACCTCAAGATCAAGTAGCAATTGTCTCTTTTGCCCTTGATTATGGCAATATTATTTCTTGTGCCATTAATTCTTTTAAATGTCTTTCTTCTTTCAAGATGCCATTCCCTTTCTTTTGGATCTAAGTTAGGCTTTAGATCCTATTTGACTTTAGATAAAGGGGTTGGGTATTTTCACCTGACTATTTGGAACTAAATCCCATACTTTTGTTCCCAAACTAGTCTCTAAAAGTCATTATGGCTCATGGACATTCTTAGTACTCTTTCCAAACTGGGCTTAGTAGTCTACTTTATTCAAGCTTATTCTCCAACTATTAGTCCCAATATTCAGGATATTACACAATACCTGCACCAAATAAGCTATGTCAAGTCTAGTTAACGTTAAATAAAGTAACTTACAAACAAGCGTCCTATAAGGGGCTCCATCTTGGAGGAAGTAATTATCCTTTGTTTGATCTGCTGTACGTCTTTAGTTTTGTTCCATAGGTGTCAATGCAACATCTGTTTCATCTAATTCTACATGTTTTACAAGTTCTGATGCATATTTTCTTTAGTTCAGGAGTATCCCATGTTTAGATCTTAAAACTTCCAAACCAAGGAAATATTTTAATTTTTTGAGGTCTTTTAGTCTCAATTGATCTTATAGGAATTGTTTCACAACATTTATGGATTGTATGCTACTACCTGTGATCAATAAATAATCTACATAGGTGAGAACAAATACTACATCTTTGTTAGTATATTTTTGAAATAATGCATAATTGTACTTACTTTGCTCAAAACCCCTTTTAATTAGGGCATGAGTCAATTTTTCATTCCATTGTCTTGCTGCCTATTTGAGTCCATATAAGGACTTCTCAAGCTTGCAGACTTGATAACCATTCTTACCTCTTCTTTCAAATCCTTAAGGGATGGTTATATAAACCTCCTCATGTAGATCTCCCTATAAAAGCGCATTTTGTACATCCATTTGACAAAGAGGCCAATTATTCATAGCAACTAAAGTAAGAATGATTCTAATGGTGACAATTTTAACCACAGGAGAAAAGGTTTCATAAAAGTCTATACCTTCCTTTTGACTATATCCTTTTGTGACAAGTCTGGCCTTAAACTTATCTAGTCTACCATTAGATTTATATTTAGTTTTCAACACCCACTTACATCTTATTGGTTTCTTTCCCTTAGGTAGATCAACTATTTTTTAAGTTCCATTATTTTCAAGAGCTGTCATTTCATTTTCCATTGCTTTTACCCACCTAGGGTCTCTTGTAGCTTGTTCATAAGATTTTGGTTCAATTTCTTTATCTATGTTAGATAAAAAAGTTTTGTATGATGAAGATAAGTCATCAAGAGATATATAATCAAATAAGGCAGCATGATTCATTAAATTAGATTCTAACAGCATATTAGTATTGATACTAGTTGAGGGTAATTTCTAATAGTAATAGTCCTTTGTCCATGTAGGAACCCTTCTCTCTCTAGTAGGTCTTGTGGGAAACTCTGTTTGGACTTGTTCTTGCTTCTTGCCACCATTTTGTGAGGAGTCTGACATAGGAGCATTGTTCTGAGGAGTGATACTACCCCTTAAGATTTTTGGTCCATATAATGGAGGAATCTCACTATCTAGGATAAAGGGATCAATGCTTTTAATGGCTCCCCCTGAAGTGTAAACTTCGGTATCTTGAAAAGGGAACTTGTTTTTGAGAAAGGTAACATGTCTAGAAACAATAAGGGATTGAGATGTGATGTTATATAACAAATAACCCTTTTGGACAATTGGATATCTAAGGAAGATGCAAGGTTTAGTCTTGGATTGTAATTTATCCGTATTGGTTAATTTAACAGTATAAGCAAGGCAATCAAAGACTTTCAAATGTGAGAGATTAGGAGGCTTACCATATAGGAATTCATCGGGGGTTTTAAATCCTAGCATCTTAGATTCAAGTTTTGGATGATAACAAATCTAAGTCTATTCTATTTCATCTCTACACTTCAATGCACAAGATTTTTTACTGAAGATTATTCGAATAGTATGTTTACTATTCGAATAGTAATACTCATTTTCAACCAGCAATTATTCTGATAGCTCTTAGACTATTCAAATAGACAAAAGAATATCTTGACAGTGCATGAGCTATTCGAATGAAGATACTCGAATGCATGTCTATATTATTCGAGTAGTCCTTGACTATTCAATTAGTATGACTATTAGAATTGTTTTTGAAAAACAAAAGTATTCAAATAGCCTGAGCATTATCCGAATAGAGATTGTGTTCTCAAAGTGAATTTCTAAACTCATTATTCAGATAATAGGATAACTATTTGAATAGTAAGTTCATTATTCGAATAGTTATCCTAATCAAAAAGAACATCAAGACTATTAGAATAGTATGTGAAACTATTTGAATAGTATTAATAGCTTGAAGATGAGTCTTTTCTAATCAAACTCCAAGCAAGTATTCGAATAGCCAACTACTGTATCAGGATAATCTCATTCCTTTTAAGAAAGCACTATTCGAATAGGGGTCCAACTATTCTAATAGTCTCAATATGAAATTTTATATACTATCCGAGTAGTAAAGAAAGTATTCGAATACTATGTAACACAAAAAGATTAAATTATTGTGATAATCATAAGAGCATTCGAATACTAGCTATTTCAAGAAAACAGAGCATTAAATCAAAGTCTATGAATGCATAGAATTCTTTTCTATTATCAATAAACTTATTTATTATTACTCGCTTTCTTGATTAACATCTGGTGAAGCAAGTTTCAGAAGATTTACTCTTCAGATATTTGAATTCCAAGAAAAGCAGATATTGTGTTAGACTCATTAACTGCTAAATCAAACCTCTACCAATGCTTTCTCTTCGCTACAACGGCTATATCTAAATAACATAAAGAATATCCAAAGAAGCGTGAGTAACAGAAAAATAGAATGTCACCAACGATCATTAAAGTCACTCCAACTACAAATATCAAGTGCATTTAAAGCGGAGGGTTAAGACGTTGAACTACCAAACTAATGAATATTCATTTTTGAGCTCTAACCTTCTTTCTGTATTAATACACTTCAGTGATCATATTAATTACTCTGTGAGAGAGAGTCTTTATTAACTTAATTCATCTTATTGATAGATAACTTAAGGTTGTGGGACCTTAAGTGGGTATCTTTTTACGTTGTGTAAAAGGGAGCAAGTATCTAGAGTTAGGAAAAAATCGTTGTGTACTGAGGTGCGAAGAACCCATTGAATCTTAGAAGATAGAGTGAAAGCTCAGATTCTATCTGAGGACTGGACATAGGTCATCGTGAACCATACTGAACCAGTATAATTCTTGATGTACACTTCGGTGAAATTTTTCTAACTTTTGAACTTCCTTTTTATTAGTTTTAGTTTCAATATTTTTCAAAAATTTGTTTTCACCCAATTCACCCCCTCTTGGGTGAAACGCTTGCACTAACATTTGGTATCAGAGCTTGGTCTTCTTTGTTAGGTCTAACAACCTAAAAAGGATCCTATGGAGAGGATGGGTAAAGGAATACTTCCAAACGGAGCTTCAATAACCAGACCTCCAAGCTTTAATGGAGAACATTTATCATTCTGGAAAGCTAAGTTCAGAGTGTTCATCATGGCAGTAGAATAAGGTCTTTGGGAGGTCAATCAAGATGGGAACTACATTCCCAAAAAGACAGAAGAAGGGCAAGCTATTCCAAAAGTACCAAGTGAATATGACAACAATGATAAAACTCTCGTGACCATTAATAGCAAGGCAATCCTCATGATTCAAACCACTCTAAGTCAGAAGGTGTACTTTAGAATTTGCACACTTTCAACTGCCAAGGAAATGTGGCAAGCATTGGAAATAGCACATGAGGGAACCTCAGGCATCAATAAAATATGATCAATACTCTTGTCACTGATTATGATATGCTTCGTATGAAGCCTGGAGAATCTATAGCTAACTTCAAACTTAGATACACTCACCTTGTAAATCAACTTGGAGCTCTTGGAAAGCTCTATGATCAAAATACCTAAGTAAGAAAAATACTAAAAATTCTTTCTAAAGAATGGGAGGCCAAAGTCACAACAATAGAGAAGCCAAAGGGGAATCTATGCGATCAGTAGCTTCTTGGTTTAGCAGCTTATCAGAATATGAAAGCTAGCTGAAGTTCAAATGTGAGCTAGATGAAATCGACGACACAAAGAAGCAAGGAGTTGCATTAAATATCATCAAGGAGGAAACACGGCTGAAATTAGAAGAAGAGATTGAAGATGATGAAATGGGAATGATCGTAAGGAGATTCAAAAATTTTTACAAAAAGCGACAAGGATTTAAGAATTTCAACAAAGGAGGAAGTAGCAGCAAAACTAAAGAACAAATTATCTACTATGAATGTAGGAAGCCTGGACACATCAAATCTGAATGCTCTGAATATCAAAAGAATAAAGAAAGAAAGAAGAACAAATTTGCAAGAAAGAAAGCTTTTGTCTCAGCTATCTGGGGAGATAGCTCTTCTGATGAATAAAGTGATGATGAAGAAACTGCCAACATCTGCCTTGTAGCTCAAGAACAATTAAAAGAAGATGAGGTAATTGAAAATCCTACTTCTGATGAATTACATGATGAGTATAATGCCTTACATACATAATTTATCAGAATTGTTAAAGAACATGTGAGTTACAAGAAACGGATGAAAATACTTGAGGAACAATTCAAGGAACCAAAACCAGTTTCTTGTAACACTTGTCAGTTTTTTAGAAAAGAAGAATGACGATTTTACCAAAAATCTTGAGAAGTTCACAATAGGAAGTGAAATACTCATGATAGTTTTGAAAAGTAAAAAATTTACCAATGACAAATCTAGAGTGGGATATGATCCAAAGACAGATAAGTCAAAAGGAAAGAAATAGATTGGGAACCAATTTTACTTGAATTATTTTCAAAAATTTGTATATGTCTCTAATCCTTTTTGCTTATTGCAATTTTTGTAATAAAAAGGGACATTATACTTCATCATGTTATCATAAAAAGGAAGGAACTATGGGGGCCTACAAAAGGATACCTAAAGGAACATATTTAACAATGAAAGTTCAAACTAACCACAAAGGACCCAAGAAAGTATGGGTACCTAAAACCTAATTATTTGTCTTTGCAGGTGTGTTTCAAGGCATCCAAAGGAAGCAAGTGGTTCATAGATAGTGGATGCTCATGTTATATGACTGGTGAAAGAGAGAGATTTACTTCCATAGTTCCAAAGGAAGGAGGCATAATCATGTTTGGTGGAAATCAATCAGGAAAGATTGCCGATATAGGGGAAGTTGGAATTAAGAACAAAATTCATATCAAAGATGTCTTCTATGTAGAAAGGCTAATTCACAATCTTTTGAGTGTAAGTTAGAGTGCTGATAAGGACAATTGGGTCATATTCGATTCGGAGGAATGTCTTATAGTCAGCAAGCTAAGAAGGACTTACCTATTAAGAAAGATGACCTTAAGGTAAAAATCAAAGCTAAAAGAGAAGGTAGTTGCTATACCGTTAATATCAATAATCATACTTTTGAAAATTGTTTTCTTAGTAATGATGATGAATGCTGGTTGTGGCACAAAAGATAAGCATATGTAAATATGCGTCAGTTAGATAAACTTATCAAAAAGGATTTGGTGATAGGTTTAACTATACTGAAGTTTAAAGATGATTCAGTTTGCAATTCCTGTGAAAAGGGAAAACAAACTAAATCCTCTTTCAAAATCAAAAAGGAAATATCAATAAAAAGACCTTTACAACTGCTCCACATAGATCCAGTTGGACCAGTAAGGGTAAAAAGCCTTGGGGGAAATTTATATACCTTGGTCATTGTTGATGATTACTCAAGATTTACATGGACTATCTTTTTATCTTCAAAAGATGAAACTTTTAGTGAATCCCTTATTTTTGCCAAAAAGGTAAAAAATGATAAAGGTATGTCAATTACAGCAATTAGAACAGATAATGGAGGTAAGTTTGAAAACTATGCGTATGGAGATTACTGTGATACAAATGGCATTGAGCACAACTTCTCAGCACCAAGAACTCTATAATAGAATGGTGTTGTAGAGAGGAAGAATAGAGTTCTTATAGAGATGGCAAAAGCAATGCTTAATGAAAAGGAAGTCTCACAAATGTTCTGGGCTGATGCAATGAGTACCGCCATCTACATCTCCAACATAGGCTATATCCGATCAAAGCTGGGAAAACCACCATATGATCTTTATAAGGAAAGAAAGCCAAACCTCAATCATCTGCGCATATACGGATGTAAGTGCTTTATTCACAATAATGGTAAGGACAATTTGGGAAAGTTTGATTCCAAAGTTGATGAAGGTATTTTCTTAGGATACTCTAATAGAAGTAAAGCTTATAGAATCTTTAATAAATGAACTTGTGTTGTTGAAGAATCTATTCATGTTGTGTTTGATGAAGTTGATTCCCCTATCAAATCTATTGTTGATTAGTTCTGAAATAAAACAAATGATTTCAAAACCCCCAAATGAGTCTTTTGATCTTGAAGAAAAAGAGAGTCAACCATCATCTTTTAATCAACCTAAAGCCTGGATGTTTAATAGAAATCATCCTATGAACCAGGTCATAGGCAATGTTGAAGAAGGAGTAAAAACTAGAAATAATATTCTTAATGAAGTAAGTTTCTCAGCATTTATTTTAGAACTGGAACCCTCAAGCATTGATGAAGGCCTAACAGATAATGATTGGGTTATAGCAATGCAGGAGGAACTTAATCAATTCAAGAGAAATCAAGTTTGGGACTTAGTACCTCGGCCTAAGGATCATCCGGTCATCGACACTAATTGGGTATTTAAGAACAAACTTGATGAATCCATAATTATTGTCAGGACCAAGGCAAGGTTGGTAGCCAAAGGCTATAATCAGGAGGAAGGAATTGATTATGAGGAAACGTATGCTCCAGTGGCTAGATTGGAAGCTATACGTGTACTCTTGACCTTTGCATGTATCAAAGGATTTAAACTCTATCAAATGGATGTAAAAAGTGCTTTTCTTAATGGCTATATTATGGAGGAAGTTTATGTTGAACAACCTCTTGGTTTTGAAGATTTTTCTAATCCAGAAGGTGTTTATAGACTAAGAAAAGTGCTTTATGGTCTTAAACAAGCCCAAAGAGCTTGGTATAAAAGACTAAGCAATTTTCTCATTGATCACGGATTTGACAGAGGAAGAGTAGACACAGCTTTATTTATAAAATGAAAGAAAAATGATATGTTAGTTGTTCAAATATATGTAGATGATATTATCTTTGGAGTACTAATGACTCTTTGTGCAAGTTATTTTCTGACACTATGAAAGGAGAATTTGAGATGTTGATAATGGGAGAATTAACATTCTTTCTGGGTCTGCAAATCAAACAAAGAAAGAATGGAATATTTATATCTGAGACTAAATATCTCAAAGAACTTATTAAGAAATACGGGATGGATCAAGCTAATGGAGTTGACACACCCATGAGTTCAACAACCTTACGAGATGCAGATGTAAAAGACCTGAATTCAACATAACAAAATATCGAGGAATGATTGGGTCATTACTTTATTTCATAGTTAGCAGCCAGACATTCAGTTCAGTGTCGATATATGTGCTAGATACCAATCATGTCCCAAGGAATCTCATGTTGAAATGGTGAAAAGAATTTTCAGATACCTTACTGACACGGTAGACTTAGGAATATGGCATCCTAAGGGAGGAAATGAATATCTTATAGCATGTTCAGACTCAAATCATGGTGCTTATTACATAGATACAAAAAGCACAAGTGAGCAATGCTAATTTCTTGGAGGAGCAGTTGTCTCTTGGTTTAGCAAGAAATAGAACACAGTATCATTATCCTTAACAGACACTGAATATATAGCTGCTTCAAGTTGGTGTGATCAAGTACTATAGTTAAAACAACAATTACAAGATCTTGGTATTTATCTCCAGGAAATTCCTATATGCTGTTACAATACGAGCACCATTAGCTTTGCCAAAAATCTAGTACAACATTCGAAAACTACGCACATTGATGTGAGGCATCATTTCATCAGAGATTACATCCATAAGAAAGATGTCAAAGTAGTATTTATCTTGACACATATGCAATTAGCTTATATATTCACCTAGCCTCTAGTAAAGGATCATTTTCGTTACATGAGAAGGGAATTGGGAATAGTAAATCCTAATGAACTATAAGTAATTCTACATACTCTTTACTCATTTAATTAAGTTTTGATGATAAAAGTTACTGACTTAAGCATCAGAGTCTTTAGTTATGTTTTTGCAGGATTAATTTTAAAAAAGGGAACTATGAGAAAAGAAGTGCTATTCGAATAATGAATATTGTATCCGAATACTCATTCAAGTGTTTAAAAGAATAGTATTCGAATACATGAACTGCTATTCAGATATTACACAAAGATATTGTGAAGAAACTATTCGAATAATGCAGGACTCTTCGAATATTACTCAATCTTGAAAATCTATTGGAATATTGTAAGGGCTATTTGAATACTGAAGCACATTTGTCAAAAGGAGCTATTTGAATTGCAATACAGTTTACAAAGTATATGACACATTATTTGAATACTCTTACTGCTATCCGAATACAAAAAGTGAGAATTATAAATGGACTATTCGAATAATCAACAGAGTATCTGAATAGTACTACTTTCCTTCAGAGCTTGAAAAGGAACTATCCGAATAATAGAATCACTATTCGAATACCAAGGCAAGATTCACAATAAAGTTATTCGAATAGTGTATTTATTATTCGAATAGCAACATATTATATCTAATATTTCAATTCAAAAGACCATTCAAATACTACTCAAACTATTCGAATAGTGGCAGTGAATATTTTTGACAAATTAATCGATGAGTCCGAATACTATTCGAATAGAAAAAAATTTTTCTCTGGTATTCGATTAACCGAAGCTCTATTATGATAATTTTAATTCTAATTGTAAAATGATTATTTGAATAGTGGCAATTTCTATTCGAATAGAGTAAACTCTTGATAGTCCAAAGGAATGAAGTATATCCGAATACCAAAGTCATTATTGGAATACAACAAAGAGCAAGGGACAAAGGACTATCCGAATAGCTGGTGTACTATTCGAATAAAACACATGGGTATACTGACCAAGGAAAAGTATCCGAATACAACACTTTCTATTCGGATAATTGGTGCACAAATCAACATAAACTATTCGAATACCTGGACAACTATTCGAATAGTTGTAGTCATCAGAGACAGGGGTATTCGAATACTACCAGGACTATCGGAATACAGGTACGCACATTTATTCTCTTATTATTCGAATAATTTCATGAGTATCCGAATAACTCCCACACTATTCGAATACACATGTAACTATTTGAATACTCCTAAATCTAAATATAAGGAAACTGCAGTCATTCTCTGCTCATTATTCGAATACCACTCCTTTTTCTCTCTGTATACAAATTCCCCTCACTATCTTTGACTCTCCTTTGTGATCAAAACCTACTTAAAACCTCACCATTTATTTCATCTAAATTCACAAAAATCTATAAGATTCTCAGAAATCCTAACCCTTTAATACTCATCAGAAAATCCAGAATGAGAGCGAAGAGAGCCAATGTTGAGAAAGGAGAAGTTACTCCACCCTACAAGTCATCCTCAAAGAAGTCTCCCACTCAGAAAACTCCAAAGAAATTTAGACCCAAGGTAGCAGATGCGCCTTTTAAAGGACCCTCTCAAGCTTAAGGCGATGTAATCATAGAGCCTATGGAGACTAGGTCTATATCCAAAGCTATTATAACTATGTCATAATCCAAAGATAAAGATACTACAAGTGCATCCTCACTTGGTTCTTCTACCTAGAGTGACAGTTTGGATCAAACTATGAAGAGTGTAATCAAAGGCATTGTGCAAAATATTGAAGCTGGGCTTAGTAAGATTCCTTAAGCTCCATCTCAAGCAAGTATGCCTGAAGCATCCCGAAGCTTAATAGAGGAAGAGATGGCTGGACCTCTTGTAGATTTCAATACCAGGCCTTTTCTTCAGCCATATAAGAAAAAGAGGTACATGGATCTCTTTTCTTCTCAGCCTATGTGTCTTGTAGTATATATAGATTTGGCCTACTTAAGAGACAATCTTGGTTTCAATCTATATGGGTTTCGGCAACACTACTAGAGGTGGCTTCAGATTGATCTATCATGTAGCTCCTCTGTAGTAAGAACTTTCTATTCGAATTTGTACTCTATCAAAATCAAAGGCAATAAGATGAAATTGATTGAAGAAAGATTGGAGACAACTGTGAGAGGGTAGAAAGTTCAATTGTTACCCTCTATCCTCAACTCCAATCTTGGATATGATGAAGATGAATTTGATAGAGCCCTTGATTACACTAACAATTTGATTCGGAAAATCATTAAACCGGTAAGACAAGCAAATAAGTTTTCCTCTATGTGCCGTAATGATGAACAAAGAATCTTGTAGTATATCTATACAAGATCCTTTGTCAACAAATTCTAGAACTTCAACTTCTTTTCAAATAGAGACTTCTATTTTGTAGTTGTCTGGTTTCTAAAGTAAAGATGAATGTTGGTGAGTTCATATACCAAGAAATTGACAGTACAGATTGGGATCCAACAAAACCACTCCTGCTCCCTTCCCTCAACTTATCTCCCTATTTCTCAAAATGAATAACATATGGTATTTAGAGGGAGAATAAGAAAGACTGATGAAATTTGGCAAGACTCAGATAAGAAAAATGAAAATTCCTTTCCCACTGGATATGCCTGAGGAGCCTCAATAAAAAAGATAGAGAGTGGAGGTTAAGACAGAGGCTCATTCTTCTAGAGCTGCCTCTCCCTCTCCCTCTCCCTCATTTTTTGGAACCTTCATTCAACTCCACATTCAGGAAGCTCTCAAACCTGTGGTAGAGCAAATCATGAAGTCCAATCAACTCTTACTGACAGATATATAGAGTCAAGTCCAAGCGGTAGTTGGTGGGGTCAATGAGAATTTCAAGTCTCTATACAATCTTTAAACCAATTACCTTTAACAAATCTGTGAAATCAGCCACAGACTTGACTTTTTAGAAACATGCATTACTGGTTCTCCTCTCACTAGGGCCCTTGTACTTGCAATTCCTCAATATACTAATCTACCTACTACCCCTCTAACTCAGCCAAAACCAACCACCTCTTCTGCACCTCCTAAACCTTCAAATGTCCTTTTTACTATCCAAAAAACTACCTCCTCTATTCCTGTTCAAATCACCATGGAGCCAGTAATCCAGCCTGCCACCTCTCCTTAAACAACTTCACAGTCTCCCTCTAGCTTTTCTAGATAAACTCAAGAAGTGCCTAATCCTGAAAATATTACTCTACCTGAATCCTCAGAGTAACCTAGCCTCCTCACCCCTCAACCTATTTCTAAAACTACCCCTGTAGATACCCTTCCTTCCCTCCTTCGCTTACCATTGCTCCTCCTTCTGATCAATTCCATACTCCCTGTGATCCTCCTGCTCCTATCCGAGAAGCTCCTCCTCCTTCTGATTTCTCTCTTCCTCTTCCTCCTAACCTTTCTGATAATGACAAAAAGGGGGAGAACCATCCTCAGCCACCCTCACCATAATTTTTAGAGCACTGAGTTCTTTGGTTTCCTAAATAGTTAGATTATTTATCTTATCATATGTTGTCTTAATTTTTTATGATAGTTTATCTTACCATATATTGCTTTTAACTTATTATGGCAGTTTACTGAACCAGGGAATTTTTCCTTGATCTATATTTCTTTTCATTAATATTTACCTGTGATCAAATTAATATTACTAAGTTTTATCATCATAAAAAAGGGGGAGAATGTTAGATTCAAGGTTTTGATGATAACAAATCTAAGTCTATTATATTTTGTCTCTGCACTTTTACACACAAGATTTTTTACTAAAGATTATTAGAATAGTATGTTTACTATTCAAATAGTAATGCTCATTTTCAACCAACAATTATTCTGATAGCTCTCAGACTATTCAAATAGACAGAAGAATATCATGGTAGTACATGAGCTATTCGAATAAAGATACACAGATGCATGTCTATATATTATTCGAGTAGTCCTTGACTATTCGATTAGTATGACTATTAGAATTTTTTTTGAAAAACAAAAGTATTCGAATAGCCTGAGCATTATCCGAATAGAGATTGTGTTCTCAAAGTGAATTTCTAAACTCATTATTCAGATAATAGGATAACTATTCGAATAATAAGGTCATTATTTGAATAGTGTAACTAATATCCAAATAGCTTTTAGAAACCAACATCAATACTATTAGAATAGTATGTGAAACTATTCGAATAGGAAGAAGACTATTTGAATAGTATTGATAGCTTGAAGATAAGTCTTTTCTAATCAAACTCAAAGCAAGTATTCAAATAGCCAACTACTGTATCAGGATAATCTCATTTCTTTTAAAGAAAGCACTATTCGAATAGGGGTCCAAACTATTCTAATAGTCTTAGTATGAAATTTAATATACTATCCGAATAGTAAAGAAAGTATTTGAATAGTATGTAACACAAAAAGATTAAGTTATCCTAATAATCATAAGAATATTCGAATACTAGCTATTTCAAAAAAATAGAGCATTAAATCAAAGTCTATGAATTCATAGAATTCTTTTCTATTGTCAATAAACTTATTTATTATTACTCTCTTTCTTGATTAACATCTGCTCAAGCAAGTTTCAGGAGATTTACACTTCAGATATTTGAATTCCAAGAAAAGCAGATATTGTGTCAGACTTATTAAATGCTAAACCGAACCTCTACCAATGCTTTCTCTTCGCTACAACGGCTATATCCAAATAACATAAATAATGTCCAGAGAAGCATTCAGTGAGTAACGGAAAAACAGAATGTCACCAACGGTCATTAAATTCACTCCAACTACAAATATCAAGTGCATTCAAAGCGGAGGGTTAAGACGCTGAACTACCAAACTAACAAATATTCATTTTTAAGCTCTAGCCTTCTTTCTGTATTAATACACTTTAGTGATCATATTAATTACTCTATAAGAGAGAGTCTTTATTAACTCAATTCATCTTATTGAGAGATAACTTAAGGTTGTGGGACCTTAAGTGGGTATTTTTTTACATTGTGTAAGGGGAGCAAGTATCTGGAGTTAGAAAAAAAATCGCTTTGTTTTGAGGTGCAGATAACCCATTAAATCTTGGAAGATATAGTGAAAGCTCAGATTCTATCTCAGGACTGGACGTAGGTCATCGTGAATTAGACCGAACCAGTAAAATTCCTGGTGTACACTTCGGTGAAATTTTTCTAATTTCTGAACTTCCTTTTTATGAGTTTTAGTTTCAATATTTTTCAAAAATTTGTTATCACCCAATTCACCCCCTTTTAGGTGAAATGCTTGCACTAACATAATGAATTATTCCTTTTGTTTCTAGAAAGTCCCTAACTCTTTATTAACAAACTCGATTCCATTATTAGTCTAATTGTTTTGATTTTGGTAGAAAATTGGTTTCAATATATGTAATAAATGTTTTCATGTATCTTGCAGAATCACATTTAGAATGCATTGAGAAAATCCAAGTAGCTTGTGAGTAATCATCCACTATAGTCAGAAAATATCGAAAACCTTGGTGTATTGGTGTCCTATAAGGACCCTAAACATCCATATGTAATAATTAAAAACAAAGCTAACTTTTGGAGGAGCTTTGAGGAAAAGAAAAGTTTGATTGTTTAGCCTAGATACAGACTTCACATTTATTTTTATCTAAAACAAAAATATCACAATTATTCAAATCAGCTTGTATATCAGCCAAGTACTTCATAGTATCTAATGGTGTATGTCCTAATCTGTTGTGCCAAAGAGTGATCTTAATAGAACTGCTTTTACATGCCATATTCAACAAAAATGATTTCCATATCTCTTATCTTGTTTTAGCAAATACAATCCTTTTGTAAGCTTACCAATCCCTTTGATCATCCTACTTACCATATCCTACAATACACAAAGGTTAGGCCAAAAGGATGCAATACACATGTTGTCCAATGCAAATTTGCTGACGGTTATGAGATTATAGCAAAACTCTTTCGCATATAAAACATTTGTTAAATAAATGTGTTAGGATTGGTACGCACAGCAAAAAATTAAAATTCAAAAGTTTTCAATTTCTACTGTGGATCTATCAACGACGTTTAAATCATGTAGTAGAGAAATGTACCTTTCTTATGTATTCAGTCTTTCTTTTTGATCTCAAGGAGCTAACAACTTGAATCAGCTCCCTCTATCGGTAACCACACGAATAGGAATCCAACACAAACAGCGTGCTTGCACCACCAACGTCCCTCTCTAGAGTTTTCTTTTCTCACGGCTCTCTATCTTTCTAGTACACATAGAAAACCCTAGCTTACCCTTTAAATAACTAGTCAGGGCTTTCTATTTTGTGATGGATATTGGATTTTTTTAAAAATTAATCTTAATTAATTTCAAAATCCATATCATATCAATACTTAATTGTCTTTTGATAAGCAAATTAAATAAATATGGTTTAATTAAATTAGTCCAACATTTTTAATTTAACCCATTTATTTAATCTGAATAAAGAGCCAATGGAAATAGATTTAATTTATCTTTATAAATTAAATCTGAGATATTATATCATTATCAAAAATTGTGCTGAAAAACTATTACAAATACTTCTAATGATGGATTCTTCACCCTAGAAGATAAAGCATCATTAGTAAAAGATGTTTGATGGTATTTTGCTCAGAGTGCTCCAATCTTCCCTTAAAACACTTTCAAATGGTGGCTAACATTGGCCAATTCTAAAAATTGGGATACATTAAGCTTTGGAACTTATTTTACTAAGCAAATATCTAGTTCATATGACTGGCAAGTGGTGCCTAAGGATCATATAGAATTTTATGACTTGATTTTAAAGTCTAGATCATTTTACTTGTCTGACTTTATAGATACTCTGATTGCCTTTATTGAAGGAGCTAATGCTGAGGATTCTTGCTAGTTTGTTTACCTATTTCTAAAGAATCCCTAGGATGATACCATAATTCCTTTAAGTTGCAATCTTTAGGCAATTATTTCTTAGATATTCGTCAGGAAAAAAACTCAAGATTGCTAAAGAACTTGATCCTAATAATGACTCAATCGTGCTACCTGCTGATGTTTTGAGGAAGCACTTTAAGAAGTGCAAGCCTTATGTTGTTCTTGCTTGGGATTTGAATCTGAAGAAAATGAAAATTTTTGTTGGACACTCACCATCTAAAAGGGCTTAGGAAGTTGCTCATAAGCTTCTTTTGGAGCCATGAAACTTTAAAGTTGGAAATTCCAAGAATTCCGTAAAGCCTCGATAGTTTAGAGATATAAGTTCTGGTTGAATTGCATTGTTCATATTTAATCTTTTTGTCATAAACCAAAATTTCTATTTAGGACACATACTATTCTCTTTTGAATTATGGTTTTTCTTTTCATTATGGTACTCATGCTATTATAAAAGTAGGTGGAACACTTTTATGTTGGAAGCTCACCAACTCAAGGGGCTCAAGTAGCTACCCAGAAGCTTCCTTTAGAGCCATAAAACTTTTAAGCTAGAACTGCCAAGGATTTTGTAAAGCTTCAATAGTTCAGAGATGTAGGCCCCTGGTTGAATTCGAATGTCCATATTTCATGCTTTTATTAGAAATCAAAATTTCTATTTAGGACATGTAAGATCCCAAATTTCAGTCGGCAAAATTCCTTTGTACCTTATGGTATTAAAAGGGAATAAAATAGAGAATTAAAGAGAACAGTAAATGACAAAACAATGCAATTGGAGGTCACACATAACATGATTATGTTTAGAACACAAATTGTAAAAATTTGGATTTGTTGCTAGTGTTTTTCCTGTGTGGCAGTCTGGTTGTGTAATGGTGTTGGATAATCAAATGATATCCAATAAATGTGAAAGTTTCCAGAATAAAAGTAGAGTTATCAAGCTTTAATTTTATAGGTCATATATGTCATTTGGAGCTGTACGCAAAGAGTTATGCATTTTTGAAGTTAGCCATGTGAAACTAGCAAGTTTATGTGGCAATGTCTAGTAAATGGTAATTTTGGAATGTTGTGTGTCCAGTTGGCTAAGGGCAATATTTTTTCCTAAAAATAAACTTAATAACAGTCACATAGCCTTCGGAATCACTGCAATTGGATACCTATAAATAAATATAGGAATTTTCAAAGTTTGATGAAAATTCTGTCAAATTTTAGGTAGGGTGCGAAATTAACAACTTAATGGCAAAAATGTATGGGCAAAATAGTCATTTGGCTAAATTAAATCCACAGCCCATATTTTCCCCTTGTTCTTGTGTGTTGGACTCCAAGCACAAGAAGCAATAAGGGAATAATATTTACTTGTTTCAAATTAAGCTAATATGGTGAAATTGTAGCGAAGTAAAAAGATGTTGGAAAAGTCAACAATTGTAGGCAAATGTTGTAATATTTGAGAAGGTAAATTATGATAATTCAAGAAGCCATTGATCCTCTTCCAAGGGCCATGTATGTGATGTCCAACAATGAGAGCATGAAGGGAAATAAATGTTTGTGATAAATATGCCAAGAATTGAAGCATTTTTAGATAAGTAAAAAGGGTTGAAAAGTCAAAAAGCAAGTTTGTGATTAAATGGCTATTATATAGTAGTTACAAGGAGATGAATAAAGTTAAAATTGGAAGCTCATTTGGTTCCTTCCAACAGCCCTTTAGGTCAAGTAGGAGAGAGGAAAGGAAAGGAAATTGCGATCAAGTTAAAAGAAAAGTCAAAAGGTGTTTATGGGATAAAACAAGAATTCCCAATTTTTTCCATTTAATTCTATATTTCATCTAGAGTCATTTTTACCATGTTGGAGCTGGAATTTGATTGATTTGATGATTCCATTATGTTTAGAATGGAAAATTGTGCAGGAAACATGTGTAATATGGAGTGTGAAGGTTTTAGGGTGCGAAATGACAATTTTACCCCTAAAACCCTAACATAGTGGCTGCCAAGGGTAATTCTATAATTTAAGCATGATTTTGAAAAATTTGAGGACAAAAATGGATTATACAAGCAAAATTGTGAAGGATTTGCCCGGTTCATAATTTTTGGTAAGGTACAGTTAGACTGGGTATAAAGGAGCATAAGCTGGGTTCCTTAGGGGCATTTTGGTAATATCATGGTTTTAGACAAAGATAACCATCACAATGAGTTTAGAATAATACATGAATGAGTAATAACTCATTTATTGTAAATTTGAGATTTTAGGATCGGACAGTAGCTTGAGTCGGACATAGTTGGACTGATAGACGGTAAGGGAAGGGCGATCCAGGTAGTGAACTTACCCTATTACATGTATTTGATATTTATGCTTGTGTAGTGATATATGTGATTGTTTTACTTGATTGGTAGGGCATATTTGAATAATGAAGCTCAATTTTTGTTTATGCTATGGCCATGAGTATAGTATGTGAAGCATCAAGCATGCAAAAATGTCATTATGGGACATGCATCTAGTTAAAGCTGACATATATCTTGCATGCATTATGGTAACTATTTACTATTGAGATCCTCTCGAATCTCACCCTCCCCCAACCAACAATTTAGAAAGGCAGGCACAGGAGGTGTGGTGAAAGTAGAGAAGAGGACTGCACGAGGAAAATATAAAAGGTTTCGGTTCAATCCAGGAGAAGCAATTGGTTATCTGTAGATTTTTATTATATTTCAAGTCTATAAGCAGTATGTACAATCCCTGTGGGGAATTCCTATAATATAACCCTGTATATATTATTAGTATTTTTTGATATTCCTGTGTACCATCTAAACTGTGCATTGTAACTCCTATTAATATCGGATTAAGATAAGGGTGTTGTTAATTTTTGGTATCAGAGCCCAAGCGGTTCTAGCAATAAGATAGTATACTGATAAGGTCTTGATTATATGGTAAATGGAAATACACACAGAATGGGGTACTAGAGAAGTGAATTCCCCCTCTTCTTTGAATCAGCCCTGGAGAAACAGTGAATAACAGGGTAGTCAATATCATAATACTGGTCTGAGGTAGTATAAGGATATCATGGACATCAAGGGAGCAGGTTTGAGTAAGGCCAAAGTAAGGGCCTCATCCTAGAATAGTATACAGGGTACTCATATGGTTTGATCCCAGTATAGTATGAATAAGGTTAGAAAGATAAATTTTATTGAAGACATGGAACATATCAGGGTACTTGTTCGAGTACAGGTACCAGTACTAATATGCATTCTACATATAGTATTTTGTCATCCAGAGATAGTCGGCATGATTTTTGACAAAGGGTAGTCACGAGGTACTGGTGGTCAGAAATAGTTAGAGCTGGTATCTGTGTTTTGCCACGGGTACACAAAGGTTAAGTGTGCTCCACCCAGGGAAATCTTGAGATGGGTACCCCCTTGGAAGTCACATAATATGTTATGTTATGACATGTATAGGGAATAGGAATATGTTGTACAGTAGTTCAGAGGCTGCATGTTGTTGTAGGCTTTCTCTGACAACTATCAATGTCTGTGATATGCTATTTCAGGCATATCTGTGTACCCAAAACTTTGTGAAATGACAAATATGCCCTTGTGAATATGTGACATTTACCTCTTCATTGTTTCTATATAGCGAAACACAAAGATGGAAAGGCTAAGAGGTACATATGCTTGACAGAGTCAAGAAGCTAGACCTGACCTAATGCAGCAAATCATGAGCATGTTAATAGAACATCAAACAATGATTAATGATCAAGGATCATAGTAATGAGCTGCGAGAAGTGCAGTAGAAATAGAACATAGAAAGGGACAAGCAAAGTAATCCTAGTAGACAGGCAGATGGATAGAGCTACTTAAGGATTTGAACTTAGAAATCCAATATCATCCAAAAAAGGCCAATATAGTGATACTATCTTTGCCACACAATGTGATTATTTGTATGCTTTGTGTATGCTATCTTTTGTAATATGTATAATGGACTCTCTAACTAGGAAGGGAAAAGTACAAGTACCATTTCGAGGGGAAAAGTACAAGTACCCCAACAGCCCCAAAAAGGGATATAGTTATGAGATACAGTACCAAGAAGGTACATTGCCTAGTTGTGGTATTGAACCTAACTAAGGTATGGAAAAGTAGGGGTTCTAACAGTAGTTGGCCTTGAACACATGTGCACACTCCGATTGTGATGATACATAGTACCAAAAGGGTATACTGCCTAGTCAAAGGACTGAGGTATGGGCAAGTAAGGGTTCTAACAGTAGTTGGCCTTGAATATGTGCACAGTCTAGCTATGATGATTACAACTTTATTATTATATTGCATTATATGTTGTATGGCATATTAGTTATCGCATTCTCTATGAATGATTACATTTAACTACAGAGATCAAGTGGGATCCAACTGAGGAAGTAAGACAAGTGTGGGCAGATAGTGCAATCCCACCTATATTGTATTTGATAATGTGAAACATCAGAGTGGGCAGCAGAAGTATAGTAAAGTTATGTGCAATATTTGAGGACAACTGGAGAGGTTAACATTCATACCAATGTTGATCATCCTAAATCATGATTAGACCTATGTGGTCTACAGTAACATAGCTTATATGGCTTACAATGATTTTCCTTGAGTAGCAAGACAGCTTATCAGAGTATGTTAAAGATGCGACTAATCCATCTATGATCGGGTGGCCCTTACCCCAACATGGCCGGCAGGTTACGCCATACTGCTTGCTTGCAATAGAGAGGTTGGGCGTAAAATATGTGTGCTGAGGTGGTGTGGCTAATAGTATTACACCCTGTGTGGTGTACAGTGATATAAACCAGTGTGGTTTACAGGGCATAACCTGCATGGTCGATAGTCATACAACCTATATGGTTTGTGATGACACATATAAACAAAGATTGGGATGAGCCTTAGAAGATTAGGGCAAAATGGTGGCGAATACTCTCAAAAGCTGCAACCTCCCAGAATCAAATACCCACTCATGTTGGTATTAAGTCCCAATGTACTTGTTTGTACAGGGTGTAATACCCCGGCTTTTGAGACTTGAGCTTAGAGAATAAGCCTGAGATTAGTGGATTACTAAGCCCCAGTTTAGCAAGATCCCAAATTGTGATTAAGGGTTAATGACTTCAAAAGTGGATGTGGTTAGTGATAAATAACCCTTTTAGAGAATATGATGTGATTTGGCACTCGAATGTGATTCGTGTGTGTTGTGAGCAGCGCCGAAACCCTATATTTAAGTTCAATTGTGGATTAACATCCAAATTGACTTAGAATAGAGGGAAGAGTTGAATGGGGTATTGTGTTGGAAATGGTGTCATAGTGTGTTTTGATGTCATTGAAATTGGTTTGGAACTTTGGAATGGAAATGTTGCAATGTTAGGTTTTGAAATGTGAATTGTGTTGACATGTTGAGATTGTTGTGAAAACATGTCAATGAGATGTGAATTTGATTGATTTGGTGTTTCCAATGGATATTTTGTGAAAATGTATGTGGGAATGATGTTTGGTATGAAAATGGAACCATAGGAAGCAAAGACGCAAAATCTGAAATTCTATCCAGTGAAACTCTATTCTAGGCAGTCTTCTCGTGTGGATGTTTAGACTAGTCAAATGATGTCATAAAATTATGAAACGTTCCAGTCTTAAATTTCACATCCCAAGCTTCAAAATGGACATATAATTTGTGCCATTGCGTTTTGGGAATTGGGAGATATGATTGTCCAAAGTTTGAGGTAAATAATGGACTCTGTTTTGGGGCAGTGATGAAATTTGTGTAATTCTGGAATTTTGTGGTGATTTTTGGTAATGGCTCATATTTTTTCAATGAATAGGACTTACATACCTTTCATTTGGCTTTGGAATCAACTCATTTTTATTTTTCTAGAATTAGTTATGATTTTTCAAAGTTTGGGCAGAAAATCTGCCAGAAAATCCGAAAATGGGAATTATGACATCATCTCATTAAAAGATGACATCAGCATTGAATTAAATATGTTCTCATCTTCTTAAGCTCTCATTTTCTGTCGTGCTGAACCAGTTGAAACTAGTGAGAGAAAGTTGAGAGCTCTTAGAGAGAGAGAGAGGAGAAATCTCGCAAGTTAAGCCGATTTCTCCGACGATCTAGCTCCTAACGCTTATAACCTTGCTTCTAAGCTTCTCTTTCATGTTCTTTAAGGTGTTGGAAGCTCAATTTTCATGGTTTCAAAGGGGCTAGGGTTCAGCCTTATTGAGTAAAAGCCAGAAGGAAGAAGATGTAACTTCCTAAACTTCGTATATTGACTATTCTGGTTGCTGTGGACAATTTAATCAGTGAAATTTCGCCGGATTGTTTTTGTTTGTAAAATTTGGAAATGTTGTATTAGTAGTGTTATGCTGCCAACATTTGTACTAAATGGTAGTTCTAACATAATGGAATAGTCAATAAAGTGGTTAGGAGTAGAAAGGAACGCATTTACGGAGACGAAACCGAAAAACCCCAATTTTTCCCGGGGAATTGAGAATTTCGGCCAAGCCTGGTTTGGAGGGGTTAGAGATGGATTTTCAATGATTTGATGATTACATTGAGTTCAGGAGCGAAAATTAGGTGGGGTTACAGTTGGTCACTTTTTCGAAAAAGGCCGAAAAAGCATAATTACGAAAACGCCCCTGAAACCCTTAAAGTGGGGCTGGCAAGGGTAAATTTGTAAATTGACATTGAATTTGATAATTCCGAGTTTGGAAATGGATTCTTTGGGCAAAAATATGTCAGAATAGCCCATGTCAAAATTTCAAGAAAAGTACAGCCGGACCGGGTACGGCAGGGCCGGGCCCCAGGGGCATTTTAGTAAATTTTTAATATAGCCTCATATAACCCCCAGAAACACTATGGAAGTGTCTAAATAGTACATTTGACATTGTAGGATCAAATGTGAAGCCCCGAGTTGCTGGCACGCAAATCGAGGAGAAAAGACTGGAGGTAGGGGACTTACCTTACTTGCATGTATTTGATATCTTTGCTTGTGTAGTGATGTATGTGATTGCTTTACTTAATTGTGTAGAGCATATTTGAATAAATGAAGCTCTGTTTCTGTTTTGCTGTGGCCATAGTTTTGTTACATGAAACATTGAGCATGCAGAAATGTCATTATGAGGCATGCATCTAGATAAAGCTAACATGTCATACACATAGAATCTATCATGCATGCATTATGGTATCTGTTTCCTGCTGAGATTCTCTCGAATCTACCCTTCCCTACCAACAATTTAGACAGGGCAAGTGGCTCGTGGAGGGAGCGGCTAGGACTCCATCGAGATGAGATTGTGTAATCCCCATTTGAAGAATTGTAATGGGCAATTGCGCCCTATGTATCTTTAGCGAAGGTATGTACCCGGGATTGTAAGATCAAGCGTTTCACCCAAGAGGGGGGTGAATTGGGTGATACTGAAATTTCTTTCGAAAATATAAAACTTTGACAAAAGAATTAAAACAGTAATGAGTAAGGAGAAATATCACCGAAGTGTACACCGGGAGTTATACTGGTTCGGTCACAACCACTTTGACCTACGTCCAGTCCTCAGAGCTTCTCTGAGAGTTTCACTATAACTTCCAAGATTCAGTGGGTTCTTGGCACCACAGTACAAGCAAGTTCCTTACACCTGGACACTCGCTCCCCCTTACAGGTTGTAATCCAATCCCAACTCAAGGTTCCACAACCTTAAGTTATCTCAATAACAAATATTGAGTTTGAATGAAATATCTCTCTCAAAGAGTAAGTGATAATCACTGAAGCATATGAATACAATTTCAACGTGAAAACAGAGCAATGAACTCAATGAATCGTTTGTGTGGATGCTTAGTTATTCTTCTCTGTTTGAAGGTTCCCATATATATAGATATGATGGGGATGACCGTTGGAACGTTTTCCTTTCGTCCGTTGGTGAGTGCGCAGCCACTGTTGACTTTTCAAGTTTTTGAAAAATATCCGTTGGCGGTGGTTGGCATTTGAACGTTTGATTTGACTTTCATCTCTTGAAGTGATTCCTTCATTGTTTATCTGTAAATAGACTAAGAATACTAATACAATGAAAGGTTAATCATATAGGAAACAAATCAATGAACGTTTGAATGATTTCTAAATTTCTGGGTATGCTTACTCGAGTAGCTCCTCGAGTAACCCTTGAAGTTTACTCGAGTAGCTCCTCGAGTAACATCGGGAAATCATTTATCAACTGCAAGTTAATGAACAAGTATAAGATTACTCGGGTAGTGCATGGAGTAAACTAAATTTCAAACCTTTGGAATAGTTAGTTACTCGGGTAGCTACTTGAGTAATGCAGTCACAACTTTATGAGTTACTCGGGTAACACCTCGAGTAATCCTTTGAAAAACTTTTGATTACTCGATGCTCTACTCCAATAATGTTGGCAGGATTAAAATGCCGAGAGCACTTACCTCATTACTCGAGTAGCTCCTCGAGTAATGCACACATTTTTGCATAGGTTACTCGGGTAGCACCTCGAGTAACAGAGACTTTTGCATATGATTTACTCTGGTAATGCCTTGAAGTTTATCTTTAAAACATTTGCATATACTGGGGTACATACTCGAGGAATCCACTTAAAATAAACCATGAAAGACTAGTTTACTGGAGTATGTACTCGAGGAATATGGAAGAGAGAAATCAAGGTAATCGGGTACAAACCTCAAGTTTTTCACTTACCTTAGTGCATTACTCGAGTAGCTCCTCGAGTAACTTTGGCAGTGGTACAAAGTGCCGAGAGCTCCACATTTTCAAATACACGGTTACTCGAGTAGCTCCTCGAGTATCATGGAAAACTTGAAGGCTGACTGGAAGTTTCTGATCTGGTTACTCGAGTAGCTCCTCGAGTAACATTAGCAGTGGTACAAACTGCCGAGAGGTCCACATTTTAGGATACAAAGGTACTCGAGTAGCTCCTCGAGTATCATGGGGAAAACTTGAAGTCCACTGGAAGTTTTCACATGGTTACTCGAGTAGCTCCTCGAGTAACATTGGCAGGCCGAGAGCAACCTTAAAATTTTACCTGGTTACTCGAGTAGTTCCTTGAGTAATGGTGGCAGGTTACTGGAAGTTGGCTCTGGTTACTTCAAGTTTTGTCTCATTACTCGAGTAGCTCCTCGAGTAATGCCTTAGACAACTTGTTTCTGATGAAGTTCCTCAGCATTTTCTCTTGGCTAATCTTCAGTACTTCCATGCTTACTTCAAGTCAAGCTTATTCCTGTCATTACTTAGTTCAAGCTTGATTATTAAACATTTCCTTTTCAAACCATACTTTTGTTATCATCAAAACATGAGATCTAACATTCTCCCCCTTTTTGATGATGACAAAACTTGGTGATTTTGAACATGGTTTTTCAAATTTGATTTTTAATTAATTATTTCTTATTAAGTTGATTATACCTTGCATACATAACAACTTCATTAGTCCAAACATGTATCATAATTCACAAACTTAAATGAAATCAAATGAAGCATAATTTAAACACACTTGCATTGAACTTAAATTTCAAATTACAAAATAAGTTCATACTGAATTCAAAAAGCTCCCTAAAGTCCCATGTACACCCATATACCCATGAAAAACAAAGACAAATCCAAAGACAAATCCACAAAATCACTCAAGCTCTTCTCCCCCTTTTTGGCTTCATCATTCAAGTTGAGGGTTAGAAGGCTTCACCATAGAGATAGGTTTTACTGGAAGAACCAACCCACCACCATCTGAACTAGATGAATCAAAGGAACTGGATGACTCAGGTTCAGGAAGATTGAGAGGTGGAATTTGGATATCATCTCTAGGTAGGAGAGGAGAAGGTTGAAAGACAACCATAGTGGTCTGTGCTTCTGGAGATGTGTCTAACACAGGAGTGATATGTTCAGAGGAAGAAGATGATACTACCTCTGTTTGGGTAGGAGAGGGAATAGGTTTAGGAGTGGTCTCAGGCTGTGGCTTTTGAGGTGAATCACCTATAATGATATGTGTAGACTCAAGGGTTTCAGGATCATCCACTGTGAACAAGATGTCTTTTTCTTGGGGCTCAAGTGGATCAGAAACCAGAGGGGTAGATGGTTCAGCCTCAGGAGTATGAATAGGAATGGGAATGTCTGAAGAAGGGTTTTCTGGAGGTGGTGGTGCAGAAGAAGAAGGACCGGCAGAAGGTCCAGGACCCATAGAATCCAAGCGTGCCAAAATCAGTCTCAGAGTCTCTCCCTGGGCACGTTGCTCTGCTAGTAGCTCCTCGTGCCTTCGATCCATTCTTTCAACCAACTCTCCCATTTTGGTGTTCATGTGGGTTATGAGTTCAGCATTGGTGTTGGCTATATCCACATGAAAGCCTCTGAGCATATTCTCCATAAAGTGCTGGAGAGTGGCATTCAGGAAAGATGGTGAGGATGTAGTAGCGGCTGGAGCCGATGACTGAGTGTCATCCATTCTGCTGGTTTCTGCCTCAGTAGCCTTTCTCTTCTTCTTGGACCCAGACTCCATCGGGCCTTTAAGAGGGATGTCGATGTTCAATTTACCAATCTGGTTCCTCCCCACTGGGGTCATCCTCTCAATTGGCTCCTTACTATCCAAGTACCATATTTTGTTCTCTTTCAGGATAAGAGACACAATTTGGGGATATGGCATTGGAGTAGTCCCTTTTCCATCCACCTTATATCTTTTCATTTCAGAGAATATGTACTCTCCCAGATCCTTTTCTTCTTTCAAGAGGAGTGAAGCAAACCATCTATAGTCCCTATCCGAGAAGTAGGTATAGTTGTTGGCTTTGTTCACAAGGGACCTAGAGTAGATGTACCATAGGACCCTGTGATGATCACACATATCACTCGGTTTAAAATTAAGGGGGCCAACTAACTCACCGGGCTTAAGGATAGTGAAAATTTGGTTTGGCTCAAGCTCGGAATAGATATCATCCGGGGGATTCTCAATTCCTAACCATAGATTGATCCTAGAGGGAGATATAAGAATTTTTTGACCTCTCACTGTGGTAGTCATCTCTTCCTCAACAGAGGTTCGGTCAGGCTCATCGGTGATTTCTAGGTTACAGTAAAAATGGGTGATTACCTTTGTGCAAAAAGGCAATCTGACAGACAACCAAGGCATAAATGGATTAAGATAAGGACTAAGGTCAAACTTCACTACCTCTTGAAGTAGCTTCAGATCAACGTAGTGTGTTTTACACACTTTCCTTCTGGAGAACTGTGTCTGGTACTTGAGAGACTCCACCAGTTTCCCCACATTGAATCCCTTTGGAGGGGTAGTGATCTCTGCCTCTGGAATCTTGGATTTCTTGGAAGATTGACCCTTCTCCAATTGGTCAATGATCCCAGCCATTGCCTTAGCCACATTTTTGTCATATTTTGGCTTCTTGGGAGGTTTTGGAGTAAAAGAGGGTGTGGATGAGTCTGAGTGAGAGGGTGAGGGAGTTTTGACACCTTTACTCCTTCCTGTAGATGTGCTCTTTTTAGATTGAGCCCTAGTCACAATAGGCTCTTTGATTACCACACCTTTGGCTTTAGGTGGAGATTTAGGTTGAAGAGGAATTTTGGCTTTTGGTCTTGGGATTAATTTTCTTCTTTTTGTTGGAGGAGGAGGAAGAAGGTCAGGATTTTGTTGTGAATCAGAGGAATCAGTGAAGTTGAGATTCTTGGTTCTAACCATCTTGAAACACAGAGAATCAAAAATCACAGAAAAAAGGGGTCACTGTCGCTAGTTTAGGTCAGAGGGATTTTGAACAAAATAGGAAGTTTTTGGACTTGAAATCAGTTGGGTTTTGACGGAAATGGGACTAGGAATCGATTGGGAAAATTTTTTGAAAGGGTGTATAGTGATTTACTCGAGGAGATTTTGTGGAAATGACCAAGTTTGCGCAAGATAAAGACCTAAATCCCGACTTTACTCGAGGCCTTACTCGAGTAACATTCAATGTTACTCGAGGCCTTCCTCGGGTAATCATACAGAAAAATTCAAAAATAATTCATTTAAATTGCGTACCTAGCATGAATAATATAGTAATCATCCATGGATATTCCCTCGATCATTCATAGTCCATTTGATTCAGATTTGAGTCATTATTTAACCTTTTGAGAATCTGAGCTCCGTCATTACTCGAGGCCTTCCTCGGGTAATCTTCAAGTTTACTCGAGGCCAGCCTCGAGTAAATAGCTTTACCACTTCTGACTCTTCATTTCTTTAAGATCTGAACCGTTACATTTGAAAATCAAGTAACTTGATCTGTTACTTCCAGTTTTGGGGGCCATTACTCGAGTACATACTCGAGTAAACTGCTACTTTACCTCAAGTTACTCCTCGGGTAAATCTTTTCTGTCACACATTACTTCAAGTTGGTACTCCAGTAATGGTGTCCTCTGATCACCTCTGTTTTTGTTTCTCAAAACAGAGTTTCTTTCTTCCTGCAAAACAAATTTCTATATACTCCGATGCTTAAATTAGTAATCATCAAAACTTTAACAAATGACTTCATCTAATATTATGAAATACTTAAATTACTTAGAACTCATTGGGATTTACCATTCCCAATTCTCTCCTAATGTAAAGAAATTGATCTTTTGCAAGGGGTTTTGTGAAGATATCAGCTAGTTGAAGATGAGTAGGAATGAATATCACTTTCACATCTTTCTTTTGGACATGATCTCTGATGAAGTGATGTCTGACATCGATATGCTTGGTTCTAGAGTGTTGAACTGGATTCTTTGCCAAGCTTATCGTACTTGTATTGTCACAATAGATTGGTATTTCCTTGAGATAAATACCAAGGTCTTGTAGTTGTTGTTTTAACCATATCACTTGTGCGCAACAACTTGAGACTGCAACATATTCGGCTTCCGTTGACGAAAGCGACACTGTATTTTGTTTCTTGCTGAACCACGAGACAAGAGATCCTCCAAGAAATTGTCCTTGTCCACTGGTGCTCTTTCTGTCTGTCTTGTATCCTCCATGATCAGAATCTGAATATGCAACTAGATATTCACTTCTTCCTTTGGGATACCACAGACCCAATTCTGGTGTGTCAGCAAGGTATCTAAAGATTCGTTTGACCGTTTCAGCATGTGATTCCTTTGGTGCAGATTGATATCTTGCACATATGCCAACACTAAATTGGATGTCCGGTCTGCTTGCCGTGAGATAGAGTAATAATCCAATCATTCCCCTATATTTTGTGATATTGTAGTCTTTCCCTTTGACATCAGCATCAAGCAACGTTGTTGAGCTCATAGGTGTGTCCGAGCCATTTGCTTCATCCATTCCATACTTCTTCAATAGCTCTTTTAAATACTTTGTTTGAGATATGAAGATTCCATTCTTTCTTTGTTTGATTTGCAAACCAAGAAAGAAATTCAATTCTCCCATCATTGACATCTCAAACTCACCCTGCATTATCTCAGAAAATTCCTTACACAGAGATTCATTAGTAGCACCGAAAACAATATCATCAACATATATTTGAACAATTAAAATATCATCATGTTTTCGATTTATAAATAATGTTGTATCAACTTTTCCCCGTACAAAACCTTGATCGATGAGAAACTTACTAAGCCTTTCATACCAGGCTCTAGGAGCTTGTTTTAAACCATACAAAGCCTTTTTAAGTTTGAAAACATGGTCCGGTTTAGTTACATCTTCAAAACCTGGAGGTTGTTCTACATATACTTCCTCCATGATGTAACCATTTAGAAAAGCACTCTTAACATCCATTTGATAGAGTTTGAATCCTTTGATGCATGCAAAGGCTAAGAGTACACGTATGGCTTCCAATCTAGCCACTGGAGCATACGTTTCCTCATAATCAATTCCTTCTTCCTGATTATAGCCTTTGGCCACCAATCTTGCCTTGTTTCTGACAATAATTGCAGATTCATCAAGTTTGTTTTTGAATACCCATTTAGTACCAATGATCGTATGATCTTTGGGTCGGGGCACCAAATCCCAGACTTGATTCCTTTCAAATTGATTTAATTCTTCTTGCATTGCTATGACCCAATCATTGTCTGATAGGGCTTCATCAATGTTAGAAGGTTCAATCTCAGAAATAAATGCAGAAAAACTTACTTCATTGAAAACTCTATTTCTGGTTTTGATCCCTTCATTCACATCTCCTATGACTTGATCTAAGGGATGACTTCTATTGTATTTCCAAGCTTTAGGTTGACCTAGGGATTGCTCTTCATCCTTAGTTTCATCAACCTCTGGAATAAGAGACTTAGAGATAGATTGACCATTTTCTTGATTTAAAACAACTTCCTGTTCTTCATCAATGGTTTTGTCAGAGGATTCAAATTCATCAAATACAACATGAATTGATTCTTCAACAACACAAGTTCTTTTATTGAAAATTCTATATGCTTTACTTCGGTTAGAATATCCTAAGAAAATTCCTTCATCAGTTTTAGAATCAAATTTTCCTAGGTTATCTTTACCATTATTATGAATGAAACACTTACAACCGAAGATATGTAGATGAGCAATGTTTGGCTTCCTTCCTTTGTATAGCTCGTATGGTGTCTTTCCAAGTTTCGTTCTGATATAGGCTCTATTTGAAATATAGCATGCTGTACTCATAGCATCAGCCCAGAAAACTTGAGACATGTTCTTTTCATTTAACATTGTTCTAGCCATTTCGGTAAGCACTCTATTCTTGCGTTCCACAACTCCATTTTGTTGGGGCGTCCTTGGAGCAGAGAAATTGTGATCAATGCCATTTGTATCACAATATTCTTCAAAGGCTTGATTCTCAAATTCTCCACCATGATCAGTCCTAATACCTGCAATAGACATACCTTTCTCATTTTGCACTTTCTTGGCAAAAACAATAAATTCTTCAAAGGTTTCATCCTTTGATGATAGAAAGATAACCCATGTAAATCTAGAGAAATCATCAACAATAACCAATGAATATAAGTTTCCACCAAGACTCTTTACTCTTGCTGGACCAACTAAATCCATATGTAATAATTGTAGTGGTCTATTTGTTGAAATCTCATTTTTCAATTTGAAAGATGATTTAGTTTGTTTACCCTTTTGACATGCGTCACAAATCAAATCGTTTTTGAAATTTACTTTGGGTAATCCAAGAACTAAATCCTTTTTGAGTAGTTTGCCTAGTTGATGCATGTTGACATGAGCCAATCTTTTATGCCATAGCCAACTTTCATCGGCATTACTCAGAAAACAGTTTTCATATTCATTTCTACTAATATCTAAGGTATAGCAGTTACCTTCCCTTTTTGCTCTGAGCTTAGCCTTGATATTCTTCTTATCAAGTAGTAAGTCTTTCTTGTTGACAATTAGACATTCCTCTGAATCAAAGATTATCCAGTTGTCTTTATCTGCACTTTGACTTACGCTCAGCAAATTATGACACAAGCCTTCAACGTAGTATACGTCTTTGACTTGTATGCCTTTGTCATTTTTGATTTCACCAATTCCTGCTATTCTTCCGGTTTGATTTCCTCCAAATTTTACCTTTCCACCTTCCTTGGGTTGTAATTTGGTAAAACTTTCGAAATCACCGGTCATATGTCTAGAGCATCCACTGTCTATGAACCACTTGTTATTTTTGGATGCTTTAAGACATACCTGCAATCAAATGACTAAGTCTTAGGTACCCATTTCTTTTTGGGTCCTTTTGGGTTAGTACAAATGATTTTATGAACATATGAACCTTTAGGTACCCATTTGTAGGTTCCTATGTTTCCTTTCTTCTTATGAATGCATGATGAGGTATAATGACCTTTTCTATTACAGTAATTACAAAATGCAAAAGGATTTGATATATGCACAGAATGCTGGAAATAATTTAAATATGGCTTACCTCCTACTTTCTTTTTACCTTTCCTTTTATCTGTTTTTGGATCATATCCAATACCAGATCAGTCATTTACAAAACGTTGTTCTTTTAAGATCACACTTAGCATCTCACTTCCTTTGGTAAACTTTTCAAGAGTTTTTGTGAGATCAACGTTTTTCTTTTTCAACGAAGAACAATTTTCACAATTCTTTTCTAAACTTCCTTTAAGTTCAATTTCAAGAGCTTTGTTTTTCTTTTTGAAAACAATTAATTCTTTAACTACTTTGATGAATTCAGAATGTAAAGCATTATATTCAGAGAGTAATTCATCATAGGTAGGTTCAGAATCATTTACCTCTTCTTCTGTCTCTTCTTGAGCAACAAGACATATATTGGCTACTTCTTCTTCATCACTTTCTTCGTCAGAGGAACTATCTCCCCATATAGCAGATACAAAGGCCTTCTTTTTGTTAAAGAATTTGCCTTTTCTCTTTTCTTTGCTCTTTTGATTCAGTTCTGGACATTCCGATTTGATATGTCCTGGTTTTCCACATTCGTAGCAAATGATATGGTCTTTGCTGCTAGTTCCTCCTTTTTGAAAGTGTTTGAAGCCTTGACCTTTCTTGTAGAACTTTCTGAATCGTTTTATGATTAAGCCCATTTCATCATCATCAAACTCCTCGTCTTCATCTTGATTTTCTTCTTTTGCTTTTAGAGCTAGACCTTTCTTTCTTTTGTCACTGATGTCGTCTAGTTCCCATTTGAACTTTAACTTGCTTTCATATTCAGAAAGACTTCCAAATAGAGAAGCAACTGATCTCATTGATTCTCCTTTTGCCTCTTCTATCGCAGTGACTTTGGCCTCCCACTCTTTAGAAAGAATATTCAAAATCTTTCGTACTTGGATATTTTGATCATATACTTTTCCAAGTGCTGCAAGTTGATTAACAAGATGAGTATATCTAAGTTCGAATTCAGAAATTGACTCACCTGATTTCATTCGAAGTAGATCGAATTCTGTGATCAAGGTGTTGATTCGATTCTCCTTTATTCCCGAAGTTCCTTCATGAGCTATTTCCAGAGCTTCCTATATTTCCTTTGCTGTTGGGAGTGTGCAGATTCTGAAGTATTCATTTTGACTCAAGGAGCTTTGTAACATCAGAATTGCCTTGCTATTTAGAGTGATAAGTTTCTTGTCATTCTCATCATATTCCGCTGGCGTCTTTGGAATTTTCTGAGAATCTACAGTCTTTGTAGGTTGATAATTTCCACTCTCGATTACATCCCATAGCCCATATTCAGTAGCCATCACGAACACTCTGAATTTTGCTTTCAAGAAAGAAAAGTGTTCTCCATTGAAACCGGGAGGTCTAGTGATGGATGCTCCGTCAGGAAGAATTCCTTCACCCATGCTTGCCATTGGATCCTTCTTAGGTTGTTATACCTTAACAAGAAGACCTACGCTCTGATACCAAATGTAAGATCAAGCGTTTCACCCAAGAGGGGGGTGAATTGGGTGATACTGAAATTTCTTTCGAAAATATAAAACTTTGACAAAAGAATTAAAACAGTAATGAGTAAGGAGAAATGTCACCGAAGTGTACACCGGGAGTTATACTGGTTCGGTCACAACCACTTTGACCTACGTCCAGTCCTCAGAGCTTCTCTGAGAGTTTCACTATAACTTCCAAGATTCAGTGGGTTCTTGGCACCACAGTACAAGCAAGTTCCTTACACCTGGACACTCGCTCCCCCTTACAGGTTGTAATCCAATCCCAACTCAAGGTTCCACAACCTTAAGTTATCTCAATAACAAATATTGAGTTTGAATGAAATATCTCTCTCAAAGAGTAAGTGATAATCACTGAAGCATATGAATACAATTTCAACGTGAAAACAGAGCAATGAACTCAATGAATCGTTTGTGTGGATGCTTAGTTATTCTTCTCTGTTTGAAGGTTCCCATATATATAGATATGATGGGGATGACCGTTGGAACATTTTCCTTTCGTCCGTTGGTGAGTGCGCAGCCACTGTTGACTTTTCAAGTTTTTGAAAAATATCCGGTGGCGGTGGTTGGCATTTGAACGTTTGATTTGACTTTCATCTCTTGAAGTGATTCCTTCATTGTTTATCTGTAAATAGACTAAGAATACTAATACAATGAAAGGTTAATCATATAGGAAACAAATCAATGAACGTTTGAATGATTTCTAAATTTTTGGGTATGCTTACTCGAGTAGCTCCTCGAGTAACCCTTGAAGTTTACTCGAGTAGCTCCTCGAGTAACATCGGGAAATCATTTATCAACTGCAAGTTAATGAACAAGTATAAGATTACTCGGGTAGTGCATGGAGTAAACTAAATTTCAAACCTTTGGAATAGTTAGTTACTAGGGTAGCTACTCGAGTAATGCAGTCACAACTTTATGAGTTACTTGGGTAACACCTCGAGTAATCCTTTGAAAAACTTTTGATTACTCGATGCTCTACTCCAATAATGTTGGCAGGATTAAAATGCCGAGAGCACTTACCTCATTACTCGAGTAGCTCCTCGAGTAATGCACACATTTTTGCATAGGTTACTCGTGTAGCACCTCGAGTAACAGAGACTTTTGCATATGATTTTCTCTGGTAATGCCTTGAAGTTTATCTTTAAAACATTTGCATATACTGGGGTACATACTCGAGGAATCCACTTAAAATAAACCATGAAAGACTAGTTTACTGGAGTATGTACTCGAGGAATATGGAAGAGAGAAATCAAGGTAATCGGGTACAAACCTCAAGTTTTTCACTTACCTTAGTGCATTACTCGAGTAGCTCCTCGAGTAACTTTGGCAGTGGTACAAAGTGCCGAGAGCTCCACATTTTCAAATACACGGTTACTCGAGTAGCTCCTCGAGTATCATGGAAAACTTGAAGGCTGACTGGAAGTTTCTGATCTGGTTACTCGAGTAGCTCCTCGAGTAACATTAGCAGTGGTACAAACTGCCGAGAGGTCTACATTTTAGGATACAAAGGTACTCGAGTAGCTCCTCGAGTATCATGGGGAAAACTTGAAGTCCACTGGAAGTTTTCACATGGTTACTCGAGTAGCTCCTCGAGTAACATTGGCAGGCCGAGAGCAACCTTAAAATTTTACCTGGTTACTCGAGTAGTTCCTCGAGTAATGGTGTCAGGTTACTGGAAGTTGGCTCTGGTTACTTCAAGTTTTGTCTCATTACTCGAGTAGCTCCTCGAGTAATGCCTTAGACAACTTGTTTCTGATGAAGTTCCTCAGCATTTTCTCTTGGCTAATCTTCAGTACTTCCATGCTTACTTCAAGTCAAGCTTATTCCTGTCATTACTTAGTTCAAGGTTGATTATTAAACATTTCCTTTTCAAACCATACTTTTGTTATCATCAAAACATGAGATCTAACAGGGATTACCAGGATGATTATGTTGTACACTCTGATATTTATATGAATGTGATTTATCTTCGCGTAGTAATTGTATTCGAAATGTGAATATAAGACCAAGTTTATAAATGATTTCGAAAGGTATTTTTGAAAACCCCATCATGTGATGGGTTAGTAAATGTTACTTGATTATTATTAGTCTCTATTTCATTTTAATCGCGTATTTCGGATATAATTACGGAGGGGGTTACACAAGGCAATAATACCTAATGGGTTGTATGCCCTGAGGTTGTTAGTTTCGATATGTATTTAGCAAAAATGATGAATTGTATGTTTTTAGGCTATAAGACATGATGGACATATATGTCCTTAGGCCGGTAGAATATTATGTTTTTAAGAATGGTGACGAGCAGAGGCTAAAGGTAGTAAGTCCCAAAGTACTTGTAAGCATAAGGTTGATTCCTTGGGCAGTATGACCTGGTGTGTAAGATTGCATGGGATAGTGTCCCTAGGCTGTAAGATCCTATATATGAATTTTGTTATAATAAACTAGTGTGTCCAAAGGCCTTAAGATCTAGAAGACAAGTGTGTCCTTAGGCTATCAGAGGAATTTAGATATATGATGAGCAGTGACCCGATGATTGGGGGCAAAGATCCTCGATTGTAAGATCTTATATGCCAGTTGTTCATATTGCTCATTGATTGTTGAATGCTAATGTTGAATGAAAAATGCTGAATACTATTAGAGATCTAAGAATATGATGATGGTATTGCATGCTCGATGAGCTTGCATAAGAAAGAAATAAATTGAATAATGATGTGTGTTGCATGCTTATTGAGCTTGCATACGAGAGGGATAGACTAAGAGTCTACGATAATACCAATTGGAGGTCACACACAACAAGATTATGTTTGGAACACAAATTGTAAAAATTTGGATTTGCTACCAATGTGTTTTCAAATGTGCCAGTTTGGTTTTGAGATGGTATTGGATAATCAAATGATGTCCAATAAATGTGAAATTTTTTGGAATAAAAGTAGTCTTATCAAGCTTTAATTTGATAGGTTATGTAAGTCATTTAGAGATGTACACAAAGAGTTGTGCATTTTTGAAGTCAGCCAACTGAAATTGGCAAGTTTATGTGGCAATGTCCAATAAATGGCAATTCTAAAATGCTATGCGTCTAGTTGGCTATGGCCAATATTTTTCCTTGAACATAGATTTAATTAGAGTCACATAGCCTTTGGAACCATTACAATTGAATATCTATAAATAAAGATAGGAATTTTCAAAGTTTGATGAAAATTTTTTAAGCTTTTAGGCAGGGTGCGAAATTAACAACTTAATGGCAAAAATGTATGGGCAAAATAGTCATTTGGCTAAATTAAATTCAAAGCCCATATTTTTCCCTTGTTCTTGTGTGTTGGACGTCCAAGCACAAGAAGCAATAAGGGAATAATATTTACTTGGTTCAAATTAAGCCTAATATGGTGAAATTGTAGCGAAGTAAAAAGATGTTGGAAAAGTCAAATGTTGTAATATTTGAGAAGGTAAATTATGATAATTCAAGAAGCCATTGATCCTCTTCCAAGGGCTATGTATGTGACGTCCAACAATGAGAGCACAAAGGGAAATAAATGTTTGCAAAAAATATGCCAAGAATTGAAGCATTTTTAGACAAGTAAAAAGGGTTGAAAAGTCAAAAAGCAAGTTTGTGATTAAATGGCTATTACATAGTAGTTACAAGGAGATGTGATAGAGGTGCAAGGGGCGTCTTATGTGGCGTCCAACAAAGCATCAATGTTGGCATCCAAAGTGTCGACAAAGTACTACATGGCAGCTTAGGTGGCATCTACAATGAACGAGATGTTGTCTCTATTATCCAACAAGATTCTAAGCAAGCCCAAGATCCTCCTCATGACATTGACGGCCCAATTAATAAAAACTCAGAAAAGAGTCAAGTGTTTGAGAGGTTGGAGAAAACATTTAGGCTTCATTTTGCTTCATTAATGGCTCATAATGTTAGTATATATGTTGAGGGTGCAAATGAGGCCTTAACCATACCTATTCAGGCCCATATACATGATTTTACAACACATAGAAGCTTGAGCACGTGGCAAAGCATGAAGATCCATGAAATTGGTGTAACATAAAGTAGTAAGCCCAACAAGATGATGAACAAGGCCCATGTGCAGTCCAGATTGAAGAATTCACTTAAAATACCATGTGACAAGCATGTGCCTTGAAGGAGGATCATAAGTGACGTCCAAGACACCTCAAGAAGCATCTAGAAGGCGTCCTTATGCAACAAATCTGAATTAATTTCGTTTTTATTTGTTTCCTTTTTTTTATTTGCATTAAATAAGGCCTTTGGTCAAAGATTGCTCATGAAGACTTTGTTTTATTTCCTATTTTTAGGTAGCTGACTTAGTCTTGAAGGATAAGTAATTTCCTAATTCCTTTAGGCTTGAATGGTGCCAACCAAGACAATCAATCATCATTAACGCATCATTATTGCATTCATGACTAGGTTTTCAAACTCTAGAGTGTTCTTTTGTGGCCTTTATATATGGCTGCGTTTTTGTACTGCATTTTTCAGACTTGAATGATAATTGAGAGTTTTATTTCTCTTGTGTGAGCTTTGCTTGCATCCTTGTATTCTCGTGCGAATACTCTGACTGTATCAAGGATTGATCATCCTTGTGGTGGCTTTGTGGCTAGGGTTGTAAGAGACAGGTTCTCTTAAGGTCCTACCATTGATCATCCGTCCCGTTAGTGTTTTCATACTTGTTTTCTAGCCGGTCCGTTACCCTCATCGTATCAAGTGAACGATAGAGGTGCAAGGGGTGTCTTATGTGGCGTCCAACAAAGCATCAATGTTGGTATCCAAAGTGTCGACAAAGTACTATATGGCAGCTTAGGTGGTATCTACAATGAACGAGATGTTGTCTCTATTATCCAACAAGATTCTAAGCAAGCCCAAGATCCTCCTCATGACATTGACGGCCCAATTAATAAAAAATCAGAAAAGAGTGAAGTGTTTGAGAGGTTGGAGAAAACATTTAGGCTTCATTTTGCTTCATTAATGGCTCATAATGTTAGTATATATGTTGAGGGTGCAAATGAGGCCTTAACCATACCTATTCAGGCCCATATACATGATTTTTACAACACATAGAATCTTGAGCACGTGGCAAAGCATGAAGATCCATGAAATTGGTGTAAAATAAGTAGTAAGCCCAACAAGATGATGAACAAGGCCCATGTGCAGTCCAGATTGAAGAATTCACTTAAAATATCATGTGACAAGCATGTGCCTTAAAGGAGGATCATAAGTGACGTCCAAGACACCTCAAGAAGCATCTAGAAGGCGTCCTTATGCAGCAAATCTGAATTAATTTCGTTTTTATTTGTTTCCTTTTTTTTATTTGCATTAAATAAGGCCTTTGGTCAAAGATTGCTCATAAAGACTTTGTTTTATTTCCTATTTTTAGGTAGCTGACTTAGTCTTGAAGGATAAGTAATTTCCTAATTCCTTTAGGCTTGAATGGTGCCAACCAAGACAATCAATCATCATTAACGCATCATTATTGCATTCATGACTAGGTTTTCAAACTCTAGAGTGTTCTTTTGTGGCCTTTATATATGGCTACGTTTTTGTACTGCATTTTTCAGACTTGAATGATAATTGAGAGTTTTATTTCTCTTGTGTGAGCTTTGCTTGCATCCTTGTATTCTCGTGCGAATACTTTGACTGTATCAAGGATTGATCATCCTTGTGGTGTCTTTGTGGCTAGGGTTGTAAGAGACAGGTTCTCTTAAGGTCCTACCTTTGATCATCCGTCCTGTTCGTGTTTTCATACTTGTTTTTGTAACCCCCTTGCCGTAATTATATCCGAAATACGCGATTTAAAGTGAAATAGAGACCAATAAGAAACAAATAACATTTACTAACCCATCACATGACGGGGTTTTCACAAATACCTTTCAAAATATAATACACCTGGTCTCATATTCAAATTTTGAATACAATTACTATGCGAAGATAAATCACATTTATACCAATATCAGAGTGCACAATATAATCATCCCGGTAACCTCGGGTTTCATTTCTTCGATAAACAATCATAGGGCACATTAGCCCATACAAGCCCTCATATGGGGATTACACAAATCCTCTTAAATACATCTACAAAGATCGTATCCACATACATATATACACATCTAAATCTATATATTCCCAACTATGATAACCAACTACCGAATCTTCAATCGCGAAGGAGTCTTCATCGCCCTTAGCTGCTCGCTATATCCTTGATCTACTACCCTGTCTGAAAGGTTAGTAGGGGAGGGTGAGATTCTAGAGAATCTCAGTAGGATAACAATATCAATATGCACGTACGATACATGTTTAATGCATGACATGCTTGCATCACACAACTCATGATAACACAATGACAATTTGCAAGCTCAATGCTTCGAACAATATACCTATGGCCATTGCATAAATTGAAACATAGCTTCAAATTACACACAATTATGCAAAGCTAAGGCATGCACCAACACACTAACACATATATCAAATACAAGTAGAAGAGATATGTTCCCTACACTCTTTCCACGTATGCTCTAGCTCCGCTTACTTGCGATCAGAACGAATACCGAACCACGATCAGGGCGAATATCAACCCTATAACCAAAGCAAGGACATAGGGTTAATCCCTTTCTCAATTCCTCAACATACAAACACTTAATGTTGGTTATCATTTAACACCTTTAAGTGGCTAATCAAAGCCCAAACACATGCCTAAAGGCTTGGGAAAGGCTATACCAAGAACCACCTTTAAAAGTGTAAAATACTGATTTTTGGGGGTGGGCCGCGGCCCAAAAATCCACTGGCTGCGGCCCAAAACTGCCCAAAAATGCTCAGAAACATTTGGGCTGCGGCCCAGAATCCACTGGCGGCGGCCCAAAACTGCTCAGAAACGCTCAGAAACATTTGGGCTGAGGCCCAGAATCCGCTGGCCGCGGCCAAGAAAATCCAGTTTCTTGGCTGAACTTCTAAAAATCATAACTAATTCCACAAAAATTGAAATGAGGTGATCCCAAAGCCAAATGAAATCTATTCAAGTCCTCTACACAGGAAAAATATTAGCCTTTACTAGGAATCACCACACAAATACAGAATTCCACACATTTCATCACTGCCCCAAAACAGAATCCATTTTCGACCTCAAACTTTGGACAGCTATAACTCCCAGGTCCCAAAACAATATGGCACAAATTATATGCCCATTTTGAAGCTTGGGAGGTGAAATTTAAGACTGGAAAGTTTCATAATTTTCCAACATCATTTGCCCAGTCAAAACGTCCACACAACAAGACTGCCCAGACAGAATTTACACTGGACAGAATTTCCAGTTTTGCACACAATGTATCCAATCCAATCCAAACTAATTCCAATGACTAAATACCACAACATGACATCATTTTCAACACAAATCACCCTCCAATTCCACCATTCACATTCCACACGAAAATACCATAAAATCAGGGCAAATATCACAATTCTCAAAACTCCACCAAAAACCACAATAAATAGATCAAAATGGAGAAAACACTCACCTCTTCCTCTTTCCCAAACAAATTCCTTGATTCTTCATCTTTCCAAATTTCCTCAAGCCACCAAACACCTCCAATCAAGAATCTAAAACTATAGAGATGAAGCTCTCATCACTATGAACAACATTAAAGAAGGGTATTTGAGCATTAGAGGACATTATCTCACCTAAACATTGAACTCTTCCTTTCTCTTTCTTCCTTGAGCTTGGCATCCATGGAGGACGAAGAGAGAGATGAGAGATAAAGATGAAGAGATGAAGAGAGGATCAGTTTTTTGGGAGCCAAAACGTCCAAATAAAGAGAGGAGAGAGGAAAAATGAGTTGAACATGTTGACCCAATCCAAGGGTCCAAAACTTGCCAAGTGTCAACATCTCAACACACCTCCCATGAGCTCACATGAGTACACCACATGGGATTCCACCCCTTGATCTATTACACAATTCAATCTCAACCATTGATCTTGAAGTTACCAATGAGTTTCCTCTTCGGTAACCGATCAATCGGTCGGTAACTTTACCGTTTTGCCCCTGATTATGGTAATCTCTCTTGAATCACCATCAAATAAATTTTCTCATTCATTTTCTTTCACAATGCGCCCTCCCCTCTATTTTAAGTCAATTTAGAGGTTAGTCCATAATTGAACTTAAATACAGGGTTTCGGCGCTACTCAGAACACATACGAATCACATCGGGTGCCAAATCACACCATAATCTCCAAAAGGGTTCATTTATCACTAATGACATCAACTTTTGGAGTCATTAACCCTTAATCACAATTTGGGATCTTGCTAAACTGGGGCTTAGCAATCCACTAATCTCAGGCTTATTCTCTAGCCCAAAGTCTCAAAATTCGGGGTATTACAGTTTTCTAGCCGGTCCGTTACCCTCATCGTATCAAGTGGCATCAGAGCTTAAGGTTTGCTAGATTTCAAGTTCTATCCTTTTGTTTCGTTCTTTGCTTCCGTTTTTTTCTTCTTCCCTTGTTTACATTGTTTTTCCTTCGTTCTTGTGTTTTTCCCATTCTCTTCTCTCCTCTTCCACCCATATTTTTTTGTTGTTGTATGACTTTGTTAGTTTCAATTTAAAAAAAACAAGAAAAAAAATTCGTGCAAAAAAAAAAAGGTGTGGTGCTGGAAAAAAAAAACTGAACAGAAAAAAAAAAGAGCAAAAAAAAAATCAAAAATTCAAAAAAAAAAGAAAAGGAAAGAGCCACAGGTTTTGGAAATTAGGAAGATTGAAGGCTAATTTGAGAGTTTCCATTGGAAGTCACAAAAGTTTCCTAAATCTACAAACTTGGGTGATAAGACTCCTTACTTTGCTAATTCTTCCTTCCTTCCTATTTTGATTTCCTTTCCCTTTCTTTTTTTTCCTGATTCCATTTTTTCCCCCTTGTTATTGTCCCTTCTTCCTTTTCCATCATTATTCACGTTTTTTTCCCCTTTCCATCTTCTTTCATCACACATTTTTCTCATTTCTCACATATTCTCTGGTTCTTACAATTTCTTGTTGCAAAGATTACCACATACTAACATTGTCTCTTGATTTTGTTGAGTTTCAATCAAGAATACTATAGGAGGCAAGCTTGAGTGGTAAAAGGCAAGAGTGTTACATCAAGTTAAAAGCCATATTTGTGTGAAACACGAGTGACTATATAACTTCTGAGTGAAACATGTGAGTAGAGTGGTAAGGTTCCATATTACTATTTTTCCCCATCTTTGATCAAACTAACATTTCAGGTTCAAGATGAGTAAAAAAGAAACACTTGCATAATTCAAGTTGTTCTTGGAAAGCATGACAAAGGACATCTTTAAGCTACATAAAGAGGTGCACAAATTAAAGGCTTCATCCTATTTTAGTCTTTACAAAGAATTGCAGGAGCTCAAGCAAGGTTCCATGAGTGTGAAAGAATACTTTGATGAGCTGCACATTGCTAGGCTTCGAGCTAAAGTCAAAGAAAGCTCAAGGGCAACAATGGATCAATTTCTACAAGGGCTTAATCCAAATATTGCTAAACAAATGAAGTTGTACCCGTATAGTGATATTCAAGGAATGGTCTCTATAGCCATTGAGATAGAAAAACTCATGAAGAAAAAAGAGAGAAATAAAGAAAAAGAGAGGATAAAGAAAGAGAAAGAGGCACATGAAAAAATGCTTGAAGAAAAAAGAAATATTGAGAGGAAAGAGCAAATGAGTTTGAGGTGACAAAAATAATTAAGAGTGACTTGAGTGAAAATAAAAAGAATGAGAGTGAATATAAGGAAAAAGGATATGTAAAAGAAGAAATTTTTGTTGATACTAACTATCCTTGTCCAAGTGTTGTTTTATCCTTACTACAGGAGCAGAATTATGATAACTCGATAATGATTGTTCCATATGGCGAATATGACCCTCAAGAGTTGAGGACGACTCTTTTTCAAGAGGAGGAGAATGATAGAGGTGCAAGGGGCATCTTATGTGGCGTCCAACAAAGCATCAATGTTAGTATCCAAAGTGTCGACAAAGTACTACATGGCAGCTTAGGTGGCATCTACAATGAAAGAGATGTTGTCTCTATTATCCAACAAGATTCTAAGCAAGCCCAAGATCCTCCTCATGACATTGACGGCCCAATTAATAAAAACTCAGAAAAGAGTGAAGTGTTTGAGAGGTTGGAGAAAACATTTAGGCTTCATTTTGCTTCATTAATGGCTCATAATGTTAGTATATATGTTAAGGGTGCAAATGAGGCCTTAACCATACCTATTCAGGCCCATATACATGATTTTACAACACATAGAAGCTTGGGCACGCGGCAAAGCATGAAGATCCATGAAATTGGTGTAACATAAAGTAGTAAGCCCAACAAGATGATGAACAAGGCCCATGTGCAGTCCAGATTGAAGAATTCACTTAAAATACCATGTGACAAGCATGTGCCTTGAAGGAGGATCATAAGTGACGTCCAAGACACCTCAAGAAGCATCTAGAAGGCGTCCTTATGCAGCAAATCTGAATTAATTTCGTTTTATTTGTTTCCTTTTTTTTTTATTTGCATTAAATAAGGCCTTTGGTCAAAGATTGCTCATGAAGACTTTGTTTTATTTCCTATTTTTAGTTAGCTGACTTAGTCTTAAAGGATAAGTAATTTCCTAATTCCTTTAGGCTTGAATGGTGCCAACCAAGACAATCAATCATCATTAACGTATCATTATTGCATTCATGACTAGGTTTTCAAACTCTAGAGTGTTCTTTTGTTTCCTTTATATATGGCTGCGTTTTTGTACTGCATTTTTCAAACTTGAATGATAATTGAGAGTTTTATTTCTCTTGTGTGAGCTTTGCTTGCATCCTTGTATTCTCGTGCGAATACTCCGACTATATCAAGGATTGATCATCCTTGTGGTGTCTTTGTGGCTAGGGTTGTAAGAGACAGGTTCTCTTAAGGTCCTACCTTTGATCATCCGTCCCGTTCGTGTTTTCATACTTGTTTTCTAGCCGGTCCGTTACCCTCATCGTATCAAGATGGATGAAGTTAAACTTGGAAGCTCATTTGGTTCCTTCCAACAGCCATTTAGGTCAATTAGGAGAGAGGAAAGGAAAGGGCATTGTGATCAAGTTAAAAGAAACGTCAAAAGGAAAAAGGGTGAAACCAGAGTGAGACACATGCTAAAATTAGCATTAAAATATTAGTAACTAAGGAGGAGGAGTGTGATATTTTTAAAAACTTCCTATCCTTTTCCAAGCCTTCATTTATGCTTACATTAGAGAATAGAGAGAGAGAGATAGAGACAGAGGGCTTTGAGAATGTAGAAGGCAAGAGAAAGAGCAAGAGTTCAAGATCAAAGATCAAGGTGAGTTAGTGCAAAATTCATGTAGTTTTATCTCTAAATTCATGGGACTCTCTAATCTCTATGCCATCTTGAATAGCATATGTAGCAAGACAAAATCAAGAGCAAGGAAAGAGAGGTGGTGGCTTTGAAGCTTAGAGAGAGAGGACAAGAGTTAAAGCCATAAAACCTTGCTTTCTTGATGATTCAAGGTTGGTAATGTTATTTTGATCATTGTTGTGGCTTGTTTTCATGATTGGGATGCACAAACCCTAAGGGGAGATCTTCCCAAATCTTAGATTATCATGTGGGAAGTGTGATTAAGCATGAAAAGGTGTTTAGGAATAAAACATGAATTCCTAATTGTTTCCATTTAATTCCAGATTTCATCCAGAGGCATTTTTGCCATGTTGGAGCTGGAATTTGATTGATTTGATGATCCAGTTGTGTTTAAAATGGAAAATTGTGCAAGAAACATGTATAATATAGAGTGTGAAGGTTCTAGGGTATGAAATGACAATTTTACCCCTACAACCCTAACATAGTGGATGCAAGGGTAATTCTATAATTTGAGCATGATTTTGACAAATTTGAGGTATAAAATGGATTATACAAGCAAAATTATGTAGGACTAGCTAGGTTTATAATTTTTGGTAAGGTACAGTTAGACCAGGTACAAAGGGGCGTAAACCGGGTTCCCTAGGGCCATTTTGGTAATTTCATGGTTTTAGACAAAGATAACCAACACAATGAGTTTAAAATAATACATGAATGAGTAATAACTTATTTATTGTAAATTTGACATTTTAGGATCAGATAGTAGGCCGAGCCGGACAAAGTTGGACTAATTGATAGGTAAGGGAAGGGCTATCTAGGTAGTGAACTTACCCTATTTGCATGTATTTGATATTTATCCTTATGTAGTGATGTATGTGAATGCTTTACTTGATTATGTAGAGCATATTTGAATAATGAAGCTTTGTTTCTGTTTATGATATGGCCATGTTATAGTATGTGAAGTATTGAGCATGCAGAAATGTCATTTGGGGCATACATTTAATTAAAGCTAACATGTTAAGCACATAGCATATATCTTGCATGCATTATGGTAATTGTTTACTACTGAGATTCTCTCTAATCTCACCCTCCCTCAACCAACTATTTAGACAGGCTGGGACAGGAGGTGTGGTGAAATCAGAGAAGAAGACTGCTGAGGAAAATATAGAAGGTTCTGGTTCAGTTCAGGAGAAGCAGTTGGTTATGTACAGACTTTTATTATATTTTAAGTCTATAAGCATTATGTACAATCCTTGTGGCCAATTCCTGTAATATAATCATTTACATATTATCAGTAATTTATGTTATTACTGTGTGCCTTCTGAACTGCGCATTGTTACTCCTGTTAATATCGAAATAAGACAAGTGATATAGGACACCTACGATTCTGCTTCAAATTATGGTTTTCTTTTCATTATGGTACTAATGCTATTAGAAAACTAGGTGGAATACTTGTAGTCTGGAAGTCTAATTTTACTGTTTAGATAATAGGTTTAATCACTTTTGTATGTCATTGCAAGGTTAATGAAGCTAATACCTCTTCCTCCTACCTCATTTCTTTGATTTATGGACCTCCTAAAACATCTATGAGGCATATTCTCTAGAATTGGATGACTAGTTTTGTAATACCCCAAAATGTACTCAAGGGCTAAGATTTCTCTTGAAAAGTAAAGATAATGATGAAGAATCTTAAATTAATTTATCTTCCTTCTCCCTTGATAAAAAAATTCAAGACTATAGGAAAAAGGAAGAGGATTTAAATGATATACTTCTTCATCTTTTCCAATTGAAAAGTCATTTGGGCTAAAGAGAAGGACTTTAGGACATCATTTTATGGATAGACCAAGAAGGAAAGGAATAATCGTGAGAAATATGCCAAAGGTTGGAACATTTGTAGTCAAGTAAATGAAGAGTTGAAAAGTCAAAGTATATGTGCTAAATTGTAATTAATAATATATTTTAAGAAGGTGAAAATGGCTTAATCAAGAAGCCATTTAACTCATCTAAGACCTCTTATTGACATCCAAATTCAAGAGAAGGAGAAGAGGTCTAGTCAACATGCCATTTAACACAAGCAAAAAGGCAAGACTTGGTCAAATTCTCTCACTTCTCTTTATTTATGTTGGGATGTCCAAATCACAAAAGAGAAAGGAAGAGCATTAAGTGAACAATTCTTCCTCTTAGTCAATAATTTCAGCTAACATAAAGGAAAAGGAAGAGGGAATTGAATCAAATATATATAACCTCACCTTTTATTCTTGGAGTCGGTTAAGAAGCCAAAAGAGAGAGAGGGAGTAGATATTTAATGAGCATTTCACTCTCACTCATTTTAAGTCAGCCAAAAGGCCAAAGAAGAGAGAGAAAATATTAATAAACATAATTCCCTCACTCTCATCCATTGAGGTCAGCAGGAAAAAGAAAAGAGACAGAGAAACTGATGAAAGTGAAGAGCATAGGAGCAAGGGTTGAAGGTATGTGTTCTGGAGCCATTTCCTCTAACAAAGCTCCATTTCTAGGCCAAATTGCTTTCATGAACCTTATTCCCCTTGATGAGAGCTTCATTTTTATGGCTTTAGAATTTCAAGATGAGGTGTTTTGAGCCATAATCCAAGAACAAAAGTTGGGGAAGCATGAAAAAACACAAGAAGAAGCAAGAGGTGAGTAAAAGCATTATTTTGATGCACATGACGCTTTGATTGGCAAAGTTGTGGTGGGCTATTGTTACAGCCCTAATTTTATTTTTTAGGGTATATTAGGGATCATGAAGCTTTCATCCTATGTTTGTGCATATATGTTGGTTTCGAGGCAAATGAGCTAAGCTTAGTGAATAAATAGTGAAGTGGTTGTTTGTTGTGAAATACCCTAACATTATGACTTGAATAGGGTACCATGAAGCAATGATAATTTGTCCAATTTGATATTACCATTGTGTTCTACATGAAAAATTGTGTGGGTATAGCCCTGGGTTGTGAATTTTGGGTTATTGAAACTCAAAATGCAAAACTGGATTTTTTGCCGAATAGAATTCTAGTGAGTTACCCTGATTGTGTGGTGTGTTTGGATAACCAAATGATCTCAAAAAATTCTGAAACTTTCCAATTAAATAGTATACATATTGAGCTTTAATTTGATATGTCCTTTGCATCATTTCAATTTGTACACTGGGAGTTATGAATTTTTGAAGTTAGGTCATGAAAATTGGGTTACATTTTGATAGTGTGCAATAAATGAAAATTCTAGGAATGTTGTGTATCCAACTGGCTATGGGTGATATTTTTCCTTGAAAATAGACTAAATAAGGGTCACATAGCCTTTGGAATCACCCCATTTCAATTTTTATAGATTTAGTTATGTTTTTTCAAATTTTATGAAAACTTCTAGCAGATTTGGTCTCTTATGCGAAAATTGAAGATGTAATGGCATAATGTAGTATTGTTCAACTCTGAGGTTAGGAATTGGCCTTTTGGGTTAATTGACCACTTTAGCTCCTTAGTTGTGATAGAGGTGCAAGGGGCGTCTTATGTGGTGTCCAACAAAGCATCAATGTTGGTATCTAAAGTGTAGACAAAGTACTACATGGCAGCTTAGGTGGCATCTACGATGAACGAGATGTTGTCTCTATTATCCAACAAGATTCTAAGCAGGCCCAAGATCCTCCTCATGACATTGACGGCCCAATTAATAAAAACTCAGAAAAGAGTGAAATGTTTGAGAGGTTGGAGAAAACATTTAGGCTTCATTTTGCTTCATTAATGGCTCATAATGTTAGTATATATGTTGAGGGTGCAAATAAGGCCTTAACAATACCTATTCAGGCCCATATACATGATGTTACAACACATAGAATCTTGAGCACGTGGCAAAGCATGAAGATCCATGAAATTGGTGTAACATAAAGTAGTAAGCCCAACAAGATGATGAACAAGGCCCATGTGCAGTCCAGATTGAAGAATTCACTTAAAATATCATGTGACAAGCATGTGCCTTAAAGGAGGATCATAAGTAACGTCCAAGACACCTCATGAAGCATCTAGAAGGCGTCCTTATGCAGCAAATCTGAATTAATTTCGTTTTTTTATTTGTTTCCTTTTTTTATTTGCATTAAATAAGGCCTTTAGTCAAAGATTGCTCATGAAAACTTTGTTTTATTTCCTATTTTTAGGTAGCTGACTTAGTCTTGAAGGATAAGTAATTTCCTAATTCCTTTAGGCTTGAATGGTGCCAACCAAGACAATCAATCATCATTAAGGCATCATTTATTGCATTCATGACTAGGTTTTCAAACTCTAGAGTGTTCTTTTGTGGCCTTTATATATGGCTGCGTTTTTGTACTACATTTTGGGAGACTTGAATGATAATTGAGAGTTTTATTTCTCTTGTGTGAGCTTTGCTTGCATCCTTGTATTCTCGTGCGAATACTCCGACTGTATCAAGGATTGATCATCCTTGTGGTGTCTTGTGGCTAGGGTTGTAAGAGACAGGTTCTCTTAAGGTCCTACCTTTGATCATCCGTCCCGTTAGGGTTTTCATACTTGTTTTCTAGCTGGTCCGTTACCCTCATCATATCAATTTGACTTGATTAAATGACCATAGTGATAACCAGCCTAAGTAGTATGAGTTATTAAAGAATTGGAATAGGTAATAACTCATCGTCCTTAATTATGATTTATATGATTCGATATTTTCCCTGTACATAAGAAACTGGTGTTCGAGCAGGAATGGAAAGAACAAGGTAGTGACCCTTTCTCTTATATTGTGTATAATATATGTTATGCTTGCCTTATTATTGATTTGTGATGAACGGATGTGCCGTTGTGAAATATGCTGTTGAGAAACATGCTGTTGTGAAATATGCCATTGTGAAACATGCTATTGTGAAACATGCTGTTGTGATTATAATGAAAGCTATCGTAAAATTATCGTTGATGTATACTGCTGTGTGATTTACTTGCATGCTTTATGGTTGTCCATGTTATAAGTGAATTGTTCCTACTGGGATTCTTTTGAATCTCATTCTTTCCATTAACTAACCTATAGCCAGGGCAAGCAGTTCGAAGCAGAAGCATGTGACGAAGGGCGGCTAGAGCCCCTAGCTAGGAGTTTTAGTTTTGGATAGTTGGTTATCATATTTTTGGGATTATTGTACATATTATAAATATTGTAGATTTGGATAGTGTGATGTAATCCTCGATATAGGAAACTGAAACAGGTAAATATGCCCTGTAAACCCTTGTGGTAAGTAGATGAATCCCAAGAGTCATCAGGAATTTTGCTATACACTCTGATATTTTTGAATGGAACCAAACTGCACAGTCCAAATATATTCAAAAGTTGAATGTGAGACTGTATTGAACAAGTTTTGGAAAAAGTTTTTGAAAACCTACTTTGTCATAGGACTGAACCCGTCTTGAAGTTGGGACTTTCAATAAGTTTTGAATTACCTGTTGGTCTCTAATTTAACTTAATAAAGCATTTTCAAATTATAATTTTGGCTATTAAGGTAGGGGTTACAAATTTTGCTCAGACTATTGATGCTCCTTGGTTACTGATAGACGATTGTAATCAAATTTTATCTTCATATAACAAATTGAATTGTTATGGTTAGACTAGTGCAATGATTGCTTTTTATAGTTGTTTGGATGCATGTAATTTGTTACCTGTTCCATAAGAGGGTCCAAACTTCACATGGTCGAATAATAGAAGGGGGTCAAATTTTGTATTAGAAAAATTGATAGGGCTTCTTTAATTAGCAATGGTTAGCCTCTTTTGCAAGTTCTTTTGTCAATACTCTTGCCATTGCTTCCTCTAATTACATCTCACTTATCTTCTCACAACATGATGTTACTAAAAAAACTTGTTTCAAGAAATTTGAAGATTTTTGGTTCATATTCAAAGAATGTGATAGTATATTCTGCAATGTTGGAATGAGGCTCATCATGGTTCACTATCCTTTAAGCTCATAGTAAGCTAATCAGAATTCTCAATTCTCTTGTGGACTAGAATAACAACTCTATTGGTAACCTATTTCAAAGAATTTAGTTGTATGAAGCTAAACTTAACATAATTTCCTCTTTACCACAGTTATGTCTGACAATGTACCAACCAATCAGGAGGCTAACCTTGTTCATGCTAGATAGAATCTAGAATTTCTATATGAATGTGAAAATAGCTTTTGGTCTTAAAGAGCAAAGCTTTAATGGTTAAAAGAAGGAGCAAGAAACACTAAATTTTTTCATGCAACTATCTCAAGAAGGAAATCAAAAATCAGATCAAGAACATAAAGAGAGCTGATAGCTCTTAGACAAGTAATTTAGATGAGATATCTTCTTTGGCCATTTCTTACTTTGAACATGTCTATTGTTTTGTTGAATCTTTATGAAGCCTGAAACTGATATCTAAGCTACAAGGAATCTCAAGTATTACTTTATCTGAAGATGACTTCAACTTTCTTTTACTACATTTATCCATAAAAGAAGTTAAGGAAGCGGCTTTCTCCCTTCCAAAACAAGTGCTCCAAGTCCAGATGGAACCCATACAAATCTTTTTTCAAAAATATTGGGACATGGTAAAAGGTGACCTACTTGCTATGATGGACCCTTTTTTGGAATTATAATTCATCTTGAAGTCTTTTAACAACATGATGTCATTCTTATTCCCAAATCAGACAACGTTCAAACATTCATAGATCTTTAATCAATAAGTCTTTGCAATGTGGTACATAACATTCTCTCTAATGTATATGCTTGAGAATGAAGAAAATTCTTAATAACTACATCAAGACTTTCCAATGCGCTTTCTTGAAAGGTCATGTGATCACTGACAATGTTCTCTTAGCGTCTGACTTTGTGAATCAAATACACTCGACAAAATTAGGATGAAGGAAACTTATGGCTCTCAAAGTTGATTTATCCAAAGCATTTGATTCTATATTTTGGAATTTTGTATATGCTATTATGAAATCAATGAACTTTCCAAACAAATGAATTGCCATGATTATGATGTGTATTACAACTATGAGATGCCAAGTGATTTTAATGGTCAAGTCACAAGATCATTAGCTCCAATAAATTTGAGCATTCAGGTCAACCAAGAGGTATTAGAATCTCTAATAATGCACAACCTATTTCTCATCTCTTATATGCGGATGAATCGATTCTTTTCCCTGAGAGAAATGATCAAAGTGTAAATTAAAATAAAGCTTCTCTGGATGTTTATAGCAAACGATCTATACTATTAATTAATAAGTCAAAATCCTTAATTATTTTTCCCTCACTATCAAAACATGGCATATTCGCAATTCATTGTAGTTTGATTTACTGTCTAATTAGGAAAGTATTCAGAGACTTGGGTTGATCTAGGAAGAAATAAAAATCAAATTTACTCCCAGGTAGCGAATTTTATAGATAGCAGGATACTACTGGGAAAGAAAGGCTTTTACCTCAAGCCTCTAGACTAACTCTAATTAAATCTGGCTTATTTGGGGGGAATTTACATGTTCTATGTTGTGTCAGACTCCCTGATTATATCTGTAACCAAATTGATTCAAGATGTGTTAACTTTTTCTAGGGATCAAATGGTGATGCAACAAGAATTTACTTGAAGATTAGGCACTTCATTTTTGGATCAATCTTGGATGGTGGTTTGGGGCTTAGACCAATTTCTAAGTTAAATGACTCTCTCCTAGCCAAGTAAATTTGGAAAATTCTTAACTCATCATCGGGAGAGTTACATGTCGATACTATAAAAATCAAGTACTTTGATTTGAATAGTGCTTCCATACTCAAGAAACCATACAATTCATCTTGGATATGGAAGGGTATCTACAAATATGCATCTATTATCTAAGATCAACTAAAATGGTGAGTGGGTTGAGGTGTCAATATCCAATAAACCACCCATTGTGGTAGCCCATGCAATCTAAAGCCTTAATGGATTCAGAGCTAAATGAAGTTAAGGATCTATTAGTGCATATTCCATTGAATTGCCATCTATTGAGAAGAAATGTTTGTAATACCATATTTTCTTAAGCGTTTAGATGAGTTATGAACATGTAATGATTACAAACCCAAGACAATGTTCTATTGTAAACTATTAAAGTCCTGACTTCAATACAGGGTTTAAACCTGCACTTACGTAGGTTTTTCAAAAAGTTTTAAAAATTCTTTAGGTGAGGTCTCCAACCGGTTTGCAAATTCATTATCACTCATTAGTTCTTGATCCTTTTATTTAGAACAAAGCGTTCTCTAGCATAAGCCCATGCAATGGTGGTTAACTTATGGGCTCTAAGCGATGGGTTGACCGAATCTAATTCACTTATCGCATTAAGGTAGTAGCAAGCTTGATGATATACTAATGTAAGGTTTAAAGCTATTGCGTCTACTATTACTGCTACCGCTATTGCTACTGCAAGTCTTACTTTCGCTACAAATAAAAATTATACAATTCCCAAAATAATAGATAACCAATGGGACTAGAGATTTCGGTTGTGCACTTCACCTGTCCGTGATTACTTTCTTGCCCTTAGAATTGCTTGCCTTTGTTGTAGATTATTTGTTGGAAAGGGTGAGTGTAACCCCCTCCGTAATTATATCCGAAATACGTGATTAAAATGAAATAGAGACCAATAATAATCAAATAACATTTACTAACCCATCACATGACGGGGTTTTCACGAATACTTTTTGAAATCATTTATAAACTTGGTCTCATATTCACATTTCGAATACAATTACTACGCGAAGATAAATCACATTCATATAAATATCAAAGTGCACAACTTAATCATCCCGGCAATCTCTGGTACATACATTCACTAAAGATACATAGGGTACAATTGCCCATTATAATTCTTCAAATGGGGATTACACAATCTCATCTCGGAGGAGTCCTAGCCGCTCCCTCCACGAGCCACTTGCCCTGTCTAAATTGTTGGTAGGGGAGAGTGAGATTCGAGAGAATCTCAGTAGGAAACAGATACTATAATGCATGCATGATAGATGCTATGTGTATGACATGTTAGCTTTATCTAGATGCATGCCCCATAATGACATTTCTGCATGCTCAATATTTCATGTAACAAAACTATGGCCACAGTAAAACAGAAACAGAGCTTCATTTATTCAAATATGCTCTATACAATCAAGTAAAGCAATCACATACATCACTACACAAGCAAATATATCAAATACATGCAAGTAAGGCAAGTCCCCTACCTCCAGTCTTTTCTCCTCGATTTGCGTGCCAGCAACTCGGGGCTTCACATTCGATCCTACAATGTCAAATGTACCATTTAGACACTTCCATAGTGTTTCTGGGGGTTATATGAGGCTATATTGAAAATTTACTAAAATACCCCTGGGGACCCGGCCCGGCCCCGCCGTACCCGGTCCGACTGTACTTTTCTTGAAATTTTAACATGGGCTATTCTGACATATTGTCGCCCAAAGAATCCATTTCCGGACTCGGAATTATCAAATTCAATTTCAATTTACAAATTTACCCTTGGCAGCCCCACTTTAAGGGTTTCAAGGGCGTTTTCGTAATTATGCTTTTTCGGCCTTTTCCGAAAAAGTGACCAACTGTAACCCCACCTAATTTTCGCTCCTGAACTCAATGGAATCATCAAATCATTGAAAATCCATCTCTAACCCCTCCAAACCAGGCTTGGCCGAAATTCTCAATTCCCCGGGAAAAATTGGGGTTTTTCGGTTTCGGCTCCGTAAACGCGTTCCTTTCTACTCCTAACCACTTTATTGACTATTCCATTAGGTTACAACTACCATTTAGTACCAATTTGGGCAGCATAACAGCCCCACACACCCATTTTCCATTTTTGAAACCAATGACAATCCGGCGAAATTTCACCGATTAAATTGTCCACAACAGCCAGAATAGTCAATACACAAGAGTTTGGAAGTTACCTCAAGCTCCCACTAGCTTTTCCTTGTCTTGGCTGAAACCCTAGCTGTTTTAACACCAAAGGAAGAGCTTCCAAACCTTAAAGAATATAAAGGAGTAGCTTAGGATCGGAGTTATACGCGTTAGGAGCTAGATCGTCGGAGAAATCGGCTTACCTTACGAGATTTCTTCCTCTTTCTCTCTCTAAAGATCCCATATGCTCTCTCTCTATTTCAGCTGTTCTCAGCGTCAGAAATGAGGAGGACGAAGCAAAAAACCGTTTAATAACATATCCTATGCTGATGTCATCTTTTATTAAGATGATGTCATAATTCCCATTTTCGGATTTTCTGGCAGATTTTCTGCCCAAACTTTGAAAACCATAACTAATTCTAGAAATATCGAAATGAGGTGATTCAAAAGCCAAATGAAAGGTATTTAAGTCCTCTTTATAGGAAAAATATTTACCAATACTCGAAATCACCACACAATTCCAGAATTACACAAAGTTCATCACTGCCCCAAAACAGAGTCCATTTTCGACCTCAAACTTTGGATAGTCATATCTCCCAGTTCCGAACATGAAATGGCACAAATTATATGTCCATTTTGAAGCTTTGGATGTGAAATTTAAGAATGAAAAGTTTCATAATTTTCCGACATCATTTGCCTATTAAAAACGTCCACACGAGAAGACTGCCCAGACAGAATTCACACTGGATAGCATTTGCAGTTTTGCAACCAATGTGTCCAATCCAATTTAAATCAATTCCAATGATTAAATACCACAACATGACACCATTTTAATCACAATACCCCATTCAATTCTTCCCTCTATTCTAAGTCAATTTGGATGTTAATCCACAATTGAACTCAAATATAGGGTTTTGACGTTGCTCATAACACAAGCGACTACAATCCTCTTTATATTCTCTAAAAGGGTTCATTAATCACTAACCACGTCCACTTTTGTAGTCATTAACCTCTAATCACAATTTGGGATCTTGCTAAACCGGGGCTTAGCAATCCACTAATCTCAGGCTTATTCTCTAAGCTCAAGTCTCAAAATTCGGGTTATTACAGTGAGATTCAAAGGAATCCCAGTAGTAACACAAATCACTTATAAGATATGCAAATTACTAAGCATGTAAAGCAAATAATCAAACAATACACTCACAGTATGCAGCAAACAAAGGGCCTAACCGGCCCCTTATCATAGAACCACAGCACTTGGTATCTCAATCTAGCAGGCCAGGGCCTCCACCCTGTACAAGGTGTACTCAAGGGCCTTCTGCCTCAAGCCTACCTGGCTTAAGTCATATAGTCTAGGGTAACCTCTTGTGCTGCATCCCAAGGTAACTCCCTGTGCAACTTGTACTTGCAGGTCTTACTGCCTAGGGACAAACTGTCCTGTACATAAGCAGATGATAGGGATTGCATATAAAGTAGCACATATGATATAAGGGATAAGGTACTACCTGGTAGGCTTTCCAAGTTTTTTTTCTTGTTCCCAATCTCTTGGGCGTCCTGAGCAAATGTCAAATACTATAAGTTAGAATTCACGAACGAGCGAGTTATTAGTTGTCCTAATTCTTTAATAACTCAGACACTTAGATTAGTTACCTTTAATACTAGCACATTGTGCCATATGAATAGTTAAAGTGTTTACACTGGACTTTAATACTCAATTTTATCCTTAGAGTTCACACTGTTACTATTTACCCTAGATATCTTAAATTCGCATGATAGTCACAACTACCAGAATTTTCACCTAACTTTTAAAATTCATATCTTTGTCTAGGAACATCTAATTGGGGTGGTTTAAAGCTCTATGTGACATTATTTAAGTACAATTTAAGGGAAAAATACCCTTTACTGCCAATTACATGCACACTATTCCAGAAACTCCAATCAATCCTCACTGCCATAAATGTCATTCCATATTTAATGTCTAACTTTTACAGGTGATAACTCCCAATATACTAATCCAAATGCCATATATTATATATCAAATTAAATCTTATCATGTATACTACTTTTATGTAAATTTTCATGGCCATTGGATAAAATTTGATCAATTAAAAACAAGGCACAAACATCCTGCATTGAATCTGGCAGTATTAAACCTAAGTAATATCAAATTCCAATTTTCACATTTCTTATCCAATTCATCCAAAAGCATAATCATAAGCTACCCCCACATAATTTTCCATATAGAATCCATTGGTGACCTTAAATTCACCAAAATAACACTCTTCCTTTATGCCCGCATTTTGTCTTAACTTACATCTAAGACAACAATCAACAAGTTTGAAAATTTCACCACTAAACTAGACTAGTAGCCTCTTTAAACATCATATATCATCATGATCATGCTTAAAACAACATCAAACCCTAATCTTATCTTCTGACCGAAACTAGGGCTGCACTAAGGAAATCATAAAACACAACCAAACAACATAATATTCAGTTTAAATTAAAGCTTAGACTCACCTCTTCCATTTTCTAAGGCTTGTTCTTGGTTCCTCTAACTTTGGCACTTGTTTGGCAGCTCAAAACACCTTCCCTTGAAAAACAAAAACCATATGATTATAGCTCTTAGTGATGGGAACAACATTTATGAGGCCTCAAGAGCTAGAAAGGTGATCTTGAAGATGAAAATCAAGCAAGAGCACTTACCTTGATTCTTGTTTCTCCAAGTTTCTCTTTCCTTTTTCTTTTTAGTTTATTTTTCTTCTTGTTGGCTATCCAAATGAGTGTAAATGGAAGAGCGTGGTGTTTGATTTAATTAATCTTCAGCCACTTTATTTTACTTGGCCAAAATTGAGCCAAAGAAAATAAGAAGAGATAATATGTCAACTTGCCATGGCTTCTTGAAAAAGTGGCTTGGCTGATTCACTTTGGATGAGTTGGTTAATTGGAAATTCATTCCTTCCCTCTCTCCTCTTAGCTTGACTGAAATGCTTATGAAAAAGGGAGGAAATATGTTGACCAATTTTCCTCTTGAAATGTTGCTGTTTGGTTAACTTCCAAGTTGAATAAAAAAGCAAGACGTGTTGACTTTTCTTCCTCTCTTCGTTCTTTTCTTTTTGACTAGGTCTATGGATATACACTTGCTTTGATTTAATTCTCTCTCTCTCCCCCCCCTTGGGCTTGACCAAATTTCCTTAACAAAAAGTAGGAAAGAATGTTGACTAAAAGCTCTTATGTATATGTGCTCCAATTCGACCAAAGTTTTCTTGCAAAGGGTTGACACTTTGACCAATTCTTTTCCTCTTTCCTTTTTGCCTCTCTTTGATTGTCCAACCCCTTAAGAGGTAAAGGTTAATTTTCTTTTTGATCCTCATGATTACTCTTGCTTCCCAAGAGCAAATCCTAGCCCATCATTTTGATTTCCAATTTTAACCTCAATATCAAATGGCAATTGTCTCTTTTGCCCTTGATCATGGCAATATTAATTGAATTTCTATTACTTCTTTTATTCCTTTTTATTATCCCTTGCTAGATGCCATTCCTCTCCTTTTTACATCCAAGTTAGGCTTTAAATCACTTCTAGCTTTAGATAAAGAAAATACATACTTCCCTTTAGTCAATTGGAACTAAGTTCCTTGTAAAGGTCTTAAAGCAGTTTCTAACATTATTTACACTTTCTATTTGGTACATTTAGCCGTTGAATACAGTTTGGGATATTACAATGTTCCTCTTGTACAATCTCTATATTAGAGACAAATTACAAAATTAATCACCAATACTCCCTCTACCTTTTAGTGGTATATAATATAAAATTATTTGGAGTCTTAGCTCTTCTGGTGAGTATAATACCCCAAATTTTAAGACTCGAGGCTAGAGAATAAGCTTGAAATAAGTGGATTGCTAAGCCCTGGTTTAGCAAGATCCTAAATTGTGATTAAGGGTTAATGACTCCAAAAGTAGATGTGGTTAGTGATAAATAACCCTTTTGAAGATTATGATGTGATTTGGCACTCAAATGTGATTCGTAAGTGTTATGAGCAGCCCCAAAATCTTGTATTTGAGTTCAATTATGGATTAACATCTAAATTAACTTAAAATAGAGGGAGGGCGCATAATGTGGTGATATGGAATGATAAGATGAGTTTGGTGGTGATTCAGTGAGAATTGATATAATCAGGAGCAAAACGATAAAGTTACTGACCAATTGATCGGTTATCAAAGAGGAAGCTCCTTGGTACCTCAAAGATCAATAGTTGAGATTGATTGTTATGGGATTAAAAGGGTGGAATCCCATGTGTTAAGCTCATGTGAACTCATGAGGATGAAACAAGAGTGTGACAAGTGGCACAACATGAGCCCTTGATTTTGGTCAAAGTGTCAAAGCTTATTCCTCTCTCTTCTCCTCTCCTTTAGGTCAGCCAAGAGGCCTCATTTGGCTCAAAAATATGATTTCAACTCTCTCTCCTCAAGCTCCCATGGACGTCTAAGCATAGAGGAAGAAAGAGAAATGGAAACGTGATGTTTTAGCCTTGTTGTTGACCTCTAATGATCAAATACCCTTCTTTAAAGTTGTTCATAGTGATGAGAGCTTCATTGCTATGGTTTTAGATTTGTGAGAGAAGGTGTTTGAGAGCTTGAAGAATTTGAAAAGTGGAGGAATCAAAGAATTGTCATTGGGAAGGGGAAGAGGTGAGTATTTGATGACTATTGACCTAACTATTGTGGTTATTGGTTGAGTATTGTGAATTGTGAATTTTGCCTTGACTTTGTGGTATTTTCGTGTGGAATGTAAATGGTGGAATTGGATGTTGTTTTATGTTGAAAATGGTGTCATGTTGTGGTGTTTAATCATTGGAATTGGTTTGAATTGGATTGGACACATTGGTTGCAAAACTGGAAAATTTGTCCTTTGGAAGTTTGTTCTGGGCAGTTTATTTGTGTTGGCGTTTTGAATAGGCAAATGATGTCCGAAAATTATAAAACTTTCTAATCGTAAAGTTCACATCCCAAGCTTCAAAAAGGACATATAATTTGTGCCATTTCGTTTTGTGAACTAGGATTTATTTTTGCCCAAAGTTTGAGGTTGAAACTGGGTTTGATTCTGGAGCAGTGTAGATATTTGTGTAATTCTGTGGTTTTGTACAGCCTTGATCCATATTTTTCTTATGAATAGGACTTAAATAACTTTCATTTTGCTTTGGGATCACCTCGTTTTGATTTTTGTAGAATTAATTATGAATTTTCAAAGTTGCCTTGGCTCCAGCGTAAAAGTTTCTGTGTGTGTTTTGGCCGTAGCCAAAAATTCTTGGCTGCAGTCAAAAACCTTCTGTGCACATTTTGGCTACAACCAAAGGATTCTTGGCTGCAACCAACCCCCATTTTTTAGCATTTTGTGATTTTGAAAGGTGATTCCCAACCTAGTACTTCCCATTCCTTTAGGCTTTTATTGAGCTTATTATAGCCACCTAAAGGGTGTGATGGTAACCAACCTTAAGTGATATGAAAGTAAAGATTTAGAATAGTGAATAACCTGATGGCCTTACCTTGGTTATAGGGTTTGATATTCGCCTTGATCGTGAGTAGCTGATGCTGGAGCATACGTGGAAAGAAAAAGTGTATGGAACTTACCTCTCTTGCATGCTTTGATATTTGTGTTTGTGTATTGATGCATGTATTGCTTTGCTTGATTATGTGAAACATGTATGAATGATTGTAACTCTATTTCTATTTATGCTATGGCCATGAGTATGTTGTTGAAACATTGAGCACGTAGATATGTCATTATGTGAGCATGTGTTATTGTGATGCAAGCATGTCATGCATTAAACACTTATCTTGCATGCATATTGGTATATGTTTCCCTACTGAGATTCTCTCGAATCTTACCCTCCCCTACGAACATTTTAGACAGGGTAGGTGGATTGAGGATAGAGCAAGCAGCTAAGGGCGATGAGGACTCCTTCGGGTTGTCATTCTGATAGTTGGTTATCATAGTTAGGAGTATTGTGTATTGGATATTTGTATATGTGGATGACAATTTAATTATGTGTATTTGAGGTGAGATTTGTGTAATCCCCATATGGGAATTTGTATACAGGCGTATTGCCCTTTGTAAACCCTTTTGTAAAGATGTTAACCCGGGATTACCGGGATTATTATATTGTGCACTCTGATTTATCTATTGAATGTAATTATCCGCGTGAAGTGATTGTATTCGAAATGTGAATATGAGACCAGGTAAATCGAATTTGTAAAGATATTTGTGAAAACCCTATCATGAAGATGAGATTTTAAAATGGTTTTATTTATTATTGGTCTTTATTTCACTTTAATCGCGTATTTTGGATATAATTATGGAAGGGGGTTACAGTGAGTAATCTTCTAAATCTAGGTTCAAAATTCTTACTATGAATCGACGTTTAAGCACTCATAATGATTTTTGAAAATTCTTATGGTCTTTATCTTTACTAATGAAAGATAACCTATTTGTATGGAAAATGATTAATGAGGCTATCCCTTCCACGGGTATTCTAAATAATCATCACCACTCTGTTAATGGAAACTATGCTTTTGGATGCTTTGAAGTGAAAACTGTAGCCCATCTCTATATATATATATTGTCCTTTGAATAAGGCTGTATGGTGTGGATGTCTTTCATTCAGGTTGAACTTCTCAAGCTTTGAAGCTTTCAAAGAGTGGCTTAAATTGACCCTCATGCAGCTTTATAAAGATTTATCATGGACTTTTTTAAGATTTTAAAGCTTTTATCTTTGATATGGATGAAGAAAAACTAGGCCATTCTTCAACTTATTCAGCGAATTCATCTATCAGTTGTCATAAAGATATTGAGATTGCAGTATCCAACAACTCATTGGCATTCAAAGGAAACCTACAAGAGGAGAATGAACCTAAATTGACTACCCAGGTAGTGAATTCTTTTATAAAATCCCTAAGTAAGGATGGATGATTCTCATAGAAAAGCATAATAAAGGTGCAATGTTGATTTGCCAATCCTAGATAAGTTTCCAAGACCAACTTGTTCAATCCTTTATTGGAGAGTAAGCTCAAACAAAGCATTTATTTCTCTGCATTGCTTCAGAGGATCACTTCAATGGATCTCTAAATCTTCTCTCTTCTTATGCTACATTGATAGAAGGCTAAAAGGCTTTTGTATAAAAAAATTTTTCTGCCTCCTTCTATGTCAAAGAATGCTTCCTCAAATATCCTTTACAAGGACATAGGTAATTTATTGAAAAAGTTTTATTTCAGCTAGGTTATTGAATGTAAATGTATATATCCTTAACACTCTACAATCTTGTTACTTAACGATTACATATTTGTGAAGTATTATCATTTTACCATCTGAATAACATTTGATATTTTATCAAAAAAATGTGGAAATTACCTCACAGAGGAATTTTAAAGAATTATTAGAATATTGGCTAACTAAAGAATAATTAGCCATATGGAGTTATGAAAAATAGTAGGATGCCTCAAATAATTTGGAAAAAATAAGGGGGGAACTATGTTAAGATTAATGTAAATTATTAAAATGTTTTCTTTCCATACAAATGGAAATTTTTTCATGAAGAATATTTAATTGGCATTTTATCCAAGAAAAAGGCAATATCTTGGAAATTATGGGAAAAATAGTTAAGGACCAAATTTGATCTTAAGAAAAATCAAGGAATTACTCCCTAATAAATGTGAATTTTTGATGATATCAAATTGGTCCTATGATTAAATAATTCCTAAAAAGCATTTGTAAGTGATTAGTTACATATTAATGAAAGGATTATGTTAAAGTAATTAGCACATGGTAGAAAAATTGTATGGTCTCTTAAAAGGCAATGTGGCATGCTTATGGCTAGGGATGAAGGCTAGATGAGATTTTAGCCATTTGATCATCAAGGAGGCATTCAAATAATGATATTAAGGTAGGTGGATATGAAATTTGATTAAATGAAGTTAATAAAGAGATAAGAGCATGTCATCCCCTCCATTGTATCATGAGGTCGGCTGAAACAAAAATAGAGAGAGAATGAAAGTAAAGAGTAAAGAAAGAGAAAGAAGAAGATAAATGAAGGGAAGAGAATGAAGATCAAAGTTATTAGTACCAAGCTTTAGTTTGTTCATCAGTTTATGGATGACAAGCAGTAACAAACAACAATTTAATACTAAGCTTTCCGCATAAAACTCTTCAAAAATTACTCAAGAATTTTGTATCCCCATAAGAAACAATGTAATATCCTAAACTATAATTAAGGGCTAATAACTTCAAAGTGATGTAATTAATGTTAATTAAGCACTTTTGAAGTATATGATGTGAATTGTGATGTAAAATGTGTTTGGTGATGGTTTAGTAAGCATTGTGATAATCAGGGGCAAAATGGTAAATTTACCGACAGTTGGTATGTTACCGAAGAGGAACCTCATAGGTAACTCGAGATCAAAGGCTAGGATTGATTATTGAGTGATCAATGGGGTGGAATCAAGCGTGTATGTGAATATGAGAGTTCATGAAAGGGTGGAATGGGATCTTGCCAAGTGTCATTATGATAGCCATAGGATTGGTCAAATTTTCAAAAACACTCTCCTCTCTCCCCTCTCCCTCCAAGTCGGCTAAGTTGCACGGGAGGGCATGAAAATCTGCAACTTCATCAATATCTCATTCTCTCTCTCATCATTCTCCATTTTCACTGAAATAAGGCAAGAAAGAGAAAGACAAAGGTGAGTATTTAACCTTGAAAATGATCTCTTTGGCTCAAATGCTATTCTCTAAAGTTGTTCATGGTGTTGAGAGCTTCCTTGCTATGGTTTCAAAATTTTGAGAAAAGGTGTTTTGGTATTTGAACAAATTTGAAAGTTGGAGAATCAAGGTTTTGATTCTAGCAAAGTGAAGAGGTAAACATTTGACGCATTTTGGTATAAATATTTTTGTCATTAGTTAGGTTTTGGGAATTTTGTATTATTGCCCTGATTTTGGCTTAAATTTGAAATGCATGAATTGAGTAGTATAAGATGGTGGAATAGATGCCAAATTGTCTTTTGGAGTCTATAGTTTTGGTTTGGATTTGAAAAGAGGAAGTTTGGTCATTAGGTGATTTTGGTGGCAATGTGGATGGAAGTGTTGAATGTGTCATTGTGGTAAGATTTCGGTTGTTTTGAGTTTACCAATAGGTTCCTTATGGAATTTTAGAGGGAAATGAGTTTTGGTATAAGTTTTGGGATCATTGGAGCCAGTTTTGGTAAATCTGGAAAACTATATCAATTGCTGCGATCTGGCTTTTGATAAGTTCACTTGAGTGAGGTAGGGTCTCACTCGAGTACAGTATGAAATTCTGGGTATTTTGGTTAAATCTTCAGGTAGAAATCACGAGTGAACTTCTTCATCATAGAGTGACATACGTTATCACTCGAGTGCATATGGTATCACTTGAGTGCAAGTGCATGTAGCACTATGGGTGAGCATCTCGGGTTATTACTCGTAGGCAAATTGTCAATAGTGCGCATGGGCACTCGCGAGCATTAGGAAGTCACTCAAGTGCTAAGGCTAGTACTCAAGTGTACTTGTCACCTGGGAGTTGTAGTTGTTCTCGGGTTGTCACTTCTTGTACCTCACTCGATGGGACTTAGGTGACTAAAGTACCATCACTTAAGTGCTTGTGTCTATGCTCGAGTGAACTAACCACTTTAAGGAGTGTCGATGCTCTCGGGTACACACTTTCTGTATCTCACTCACTGGGACTCGAGTGCAATTGGGGTTAACATTCGAGTGAGTCCTTCTTCACTCGAGTGAGTCAGACCAAAATTAGTGTTCTTTTTCCAAAAAAGGTATCTTCAGGGTAGTTTCTCCCAACCCTTAGGGATATGTTTAGGCCTATAATAGCCACCTAAAGAGATTAAATGATAACCAACATAAAGTACTACAAAATTGGAAAACTTAGAAAAGAGATTGATAGGTTGGCCCTGATTTGGTTTATAGGATTTGATATTTGCCACCCTCGAGAGCCCACGATGCCGAAGAACATCAGGAAGGAACAAGGTAGTGACTCTTTCTCTTATACTGTGTGTGAAACATTGTATGTATGTTTGTCATGCATTGAGAATACTTTTTGAATACATTGTGATGCTTTGAGTTCGCAGCGAAAGCTGACGCATAGTGATACTTTATGAATACTTTGTGAATACATAGAGATCGCAGCGAAAGCTGATGCATAGAGTTTATAGCCATAAGTGCTGTCATTTGTAGCGTGAGCCATGATATATTGTGATGCTGCTTAACATGATCATATATGCTATGTGTTTGTGCACTGTATGAGTGATTTGTTACTACTGGGATTCTCTTGAATCTCATTCTTTTTAATGACTAACATTTTAGACAAGGCAAGTAGCTCTAAAGAGAAGTGGGCAACCCGGAGCGATTAGGACCCTTTGGGGTATATTTGATTTTTGGGGAGTTGGTTATCTACTTTTGAACTTGAGATTTCTGTATATTTTGAGATGTAAATACTATATTTGATTTTGGTCATGTAATCCCCTAGTTGAGACTTATAAAACCCTTAGTTTATGTATGTATAGAACCCCAGAGTTGCCGAGGATTTGATTATACACTCTGATATGAATGAATGTAAATTAACTGCACAGATAATTATATTTGAGTTTTGAAATTGAGACCAGGATAGGGTAGAGTTTTTGAGAGACTTTGTGAAAATCCTACTGCAAGGTAGAAAGTTGAAATGAGTTTAAATTATCCGACGGTCACTAATCCAATTTAATTGTGTGATATTGAATCATAATTACGCTAATCAAGGCAGGGGTTACACACAATACTTGTTGGAACACCATGAAGTCTCACAATTTCTTTGAAGAACAAATCAGCAATGTATGTGGCATCATCAATTTTATGACATGCAATAAAATGTTTCATTTTAGAAAATCTATCAACAACCACAAAATATGGAATGTATTCCTCTTTTTGACCAAGGCAAACCCAAACAAAATCCATTGATATATCAACCTAATACTCACTAGACACAGATAAAGGAGTATACAAACCATGTGGCAAACTTTATATTTAGCCTTTTTATATGTTATGCATTTAGCACTGATTCTATCCACATTACATTTCATTTTAGGACAAAAGAAATGCTCATGAAAAATATCCCAAGTCCTGTTCACACCAAAGTGACCCATTAAGCCCTCCCATGTGTAACACCCATCTCTAGACCCCTTTATTATACACCACTGAAGCACTACAACTTAGGGGAACATTAGTTAAAGCCCCCAAACCCTGAACTTAAGCTTCAATTCATGGGGTCACTATTCATTTGGTAAAGAACATATTTACCAAATTGTTTATCTTTTCATATGGTATTGTTGGAAATTGTGCCCAAAAGGCCAATCATTGTACTTTGAACATTATTAATTTAATGAAATTTCTCCATTCTGTTATCATATTATTTGCATGTTAACTGTGATAATTGTATCCTTGGATAATTCATAAATATTGTCCTAAAATGTCCCTGGTCGGTCATCTATGCGGGAGTAGAGATGAAACAAGATCAGTATGACTTTGATAAGATATGGAGATACAAATCAAAGTCTTAGGCACTTGTAAGAGTACAAGGTGCTGGACCGACCCACTATGAGAAAGCTACATGGACCAAGTCATAAGCTTTTCTCATGTATAACCACGTCACAATGCCCTTTGAACTGAGGTCATCATGGATTCCTACATGAGAGTTGCTAAGCTTTGAACTAGTCAAAAGTCACCTTTGACCAGGTGATGATAAAGGCTACAATCGGGCTTGGTGGTTTTTCATGCAGAGGAATATGAATAATCAAGATGGAATTTGTCTCTCACATTAGTAGAGAGATATTACTGGGCCCCTCGATGAGTGAGTCTGAAAAATGTATGGCCATACTACAATGGAAAGGAGTTTCCATTTCTATTGTCAGACTACTCAGGAATCGAGAAAGTAATAGTCAGGAATGAGAGGATGACATTATCCATGCCTTATCCTTGACCGATATATCGTGTGACAAAAGGGATGTGACGTGGTTGTATGACAGGTTGCATCGTGTTAATGATCCTTATATGAATTGGGTAGTCGTGATGTCTTGCTAGAGGTCGCTTGTGACTTGTGGGTTAGTACAGTATCAGCCCACTGCCAACTTCATATGGGCCTACAGGGTAGCACACAAGAATGGCCCAACACGAGATAATGTTTAACTAGGGTGGACGAATTTTATATTTATATATATATATATATGTATATATGTAATATAAAAAAAATTCGTTAATAATATTATATAGATATATATTTTCGAAATACATATTATATATATATATATGTATATATATTATATGATATTATTATATTATGTTAGTTTTAAATTTAATTTATTAAGATAAATTAAATCTAATAATTAATATGATAGAGATATGGTATCTCAGATTTAATTTATGAAGATAACTTAAATCTAATAGCTCTTTATTTGGATTAAATAAATAGGTTAAATTAAAAATGTTGGACATATTTAATTTAAACTGAATTTATTTAATTAGCTCATCAAGATAATTAATAGTTAATTAATTTTGAAATTAATGATGATTAATTTTGAAATTTGAAAATAGCCCTCGTAGGTTATAAACTTGATAGAGCAGATATACTGATATATACATTAGAATTGAGAGCCGCAAGAAAAAACCCTAGGAGACATTTGAGGCGCTAGCACGCAGTCTCGGTTGGAGAGCATTCGTATAGATACCGGTAAAGGGAGCGGACCTGACGTGTTGGCTCCTAGAGATCATGAAAACCTTGAATCATCAAAAAGGTATGAATCCTTCCAACTTGGTTTAAACGCTGTTGATAGATCCTCGATTAGGATCGGTGAAAATTTTTAAACTTCTTCCACTGTGCCTGCCGATTCTAATAGGTATTACTAACTTCGTTCCATATATTACTATTAGAGTATTTCTCTGCTTATTAAATCATTTTGCTTAATTAATAGGCTATTACCATGCGATTACCCATTCCTAGTTCAATTATCTTGCTTAAGAAGTCAATTGATCTGTCATGCAGGTTATACATTAACAACTTTAAACGTTAATATTTACATAAAGGATTAGAGTGTATAAATCCTTAACTCTTTACTACAACTTCTTCTTCTAGCATATCGTTCTGTATCCCTCTTCTGTGCTCACGTGCCTATATGGTTGATTGAGGGAGGGTGATATTTGGGAGAATCTCAGTAGCAAACAGTGCCTCTTAGCGTGCAAGATAAATGCTTCATGCATAACATGTTTGCCTTACATAAATTCATGCCAACATAATGACATATTTGCTTGCTCAATGCTTGATACAACATACTTATAGTGATAGCATAAATAGAAACATAGCTTCAATTATTCAAATATGCTTCACACAATTCAGTAAAATAGTCACATATATCAGTGAACAAGCATACGTATCAATTACATGCAAGTTATATAAATTTTACTATATATGTCTTTATGTCCTCCTCTTGTTCCCTTTTCTACCAACCATTGAAGTTGCTTGAAGAACCTTCCATTCTTCTTCTTTGACATCTCATGGCCTTAGATGTCACACCCTTTATTTATGGCCCTTTAGTATGCATATGAAAGTGCTAATGTTCTTGTTATAGCTTAGGAGAAATGATGATTAAAACGCCTAGCCAAAATTTATACAATTATTTTCTTGGGGCACTATTCATTTAGTAAAATTGTACGTTCAAATTGGTTAGCTTAACTTCATGAAAGTCATAACTTTTACTATTTCCATTCTTATTTGTGTTTATATATGTCACGAACGTTATATCTAGCAACTTCATTCCACTAATCATGTTTACACATTATTCACTTTACATGATAATTTACACAATCACATATTATCGCGTATTAGTCTTCAATTCTTTCTTCTCAGATTCCTCTGGCATATCATCATGCACTCCTCTTATGCTAAAATACCTATATGGTTGGGTGAGGGAGGGTGACATTCGAGAGAATCTCAGTAGCAAACACTACTAATTATGCATGCAAGATAAATACTTAATGCATGACATGCTTGCTTTACATGAACTCATGCTAACATAGTGACATATTTGCATGCTTGATGTTTAACACAACATACTAATGGCCATATATATTTCACACAATCAAGCAAAGCAATCATAAACATCAATACACAAGCATACATATCAAGTACATGCAAGTTAGGTAAGTTCACTACCTTTTGGACTTATGTTCTCTTCTTGTTCCCTTTCCTTCCAACTCGTTAAGTTGGTTAAAGAATCTTCCATTTCCTCTTCCTTTTCATTTCATGGCCCTAGATACATAATCATATCATTAAAGCTAAGACAAATGAATATACACTGTGGCTACATTAGCCTCTAGGACATATCTCTATTCCTTATGATCTCACTTATCTCAATGCCCTCCAAAATCTACAAATTCGCAAGTCTTCCCTAATCTGCTAGATTTCATCAGTAAAATTTAAACATTCATAACTTAATCCACAAAACTCCAAATGAAGTAGTTCAAAGTTCTATCTAAAACTCTCCAAGTCCTATTTAAATAAAAGTACCACTTAGTGCTGATTACATGGGTAAAACCTAGTGAACCCTTGACTAACCTTACTACCACAGAATGCTTTCCAGTATTGGCACCTCAACTTCAACAGATCATATCTCACAATCTACTAAGCCAAAATGCACATTATATACATCATTTAAAAGCTTAGGATTTCTACTAAAACCCTATAAAATATCACAATCATTGGACAAGGTTTGACTATTCAAAAACATCTCACAAGCATACTTCCATGAATTTAGCAGATCCTATGACAACACTGTGAATTCCAAAATTAGGGTTCTCTAACCTTTCATTCAAAAATCATAAATGACATGCTATCCCTAAACACTTTTACCCATAGAATCCATTTCTAACATCAAATTGATCAAAATCCAGCTCCAATCCCAAGAACACAGGTTGGTTGAATCTAACCCTAAGGAACATAAGTTGTGTTCTTACAAATTTCAACCTCTAAACATTTGATTAAACATCATAAACCCTTAATTAACATATGCCTATCATCAAATACACATTAAAGCTCAAAATCACCCTCTTGGCTAAAACCCTAGGGTCTTATAACCTCAAAACTATTAAGCAAACATCAAAACATTATACTCAAATTGAAGCTTATGATTACCTCTACGCAATTATCCGATTGGTACTTGATTTTGGTAGTACTTCCACCAACAAGTTCGCACAAAACACCTCTGATCAAAAATTCAAAACTGTAGAAATGTAGCTCTTGATGAGTAGAAGAAGATTAGTGAAGGCTTCAGAGGTTGGAAATGCAATTTCTAACTTTGAATCGGTTGTAGAACTCATGAACTTGAAAACTTCTCTCTTTTTCTTTTTCTTTGGAGGTTTTTGGATTTTTCGTTGATATTATGAGGGGATGCATGAAATTAATGAGGTGTGGGGGTGCTGAATGCTCTATTAATTACATGTGTCAAGTGCATAAAAATCTAGGGTGCCCGGTGCTTTTTTTGGAAATTATCGGGTATCCGGTGATTCGATGTGCCAAATGCTCTTTCTTGAGACTGCAGGGTGCCCAATGCACCTTCTCAAAAATTGTCTCCCTTTGTCCTCTACTATGCTTGACTAACTTTATTGGCTAGGGAAGAGGAGGCCTGATGAATTCATCTAACTTCTGATAAATGTTTAGGAAAATCGGGTATATAGTAGGACCGGAAACTGGAGAATTATACTGGCTATTCTTTATATCCCTGATATATACCTATAAATGCCTTCATATGATTGGTTAATCAGAGAAGAAGTCAAAAAGTAATTTTAATAAAGCTACCTTTTGATATAGGGCCGCTCAGTTTTGCAATACGCGTCATGCTCCTCCTTGATTGCTACCATGTGTCTTGGAGACTGCCCTGAGGATGCCATATGTCCCTGGTGACCATGAAATAGTGCACTTACCCCTGAGTGTCTTAAACATTTGACACCAAGCTGGTGCCTCCTCAAAAACGTAAGGTATATGAACCTGCCCTAAAAATGCCATATGCGCACCCACACCGGCATATTTTATCTGACTGATTAGCCCTATATGTCTTTGACTTCAAGAATGTGCCACATATGTACCTGTGTGGCGTAAGATGGCATCATATACCTAAAAAACTACCACATGTGAGCTTGTGTACCTTATGGCACACCGAGTATACAGAGACATTGATAACTTTCAATCGACCACACACACAAATTGCCACTTCTCATTGCGCCCACTCACAAAGCTTCTTCATACATATGGGACTCAAATGGCACCACACATGCCTTTGGATGTCACCAAAATGGGGCCAAATGTGCCAAAGTGCCCATACATGGCACCTTATGTCTGACTACTTATACGCTCTGAGGCTTATAGAATCAGGAAACTTAGTCTCAATCATAGGGCTAAATCAAATAGTCCCATGAAACTCATGCTATTGTTGGGACTCTTACCAAACTGGGCATAGTAGTTTTCTTGACTTAGGCTTATTCTCAAGCCTATAGGCCCAAAATTTGGGATATTACACTAAATGCACAACCACATTATTAGAGCCATGATAGGAAGTCATTACTCATGACTTCTTTTTCTTACATAATCTTTATAAATCTTGTGTTATGTTGAATAAATATCCAACATAAGACATATTGTCTCTAATGTGGTCATATTGGGTTCTAGAACATGTCCCTATTCTATAGATCTATACTTGTCACAATTTACCTCAAATGCCAGAATTTTGTGGATCAACTCTAATATGCCAGATTGGTCCCATAACTTTGAAAAAATCATAACTTATTTTAGGGAACTCCAAATGGGATAGTTCCAGTTTCTATGTAAAGCTATTTAAGTACTCTTTAAACTAAAAAATATCACCCACTGTCAATTATAGGTACAAAAGTCCAGAAACCTCAAACAATCCTCACTGAAACAAAAATCATTCCAGGTTTAATGCCCAAATTCAAAAATTCATATCTTATAATATACAAATCCAAATGACACATATTATATATCAAATTAAAGCTTAGGACGTCTACTATGAATCTATAAAATGCCATCACCATTGGGCATGATTTAACTATTCAAAATCTCACTATACACAAGCTACCCCAAGAAAACAAAATCTGGTAGTAATTATCCTCAAGTTCCTAAAGTTAGGGTTTCCTACCTAATCATCCAAAAATCATACCACAAGCTATTCCCACACAATTTTGTGTGCAGAATCTATTGGAAACCTCAAAATTACCAAAATCACATTCCTTCCCTCAGATTCATGCTTGACCGCTTTGACCCTAAATCACTATAAAGTGATTTCTTGCAATTTTAACCACAAGACTCGTTATGTATCATCATTAAACCTTGTCTAACATAAAATTCATAATCATAGGATTATTATAAGCCTCAAACCTCTTTAGGCTGAAATCAAAGGGATGCCAAAAACATATGAAAACTTAGTAAAATCTCAAGCTATTTGGTTCAAATTGAAGCTTATATGTACCTCTACTCAATTATAAAACCGGTTCTCGATTTTGACAATACTTCCACAAACTAGATGGTACTAAACACCTCTAATAAAAAATTCAAAACCATAGAAATGTTTCTTTCCATGAGAGGAACAACGTTAGAGAAGACTCTAGGAGCTAGTTACACGATTTTAAAGGTGAAATCTTCTCCGAAGCACTTAGGATTCTCAAGTTTCTCTACCTTCTCTCCTCTTTCATTTTCTTATGATTTTCTCTAATTTTTCCCTATTTCCCCTTGCTGGCTGAAATGAATAGGGCCTTGAGAGGTATTGGATTTGATTTAATGACATGTGTCCAACTGCTAAAATATCCCAGGGTGCCCATTGCTCTTTTCCTCAAACTTAGTTAACTTAACCACCTGGAAATTCACCAGAGCTGCTTGAAAAAGGTCAAGGAAAATGATATGTGTCAAATTATATTGTCCCCCTTAACTTTTTATCTCTTGGCTGACCTACCTAGGCTTTAGGGGAGGATGTTCGATGATTTCTCTGACTTCCGTGTATGGTGTTCCGGTTTGTCAGGTACATGACTAGATTAGAGACTAGTGAATTCCCCTAACTATTGTGCTAGGTGGCGTCCCACTAAAGTGCCAACATAAAAGTCAAAAAGCTACTTTAAAAATTCATGACCTACAATGCGCCATGTGTCTCTTATGTGGGCCAGGCTCTTTCTCTTTCCTTCTCTTTCTCTCTCTTGTCCGTGTACTTTATCAGGGGAAGGGAAAATATGATGAATTCCCCTGAACACTGAGGCTAGGTGGTTCTTCGTGTTAGTCAACTCGGAAAAAGTCAAAAAGTGGCTTTAATAAAGCCACTTTATTATTAATAATTGCTTTTACTTTATTAAAGCTACTTTATATGGAGTCACTCGATTTTGCGTCACGTGTCCCTATGGGCTCAATATCTTGCGAAGTATCCATGTAAACCCTCAGATGGAGCCATATGGCCTAGGACTTGGGGAATTGCCGAATGTATATCGGTGCATCTTGGAAAATGTAGGATATAGACTTGTGGGCCCCATATAGAGCCATATATACCCTTAGTGTCCCATCAAAATAGCGCCTAAGTGTGGCAATGTATATTTGTACTGGTATATTTTATCTGAACAACTACATATTATGCACACCAGTTACTAAATGTCTGTATGCTATATGTGGGACCCTTATGGTGCCACAAATACTTGTGTTTGGCATTCAAAGTGGCGCCAAGTGCCTTTCTGCCCGCTAAGGGTGCCACATATACTCAAGTACATACGTCGGTCTATTTCTTTGGCAAACTACAACCTCTAAGCCCTCATATCATCGGGAAAACCCTTCTCTTCCCATAAAATAAATCACAGAATCCCCAAAAGGTTTTCTATCTCTAGTTATTCTTGGGACCCTTCCTAAATTAGGCTTAGTAGTCTTCCTGGTATAGGCTTATCGCCAACTCTCTAGGCCAAAAATTCACTATATTACAATTCTCCCCCCGTTTAATAAATTTTATCCTTGAAATTTCATATATCGTATAGTATTCAACTATACCTTGGGAATCATTTTTAAACACTCAGTCTATCCCTTTTCTATGTATCTTGCTAAGCATGCTACCTAAATCACCATATCCTTAAAGATCTCTAATAGTATTCAGCATTCAGCATTCACCATCCAACATTCTCATTCATTCAGTATACAATATCTAGCAAAAATTCTAAAACAGGACCCACTGGCCCACTCTAACAATGCTTAGTTACACATGCCTCACTGCCTCTTTGGATTACTACCCAGTATACATAAGCTTTACAGCCTATTCATTATGGCCTTACTGCTTATTTCATTCCCATAGCGCTTGGTATTCTAGTCTTACTGCCTAAGGACACAGCCCTGTGTTTTACGTACTTACAGGTCTTACTACCATATGCTATAACCTAGTAGAGGCTGAATTTTATGCCAGCCTAAAGACATATTATGGACATATTGGTCCAATATCATAGCGCTAGGCAATGTAGGTCTTATAGCCTAGGGCCTTTACTAAGATGCACTTATGGGACTTACTGCCTTCCTGGCTTATAGCCCAGGGCCTCCGCCCCATGCAAAGTTGCACAATGAGTCTTATCACCTTAAGCCTCCACTCGTCACAATTTTAAAACAATCTGTCAGCCATAGGACATACTAGTCCAATCAGGTCTTTTGACCTCAGGACATACCATCTATAGGACACATAGTCCATCATCTTTGTTGAATATATATTGAGACTAACTACCTCAAGCCATCGAGCCCACTAGGTATTCTGAATTCATTCTAGGCTCTACTTCTTACTACTCAAGCCAATTATATACTAATGTAGTATTCCTAAAGCATGCAAAAAAAACCATCCATTCTCAAGCATTCTCATTCATTCACAAGACCTAACCGGTCTAGTTCAGCATTCATAATCATTCACAAGACTTAACTAGTATATCAGGTTTGACAACCTGCTTCAATTAACAATCTCATACATTTCTAAGGTTTTCCGCTTGTTTCAGGCTTTCACCCGGTATCATTCTTATACCATTTGAATAGGTCTACTAGCCTATAGACATACTAGTCCAACATAACTTAGGGCTTTATATTGAATGCCTCTATTGGCCTATGGACAGACTGGTCCAACAGAACCTAGGGCTTCTTATTGAATGCAAATAAGGTCTAACAACCTAAGGACATGCTGGTCTAATAGGTCTTACTACCTACCTTATATTCATGAAATGAATATAATTGATGGAAAACACAAACATATAGAACTATTATATAAGATATGAGAGCAAGAGTTGCTTCCCTCTATCCCATTAAGCCTATTCTTTCTTGATTCCCTTTCTCATCTTTTCTCTCTACAAATAGTACTAGAGCACCCCATGGCGATTTACTGGGTCACATAAATCCTTATTTTAAAGAAACCCATTTGGTATGGGACTCGTTACAATGCACTACTCTCCAGAGTTGGCGTCCTAGTGGCTTCTCTCAATCACTTGACTGGTCAACCCCTCCGGTCACAACTCTCCTTAAGTAGCACTCTCTAGTTAGCCATCTCTTAACATAAGTACCATTGATATAAGACCCAAAGCCTCATAAGGTCCCCCTTCTCTAACAGTTCTACAATCTACTTTCTTTAATTCCGCCATCTCATCTAGGGTCATTTTGTATAGACTTTTGATACGGTCCAGCTCCAAGCATATTTGCAAATTCAACCATACCGGGTAATCTACCCATGTCATATAGGGAATCTGTAAGCTACTTGTACATTTTATTCTCTATCTCAACCATGAGACCATAACTCATGGCTTTTCTCATTCTTTCTATCACTTTGTTCTATCAGGAAATAAACTCTCGTTCATTCTTTCTATAGAAATATTCTATAATCAATATCTTTCTCTATGCTAGATTAGCTACTAGCAACTTCCAGAAACTTCATACATATTTGTACCATTTCTAGTACCTCAAATCATTTAGGTCAATTCAAATGCCTAACGAATCAAGGCAGCTATTATTTGATTCTTAGGTCATAATTCATTTGATTACTATTCTTAAAACCTCAACATTAGCTGAGCCGAAAAATTAGGTTTCCTCAATTATACCCAACATGTCTGCTATAAATCGTTAAGATTTATCATTCTTATTCTAATCCTCATACATTTGGATAATATTCTCACAACATTAGCTTTATTCATGACATTCTAATTCTTCCTCAATCCTTAATATAATAAAGGCATATTTAGTTCATCATTCTTTCAAATCAAGGACAATCGCCGCCAGCTTTAATTAATGAGTGGGGTATTCTATCTTATGAGACTTCAACTACCAGGAGGCATATGCCACCTTTCTACCCTCCTACACTGGGAATATCCCAATCCCCATATATTCATTTCACTGTAACCCATACAGGTTGCTTCATTTGCAAACCACTCAGGTCGTATCATTGAAGACTACTCAGGTCGCATCTCTGCAGACTATACTAGCCACACCAGGATCTAGGATAATTAATATTGGTGCAAATGTCAGCCCCTCCCTTAGCTCTAAAAAGCTCCTTTCATATTTAACATCCCATAAAACATCAAATTTTTTCATTCACATGAGCTTTATCAATGGCTAGGTGATTTAGGAGTCAGGATTTCTCCCTGATAATATCAGGCAAGACCCAGAAAACTATGTATCTCTATAACATTTTTTGACCTCCTCTAGTTCAATACTATCTATCATACCTATATACCTTTAAATATGATTCATCTAACTAAGATGATCATCAATCATGGAGAAATCTCAAGGTAATCACTATTCCTCAAGTCTCTATAACCTTACCAACTTAACTCCTAGGGGGTCACCCATCTCGGGATTACTCTCACCTAAGCACTCTTAACAACAGAGTTCTGTAGGAATCTAGGTCACATGCCAATTCGTTATCAGATTCACTAAAGTTCATACCCTTCTCAACTGGGTATACATCACTATTGCTATGTTTCATTCTCTATATATAGCTCTACCCCTTCCTTTGGTAGGGGAATCTATAGTCAACCGGTTCACTGATATACGACTCTACCCTTCCCCTATACCAGCTTGTCAATAAGTAGGAGTGGTAAATTCTATTTCTCTGGATTCATCTGTCACCCATAATTCTTAATCCTAATATCACTTAAGATTATGACAGTATCAACTTGGATACTATTCACACAAGCAGAGCAACTTACCAAATGCCAGAAACTCTGCTCTGATACCACAAATATAACACCTGTCTCTAAACCCCTTTATTATGCACCACCGAAGCACTATGGCTTATAGGAACGTTAGTTAAAGCCCTCAAACCTGAAACTTAAGCTTCAATCATAGGGTCACTATTCATTTGGTAAATAACATATTTACCAAATTGTTTATCTTTTCATACGGGGTTACTAACTTTGCTCCATTCATTATTATCAGAGTATTTCTCTGCTTATTAAATCGCTCTGCTTACTTAACTAATGGGCTCATATCGTGCGATTACCTATTCCTAGTTTAATTGATCTGTCATATAGGTTATACATTTAACAACTTTAAATGTTAATATTTACATAACAGATTAGCATATATAAAGCCTCAACTCTTCACTGCAACTTCTTCTTTTAGCACATCATTCTCCATCCCTTTTCTGTGCTCATATGCCTATATGGTTGGTTGAGGGAAGGTGAGATTTAGGGGAATCTCAGTAGCAAACAGTACTACTTATCATGCAAGATAAATGCTTAATCCATGATATGCTTGCCTTACATAAATTCATATCAACATAATGACATATCCGTATGCTCAAGGCTTCATTCAACATACTCATGGCCATAGCATAAAGAGAAATAGAGCTTCAATTATTCAAATATGCTTCACACAATACAGTAAAGCAATCATATATATCAGTGCATAAGCATATGCATCAATTACATATAAGTTAGGTAAGTTTTAGTACCTTTTTATTTATATCCTCCTCTTGTTCCCTTTTCTTTTAACCCTTAAAGTTGCTTAAAGAACCTTCCATTCTTGTCTTTGACATCTCATGGACCTAGGTACACCAATACATCATTAGAGCCATGACAGCATGTCATTACTCGTGACTTGTCTTTCTTACATAATCTTTATATGGTGATATTGGGTTCTAGAACATGTCGCTATTCTTTGGACCCATGCTTTTCACAATTTACCTTAAATGCCACAATTTCGTGGGTCAACTTTAATCTACCAAATTTATCACCTAACTTTGAAAAAATCATAACTTCTTCCAGGGAACTTCAAATAGGATGGTTCCAACTTTTATGTAAAGCTATTTAAGTCCTCTTTAAACGAAAATATCACCCAATACCAATTATAGGACCAAAAGTTCAGAAACCTCAAACAATCCTCACTGCCATAAAAATCATTCCAGATTTAATGCCCAACTTCAAAAATTCATATCTTACAAAGAGGATGACTACTCAGGAAAGGAGTTTCCATTTCTATTGTCAGACTACTCAGGAATCGAGAAAGTAATGGTCAGGACTAAGAGGATGACATTATCCATTCCTCATCCTTGACCGATATATCGTGTGATAAAAGGGACATGACATGATTGTATGACAGGTTGCATCGTGTTAACGATCCTTATGAGTTGGGTAGTCGTAATGTCTTGCTAGAGGCCACTTGCGACTTGTGGGTTAGTACAGTTATTGGCCCACTACCTGTAACACCCGTGTTTTGAAAGCATATAGATGGCATAAGTGTAGTAATATCTTTAAAAAGGAGACCAGTAATCTTTTGTAAACAGCGGAAGTCCCAATTTCAAGCAGAGTGTGGAGCTGTACTTGAATGGGTTTTCAAAAATCTTTTCAAAAATCATTTTCAGATTGGGTCTCATATGATTTATTTTAAGCCATCCGTTTTAGGTTCATTTCTTCATATCAGAGTGTTTACTAATAAGTTCTCTGCTGAAACCCAAGCTACTATGTTTAATTAACGGCCCTAGGTGGACGGCTGTCCACTACTGGTACGAATGACGATGCACGTTCGCTTATATACAGGCGCTTACATACATGTCAGTACGAGACTGACCACACTTAAATACAAATTACATAAAATCTCCAAAATAGATAACTAACAGAAAACTAAATTCTAAGTCCTTTGCTTCATTCGCCCGTGTTTACCTTCTTGCCTGAGGAACTACTTGCCCGAGCTGAAAATTTGTTTTGGAAAAATAGGGTGAGATTCAATGAATCTTAGTAGTAACAGATATCACTCATATAAAATGCACATATATCATGCCATGTCAACCAAAGTTACAGTACAATCAACATATTCAACATTCAGAGATAAATTCACAATATGCAGAAAGCGTAAAGTTACCAATTCAAGGACAACCGTCCCTTGCCACAGCGCTGGAAAATTCTACTGGGTCTTAGCTCTTCTCATCTGAATGTTTTAAATTCACAATGGTACAAACATGAATATAACATATCACATAGTATGTGAGGGATAAGTTACTACCTGACAATTTTTCCAAATCTTGATCTTGATTGACATGCTTTGAACGTCCTGGGCAAGTGTCAAATCCTATAAATTATAATTTACGGGCAATGAGTTATTTCTTAGTCCAACTCTTCATAAATTATTCTCTTATGTTGGTTACCATTAGGGTCACTACATTAGGCCCAATATGAAGCTAATGAGCTCAAGATACTCCAAATGCTTAACTTAACTCTTAAATGTCCAATTTTATTACAAAAACTCTTTGCTTTGAATTTTCGCACAATTACCAAAAGCTGGCAGATTTTTCACTGAACTTTGAAAAATCATAACTAATTCTAGAAAAATCGAATTGAGGTGATCCAAAATTCCATATAACCCTTATTAAGTCTATTTTAAGGGAAAAATACTTTCAGTAGCTGAAAGACCGCGCACACTTCCCAGTTTTTCTTTTTCTCCCTGCTGTCAGAAAATCTGACCAGTTTTAATGGTCTACTTCAAAAATTCATAACTCCTAGTATACTTATCGAAATCCTTCATAATGCATATCAAATTAAAGGTCTATAAGTATACTTTAATTCTGGAAAGTCTCATAATCAAAAAATGAATTTTGGATAGTGTAAGTTTCGCCACAACAAAACTGCCAGACAAAAACGCACACTGGCAACTTTGTTGCACAAGTAGACTAAATTTCCAATTTTTGATTCTTTAAACCAGTCTGTCAAAAATTATAACCAGAGCCTATTCCCACACAATTTTTTGTGTAGAATCCAATGGAAAACTCAAAAATACCAAAATCAAATTATTTCTACCAGATTTAGCCCCCAACCGAAATCTGCCTCCCAAAACAACAAAAATTCCACTTTGTGATTTTAACTACCAACAAGTCTAATACTTCTCCAAACATCATATATCACCTTATATATATAATTAAAACATCTTCCTTCTTCAAAAACACCCCTTGAATGAAATACATGGGTGGTTGAAGAGCTAAGAAAAACTCAATGAAATCACAAAGTATTCGGTTCAAAAGAAAGCCTATGCTTACCTCTTCGCGTTTCTACAAGTGGTTCGGTATTCCGGCGGCACTCTGGTAGACTAATTGGCACAAAACACCTCAGATGAGAAATCTAAGACCATAGAATTGAAGCTTATAGTGAGTAGAGGAAGTTTCCTGAAGGACTTACCAGACAATAACGGTGATTCAGGGTTGAAATCGGCTTCGGTAGTCAAGAAAACTAACTATTCACTCCTCCTTCTCTCTTCTTGTGTTCTTAAGCTTAAGAAATCTGATTTCTCTTTCTCTTTCCATGCTTGCACGAAATTTTGCCATTTAATTAGGCATGGATGGTTGTGATTTAATCACATAAAATGATCTCATCTCATCTTGCCACATGTCACAAGTTTAATGCTTAAAAGTGCCACGTGTCATGCAACCATTTGTCTTCCACTTTTCTCTTTCTTCGGTGGGTCATAAATGATCAGGGGAAGGGGAGGCCTGACAATTTCCCCAGACTCCTGGGTTCGGTGCTCGACTCAAAAAGTAAGCGACCCGGCCGAAGACCGGTGAATTCCCCGGACTCAGACGCTAGGTGGCGTACTGCGGAGATGACAACACGAAAGACTTTAAAGTGGGTGTAATGATGTGTAATGATGAGGGACACATGTCATCCCCTTTGGCTAACACAAAAACATGTTTTTACTTTGTAATAATTCCGGGACACTTGTCATTTCCTTATTTGGCCAACACGAAAGATGTGTCATCATGAGTCATAATGAGCTGTCATTACATACTTTACTGAAGTTCTTTTTAATAAAGTTGCTCCATCGGTACATTACCCGGAATTCCACGTGGGACCCACGTGGGACCATGGCACGCATATCGAGGCACGTCACGAAATGCCAGAATTCCTTCGATCTCGCAACTGACGCCCCTGAACCCTACAGCCACCGACGAATTTTGCTCTGACTTCTTACACTTGTATTTTTTTTTATTCTACTATTTCCATATTTACACGTTTTTAGTATTGCAAAATTTGGTATATTACATTCTTCCCCCGTACAAGAAATTTCGTCCCCGAAATTGGTTACACGTCCAAAGACATAAATTCCGGGTAACGTTTCTACATATCCTCTTCCATTTCCCATGTTGCTTCTCTTGGAGAAAAACCTTTCCAGACTACTTTCACGAATAGTATACTTCGATTTCTAAGTCGTTTCTCTTGTCGGTCAATGATTTGCTCCGGCTCTACTTCATAGGTATTATTCTCTCGTACCTCAATTTCTTCATACTCGATCACGTGCTTAGGGTCTGGTTGGTACTTCTTTAACTGAGAGACGTGAAATACATCATGTAGTCTGCTCAAGTTTGGGGGTAAAGCTATTTTGTATGCCACTGGTCCAATTCTCGTAAGAATTTCAAAAGGACCAATATACTGTGGGCTTAACTTCTTTCTCTTTATCGCTCTACCGATTCGAGTAACTGGAGATACTTTCAGGAATACATGATCTCCAACTTCAAATTCTAGAGGTCTTCTTCTTTTGTCAGCATAGCATTTCTGTCTGCTCTGTACTGCAAGGAGCCTCTAGTAATTTATGTTCTCATACCATCATAACTGCCCCTGCATCGCCTTCCTACTAAGAGCATTGGCAACAACATTCGCTTTCCCTGGATGATATTTAATCTCCAGGTTATAGTCTTTCAACAACTCTATCCATCTCCGCTGACGCATATTAAGTTCTTTCTGATCGTGTAAGTATTTGAGACTTTTGTGATCGCAGTATAATTCTACAGTGGTACCATACAGATAATGCCGCCATATCTTCAAAGCAAACATGATTGCTGCAAGTTCCAAATCATGAGTGGGGTAATTCAATTCATGAGTCTTCAGCTGTCGAGAGGCATACGCCACTACTCTGCCTTGTTGCATAAGGACACATCCCAATCCCTGTTTACTAGGATCGCTATACACCATGAAGGTTTCACAGGGATCTGGGATAATCAATACTGGAGTGGTCGTCAATCTCTCCTTCAGCTGTGTGAAGCTCTTTTCACATCGTTCATCCCACACAAATGATTGGTTCTTTCTTGTGAGCTTTGTCAATGGTAAGGCAATTCTAGAAAAATTCTGTATGAACCTGCAATAGTAACCTGCAAGACCCAAAAAACTGCATATTTCTGTAACAGTTTTTGGCCTCTTCCAGTTTAACACTGCTTCTACTTTACTAGGATCGACAGAAACCCCTTCTTCGGAAATCACATGACCCAAAAATTTGACTTCTGACAGCCAAAATTCACATTTACTGAGTTTGGCAAAGAGTTGTTTTTCCTTCAAAATACTCAGCACGATCCTCAGATGCTCCTCATGCTCTTCTCTATTTTTAAAATAAATCAGGATGTCGTCAATAAAGACTACCACAAACTGATCCAAGTGCTGATGAAAGATTCGGTTCATGTAGTCCATAAACACGACAGGTGCATTAGTCAGGCCAAATGGCATCACTAAAAATTCATAGTGGCCATATCTGGTCCTGAAAGCTGTTTTCGATATATCTTCAGCCTTTACTCGCAGCTGATGATAACTTGATCTCAGATCAATCTTCGAGAACACACTAGATCCAGACAATTGATCAAGAAGATCGTCAATTCGGGGAAGCGGATATTTATTCTTTACAGTCACCTTATTCAACTCTCTGTAGTCAATGCATAGCCTTAGGCTTCCGTCCTTCTTTCTGACAAACAATACTGGTGCTCCCCATTGTGAAACACTGGGACAGATAAATCCTTTTTCTAGAAGTTCTTCAATTTGCATCTTCAGTTTCATCATTTCATTTGGTGCCATTCTATAAGGTGCTTTGGATACAGATCCAGCTCCTGGTGAGATTTCAATAAAGAACTCTACTTCTCTTTCTGGAGGCAACCCAGTAATATCTTATGGGAAGACCTCAGGGAATTCATTCACGACAGGTACATTTTCAAGAGTTAAATTTGTCTCTACCTGAACAGAGAAAAACACTATATACCCTTGACACCCTTTCCCTAGGCATTTTTTAGCTTCAGCAATAAAGAGAAGGTTTAGATTTGGATAAGTATCAAATTTTGTTTGCGGTTCTGGAAATACTACCCTCTTATTACCACAATCCAGTAACACATTGTTTGCCGTCAACCAATTTAGACCCAATATGACTTCCAGTTGTTGGAGTGGCAAACAAATTAGATCTATTACAGATTCATACCTCTCAACATCTATAGTACAACTTAGACATACATCAGCAGTCACAGTTTTGACACCCATAGGTGTTGATACAATTAAGTCATATGGAAATTTATAGATGCTTAGTACCAATCGTTTAGCACAATCATATGAAATGAAAGAATGACTAGCACCCGAGTCAAACAATGCGTGCAAAGTATTACCATGGAGGAGGATAGTACCTTGGATCATCTCTGGTGATTTTTGGGCCTCCTCATGCGTCATGGCAAAAACTCTACCCTGGTTCTGTGACCTAGGCTCAGCTGCTCGTTGTGGACAATCTTTGATAAAGTGTCCAGGCTTTTTACAAGCATGACAAAACAGCTGCCCTTCACAAGATCTACCCAAGTGTATCTTACGGCAACGAGGACATGGTTGCTGTGTTTGAGGACCTTGGTAGCCTTTCTTCTCTGATTGAAAGGGCTTTTTGTTGTTTCCCTTAGAAAAGAACCCCAAAATACGATCTCATTCTTCTTTTTGATCCAAGCAGTAAAATCGAGAAGGTAGGCTAGTGTAGTTTGGATCCAAATATCATCAGTTAACACTAACCCAAGCTCGACCCTTCGCCCATATAGGTTCCTTACTTGCCCGAAAAATGCTATATATCGAATCATGGAGGAAATAAATTCATCGTACCGCAGCAAGTATAATTCCTTAAAGCATTCCCACAGCTTATGGTCTGGGTGTGGGTCAAAGAATAACTGAGTCACCGAGGCTCTAGACTCAGTATCAGAATCTGCACCCTGAAAATTCTCATCATTCTCGGGATCACTAGTATCGCCTATAGATGGCTCTATGCCAGGACTACCCTGCCTAGCCTTTATTATTATTGTCGTATGGTTGGGAACTCTTTTCCTTGTCGTACGCCGCACTCTTGGTCCATTCCCTCCACTATGCTCCCCTTTATTAATGACTACATAAAGTTTACCCTCCGGTATACGATGCTCTGGAGGAGGCTAGTTAATAGACGAGGGTGAACTACTTCTTTGTCTTTTCCTATCAGATATGGTTCCTATCATAAAGCAACTAACCAAGGGTTAGAATTTATGACTAACCTACAGTCAGGGCAAGCGGATTAAAGGAGAAGTAGGTAACCAAGGGTGGCTAATGCTCCTGGCTAGAAGATTTAGCTTTTTGTTATTGGCTATCATCTTTTGGGGGGAAAATGTATATATCGTATATGATGTAAACATGTGGAATTGTATGTAATCCCTGATATGGGATCTGAACCAGGCAAATAAGCCTTGTAATCCTTTTGGAGAATGAATATGACCCTAAAGTTGTCGGGAAATTTTGGTTTAGTACTATGATATTTATGAATGGAACCAAATTGAATAGCCTAAATAGATTCAAAAAGTGGAAACAAGACCGTATTTAACAAATTATGAAAAGTTTTAAAAACCCACTATACCACAGGATCAAATCCTGTCTTAAAGTTGGGACCTTTTATAAGTTTTGAATTTTCCACTAGTCTCCAGTTTTAATTAATGACACATTTTTTAACCATATTAATGGCTATCAAGGTGGGGGTTACAACTTGCATCTTAAGTTTTATCACCTTGAAAAATGAAGAATTTGTTTAACTATGTTGTAAGACCCCATCTTACATACCACTTATCATTGATATTAATCAGAGTAGCAATTGTGCGGTTCTGTGGGCACACAAGAATAGCATAGACATACCAATAAACTGTACATGATTATTTTTACAGAAATCCCCCACAGGGTGTGTGAATAGCAATTACAGACCTTGACATAATAAAGGGTCTTTAGATAACCAACGTCCCCTTTTGATTTTGACTGGAGCCTCCAATCACCGGTAATTACGATTTTGACCCTAGAGCCGATTTTTGTTGCTGCAAACTTTATACATTTTTAGAAAGGGTGAGATTCGAGAGAATCTCAGTAGTAATAGACAATCGATAATATAAAATGCGATAATTAGATATGCAATGCACCATATTGTGTAAAATGAAAATCTATATTGTATCATGTGTGTGCATAATGCTCAAGGCCAAATGACTGTTTCGATCCCCTACTTGTTTGTGTACCTCAGCTGGGTCTCAGACCATAGCTAGGTAATGTTCCTCAGGCATCATATTCATATCACAGAATATAGCAACATATAGCATATCAACGTTCACATAGTGTATGAGGGATAGAATAACTACCTGAAATAGCCCTTTCCTGCCTAATCGTCTAACTATCTTGATTCATCTCAACTACAACTATCCGGTCCTAAAATTCCAAGTTTACAAGAATTAGTTTAAGTTTATATAAACCCTGTATAATAATCAACAAGACCCAGAACAATGTGTATCACAACCACAGTCTCTAGCCTTTTCAATTCAGTACTACTTCCACTTTACTAGGGTTCATCAGGATCCCTTCATATGAGACTACGTGATGTGGCCCAGAAACTTCACTTCTGAAAGCTAAAGCTTGTATTTATAGAGTTGGCATAGAGTTGCTTAGATTTCAGTATGTTCATTATGGTTCTCAAATACTGTTCTTGGTTTGATCTACTTTGTGAGTATACCAGTATATAATCACTAAATACTACCATAAATTGGTCCAAATACAGATGGAGAATTCAATTTAGGTAGTCCATAAACACAACAGGTTCATTTGTTAACCCAAATGGCATTACAAGAAAATCGCAATGGCCATATCTGGTCCTGAAAGTAGTTTTCGGTACATCCTTTGCTTTTACCTCAAGCTGGTGATACCCAAATCTCAACTCAGTTTTTCATTTCTTTGGAAAACACACAGGAACCAGACAACTGATCGAGCAAATCATTTATTCCAGGAAGTAGGTGCTTAATCCCAACGGTCACCTTATTCAACTTCCTGTAATCAATACAAAGTTATAGACTTTTGCTGTTTACTCTGATGTTTATCTCCTCATATGAGCTTTAATAATGTCAAGATGATTTAGTAGGAGTCCCATAGGAACCTCCTATAACACCTGACTGCAATAGAAATATGTGTTTCTTTGTGTCAGTTCTTGGCCTATTTCAACTTAAATCATTCTGGGCCATTTCAAATTTTCACAGAATCAAAACCTAATAGTTAATTCCTGGGTTACGATTTACTTAGTAACCCTTCTACTTATACCTTTCATCATATCATTTGTCATCCACCAATCAAGTCTTAGTATAGCCTCAAGTTAGTAGAACAGTAGGTAGATCAATTTTGTCTCTCATTTCATCAAAGAGCTATCACCTCAATCAATCCTTTAACGGAATATTTTATGATCATAATCTTTCCTTTGCTAGACTTAGTAGCTAGCTAGTTTTAAAAATCCCTTTCTGCAAGAATTCGTATCCGTAAGAATCTTTTTCCTCAATTCCACAGAGCATCACTAGCTCGACACTATTCTGAATACATCTGTCAGCCTAAGGACACACTGGTCTGCTAGGTCTTAGGGCTTCTGGACACAATCACAAAATATCTAGCATGTAGAAGTTTACAGCCTAGGATCTCTAACCCAACTTTGAAGTTCATCAAGAAATCTAGAAACTCAACATCACACAAATTAGAAATCATTTTCCTCAAGAATACCCATAGGTTCGCTAAGAATCAGGATCAATAGCACCTATTCTAACCTCCATGGTATTTGGGTATTATCCTTAAAATATTATAGAAGGTTCAAACTTCTATTATGGAGTAGAACCAAAGTGCAACAAATTCATGTTCCGACCTAAGCATTATTTTAGCTTAGATCATATTCAAGCCTATCCTCAACCTTCGATATCATCAGATCGGATCCTCTAGAATCAATATACGGTATAATCACCATTCATCATATAGCACTGTATATCATGTCTACATTCCTTTAACATCACGACGTTACTAAGGATCATTACTTAGTAAGGCTAAACCTTACATTTAGTACACCTCAATTTTCCCATCACCTTATCAAATGAACTTTTCTATGGTGTAATTACTGTAACAAAATCGGTTTAAATTAAGATTAATACTTATATCGTCATCTTCTCCATGCTTCTAAACATCATTTAAATTGTCTAATTAAGATGATCATTAGTCATGGAGAAACCTTAAGACAATAACCATTCCTCAAGTCTCCATAACCTTGCCAACTTAACTTTTTAGGGGGTCACCTACCCTAAGATTCCACATCCAATTTAGAAAAAATGATATTCATTGGCTCGAAAATCTCAAAAGAAAAGAAAGAGGATTTGTCAATTTTGTTAAAAAAAAGATGAGAATGTGGACTTGCTTGAAGGAGTTTCCAATTAACAGTTTTACATCTTTGAACACTTCTAGATCCTTTGATTATGTCTCAGCTAAAATCTGATTGTTGTAAATACTCTATTAAAGCAAATTCTTTTGTTCCATCAGAATTATCAGTATCATTAGGAGTTGTATAAGCATCGGTATTCTCTAAGTTATTGTATTAGAATAAATTACCATAGGTGGTTTAGGTCTTCTTGAACAAATATCATAATATTTTCTTTTACCATTGCTTTCTAGGTATTCTTCTGTATCAATGAATTTGTGTAACCATCGGGATACTTTTTTACTTCTTTTTGTTATTCCAATATGTTAGAACCGGCTGACACCCAAGAGGGGGGTGAATTGGGTGTAAGATAAAAATCTTAAGAACTTTGAAAATCTTTTTGCATCTTAGAGGAAGCAATAAATATGAAAGTAATGAATCATAAATCAACAGTTTATATATGCTGGAAATATAAGAGTTTAAGGAAGAGAGTGTGCAAACTGTGATTTATCCTGGTTCGGTCCAATCTGCGATGGTCTATGTCCAGTCCCCAGGCTCCTCCTGAGATTTTCAAATCCACTATTTTCTTGTTTAATCCAGGCACAAGAAAAGCCTTTACAACCCACAAGTTTAGCTAGGCACTTGCGAAGCCGTTTACAAATCTCTCACCGAGTTACTCCCCCTTACACACCGTAAGGTTACAACCGAGTTACTCTCCTTACACACCCCGTAAGGATACAACTTTTATGATGAAAGATTACAGTCAATCTTCTCTCTCAGAAGTGAATAGATGAATACTGAAGCACAATGAAAATAATCTCTCTCTCAAATATACATGATATAGAAAATGGATAAGAACAGAGAGTAGTTGGGTTGGAGTAGATGATTCATGATCTTTGCATGTTTCTCGTTGTAGTGTCTTCGTTCGTTGTTCTGAACTCTGAATGCTCTTCTATTTATAGTTGATGAAGGTTGATGACCGTTTGAGCATTTCAATATATCCGTTGGAGTGTGGCTTCTTCAATTTGAAAACTAGCCATTATAATGTCGACGCTCCGCTTCCGTAAATTCACCTTTTGACTCTTCACATCATATCTTCATTGTATTCCTAGAGAAATACATTAAACACTAATACAATGAAGTATTAGAGTGATTAGAAGCAAGAAGAATGAGTTATATGATCATTTCATTGATTTCCAGAATCTTCGGGACGTTGTTCTGTTTTCCTGGGAAGCATTACTCGAGTGGACATCAAGTTTCTTCACAGGTTACTCGAGTAGCCTTCCATTTTCTGCAAAGCTTACTCAGGTAGTGACTTGAAGTTCTCTTCTAAATAACTCTGCATACTCGGGTAGTGACTTGAAGTTTTCTTCTAAATAACTCTGCATACTCGGGTAGTGACTTGAAGTTTTCTTCTAAATTACTCTGCATACTCGGGTAGTGACTTGAAGTTCTCTTCTAAATAACTCTACATACTCGGGTGGTGCCTCAAGTGAAGTGTGATAATAACATTGCAAATTAATCGAGTAATCGAGTGTTACCTTCAAGTTTTGCTTATCACAGTGCTTTACTCGAGTGGCTCCTCGAGTAACATTGGCAGGATTGAAAATGCTGAGAGCAACTGGAAGTGATTTCCTTGATTACTCGAGTGCATACTCGAGTAACGTTGGCAGGCCAAGAGCAACTGGAGGTTCTCTATCTGATTACTCGAGTACCTACTTGAGTATGGTACAATTTTCTTCATAGGTTACTCGAGTGGCTACTTCAAGTGAATTCTTGATTTTGATTTGAAACATGGAAAATTATATATCATCGGAAAGCTCTCATCGTTTACATTCCAACGCAACAAGAATTAGCTCCAAACATGTTGTATACTGAAATTTATGATCCAAAGAGTATCTACTGTTCTTAGACCATTTCTGAACTCACGAACCATCACGAGCAGTAACTTCCAGAAGTTATAGCTCTTAGAATATAGCTTCAAATGTAACAAATTATATATCCATGGAAAGCTCTTTGAATCTACTTTCATATGGCACCGGTTTCGTTGCAATCCGATGTGTAGTTTGGGAGTTATGTCCAAAATACCAAAGCTGTCCAGGAATATGACGCTGATTCATGTGTCAACTTTCGAAGCTTATATCTCTCTCATCTGAACTCCTTTGAATGTGATCTTGGTGTCAAAAGTTCGTGTTGGAAGTCTAGTTTCATACGCCACTGGTTTCAGTTCGATCCGACATGTGGTTGGAGAGATATCATCAAAATACCAAACCTCTGTTCTACCACGTGAAAACAGAGTGCCCATTACTTCAAGTGCCGCCTCGAGTGATTCATCAAGTAACCCGGCAGATTACTCGAGTAGCTACTCGAGTAATCACCTTCCAAATGAGGCAATGCCCTATTAATAGAGTAATTACTCGAGTAATCATCCCCGGAGGTGCCATAACTTCTGTATACATCATTTTAGCTTCGTATTGACCCATTCCAACTTCCGTTTGACCATAGAAACCTCCGATATCACTTCTAATAGCTTGGATCTTGATATTCTCATATGATCTTGCAAGTTCTTCTTTCTTTAATCTCTTTCATCTTGTTTTGCCACTTTATGATCATTCTTCATAACCCAACTAGATATCTTCTTGAATTGATGATCGTTCTTCATAAACCAACTAGATATTTTCTTGAATATCTTCAATCTTCTTCTTTCTTTGTTTTGACCAATCTTTCTTCTTGATATTTCATTAGTTCTTGCAATGCCTTCTTTCTTCAATCCCTTGCCTCTTGATTTTCTTCTTGATGATCATTCTCCATTTGTGAGGCATTATAACATCAACCCATAATCAGGTTGATGAATAATCTACAAGATATACAACATTAAGTATGGTAGTTAGTCAATGCAGAAGATAAGTATATTATACAAACTTTTTGCTCATATTTAACATCTATATTTGACATCATCAAAACTATTCATATCTAACACAATACATTCTATTCTATTTATAATTGATTTACTGTTTGCAACAGTTATAATTGCGTCGAATAAAAGTTTCATTTTTGATAGCTTCAGAATCCATCATTACATGTTCTTGAAATAAATAAAGTCCTTTAAAATTGAATTTGGATACTGATTTTCCAGAAAATTGACTGATCAAGTTTTAAAAAAATGAATTTCATTTGATAATGGTTTTTTGATCAAATCTATCTATTTTATGTTCAAAATATGAATAATCAGTATTAATATTAAGAATGATGGTTTGAATCTCATTTATCAAAATGTAGGACATTTTTATTTGTAGCATAGTGGATTCTTTTCCGATTTTAGCTTTTCAATAGAGCATGTCTCCTTTCGCATTTTGATCTATAAACAAAAGAGAGAGACAGTTTAATTTAAAATCTAATCCAATATATGAATTTTTTATTTTGATATTCAAATCATTTATATATACAAAAAAAGTTCTACTGATATGTGATGAAAATATGTCACAATTTCTTTTCTTTTTTTTGGTGATGGGTTAATGTTGGCAAATTTGAGTTTTGCACAAAAATTTGTAAACAAAATTGTACTAAATTCTTTACAGAGTCATCTCAAATTAATGTGGTCGCAAATTCATCTAAAGCTTCTTGTTTTTTGGTTATTGATATGCATATACTCCATGTCTATTATTTCCATTTTTACTAAAATATTTTCCTATATAACCAAACATCTATATACATTTCATACTCCTCACTGCAATCTCCAACACTCCCTGAAAATGATGACATCTGTTTCTAAACCTAATCTTCTCTTCTTCACAATCTTCTTCCTTATCATCTCAACTAATGTGATATCCCTCCATCCCCAACAAAAATTAGCTAAAGAGTCATTCACCATATATATTATACACCAGGATTCTCCAAAATCTCCACTATATGGTAAAAGCAAGCACATTTCTAAAGACTTCACAATGCCTTGCTTCGATCTAAATGGCTAGTTAAATACCTATTCCACTATAATTCAAGTGTAAAATGCTTTCCTTAAAACTTAGTTATCCATACACTTAGTCAAATCTTCAAATAATAAATAATACTATGATGTAAAGGAGAAAACTTAAACCCAAAGGCCTACCATAGTAGAAAAAATTACAACTCCTCTTTCAAAAGTTAACATGGTAAAAAAGGAGTTCAACTAACCATTTGAAAACACTACCATGGTTATAAAGGATTTAAATTACTGCAAATATATATCCATGAAGGAAAAGAATAAACTAGTCAATTAAAATTTATCATCGATAATACAACTCTTCACATTGTTTTACAAACTAAACCATAATTAATCAACACACTTGGACCTTGGACTTCTTAAAGTCTAGAATATACTCATCTGACCACCAGCCTAATATCAAACTCAATCATCAAAATACTTAAATAACAATTTTCTCAAATATCCACCTGAGTTACTTATCCATGATAGTAAATAGCATAATCCAAGACATAATATCACATTAGAGTATGCAACATGAGCCCTACAGTGGCAATACACAACAATTCACCACATAAATAAAAAGGAGGAGGCTTTATAGAGATTATCACAATAATCAAGCCTCCAGAGCCTTCCCCAATTGACTAGCAAAAGAACTATTACCTGAAAAATGTGAAATCAATAGGGTGAGACAAAAGCCTCAGTAACCAGCTATCCAACTCATTACACATCCTAATATGTGCTCGTGAAGTGTCAAGTAGAACTGTTTATATAACAAAGTATTAGAGATATATTTCTCAAAATTCCATATCACACATTCCATTTTGTAAACTCTATATCACAAAATCCACATCACAATATCTATATCACGATTTTCATACACAACTTCCATATCACAATTTCCAAGTTGCCTCCCATTAATCCAACCAAGCCACCTTATTTCCACTGACTAGACCCATGGGCTAAGTTACAATCCATGTTACTGGCCACTCAAAACTTCACTTGTCATGTGATGAGGACTAGCCAAAATCCACAAAGCAATGCCCAGATGATAGGCCTTTTCCTCTCGTTGAACTATTGGGATGTCGTAGCCCCTTATTAAACTAGTGGGACAGTCCCTCAATGAACTAATAGGATAGAGAAAAGCCAAACATTATGCACCAATAGAGGCTACACCATACGGCAGAAAAAACTACTCCATCTCATCATTTTCACATTCAAATTATGCTATTCAAATCATTTTTATATACATGTCATAATATCTCAATTCTCAACTTATATAGATATATCATAATTCAAATCATAAGGTTCCACAAGGCAACTTCCAACAAAATACTCATCAATGTCATGATAACTTTATCAATCTCGATAAACATTTTGATTTGAACCAAAGTACACCATCTTCATGGCATTTAGGCATACATGGCACCATTAGTTGACATTTTCATGGACATCCGACATTTTCGAAGATACACCGGCACATACTTGGCAATTCCCGATGGCAGATGTACATGTGGCACCATTTATGCCCATACAGACACACATGGGGCAATCCTAAGGTTTAAGTACATGTGTGGCGCTGTTTGAGACCTACACCAATAAAGTAGCTTCAGCAAAGTAACTTTATTAAAGCAGCTTTATTAAAGTGGCTTTTTTGTTGGAACCTATGAGATGCCACCACCTAAGTCCCTTCAACTTTTTGCTTTTAGGTTGGTTTAGTGGTTTGGCGCCATCTAGCTCTTAGCCAGGACAACTTATCGGTCGGGCCTCAAAATCATCCTCCCCTAGCATGACACATAGAAGCTGGGGAAATCATCAGACTTCCTTTCTCTTGACAAGTAGGTCAGCCAAGCATGAGAGAGGGAGGAGACTGTGTTAGTGCAAGCATTTCATCCAAGATGGGGATGAATTGGGTGATCACAGAATACTCAAAAAGTAAATATTAATTGACAGAATTTAAAATGAAGTTAAGAGCTAAGAAAGATATCACCGAAGTGTACATCAGGAGTTATACTGGTTCGGCAATAACCACTTTGACCTATATCTAGTCCTTAAAGTCCTTCTGACATTTTGACTATATCTTCCAAGATTCAATAGGTTCTTGGAACCTTAGTACACATCAAGTTCCCTCACTGGATACTCACCCCCCTTACGTGAAGTAATCCAATTCCCAAATTAAGGTTACATAACTTTAAGTAAACTCAACAATAAATATTGAGCTTGTCATGAATTCAATGTAACATTGATCCAGAATAACATGAGATGTCATAAAAGATCAAAGCTCCTAAGAACCCTATACACCCGTGTACCCTAACAAAAGTACTAAGCATTTGTACAAGTTCACCAAAATCACTCCAGGTCTTATCCCACTTTTTGACATCATCAGAAAGGGTGAACTAGATGGAAGGGTTGTGATATGAGTGGCTTGAATTGGGGTGGATGCACCATCGTGTGTATCTCCTCCTCTCAGAGCAAAGATAGATGACTCAGATGAAATAGGCACTAGTAAACAAAGAGAAGGGATCTACAGTGGATCTTTAGGTAAGGCACATACAGAGGAGTGTGTTGTGGTAGTTGTGAAGGATATGATTTGACTTGAGTATATGAAGAGGGTTTAGTCATGGTGAAAATGACATTGTTCAGTATTGTGTGAGGGATGATAGGAGGATCAAATATTGGTATAGAAGCAGAGGCTGGTGTTAAAGCAGGGATAGGTGAGCCAGGAATCAAAGTGCTCGGTGTCAAGGCATCAACCTTCTCATGAAGGGATCGAAGAAGACTAGCAACTTTATTGAGTGCAATAGTATGAGCCTCTTGTTGTTCCAACACTCCCTGGTTGATTCTGGCAATCTCATTTAGCGCACTCGTTTGAGCCTCCTGTAACCCCTTCTGTAATTATATCCGAAATACATAATTAAAATGAAATAGAGACCAATAATAATAAAAATTCATTTAATATTCCATCCTTAAGACAGGGTTTTCATAAATACCCTTCAAAATCTAATACACCTGGTCTCACATTCACATTTCGAATACAATTGCTTCACAAAGATAAATTATATTCATATAAATATCAGAGTGCACAATATAATTCCCAGAAATACCGGGTTCATACCTTTACAAAGGGTATACAAATTCCCTTATCGAGGATTACACAATATCATCTTTCAAAATATAAATCCAAATACTCATTCGAATACATACATCTAAATATCGAAGCATATACTGTTATCCCATCTATAACGATAACCAACTACCAAAATTACAACCTGAGAAAGTCCTTGCCACCCTTAGTTGCTTGCTCCATCCTCATCCACCAACTACCAAAATTTCAAGAGAATCTCAGTAGGTAAACATCACCAATATGCATATATAATAAATGTTTAATGCATGACATGCTTGCATCACATAACTCATGCTCAAACAATGACAAATCTGTAAGCTCAATGCTTCGACAAATATACTTATGGCCATAGCATAAATTGAAACATAGCTTTAAATCATTCATACATGTTTCACATAATCAAGCAAAGCAATAACATGCATCAACACACTAGTACAAATATCAAATACATGCAAGAGAGGTAAATTTCCTACCCTTTTCTTTCTATGTATGCTCCAGCTTCAGCTACTCACGACTAGGGCGAATATCCAACCCTATAACTAAAATCAAGGATATAGGGTTATTCTCTTTTCCAGTTCTTTAACTTTCAAATACTTAAGTTGGTTATTATTCATGACCTTTTGGTGGCTACTCAAAGTCTAAACACATGCCTAAAGGGTTGGGAAACACTTGACCAAAGATCTCTTTTGAAACCTCAAAATGACATTTTTGGCTTCAGTACTCGAGTGATGGATGATGACTCGTACCCGAGTGAGGACGGCTCACTCGTGCGAGTGTTTGACCGAAAGCACCGATAGAGACAGAAAGTGATCATAGCACTCGAGCACCAAGATCAACACTTGAGTAATGCCCCCACACTCACCCGAATCCTACAAAGTAAGGCACAGAAAGTGACCACCCGAGAGCAACAGAAAACCCAGAGCCAGAAGTGCACTCTAACACTAGCTCTGGCACTCGAGTGAGGGCACAACACTAGCGAGTGCTAGCTCACACTCTTAACAAATCAACTATAAGTGATAACTCGAGAAGCGGCTCATAGTGCAGAAGCACATGATCACTCGAGTGAGACCACCATCACTCGAGTGATAACCCACATTACTCGCAAGTAAGGAAGTGAACTCTTGCTTCCTCCACATACAAGTACAACCAAAAATGAAGGGGAAAGCGAAAACATAATGCTGTACTCGAGTGAGACCCCAGTTCACTAGAGTGAGGCTTTATCAGAAGCTAGAATGCAGCAGATATCAGAATTTTCCCTAACTTCCAACATATGTTCCTAATGGTTCCAAAACTCTAACACAAGGTTACTCCCACACAATTTTACACAGGGAACTTATTGGATGCCTCGAAACACCTAAAATCACATCACAATGACAATTTTCCCCCTTTGTCACACTTATTGCACATTTTACCCAATTTTACTAACTTTGCTTCCAATTATCCAAACCAATCCTAATAGCATCAAAACACACTATGAAACCATTTTAACCACAATACAACATGCAATTCATACAATTACATATCACACAAAATTAGGGCAAAATTCACAATTCACAAAACTTAATCAAAAGTCACAATATATAGATTAAAAGGTAGCAAATACTCACCTTTTCCTATTTCCCAAGCTAGTTCCTTGATTCCTCCAAATTCAAGTTTCCTCAAGCTTCAAAACACCTTCTTTCATAAATCTAAAACTATAGCAATGAAGCTCTTATCACTATGAACAATATTATAGAAGAGTGTTTAAGCTAAAGAGGATAAGAACAAGGCTAAAACATCATCTTTCCATTTCTCTTTCTTCCCTTAAGCTTGGTGCCATGGAGAATGAAGGAGAGAGAGAATGAGCTCAGATTTTTGGCTCCCCCAAAGCTCCCTAGCAGACTTAGAGAAGAGAGGAGAGAGAAAATGGGTTGAAACTTTGACCTAAGATCAAGGGCTCCCATTGTGCCACTTGTCACAATCTTGGAACATCTTCTATGAGCTAACATAAACCCATCTACACATGATTCCACCCCTTTTGATCTCACAACAATTAATCCTAACCATTGATCTTCAAGTTACCAATGAGTTTCCTTTTTGGTAACTGACCAATTGGCTAGTAACTTTCCCATTTTGCCCCTGATTATGACAATTACTCTAAAATCACCATCAAACACATTTTCTCATTCTTTACACCACAATAGGCGCCCTCCCTATAATTTAAGTTAATTTAGATGTTAGTCCATAATTGAGCTTAAATACAAGGTTTCAACACTATTCACAACACATTCAAATCTCAAATCACATCATAATCACCAAAATGGTTATTTGTCACTAATCACATCCACTTTTGGAGTCATTAAACCCTTAATACACCTTTAGGATCCTACTAAACCTGGGCTTAGTAGTCCACTTATTTCAGGCTTTTTCTCTAGCCTCAAGTCTCAAAATTCAGGGTATTACACCTCTTGCCGAGCCAACACTACTTGGTTGTGCTTGTTCATATACTCAACCATTTCTCCCATCTTGAAGTTCCTATATGTTATCAATTTAGCATTTATGTTGGCTATGTCCACATGAAATCCTTTAAGTAACTCTTTCAAGTAATTCTAAATCGTAGATCCAAAGATGGATGGTGGTGAGGTAGTAGCATGAGTAGACGATTGAGTATCATCCAATTTGCTAGTCTCAGCCTCAGTAGCTTTCTCCTTCTTAGGAGTTGACTCCATAGCCTTCTTAAAGGGTATCTCAATCCTAAGCTTCCCGATTTGGTTCCATCTAACTGGCAAAAGTCTCTCAATTTGTTCAGTATGCTCGTGGTATCAAATCTTATTCTCCTTAAGGAATAAAGAGATCAACTGAGGAAATGGCATCGGTGTAGTTCTAGTTCCTAAAAACTTGTACCTCTTGATCTTTGAGAAAATCATTTCTCCTAGGTTCCTTTTCTCTTTGAAAAGTATCGAGGCCATATTCCTTTAGTCCTGGTCGATGAAATGAGTGAAATTATTGGACTTATTGATAAGGGCTCAAGAGTATATATACTAAAGCACTCTGTGTAGGTCACACATGTCTCTTGGTTTGAAAATCAAAGGTTCAACTCTCTCACTGGCCCTTAGAATACTAAAGATTTGGTTCAAAGTGAGATTGGCCGAGTTATCCTCTGGTGGTTCATTAATTCCTAACTACTCATTAATCTTAGAGGTAGAGATTGTGAATTTCTTCCCTCTTCTTAGGTTTCTAATTATTCTTCTACAGCTGAACTTAGGCAATCCTCTGCCGGTTCAAGGTTACAGCAAAAATGCCTAAAAACCTTTGCGTAGTAAGGAAGGTTTACAGATAACCATGGCATGTAGCTCTCTAGATACTCACTTAAATCATATTTAATTGCTTTGTAGAGAACTTGAACATCAATAAAGTTCATATTACACATTTTTCATTGTAAGAAGTACCCCTTAAACTTCTTTATATGCTCAAGTTTGTTCGGGTTGAAGCCTTTTGGTGGTCCCATGACATCTAGTTCCTCTCTTCCTCTTTTTGAAGCCTTTGGATGAAACTTTGTGGCTTTTGAAGAATTGGAGGAAGTTTCTTTCTTGACTCCCTTTGATTGAAATGCTTTATCCAGCATGTTTGCCATAGCCTTGGCAATATTCTCATCATACTTAAATTCCTTTGGATTCTTTCTAGACCAAGAGGGATTGTCAGAGTCTGATGATGATGGAGTTGGAGGTCCCTTCAATTTTCCTTTTCCAGATGGTATTGGCTTGGATTTTGCTCTCATTGCCATCAGTTCTTAAATCACAACCCCCCTTAGCCTTAAATCATCAGTTCTTTTGTTTCTTGTGTGGAGGAAAAAGAGGAGATTTAGAGGACTCAGAAGAATTACTACAAGGCATCTTTGTCCTTGCCATTATGGATTTCTCACAAAATCTCAAAAATCCATGTTCAAAGAGTCGATAGTCACGAGTCTAGGGCAAGGAGATTCATAGGATTTAGGCTATTTCTGGGGATGGAATTAAGTGGGTTTTGATCAGACTTTATGGGTAAGCTTTTGTGAAAAGTTTTGGGCAAAGTATTGGAGAGTCACTGGAAGTGGTTTGGTAAAAATGACCGAGTACCAACTGTTATAGCCTACTGTGCCAAATTTCACTCAAGTGATCCCTTGAGTGATCTTGGGCCATCACTCGAGTGATCATATCAACAAGTTAAAAAATCAATATAATTTTATATCATACTTGCCATGAATAATGTAGTAATTATCCATGAATATTTCCTTGATGATTTATAGGCACTGGATGGCAGAACTAAGCTGAAACTTAGGTGAAATTTCATCTACATTGATGATTACTCAAGTGCTTACTCGAGTAAATCTAAGACATCATATGAGTGATCAATCTCTTCAACTTTTGACTATTCATATTCAACCATTTTGCCTTTTCAATTCAAATTAATTTGAATTAATGCCAATTGCCTTTACTTCCAGGTAATCACTGAGTGGTCACTTGAGTGATCAACCATCACTGCCAATTATCACTCGAGTGATATTGTGTTAACTAAACATCTCTGTCTAGCTCTGCTTTTCTTACCACATAATAGAGTATTAAGGTCCAACAAAAACAAATTACTATATACCCCAATGCTTAAGCTAGTTAACATAAAAAACATAATCCAATTATACTTACTAACATATAAGAACTTATAATTCATTAGGATTTACCATTCCCAATTCTCTTCTTATGAACAAAAATTATTCTTTGGCAAGGGGTTTTGTAAAGATATCTACTAGTTAAAGATATCAATTTAACATCATTCTTTTGAATATAATCCCTGTTGAAGTGATGTCTAATATTGATATACTTGGTTCTAGAGTGTTGAACTAGATTCTTTGCTAAGCTTATCATACTACTGTTGTCACAGTAGATAGGTATCTCTAGGGGTGTTCATGGGATCCCGGTCCCGGTGGTCCCGTCCCGATCCCAGTAATGGTGGGATTAAAAAATCCTAACTAGACTGGGACTGAGACCAAGACTAACCGAGACCGGGAGTGAAAATCCCGGGACCAGGATGGGATACGGTCAGGACTTCGGGAATCCTGATCCCGGTCCCGGGGTCATATATATATATATATTTTATAGCTTTTTTCTTCCATTTTCTCTCACCTTGTTTCTTCCATTTTCTCCACTTCTATCCTTTTTCATTTTCTCATCATTTTTCTTCTTATTATGGCTCTCTTGGTCTGGGAGAGAGTTGGGGGTATTTAATGCAATGTGTCATAAGTGTGTAGCCTAAAGAGTGCCATGAGTCCTTAACCAACCCGACCACCTTTTTCCTCTAAGCCCTTGGCTGACCTTTTAATGTTAGGGGAGAGTAAAGTTTGATGATTTTTCCCTAGCTTTCATTATTGATGTCAAGGGTAGGTTAGCCATGTAGCTGGACCGAAGACCGATGAGTTGTCCTAACTAAATGCTAGGTGGCACCTTATCATTATTCCAACCTAAAAGTGTCTTTATAAAGTTGCTAGGTGGCATCTTTTTGTTATGCCAATCCAAAATCAAATGCTAGGTGGCAACTTCTCATTAGTTCACCTCAAAAGCCACTTTTTAAAAGCTACTTTATTAAAGTTACTTTAATAAAGCTACTTCATGTATGTCCACTGAAATTGCACCACATGTGTACTTATGTTTCCAAAATGTGTCAAGTGTCAGTGTATGCCCTTAGATAGAGCCATATGGCCGATGACTTAGGAAATTACTGAGCATATACCGGTGTATCTTGGAAAATATCATATATACGCTTGTGGGCCCTACATGGTGCCATCTATACCCATAGTGTGCCAATGTACACTTACCGAGCCATCATAGTCTGTAGAATTATTCATTACCCGGAGGACTGAATCATAAATTCCCTGAAAAGCATTCTATTTCCCATACATTCTTGGGACTCTTGCTAAACTGTGCTCAGTAGCCTACTTGATTTAGGATTATTCATGAGCTTCTAGGCCCAAAATTTGGGATATTACATATTGATTATAGTTGCTACTGAGATTATCTCAAATATCACTCTTTCCTATAATTATCATACAAGAAAGGCAAGCAGCTCAAAGGGCAAAAAGGTAATTACTGATGAGTAAAGGATGCAAATAAAGGAACTAAGTTGTTGGTTATCTTTGTATTAATTTCCCTATGACTTAGAATATGTTAGTAGCCCTAGTGATCTGTGTAATGTTATAGATATAAAGACATGATCATAATACATGTAGTAGCGTATAGTAAAGTGATATTCCTTTAACAAGATAACTACGCTATGATTGAGCAATTCTTTAAAAGGGCCCATTAACTATTGAATAATATGTGGGTTTAAGAGCATAGAAGAAGTTTTGATCTAAGTATCAATAAAGTTAAGAACTGATAAGTTGTGACTAAGTTAGAAACCACTAAGTAATTGTTTGGAAAGTTTAAAAATTTTTTTAAAAAAATCGAATCAATCAAAGGTATAATTGAAACTATACTTAGTAGTCTGTCTACATATTGTGTAAAGACTCATCATAACACATTAAAAGTAAGGGGGTTATACTTGTTGGTATCAGAGCTAAGGTTTTAGCAATAGGCTAGTATTCTCTACTTTTGAGCATAGTGTAGTGATCCTATGTTAGTAATACTGTGATTAGGAATTATGAGTGATAGAAGAGATCAAAGAAGTAAATCACCCCCAACCTCAAGAGGGAAGGCGTATAATCACATTTTAAGGAAGAGGCGGGGCAAGGATGATGCTTACCTTGAGGAAAAGAGTTTGAGCCCCAGTAATTATAACTTTAGGGCCTAATTCCAGTAGGGAATCTTTCACCGGTGACAATGAAAACCTATAAATAGATGAAGTAGTATAGAGCTCAGATTCTGCTACTAGTTCAGGGTTTCTGATCAAGAATTAGAATATAACCCAAATCCCGATCCTATATTATGGGAATACATAGAAGAGTTACACCAAAAGGCTAGTGATGACCAAGCTTTTATACGGGCTCAATACCTAGCATTCCTGATGAGGTGGATATGCTATTCTAGGATTGGGACATATATGAGCTGCCAATACCCAATGATATGTGGATTCGTACCACACTATGCTTCTTTTGTAATATTGCTTTCTAGACCAGAAAGAAGAATGAGGTCATGGAACGTGGTCCTTTTGAATTTCCCGTCTTTGTTAATTACATGAGCGAATATGTAGTAGATCATATGCATTAAAGTTGTGTGCTGTTAAAAGTTTTCCCAATACTAAATTGTAAATAACTACTACTTCTCGTGTAACATGACTATGTAAATATATATACATATTTACTATTTTATGACGGCATTAAATGTGAGAATTTACCCTTAATCCTTCTCTTAAAAATTAAAAGAAGTCATGGTAGAGTTACGAGGAGGGAGAAGGGTAGGACTAGGAAATGATAAGGGACCTGAGCCAATGCAACATATATTAGGCATGCTGACTGAGCAGTAGGCCATGATACATGGCTCAAAGAAGATCTCCAAGAAGTACTAGATAGACAAAATGGGGATAGGGAAAGGATAAACAATGATGTCAGGTAAGAGGAAAGACAATAACAGCCCGATAAACAACAATGGCAACAAGAGCAGAACCAAAGACTTCATTATAGACCAGCTTGATAAAGGAAAAGTCTATAACAATGGATAACGAGATTCTGTCAACATCAGGCCTAGCGTTTGAAGGGAGGTTTGACTCCCATGTGGCTAAGGATTGGTTAGTCATATTGGATAAGATTTTTCAGGTGATGGAGTGCCCTACTGAGATAAAAGCATAGCTAACCATTTTTGAACTATTAGGTGATGGAAATAGATGGTGGAAAAACACTGAAATGATCTACAGGTAAGGAATATTCCTATTGCCTGGGAATTATTCCAAGATAAATTAAATGCAAACTATTTCCTAAGATTTGTCAGGATTGAGAAGGAGGCAGAACTTCTGCAACTGCAACAGGATAGCCATAAAAATTTTGACAAATATATGTCTAAATTCATTTATTTTTCTGGCTACTCTTCTTACCTCAGGTATAAAGATAATGAGGCTTGGAGCTCTTATATGTTGATCAGGGGATTAAAGCCTAAAATGAAGGAGAAGCTAGTCTCTAGATAGTTTAATGAGTTCAACCAAGTTGTGGAGGTTTACCGAATCATAGAAAGTAATATGATGAATCTGTAATTAACTAAATATGCTAATAGCTATGGTGGACTAAGCTTTTAGAGTTCCTCTTATAAGCGGAAGGGCTAAGGGTTTCCACCTGGAGGAAAGAATAAGAGGTTCTCTCGACCTTAGAATCGTGGTTACCAAGGACTTCCAGTATCCTGACTATGCCCTTGGTATGACAAGTTCTATACAGGTAGACCCTACCCTAGAAATTAGATAATTTGCTATGCTTGTCCAAAGCCGGGTTATTATGCTAATGATTGCAAGCAATGGCTAGCAAAACCCCAGCCTAGAAACTAAGGCAGAGTCTTTGTAATGACTCATAAGGAGGCATAAAAATCTCCTGAGATGATTTAAGGTATAATTCTCCTTAATGATAACATGTTGCAAGCATTATTTGATTTAGGTGCTAGTCATTCATTTATTACACATGATTATGCTAAGTGCTTAGGGCTCAGTATTCATACACTGCTATTTGATCTGGTTGTGTTGACACTTATAAGGGTCAGAATTGTTACAACGAATGCTTATTTGCATTGTATAGTAAATATAGAGAGACATGATTCTATGATAGATTTGATCTGTTTGCCATTCCACAAACTTGAGACTATACAAGGTATAGACTACCTGACGGTGAATAATATATTGTTGGACTGCAAGAACAAGAGGATATACATCCTAATCCACAGAAAGATGTCAGTGCAGATCCTAATCTAAACTTTCTCTTAGTGCCCAAGCTGAGAAATGTTTACAAAAGAAATTCTAAGAGTATTTTGTATTTTTCTCTATACAGGTAGCAACACAAACAATGCTTGAGGATATACACATGGTGAATGAATTCCCTGATGTTTTTTCAGAAGTTATTATTAGGTTACCCCCATAAAAAGAAGTAGAGTTTGCTATTAAGATCATGCCTAGAGCTAAAGCTATATTGAAAGCCTCATACATAATGGCTCCAAATGAAATATGTTAGTGCAAGCATTTCACCCAAGAGAGGGGTGAATTGGGTGATACCAGAAATTTCATTGCGTATAAGAAAATTGATAGAATATTTAAAGCAGTTGAGAGCAAAAAGAAATATCACTGAAGTATACACCAGGAGTTATACTGGTTCGGTCACAACCACTTTGACCTACGTCCAATCCTCAGAGCGTCTCTGAGAGTTTCACTATATTCTCTAAGATTCAGTGGGTTCTTGGCACCTCAGTACACAGCAAGTTCATTCACCTAGACACTCGCTCCCCCTTACACGTTGTAATCAAATCCCCAACTCAAGGTTCCACAACCTTAAGTTAGCTCAATAACAAATATTGAGTTTATAATGAAAAACTCTCTCACAGAGCAAATATATAATCACTGAAGTACAATGAATGAGTATAAGAAAACAGAGCACTAAGAGTGTGTTGATCAATGTATGTTCGTGTGTTCTCAGTTTTGTTCTTTGTTCTTTGAATGCTCTATATATATAGATGACCATATATAGATGATGTGTAGTGTCCGTTGGAAGCATTCCAAACATGTCCGTTAGAGTTAGAAACGGTTGACCATTCTTCAAATTTGAAAACTATCCGTTTGCGGTAGGTAGCGGTAGGTGAAAACTATTCTCTTATTATATGATTTCTTCATTGTTATTCTGTAAATACACTTAGAATGCTAATACAATAAAAAGGTTAATCATATATATAACAAAATAATAAACATACGATTAAAGTCAAGCTTTCTGTACTACCTTACTCGAGTGATCATGCTCATTACTCGAGTAGTCCCTCGAGTAAACCTATTAAAAATATGGTAGAGAGTAATTCAACATTTTTTATAAAACATTACTTGGGTAAGACATGGAGTAAGATGTAGGATCGGTAAGCACAGCGGAAGAATTTAAAAAATTTTCACCGATCCTAATCGAGGATCTATCAACGGCGTTTAAACCAAGTTGGAAGGATTCATACCTTTTTGATGATTCAGAGTTTTCACGATCTCTAGGAGCCAACACGTCAGGTCTGCTCCCTCTACCGGTATCCACACGAATGCTCTCCAACCGAGACTGCGTGCTAGCGCCCCTAATGTCTCCAAGGGTTTAACTTGCGGCTCTCAATTCTGATGTCCCCTGAGTCTATCAGCTCTATCAAGTTTATAACCCATGAGGGTTATTTTCAAATTTCAAAATTAATCATCATTAATTTTGAAATTAATTAACAATTAATTATCTTGATGAGCTAATTAAATAAATTCAGTTTAAATTAAATCTGTCCAACAGTTTTAATTTAACCTATTTATTTAATCTAAATAAAGAGCCATTAGATTTAATTTATCTTCATAAATTAAATCTGAGATACTATATCTCTATCATGTTAGTTATTAAATTTAATATATCTTAATAAATTAAATTTAAAACCAACACAATATAATAATATCATATAATATATATATATACATATATATATATATATAATATATATATATAATATATTTCAAAAATATATATATCTATATAATATTATTAATGAAATTTATATTATATATATATATAAATATAAAATTCATCCACCCTAAATCAAACATTATCTCGTGTTGGGCCATTCTTGTGTGCGACCTTGTAGGCCCATATGAAGTTGGCAGTGGGCCAATAACTACACTAACCCAAAAGTCGCAAGCGGCCTCTAGCAAGGCATTACGACTACCCAATTCATATGAGGATCGTTATCACGATGCAACCTGTCATACAACCATGTCACGTCCCTTTTGTCACACGATATATCGATCAAGGATAAGGCATGGAAAATGTCATCCTCTTGTTCCTGACCATTACTTTCTCGATTCCTGAGTAGCCTGATAACAGAGACAGAAACTCCTTTCATCATAGTATGGCCATACATTTCTCAGACTCACTCATCGAGGGGCCCAGTAATATCTCTCTACTAATGTGAGGGACAAATTCCATCTTGATCATTCATATTCCTCTGTATGGAAAACCACCAAGCCCGATCATAACCTTTATCATCACCCGGTCAAAAGTGACTTTTGACTAGTTCAAAGCTTAGAAACTCTCATGTAGGAATCCATGATGACCTCAGGTCTAAGGGCATTGTGACGTGGTTATACATGAGAAAAGCTTATGACTTGATCCATGTAGCTTTCTCATAGTGGGTCGGTCCAGCACCTTGTACTCTTACAAGTGCCTAAGACTTTGATTCGTATCTCCATATCTTATCAAAGTCATACTGATCTTGTTTCATCTCTACTCCCGCATAGATGACTGACCAAGGACATTTTAGGACAATCTTTATGAATTATCCAAGGATACATTTATCATAGTTAACATGCAAATAATATAATAACAGAATGGAGAAATTTCATTGAAATAATAATGTTCGAAGTACAATAATTGGCCCTTAGGTCCACCTCGCCCTTCTTCAGCTTTCTACTGTCCTTTAGACCCTGCACATTTGTACAAATGTGAGAACCACATGCAGTATCTAATACCCATGTAGAGTAAGTAGAAAAATGAATGTCTATAACATAAATACCTAAAGCGATAGCGTCGTTATCCTTCTTGTTCTTTTTCAGATCTTCTAGGTAGAGTTTGCAATTCCTCTTCCAATGACTGGGTTCATTGTAGAAGTAGCAGACTCCTTCCTTTGGAGGCTTTGCCTTCTTAGGTGCAGGCTTGGTTTCGGGCTTGTTTGACTCTTTGGTCTTACCACCTGAGCCATTACCCTTCCATTTGCCCTTCCCTTTCTTTTTCATACCCTTTCCTTTCTGAACCATCAAAACTGTGCTAGGCTTTTTCTTAATGCTTTGCTCAGCAGTTTTGAGCATCCCATGCAGCTCAGAAATTGATTTCTCCATGTTGTTCATATTGTAGTTCATAACAAATTGGTCATAACTCTCCGGGAGTGAGTTGAGGATCAAATCCATAGCTAACTCGTGGCTCATGGGAAATCCAAGCCTCTCAAGGTGATCAATATAGCCTTTCATCTTTAACACATGAGTACTAACTGATGCAACTTCAGCCATTTTGCAGGAATGTAAGGCCTTTGTGGTCTCATACCTTTCTTGCCTTACCTTTTACTAAAACATTTCCTTGAGATGTATAATTATCTCATGAGCCTCCATGAGTTCCAGATCTCTTTGGAGCTCTAGAACCATAGTGGCAAGCATCAGGCAACCTACATCTACAGAGTCATCCTTATGCTTTGTGTAAGCATCTCTCTGAGCTCTTAGAGCATTGGCTGCAGGCTCCTCAGGAATGGGTTGATCTAGGACATAAGCATTTCTTTCCTGCTTGAGAACAATTCTCAACTTCCTGAACCAGTCAAGAAAGTTTGTCCCATTGAGTTTGTCCTTCTCAAGAACCGATCGCAACGAAAGTGTAGCAGTATTACTAGTCGACATGATTCAACAATTAAAATATGCAAAGTTAGTTAGTAATCTCCCACTAAATTAACAACCCTCAATATAATAATTAGTGGGCTAAGATCCATATTTGGCTTAAACTTAAGTCTGCTTTGGCAAGACACTTAAATTCAAGTTATTTAGGTAGGTAACCTATTTACCAATTACATCACATGTAACTCTTAGATCTTTATGGGATTTAATCATCATATGATCCTGCATGTTTAACCCCATCTAATGCCTTGAGATTCAAAACCATTTTGTTAATCTCAATTAAGTCAAAACAATAATGAATATTATGAGCAGCACCATTACTCAAGCTTGTCTCATCAAGATAACTCAAGTGCATCCACTTTGGTGGTTTCCACAATTGAGCGATCTAGGTTTTGACAAGTTTTCATTAATTGACGGCATTATGACTTAAGATTTGATTCAGAGGGCTTAATTAATTAGTTTTGTTTATATGGATGCAATCGTAGTTGTATCTCATACAAATAAATACATATAAACGTAAAAGTAATCATGCAATGATCTTATCAAAAGCATAATTTAAACGTGACACAATATGGCTTACCTAACCTAAAATCCTCCCAAGCCAATGAGAGGACTTCTCTAAATAAAAAAAGAAATACATTGAGAGAAACCTCGTTTAAACATTCGAGGGGAGTGAGATGAGAAGAGAATGTACATCGAGAGTATTTAGAGGAAGGCACGGCACGCAGGCCATATTTAAATATTACAACCTTTGTAAAATTCTAGAGCCATGTTGTTCACCATACCCACAACAAGGATAAATAATAAACCATAACAAGAATTCATACAATATGAAGAGCAATAAATGTCATGATCAGATTATATTGCGCTACGTAGAGGTGGTCACGGCGGTCCCGCTACCCGATTAGCGGGCGGGGTCAAGGGGGGCCGCCCTTGCGGGGTTGCAGGGGGCAGCGCCCTTGGAGCTTTTGAAAAAGGCACATTCCTTTTAAAATAAATATTTGAAAATTTTAAATTTTTAAATTTCGGACCCAATTTTTCAAAACAAAAACAACAATGGCCTAGAACGCTTCTGATCCAGATTGTCTTCCCCATAGTTCGGATCCCTATTACCTGAATAGATATCTGAACCTATACCCGATTTGATTGCCGCCAACTACGATCTCAAGTACCCTACCCAATTTCATGCTTGTTCAAAACGAAAATCAGATACATGTTTCAAAACTGAAAACGAAACAATTTCAATATTCAATTTAAATGAAAACGAAAATCAACGGAATTACAAGATCACATCTTTCTAAATAATTTCATTTCGTATTAACCAAATCACATGCATATTCGAGTGTTTCTTATAAACATACGTACACATCCCATATATATCACATGTATAAGAATCATAAACTCAATTTAAACGCACAATTGATCTTGCTCTGATGCCACTGTTAGAATCGCTAGGCATAATGGAAGAATTTTAAAAATTTTCACCGATCCTAATCGAGGATATATCAACAGTGTTTAAACCAAGTTGGAAGGATTCATACCTTTTGATGATTCAGAGTTTTCACGATCTCTAGAAGCCAACACGTCAGATCCACTCCCTCTACCGGTATCAACACGAATGCTCTCCAACTGAGACTGCATGCTAGCGCCTCTAATGTCTCCTAGGGTTTCACTTACGGCTCTCAATTCTCATATGCGTATCAATATATCTGTTCTATCAAGTTTATAACCTATGAGGGCTATTTTCAAATTTCAAAATTAATCATCATTAATTTTGAAATTAATTAACAATTAATTATCTTGATGAGTTAATTAAATAAATTCAGTTTAAATTAAATATGTCCAACAATTTTAATTTAACCTATTTATTTAATCCAAATAAAGAGCCATTAGATTTAATTTATCTTCATAAATTAAATATGAGATACTATATCTCTATCATGTTAGTTATTAAATTTAATATATCTTAATAAATTAAATTTAAAACCAACACAATATAATAATATCATATAATATATATATACATATATATATAAGATATATATTTTGAAAAAATATATATCTATATAATATTATTAATGAATTTTATATTATATATATATAAATATAAAATTCGTCCACCATAAATTAAACATTATCTCGTGTTGGGCCATTCTTGTGTGCCGTCTGTAGGCACATATGAAGTTGGCAGTGGGCCAATAACTATACTAACCCAAAAGTCACAAGTGGCCTCTAGCAAGACATTACGACTACCCAATTCATATGAGGATCGTTATCACGATGCAACCTGTCATACAACCATGTCACGTCCCTTTTGTCACACGATATATCGATCAAGGATAAGGCATGGATAATGTCATCCTCTTGTTCCTGACCATTACTTTCTCTATTCCTGAGTAGCCTGATAACAGAGACAGAAACTCCTTTCATCATAGTATGGCCATACATTTCTCAGACTCACTCATCGAGGGGCCCAGTAATATCTCTCTACTAATATGAGGGACAAATTCCATCTTGATCATTCATATTCCTCTGCATGAAAAACCACCAAGCCCGATCATAGCCTTTACCATCACCCGGTCAAAAGTGATTTTTGACTAGTTCAAAGCTTAGCAACTCTCATGTAGGAATCCATGATGACCTCAGGTCTAAGGGTATTGTGACGTGGTTATACATGAGAAAAGCTTATGACTTGATCCATGTAGCTTTCTCATAGTGGGTCGGTCCAGCACCTTGTACTCTTAGAAGTGCCTAAGACTTTGATTCGTATCTCCATATCTTATCAAAGTCATACTGATCTTGTTTCATCTCTGCTCCCGCATAGATGATCGACCAAGGACATTTTAGGGCAATCTTTATGAATTATCCAAGGATACATTTATCACAGTTAACATGCAAATAATATGATAACAGAATGGAGAAATTTCATTGAAATAATAATGTTCGAAGTACAATGATTGGCCCTTAGGGCACAATTTCAGTATGCCTAGCGATTCTAACAGTGGCATCAGAGCCAGATCAATTGTGCGTTTAAATTGAGTTTATGATTCTTATACATGTGATATATATGGGATGTGTACGTATGTTTATAAGAAACACTCGAATATGCATGTGATTTGGTTAATACGAAATGAAATTATTTAGAAAGATGTGATCTTGTAATTCTGTTGATTTTCGTTTTAATTTAAATTGAATATTGAAATTGTTTCGTTTTCAGTTTTGAAACATGTATGTGATTTTCGTTTTGAACAAGCATGAAATTGGGTAGGGTACTTGAGATCGTAGTTGGCGGCAATCAAATCGGGTATAGGTTCAGATATCTATTCAGGTAATAGGGATCCGAACTATAGGGAAGACAATCTGGATCAGAAGCGTTCTAGGCAATTGTTGTTTTTGTTTTGAAAAATTGGGTCCGAAATTTAAAAATTTAAAATTTTCAAATATTTCTTTTAAAAGGAATGTGCCTTTTTCAAAAGCTCCAAGGGCGCTGCCCCCTGCAACCCCGCAAGGGCGGCCCCCCTTGACCCCGCCTGCTAATCGGGTAGCGGGACCGCCGTGACCACCTCTGCGTAGCGCAATATAATCTGATCATGACATTTATTGCTCTTCATATTGTATGAATTCTTGTTATGGTTTATTATTTATCCTTGTTGTGGGTATGGTGAACAACATGGCTCTAGAATTTTACAAAGGTTGTAATATTTAAATATGGCCTGTGTGCCGTGCCTTCCTCTAAATACTCTCGATGTACATTCTCTTCTCATCTCACTCCCCTCGAATGTTTAAACGGGGTTTCTCTCAATGTATTTCTTTTTTTATTTAGAGAAGTCCTCTCATTGGCTTGAGAGGATTTTAGGCTAGGTAAGCCATATTGTGTCACGTTTAAATTATGCTTTTGATAAGATCATTGCATGATTACTTTTACGTTTATATGTATTTATTTGTATGAGATACAACTACGATTGCATCCATATAAACAAAACTAATTAATTAAGCCCTCTGAATCAAATCTTAAGTCATAATGCCGTCAATTAATGAAAACTTGTCAAAACCTAGATCGCTCAATTGTGGAAACCACCAAAGTGGATGCACTTGAGTTATCTTGATGAGACAAGCTTGAGTAATGGTGCTGCTCATAATATTCATTATTGTTTTGACTTAATTGAGATTAACAAAATGGTTTTGAATCTCAAGGCATTAGATGGGGTTAAACATGCAGGATCATATGATGATTAAATCCCATAAAGATCTAAGAGTTACATGTGATGTAATTGGTAAATAGGTTACCTACCTAAATAACTTGAATTTAAGTGTCTTGCCAAAGCGGACTTAAGTTTAAGCCAAATATGGATCTTAGCCCACTAATTATTATATTGAGGGTTGTTAATTTAGTGGGAGATTACTAACTAACTTTGCATATTTTAATTGTTGAATCATGTCGACTAGTAATACTGCTACACTTTCGTTGCGATCGGTTTTTGAGAAGGACAAACTCAATGGGACAAACTTTCTTGACTGGTTCAGGAACTTGAGAATTGTTCTCAAGCAGGAAAGAAATGCTTATGTCCTAGATCAACCCATTCCTGAGGAGCCTGCAGCCAATGCTCCAAGAGCTCAGAGAGATGCTTACACAAAGCATAAGGATGACTCTGTAGATGTAGGTTGCCTGATGCTTGCCACTATGGTTCTAGAGCTCCAAAGAGATCTGGAACTCATGGAGGCTCATGAGATAATTATACATCTCAAGGAAATGTTTTAGTAAAAGGCAAGGCAAGAAAGGTATGAGACCACAAAGGCCTTACATTCCTGCAAAATGGCTGAAGGTGCATCAGTTAGTACTCATGTGTTAAAGATGAAAGGCTATATTGATCACCTTGAGAGGCTTGGATTTCCCATGAGCCACGAGTTAGCTATGGATTTGATCCTCAACTCACTCCCGGAGAGTTATGACCAATTTGTTATGAACTACAACATAAACAACATGGAGAAATCAATTTCTGAGCTGCATCGGATGCTCAAAACTGCTGAGCAAAGCATTAAGAAAAAGCCTAGCACAGTTTTGATGGTTCAGAAAGGAAAGGGTATGAAAAAGAAAGGGAAGGGCAAATGGAAGGATAATGGCTCAGGTGGTAAGACCAAAGAGTCAAACAAGCCCGAAACCAAGCCTGCACCTAAGAAGGCAAAGCCTCCAAAGGAAGGAGTCTGCTACTTCTACAATGAACCCAGTCATTGGAAGAGGAATTGCAAACTCTACCTAGAAGATCTAAAAAAGAACAAGAAGGATAGCGACGCTATCGCTTTAGGTATTTATGTTATAGACATTCATTTTTCTACTTACTCTACATGGGTATTAGATACTGCATGTGGTTCTCACATTTGTACAAATGTGCAGGGTCTAAAGGACAGTAGAAAGCTGAAGAAGGGCGAGGTGGACCTAAGGGCCAATTATTGTACTTCGAACATTATTATTTCAATGAAATTTCTCCATTCTGTTATCATATTATTTGCATGTTAACTATGATAAATGTATCCTTGGATAATTCATAAAGATTGTCCTAAAATGTCCTTGGTCAGTCATCTATGCGGGAGTAGAGATGAAACAAGATCAATATGACTTTGATAAGATATGGAGATACGAATCAAAGTCTTAGGCACTTGTAAGAGTACAAGGTGCTGGACCGACCCACTATGAGAAAGCTACATGGATCAAGTCATAAGCTTTTCTCATGTATAACCACGTCACAATGCCCTTAGACCTGAGGTCATCATGGATTCCTATATAAGAGTTTCTAAGCTTTGAACTAGTCAAAAGTCACTTTTGACCGGGTGATGATAAAGGTTATGATCGGGCTTGGTGGTTTTCCATACAGAGGAATATGAATGATCAAGATGGAATTTGTCCCTCACATTAGTAGAGAGATATTACTGGGCCCCTCGATGAGTGAGTCTGAGAAATGTATGGCCATACTATGATGAAAGGAGTTTCTGTCTCTGTTATCAGGCTACTCAGGAATAGAGAAAGTAATGGTCAGGAACAAGAGGATGACATTATCCATGCCTTATCCTTGATCGATATATCGTGTGACAAAAGGGACGTGACATGGTTGTATGACAGGTTGCATCGTGATAACGATCCTCATATGAATTGGGTAGTCGTAATGTCTTGCTAGAGGCCACTTGTGACTTTTGGGTTAGTATAGTTATTGGCCCACTGCCAACTTCATATGTGCCTACAGCGTCGCACACAAGAATGGCCCAACACGAGATAATGTTCAATTTATGGTGGACGAATTTTATATTTATATATATATAATATAAAATTCATTAATAATATTATATAGACATATATATTTTTGAAATATATATCTTATATATATATATATATATGTATATATATATTATATGATATTATTATATTGTGTTAGTTTTAAATTTAATTTATTAAGATATATTAAATTTAAGGGTTAAGGGGCAAAAATACACACAAACTTTTGTCAAAAGTGCGTCCAACACCATAAATTTTTTTTTGGTGCAAAAGTACCCGTAAGCTTTAAAAAATGGAGCAAGAGTGACACAACTGTTAAATCAGTTAACAGACGTTTTCTACATCATGAAAATACCAAAATACCCCTAGTGAAAGTTTTCCTCTTAACCCTGATTCGTCTTCATCTTCACCATCATAAACCATCACAAATAACAAATCTCTCCAAGACATTGAGATTCATCATCAAATTCAGCCACGTATTAAACCAGCAACAATCAAATTTTAATATATTGATTCAGATCAAGTGGGTATTGAAAAAAAACAGGAAAGAATTAGCAAATTTCTTGACCAAAACAAGCACCTACGTATAATAAATTAATAGCAAAGAGAATCGTAGACTTGGCATCAAGCATGGCTTTGAAGGGTTGAAATCTAACTTTGCTTCTAATCTGAATGTAACCTTGCAGCAAAGAGCAAACCCAAAAGACCCACTATTGCCACCGATATGATAATGAAAATTTGAAGAATGTTCAGAGTGAATATGTAAAACATATGCCTTCAAACCCAGTCAAGAATCCGATTGTTTTGTAATCCACAGAGCCATACTCTTCATACAGGTCCATCAAAGGCACTCCCTCATGTCCCTATTACTTGCGCAAATCCGGATGTGGTGATAATAATCGAAGGCGCCAAAAATGCAGAACCTTCAACATCATATGTTGCGATGAGGAGGCCATCGGAGCGGAAGGAGGCTCCGGTAACAGCATCGCCGGAGGAAGAGATCATGGAGGTCAGCCTGAGAAAGAGAGAGAACGTCCATAGATGGGTGACGTCGCCGCCGTCGCCGAAATCTGAGAAGAAATGGGGGGGTTGAATGAAGGAAGGGAGGGTTTGAGAGAGAGAGAGGATGGGGAAAGGGATAAGGCGCAGGGTTAGTAGAGATGTGATGATGGCCACCATCACTGGCCGTGGATGATGCCGCTGCCGTCGGAATCTGACGAGGGTGGGGGAGTTGAGAGAATTGAAAGGAGGTTTGGGAGTGAGAGGACAAGGAAGGGGAAGGGTAAGGGTAGGGAGGGAATTTAAAATTTTTTAGGTATTTTTATTTTTTTAATATTGTGGGGCCCACAAGAAATATTAACAGAGTTTGCCGAATTTAACAGAGTGTGATTTTTGCCCCTTTTTAAAAATTTATGGTTATTTTTGCACCAAAAAAAAGTTTATGGTGTTAGGCGCACTTTTAAGAAAAGTTTGTGTGTATTTTTGTACCTTAACCCTAAATTTAATAACTAACATGATAGAGATATAGTATCTCAGATTTAATTTATGAAGATAAATTAAATCTAATGGCTCTTTATTTGGATTAAATAAATAGGTTAAATTAAAATTGTTGGACAGATTTAATTTAAACTGAATTTATTTAATTAGCTCATCAAGATAATTAATTGTTAATTAATTTTGAAATTTGAAAATAGCCCTCATAAGTTATAAACTTGATAGAGCAGATATATTGATACGCACATGAGAATTGAGAGCCGCAAGTGAAACCCTAGGAGACATTAGAGGCGCTAGCACGCAGTCTCGGTTAGAGAGCATTTGTGTGGATACTGTAACCCCCTTCCGTAATTATATCCGAAATACTCAATTAAAATGAAATAGAGACCAACAAGAACAAAACTACATTTTACAAACCCATCTACCAGACGGGGTTTTCATAAATACCTTTCGAAATCTAATTAACCTGGTCTCATATTCAATTTCGAATACAATTACATCACGCGGAATATCACATTTATACAAATATCAGAGTGTACAACCATATCATCCCGGCAACTTCCGGGTTCATACCTTTACATAAAATTCATAGGGCACATTCGCCCTTTACAATTCCTCAAATGGGGATTACACAAGTCTCATCTCCATACATGCATACTCAATACTCATCCAATATACAAATACAATATCCAAATATACATCCCAACTATGATAACCAACTACCAAAATCTATAACCCGAAGTAGTCTTCATCGCCTTTGCCAGCTTGCTCCAACCTCGATCCACCTACCCTATCTAAAATGTTGGTAGGGGAGGGTGAGATTCGAGAGAATCTCAGTAGGAAACAGATACCTATATGCATGTATGATATGTGTTTAATGCATGACATGCTTGCAATACATAACTCATGTTCACACAATGACATATCTGCGTGCTCAATGTTTCAACAACATACTCATGGCCATAGCATAAATAGAAACAGAGCTACAATCATTCATACATGTTTCACATAATCCAGCAAAGCAATACATGCATCAATACACAAACACAAATATCAAAGCATGCAAGAGAGGTAAGTTCCCTACACTTTTCTTTCCACGTATGCTCCAGCTCCACTTACTCGCGATCCAAACGAATATTGAACCCTATAAACCAAATCAAGGATATAGGGTCAATCTCAATTCCAAATCCTTACTTTTATATCACTTAAAGTTGGTTACCATTCACACCCTTTAGGTGGCTAAAATAAGCTCAACGAAAGCCTAAAGGATTGAGACGTACTAGGTTGGAAATCACCTTTCAAAATCACAAATTGCTGAAAATGGGGGTTGGCTGCAGCCAAGACCCTCTGGCTGCAGCCAAAACATGCACAGAAGGTTTCTGGCTGCAGCCAAGAATTTCTGGCTGCGGCCAAAACGTGCACAGAAGGTTTCTGGCTGCAGCCAAGAATTTCTGGCAGCGGCCAAAACGTGCACAGAAACTTTTGCGCTGCAGCCAGGGTTTTCTGCTGCAGCCAAGGCAACTTCAAAAATTTATAACTAATTCCAAAAAAATCGAAATGAGGTGATCCCAAAGCCAAATGAAAGCTATTCAGGTTCTCGTCATAGGAAAAATATGGCTCATTACCAGAAATCACCACACAAATCCAGATTTGTGTAAAATCCAACATTGCTCCAAAACAGAATCCAGTTTCGTCCTCAAACTTTGAGCAAAGATAAATCCCAGTTCACAAAACGAAATGGCACAAATTATATGTCCATTTTGAAGCTTAAGATGTGAACTTCAAGACTGGAAAGTTTCAGAATTTTATAACATCATTTGCCCATTCAAAACGGCAACACAAACAGACTGCCCAGAACAGAAATTCAATGGACAGATTTCCAAATTTGCACAATTGGCTTCCAATGGTTCAATTTTCATATCAAACATCATTCTCACACAAAATTTCACAAGGAATCCATTGGAAATACCAAATCAACCAAATTCACATTATATTGACATGTTTCACAATGAATTGCAACATGTCACCACTCAACCATAACACAATTCACAACATTGTAACTCTTCATTCCAAGGTCTCAAACCAATTCCAATGACACCAAAACACACTATGGCATCAATTTAACCACAATTCACCATTCAAATCATCCAATTCGAAAATCACACAAAATCAGGGCAAAATTCAAAATTCACAAAACTCATCCACAAATCACAAAACTTAGATCAAAAGGCTTCAAATACTCACCTCTTCCTCTTTCCCAAACCAAATCCTTGATTCTTCATCTTCCCCCTTTTGCTCAAACAACAAAACACCTCCTCTCACAAATCTAAAACCATAGAGATGAAGCTCTCATCACTATGAATAAGATTATAGAAGGACATTAGAGCATTAGAGGACAAGAAACAAGCCAAATCTCACCTTATTCTTTTCTCTTTCTTCATAGCTTTGGGACGCCATGGAGAAACAAGAGAGAGAGATGAGATGATGAAATGAAATGAAGAAGGGAGCAGATTTTTAGGGCCAAAAATCGTCCAAATAAGGGAGGAGAGGAGAGAGGGAAAACTTTGAACATTTGACCCAAATCCAAGGGTCCACAATTTGCCAAGTGTCACCATCTTGACACACATCCCATGAGCTCACATGAGCACAACCACATGGGATTCCACCCTTTGATCTCTACACAATCCAATCCTAACCATTGATCTTGAAGCTACCAATGAGTTTCCTCCTCGGTAACCGATCAACTGGTCGGTAACTTTACCGTTTTGCCCCTGATTATGGTAATCTCTCTTGGATCACACCAAACACTTCATATCTTTCCATATCACCACATTATGCGCTCTCCCTCTATTTTAAGTCAATTTAGAGGTTAATCCATAATTGAACTTAAATACATTGTTTCGGCGTTGCTCACAACGCATACGAATCACATTCGAGTGCCAAATCACATCATAGTCTCCAAAAGGGTTATTTATCACTAACCACATCCACTTTTGGAGTCATTATCTCTTAATCACAATTTGGGATCCTGCTAAACCAGGGCTTAGCAGTCCACTAATCTCAGGTTTATTCTCTAAGCTCAAGTCTCAGAATTCGGGGTATTACAGATACCGATAGAGGGAGCGGACCTGATGTGTTGGCTCCTAGAGATCGTGAAAACTCTGAATCATCAAAAGGTATGAATCCTTCCAACTTGGTTTAAACGCCGTTGATAGATCCTCGATTAGGATCGGAGAAAATTTTTAAATTCTTCCACTGTGCCTACCGATTCTAACATATACCTGGCATGAATAATATTGTAATTACCCATGTATATTCCCTCAATAATTTGATGGCTCTTTAGGACAAATTTGAGCTGAAACTCAAGTAATTTGTGATCTGCACCCAGGTTCATTTGAGGCCTTACTCGAGTAACCTTTGAAGTTCACTCGAGGCCTCCCTCAAGTAATCTGTCTCTTCATCTTCTTACTGTTTATTTCCAACCGTTGTGCCATTTCTTTTGAATTTATTTTGAGCCAATGCTCCACTATGATAATTTTCAGGTCATTAATCGAGTGGCTACTCGAGTAATTCATTTAATTACTTCAAGGTGTCACTCTAGTAATGGTGGTTACTTGAAGTTGTCCCTCCAGTAATGTTGTCCTCTGTTAACCTCTGCTTTTCATACTCCAAAATAGAATATCATGATCCTATAAAAGAAATTGCTAGAGACACTGATGCTTAAGTTAGTAATCATCAAAACATCAATAAATAACATTATCTAACATTTTGCAAACACTAAATAACTTACAATTCATTGGGATTTACCATTCCCAATTCTCTTCCAATATACAAAAATTGATCTTTTGCAAGAGGTTTTATGAAGATATCAGCTAGTTGAAGATGAGTTGGAATGAATATCACTTTGACATCTTTCTTTTGGACATGATCTCTGATGAAGTGATGTCTAACATCAATATGCTTAGTTCTAGAATGTTGAACAGGATTCTTTGCCAAGCTTATCGTGCTAGTGTTGTCACAGTATATTGGTATCTCCTTTAAATAAATACTAAGATCCTGGAGTTATTGCTTTAGCCATATTACTTATGCACAACAACTTGATACTGCAACATACTCAGCTTCCGTTGACGAAAGAGACACTGTAGTTTGTTTCTTGGTAAACTATGACACAAGTGAGCCTTCAAGAAACTAACTTTATCTATTGGTACTCTTTTTGTCTGTCTTGTATCCTCCATGATCAGAGTCTGAGTATGCAACTAGATATTCACTTCTTCCTTTGGGATACCAGAGACCTAATTCTGCCGTGTCAGCAAGATATCAAAAAATATGTTTGACGGTTTCAGCATGTGACTCTTTTGGTGTTAATTGTATCTTGCACACATACACATACTGAATTGAATGTCAGGCCTGCTTGCAGTGAGATAGAGTAATGATCCAATCATTCCCCTATATTTTGTGATGTTGTAATCTTTTCCTTTGACATCTACATCAAGTAATATGGTTGAGCTCATGGGTGTGTCCATTCCATTTGCCTCATCCATTCCATACTTCTTCAATAGCACTTTCAAATACTTCGATTGAGATATGAAAATTCCATTCTTTCTTTATTTGATTTGCAAACCGAGAAAGAAATTCAATTCTCCCAACATTGACATCCCAAACTCCCCCTACATTGTCTCAGAAAATTCCTTACATAAGGTTTTATTAGTAGCACCAAAAACTATATCATCAACATATATTTGCACAATTAAGATATCATCACGTTTTCGTTTTGTAAAAAGTGTTGTATCAACTTTTCCTTGTACAAAACCTTGATCAATAAAAAATTTACTGAGCCTTTCGTACCATGCTATAGGAGCTTGTTTTAAAACCGTATAAAGCCTTTTTGAGTTTGAAAACATGGTCAATTTTGGTTACATCTTTAAAACTTGGAGGTTGATCTATATATACTTCTTCCATGATGTAGCCATTTAGAAATGCACTCTTTACATCCATTTGATAGAGGTTGAATCCCTTGATGCATGTAAAGGCTAAGAGTACTCATAGCTTCCAATCTAGCCACTGGAGCATACGTTTCCTCATAATCAATTCCTTCTTCCTAATTATTGCCTTTGGCCACCAATCTTTCCTTGTTTCTAACAATGATTGTGGATTCATCAAGTTTGTTCTTGAATACCCATTTAGTGCTAATGATCGGGTGATCCTTAGGTCGGGGTATCAACTCCCAAACTTGATTTCTTTCAAATTGGTTTAGTTCTTCTTGCATTGCTATAACCCAATCATTGTTTGATAGGGCTTTGTCAATGTTTGAAGGTTTAATCTCAGAAATAAAAGTAGAGAAACTAACTTCATTGAAGATTCTATTTTTAGTTTTGACTCCTTCATTCACATCTCCTATGACTTGATCTAGGGGATGACTTTTATTGTATTTCCAGGCTTTAGGCTATCCTAGTGACTGATCATCTTCCTTGGTTTCATGAACTTCTAGAATAAGAGATTTAGAAATAAATTGACCATTTTCTTGATTTAAAACAACTTCCTACTCATAATCAATGGTTTTGTTAGAGGATTCAAATTCATCAAATACAACATGAATTGATTATTCAACAACACATGTTCTTTTATTGAAAATTCTGTATGCTTTACTTCGATTAGAATAGCCTAGGAAAATTCCATCATCTGTTGTAGAATCAAGTTTTTCTAAGTTATCTTTACCATTATTATGAATGAAACACTTACAACCGAAGATGTGTAAATGAGCAAGGTTTGGCTTCCTTCCTTTGTATAGCTCGTTTGGTGTCTTTCCAAGTTTTATTCTAATGTAGGCTCTATTTGAAATATAGCATGCTATACTCATTGCATCGGACCAAAAAACTTGAGACACATTCTTTTTAATCAACATTGCGCTAGCCATTTCAGTGAGCATTCTATTCTTACATTCCACACTCCGTTTTGTTGAGGTGTCCTTGGAGCAGAGAAATTGTGATCTATGCCATTAGTATCACAATATTTTTCAAATGCTTGATTTTCAAATTCTCCACCATGATATGTCTTAATACCTGCAATGGACATACCTTTCTCATTTTGCACTTTCTTGGCAAAAACAATAAATTCTCCAAAGGTTTCATCCTTTGATGATAGAAAAATGGTCCATGTAAATCTAGAGAAATCATCAACAATGACCAATGAATATAAGTTACCACCAAGGCTCTTAACTATTGCTGGTCCAACTAAATCCATATGTAATAATTGAAGTGGTCTATTGGTTGATATCTCATTTTTCAATTTGAAAGAAGATTTAGTTTGTTTACCCTTTTTGAAATTTACTTTGGGTAATCCAATCACTAAATCCTTTTTAATTAACTTGCCTAGTTGGTGCATGTTGATATGAGCTAGCCTCTTATGCCATAACCAACTTTCATCGGCATTACTTAGAAAACAATTTTTAGAGCCATTTTTACTGATATCAAGAGTATAGTAGTTACCTGCTTTTTTTGCTCTAAGATTTGCCTTGATATTTTTCTTATCAAGTTGTAAGTCTTTCTTGTTGATAATTAGACATTCCTCTGAATCAAATATTATTTAGTTGTCTTTATCTGCACTTTGACTTACGCTCAGCAAATTATGACACAAGCCTTCAATGTAATATACATCTTTGACTTGTATTCCTTTGTCATTTTTTATTTCACCAATTCCTGCTATCTTTTCGGATTGATTTCCTCCAAATTTTACCTTTCCACCTTCCTTAGGTTGCAATGTGGTACAACTTTCCAAATCACCGGTCATATGTCTAGAGCATCCACTGTCTATGTACCACTTGTTGTTTTTGGATGCTTTAAGATATATCTGCTATCAAATATGATTAAGTCTTAGGTACCCATATCTTTTTGGGTCCTTTTGGGTTAGTACAAAAGATTTTTGGAACATATGAACCTTTAGGTACCCATTTGTAGGTTCCTATCTTTCCTTCTTATAAATGTATGATGATGTATAATGACCTTTTCTATTACAATAATTACAATATGCAAAAGGATTTGATGTATGCACAGAATGCTGAAAATAATTCAAATATGACTTACTTCCTTCTTTCTTTCTTCCTTTTCTTCTATCTAATTTTAGATCATATCCAAGACCAGATCGATCATTTACAAAACGTTGAGCTTTTAAAATCATATTTAGCATCTCACTTCCTTTAGTGAATTTTTCAAGATTTTTCGTGAGATCAACGTTTTTCTTTTTCAAAGAATAGTTTTCACAATCTTTCTCTAAATTATCTTTTAGTTCTATTTCAAGAATTTTGTTTTTCTTTTTAAAAATAACTAGTTCTTTAACTACTTTGATGAATTCAGAATGTAAAGCATTATATTCGGAAAGTAATTCATCATATGTAGGATTAGAATCAGTTACCTCTTCTTCTGTTTCTTCTTGAGCAACTAGACAAATATTGGCTACTTCCTCATCATCACTTTCTTCGTCAGAAGAGCTATCTCCCCATATGGCAGATACAAAGGCTTTCTTCTTGTTGTAGAATTTTCCTTTTCTCTTTTCTTTATTCTTCTAAATTAGTTCTTGACATTCTGATTTGAAATGTCCTGGCTTTCCACATTCATAGCAGATGATGTGTTCTTTATTGCTTGTTCCTCCTTTCTGAAAGTTTTTGAATCCTTAGCCTTTCTTGTAAAACTTTCTGAATCATTTTATGATTAGGCCCATTTCGTTATCATCAAGCTCTTCATCTTCATCTTGTTCTTCTTCTTTTGCTTTCAATGCTAGACCTCTTTTCTTCTTGTCACCAATATCATCTAGTTCTCGTTTGAACTTTAATTTACTTTCATATTCAGAAAGGCTTCCGAATAGAGAAGCAATCGATCGCATTGATTCACCTTTTGCTTCCTCAATTGCAGTGACTTTTGCCTCCCAGTCTTTAGAAAGAATATTCAAAATCTTTCATACTTGGGTATGTTGATCATAGACTTTTCCAAGTACTGCAAGTTAATTAACAAGGTGAGTATATCTAAGTTTGAATTCAGCGATCGACTCACCTGATTTCATTCGAAGTAAATCAAACTCAGTAACCAGAGTATTGATCCGTTTTCTTTTATTCCCAAAGTTCCTTCGTGAGCTATTTCCAAGGCTTCCCATATTTCTTTAGCTATTGAAATTGTGCAGATTCTGAAGTATTCATTTTGACTCAAGGCACTTTGAATCATCAGAATCGCCTTGCTATTGAGTGTGATGAATTTCTTGTCATTCTTATCATATTTTGCTGGTGTCTTAGGAACTCTTTATGAATCTACAATCTTTTCAGGTTTGTAGTTTCCACTGTCAATCACATCCCATAGCCCATATTTAATAGCCATTACGAAGACTCTGAACTTTGCTTTCCAGAATGAGAAGTGTTCGCCTTTGAAACCCGAAGGTCTTGGGATAGAAGCTCTGTTGGGTAGAATGTCTTCACCCATGCTTGCCATTGGATCCTTCTTAGGCTATTAAACCTTAACAAGAAGACCTATGCTCTGATACCAAATGTTAGTACAAGCGTTTTACCCAAGAGGGGGGTGCATTAGGTAATACCAGAAATTTTGTTGCGTATAAGAAAATTGTTAGAATATTTAAAACTGTTAAGAGCAAAGAGAAATATCACCGAAGTGTACACCGGGAGTTATACTGGTTCGGCCACAACTACTTTGAACTACGTCCAGTCCTTAGAGCGTCCCTGAGAGTTTCACTATATTCTCTAAGATTCAGTGGGTTCTTGGCACCTCAGTACACAGCAAGTTCCTTCACCTGGACACTCCTCCCCCTTACACGTTGTAATCAAATCCCCAACTCAAGTTCTACAACCTTAAGTTATCTCAATAACAAATATTGAGTTTGTAATAAAAACTCTCTCACAGAGCAAATATATAATCACTGAAGTACAATGAATGAGTATAAGAAAACAGAGCACTAAGAGTGTCTTGATCAATGTATGTTCGTGTCTTCTCAGTTTTGTTCTTTGTTCTTTGAATGCTCCATATATATAGATGATTTGTAGTGTCCGTTGGAAGTATTTCAAACATGTCCGTTAGAGTCGTGCAAAAACGGTTGAGCATTCTTCAAATTTGAAAACTATCCGTTTGCGGTAGGTAGCGGTAGGTGAGATCTTGGACGCTTTATTTGACTATTCTCATATTTTATGATTTCTTCATTGGTATTCTATAAATACACTTAGAATGCTAATACAATAAAAGGTTAATCATATATATAACAAAATAAATAACATATGATTAAAGTCAAGCTTTCTGGACTGCCTTACTCGAGTGGCTACTCAAGTGATCATGCTCATTACTCGAGTGGTCCCTTGAGTAAACCTATTAAAAATATGGCAGGGAGTAATTTAACATTTTTCATAAAATATTACTTAGGTAAGACATGGAGTAAGATATATCACAAACCTTAGAAATACCTAATTACTTAAGTAGCTACTCGAGTTGCCATGTCTTTTCTTCACAAGTTACTCGAGTGAGCCCTCGAGTAAATTTCAAATAAGTTTGCAGATTACTCAATTACTCCCTCGAGTAATGTCATTCAAATCTTGGCTGAGAGTTTGCTTACCTGATTACTCGAGTGACCCCTTAAGTAATGCTTTAAATAACTCTACAGATTACTCAAGTACTCCCTCAAGTAATGCATATTTCTCACCAGGTTACTCGAGTGGCTACTCGAGTAAATTGTTCCATTTCTTATATGAGAGCTACTAGAAGATTTTTGACCTGGTTACTCGAGTGGCTACTCGAGTAATGCCTTTTCTCATCTTGTTACTCGAGTGGCTACTCAAGTAATGGTTCATATAACTTTGCAGATTACTCGAGTGACCCCTCGAGTAACTTCTTCCAAATTTTTGGCAGAGATTCTCTGGAACATTTTCTCTAATATTACTCAAGTGCTCAATCGAGTAATATGTTCTATTATTCGAGTGCTCACTAGAGTAAACATAGATAAAAACTGCCAATGAGGTTTTTCCTTTGCTCTGTCTATGTGATCTTTTTCATTACTCCAATGCTTACTTAAAGTAAATCTTTATCTTCTATTTATTCACTTTGTTCAAATTCATTTGTTATGATATCCTTTTTTATCATTAGTCCAATCTTTGTTATCATCAAAACATATGGGATCTAACAAAATGGTGGAGTTAAAGAAGCAGATTGAAGAACTAGTAGAGAAAGGGTTTATACAACCCAGTGTTTAATCATAGATAGCTCCGGTGGTATTTGTTAAAAAAAATATGGAAGCATGAGGCTGTGTATTGACTATAGAGAGCTAAATAAGGTGACCAACAAGAATAAATACCCACATTCCAAAATTGATGACCTTCTAGATTAGTTATCTAGTTCCTGTGTATTCTGAAAGATTGATTTAAGATTAGGGTATCATCAGTTATTAGTGAAATCAGATAATGTGCCAAAGACTGCATTTAAAACCATATACATGCACTTGAATTCTTGGTGATGCCATCCAGACTGACCAATGCACCTGCCATATTCATAAACTACATGAACCGAATCTTTTGACAATATTTGGATCAGTTTGTGGAGGTCTTTATTGACAATAAATTGGTGTACTCTAGGAGAGAGAAGAACATACGGAGCACTTGAGAATAGTGCTTGGTATTTTGAAAGAAAAGCAACTCTATACCAAGTTGAGCAAATGTGAGTTTTGGCTTTTAGAAGTCAAATTTCAGGGCCATGCCATCTCACAAGAAGGGGTCTCAGTCGATTCCAGTAAAGTGGAAATAGTATTGAACTAGAAGAGGCCAAAAACTGTTATAGTGATGCGTAGTTTTTTTAGGTCTTGTCGTTACTACAAGGGATTTATTTAGAATTTCTCCCAGATCGCCTTGCAATTGACAAAGCTCACACGAAAGAATCAATAATTTATATAGGATGATAAATGTTAGAGGAGCTTCATAGAGGTAAAGGAGAGGTTGACATCTGCCCCAGTGTTGATTATAACATATCCCAGTTTAACCTATGTGGTCTACAGTGATTCTAGTAAGCAAGGATTGGGAAGTGTCCTTATACAGCAGGGCAGAGTGGCGGTGTATGCCTCTCAACAACTGAAGCCTCATGAGATGAATTTGTTAGTTCTCATAATGTTTTGATGATAACAAATCTTGATCTACTAGACTTAAGTAATGATTAAATCTTTTGAAAAGAATAAGAGTGATTTCCATGATGAAATACTTAAGTTTGGTAGTGAAATAAGTCATCAGTGGAAGTTTAATCGAGTGATTTACCAAAACATTCAAGTAATAATGACTCAATCTTAAGAAAAATTCAAGTTTCTTCATAAAATTTTCTCAAAAGTAGGTCACTCAATTCAAGTGAATGGTGAGCACTTGAGTGAAGACAACACTTGCAGATGACTCTAGAAGAAATAAAGGAGAATGCATGGAAGTAACAGAATCACTTGAGTGACTGGTAAGCACTCAAGTGAATATTACATGTAAAGGTGATCTGATAACACAGATTACTCAAGTGATTAAGAGAATCACTCAAGTGATATGTGACTGAAAGCATATCACTCAAGTGATAAGGTAATATCACTTGAGTGATATATGTTGAGAGGCAATTCACTCTCATGATAAGGTGAGATTACTTTAGTAATATTATTTGAAAGTTAGATCACTTGAATAATGTAGAACTCTTAATTAAACTAGCAAATCACTCGAGTGATATGCTAAATCACTCGAGTGATGTCACTTGTTTTTTAAAGTCACTCTAAGATCACTTGAGTGATGTAGAACTCTCAATTAAACTAGCAAATCACTCGAGCTATATGATAAATCACTTGAGTAATGTCACTTGTTTTTTGTAGTTACTCTAAGATCACTTAGAGGGTTATGATATTTAATGAAGATCACTCGAGTGAATTGCCAAATCACTTGAGTGATCTATGATCACTTACAAAAATGTGCAAGTGAGCTGAAAGTGATAAACACTCGGTAGTGATTTCCTAAAATGTTCAAACTATAATGAGATCACTCAAGTGACAAGTTTTAAGCACTCGAGTAATGCTTAACCTTCAAAACTAACACTACCAAGTTTGTTTTATGGTAAGACCAAAAGATCAATCGAGTAATTGAGAATCACTTCAAGTGACTAACAGACACACTTGAGTGATATTTCCAAAAACAAAAAATGATCGTCTCAAAAAATTCAAAATACATTCTTTACATCTTGAATTACTTCCTGAACTTATATATTACCTTATATGTTGTTAATTTCATTTCTTAGTAAGTTTCAGTAGCTTAAACTACAGATTAACTTCAAAAGTCTAGAAAATAACTCCTTTTACACCTTGGATCTGTCCTCGTTGTAATCAGTCACATCATGGTAAGACTTGTGAGGGTCAAATAATATGCTTCAATTGTAAACGTGTGGGGCATACTGCTGTCGAATGCAAAGAGCCAGGACCAGACCAGAGGCCGAAAACTTAGGGCCGAGTATTCGCTGTGACTCACGAGGAGGCCCGTAAATCTCCTAAGTTGATACAAGGTAAAATTCTTCCTAATGTCTATTTATTGCAAGTTCTGTTTGACTCGGGTGCAAGTCACTCCTTCATTGCCTATGATTGCGTGAAGCACCTGGGATTGCATGTGCATAAATTACCATTTGATCTGATAGTGTCAACTCCGATGGGTGTTAAGGCCTTGACTACATAAGCTTGTCTGAATTGTGTCATAACTATAGAAGGGTGTAACCCCCTGCCGTAATTATTATCCGGATTATGCAATTAACGTGAAATAGAGACCAATAAGACAAAACATCATTTATAAACCCATCCACCAGACGGGGTTTTCACAATTACATTTCGAAATCATTTACAACGCGGTCTCATATTTACACTCCGAATATAATTACTACGCGAAGATAAATTACATTTCTACAAATATCAGAGTACGCAATATAAATTTCCGGCAAATCCCGGAATCATATCTTCGCTCAATAATCATAGGGCACAATAGCCCATACAACTCCACAACAGGGATTACACAATCTTCTCGATTACATAGCCAAATACTGATCCAAATATACACCTACATATTCTCAACTACACATTGATAACCAACTACTAAACTCTCACCCAGAAATGAGTCCTCTTCGTCCTTGGATGCTTGCTTCATCCTCAATCTTCCTTCCCTGTCTAAAATGTTGATAGGGGAGGGTGAGATTCTGGGGAATCTCAGTAGGAAACAGGTACCAATATGCATGCAAGATAAGTATTTAATGCATGACATGCTTGCATCACAATAACTCATGTTCACATCATGATATATCCGCATGCTCAATGTTTCAACAACATACTCATGGCCATAGCATAACTAGAAACAGAGCTACAATTATTCATACATGTCTCACATAATCACGCAAAGCAATAACATGCATCAATACACAAATACAATTATCAATACATGCAGGAGAGGTAAGTTCCCTACCCTCTGTCCACGTAAGCTCCAGCTCCGGCTGCTCACAATCAGGGTGATCATCAAATCCTATCACCAAAACCAAGGACATAGGATTAATCCCATTGCCAATTCCTTTACTTTTAGACACTCAAGTTGGTTATCATTATTGCCCTTTAAGTGCCCTCAAACACCTCAATCAATAGCTCTAAAGGGTTAGAAGACTATCCCCAAAGATCCCCTTTTGAACACTCAAACTTGATATTTTTCACTGCCTCACTCGAGCACAGAAGCTCTCACTCGAGCACAAGTACGGACATCACTCGAGCATAAATGCTCTCACTCGAGCATTGGTACGGACAGCACTCGAGCATAAGAGAAAGTGAGACCGCGAGTGAGCACCCGAGAGCACAACTCTCACCTGGGGCACAAGCTCACTCGAGCACGCTGAACTTCACTCGAGCACAAGGACAAATGCCTCACTCGAGCACCCGCGAGAGAAATCCAGGAAGTGAGGACCCGAGAGCACACAACTCTCAAGAAGCAGGATCACTCGAGCACAGCCATATGTGCTCGAGTGCACACCCCATACCCGCGAGTGAGAAAGCACACTCGCGTATCTTCCCCGCGAGCATCCACCCGAGAGCAACCCTCTACTCTGGGCGTACACCTTCACTCGAGCAGAACCATGCTCACTCGAGCAGGTTCCTCGCTCACTCGAGCACAAAGCGATGTGCTCGAGCATTGCTCATAAAACCCAGGTGCACTCGAAGCGAAACAAGGGAAAAACTCACGTATCACTCGATCAGGATCTTCCTCACTCGAGCAATGCTCATCTCTCACTCGAGCACACCCCTGTCTGCTCGAGTGAATCTATCAGATTCCAGAAAACGCAGCAACACTTACCACATTTCCTAACTCTTGCCCAATTGATCCAAATGGATCCAAAACTTCTACCAAAGCTCCTCCCACACAAAATCACTCACTGGATTCAATGGAATCAACAGAATTACCAAATTCCCATTCCATTAACATGCTTTGGTCTAAGGCATCATAATCATCATTTTTCCAAAATCACTAACTTCAATCATTTCAATCCCCAATCAATCTATCTATCCCAAACTCATATCAATATACCATTTCCACAGCCTTATCATGCCAAACTACCCATTCACCCATATTTTCGAAATTAGGGCAATAATTCCAGAAATTCATAACATAATCATTTGGCATGAAACATAGATAGAAGGATTGGTTTCTCATACCTTATCCACTTTCTCAAAGACACTCTTTGATTCTCCACACTTCATATTTTCGTGATTCTTCAAATCACTACCAATGGAGAAACTACAATCACCAAATTGAAGCTCTCAACTCAATGATCAACATTTATGAAAAGGATTTGAGCAAAGGAAGCCATTTACTCACCTTTTCCCAAGCTTTTCTTCTTCCTCTTCTTGCCTCAAGGTCGCCGGAAATGGAGGAGAAAGAGAAGAGAAGGGAGAGAGCACGAGAGAGAGAGAAAAGAGAGGAGATGGAGATGATGATGATGATGTGTCCCACATCCAAGGGTCCACACTTTGCCACTTGTCACCATCTCACTTCAACTCTCATGGGCTCACATGCACACACATACACATGATTATGCCCCTTACTCAACTTCACAAATCAATCCTAGCCATTGATCTTGAAGCTACCAATGAGTTTTCTCTTAACTCACCATCAACTCATTTTATATCTCTTAATCACAATTTGGACTCTTGCTAAACCAGGGCTTAGCAGTCCACTAATCTCAGGCTTAATCTCTAAGCTCAAGTATTAAAATTCGGGATATTACAAAGGGCAACAATCTACTGTGGATTTGATTTATCTGCCGCTTTACCAATTGGAAGTCATTTTGGGTTTTGATTGGTTAACGGCGAATAATGTGATGCTTGATTGTGGGAATAGGAGGATAGTATATCCTACTTCTCAGAGGATCGAAGTTGTAAATGGTAGTATGAATTTCCTTTCTACGGATAAAGCTGAAAAATATCTTGAAAAGGGTTGCCAGGGGTATATGGTATTCTTCTCTGTGCAAGGGGAGATTAGTGAAACTGTGAGTAGTATACTCGTGGTAAATGAATTCCCTAAGGTATTTCCGGATGATCTTAGCGGATTACCTCAAGAAAGGGAAGTTTAGTTTCCCATTGACATTGTCCCTCGAGCTGGTTCTATATCTAAGGCCCCATACCGTATGGCCTCAAATGAAATGGCGGAGTTAAAGAAACAAATAGAAGACTTGCTGGAGAAAGGGTTTATTAGACCTAATGTGTTGCCTTGGGGAGCTCCAGTGTTGTTTGTGAAAAAGAAAGATGGGAGTCTTCATCTTGTATCAATTATAGAGAACTGAATAAGATTACTATCAAGAACAAGTACCCTCTTCCCCGAATCGATGACCTTTTAGATCAACTATCTGGTTCATGTGTATTCTCAAAAATTGATCTAAGGTCAGGGTATCATCAACTATGAGTGAAAGTAGAAGATGTTCCAAAGACTACTTTTCGGACCAAGTATGGTCATTATGAGTTCTTGGTGATGCCATTTAGGCTAACCAATGCACCTATGGTTTTTATGTATTACATGAACTGTATCTTTCAACAATATCTGGATCAATTCATTGTGGTATTCATTGATGACATTCTGATGTACTCTAAAAGTAGAGAAGAGCATGAGCATCATTTGAGAATTTTATTGAATACATTACGTGAGAAGTAGCTCTATGCCAAATTGAGTAACTACGAGTTTTGGCTATAGGAAGTAAAATTCCTAGGCCATGTTATCTCGCAAGAAGGGGTCTCTGTAGATCCTAGTAAAGTGGAAGCAGTACTGGACTGGAAAAGGCCAGAATCTATGGCAGAGGTACACAGTTTTCTGGGTCTTGCTGGTTACTACCGGAGATTCATTATGAATTTCTCACATATTGCTTTGCCGATGGCCAAGCTCACAAGGAAGGATCAACCTTTTGTGTGGGATGAACATTGTGAAAAATGCTTTGTGGAGTTGAAAGAGAGGTTGACTATGGCACCTGTATTGATTATACCTGATCCCAGCTTGACCTACATTGTGTATAGAGATGTGAGTAAGCAGGGATTAGGGTGTGTCCTTATACAGCAGGGATGTGTGGTGGCCTACGCCTCTCAACAGCTCAAACCTCATGAGATGAATTATCCTACACATGATCTGGAGCTTGGGCCATTGTATTTGCCTTGAAAATTTGGAGGTATTATCTGTATGGTATGACGGTAGAACTGTACTGCAACCACAAAAGTCTCAAATATTTGTACGATCAGAAGAATTGAATATGAGACAGCGACGGTGGATGGTGTTGCTTAAGGACTACAACCTAGAAATCAAATATCATTCGGGTAAAGCAAATGTAGTCGCAGATGCTCTTAGTCGAAAGACAGTGTTGGTGGCAGTAATGATGATTCAAGAGGGGAAGTTAATAGCAGAATTTCATGATTTGAATTTGTCAAATCAGATCTTCTGTGCCAATTTTACTATTTCCTAAGAGGAAAGTGACTTGAGAATTGAGATTGAAGAAGCTCAGAGGCAAGATGGCTGGATACTGTGTAATCTAGCTCGGATTAAACGAGGAGAAGCTCAAGGCTATGATCTATCGCCTAGTGGATTGGTTCGTTATCAAAAGAGAATCTGTGTTCCACTTAAGGCGGAGTTGAGACAAAAAATTCTGGATGAGGCGCACAAGAGCCATTATACTCTTCTTCCTGGTATGACCAAAATGTACCATAATCTGAAGTCTATGTATTGGTGGCCGAGTTTGAAGAGTGATGTGACGAAATATGTAGTGAGGTGTCTCACTTATCAGAAGGTAAAAATTGAGCACCAGAGACCGCCTGGTTTGCTGCAAAGTCCTGAGATTCCGGAATTGAAATGGGAAAGTGTGACCATAGACCTTGTGGTGGGATTGCCTAGAATCAGGAGTATGATACGATCTGGGTAATTGTAGACCGGTTAACAAAATCGGCGTATTTCATACTGATCAACGCTGGTTACTCTCCAGATAAACTAGCTGAGATGTATATTCGAGAAATCGTGAAACTTCATGGTGCACCAAAGAACATCATTTCTGACCGAGATCCCTGATTTACTTCAAGATTCTAGAGGGCGTTGCATGAGGCCCTTGGTACTCAATTGAGATTTAGCACGGCATATCATCCTCAAACGGATGGACAGTCAGAAAGGACAATCCAGACGCTGGAAGACATGTTACGAGCCTGTGTCCTAGACTTTAAAGGGAATTGGGATCGCTTTCTTCCACTTGCTGAGTTCGCCTATAACAATAGCTATCATGCGAGCATCCAGATGGCTCCGTATGAAGCGTTGTATGGAAGGAGGTGTGAATCGCTTTTGGGTTGGAATGAGTTATCAGAAAGGAAGCTGTATGGACCGGATCTTGTTGGTTAAACCTCAGCGCAGATTCGTATCATTCGTAAGAGGCTTCTTGCAGCGTAGAGTCAACAGAAAAGCTACACTGACAAGAGGAGACGGCCTCTAGAGTTTGAGGTTGGTGATCATATATTTATGAGAGTATCACCAGTCACTGGCATTGGGAGAGATATCAAGCGAAAAAAGCTGAGCCCAAGGTATATAGGTCCTTTTGAAATCCTTGAGAGGATTGGGCCTGTTGCTTATCAAGTAGCCCTACCCCCGAACTTGAGCAGGCTCCATGACGTGTTTCATGTTTCCCAATTGAAGAAGTACCAACCGGATCCCTCTCACATCATTAAGTATGAAGAAGTTGAGTTATAAGACAACTTCATATATGCGATAGAGCCAGGACAGATCATTGATAGAGAAGAATGACGGCTCAGACACCAAAGCATTCCATTTGTGAAGGAGATCTGGAAGGGAATGACTCAGAGGGAAGCAACCTGGGAAGCGGAATAGGATATGCGAAGACGTTATCCAGAGTTTATGGCTCAAGTTGTGTGACAAATTTCGAGGATGAAATTTATTTTACGAGGGGAGAAATGTAATATCCCAAAAAGTTATTAAGGGCTAATGACTTCAAAAGTGGATGTAATTATTGTTGAATAAACACTTTTGGAGAATGTGTGATGGGAATTTGGATATTTTAATGATTCCAATGGCTTCCTTGTGAAAATTCGTGTGGGTAGAGTGTTTATTGTGAAATTGGAACCATTGGGAACAATAGTGCAAAAGTTGAAAACTCTGTCCATTGAAACTCTGTACAGGGCAGCCGATTTGTATGGACGTTTTAAATAGGCAAATGGTGTCTACAAATTCTGAAATTTTTTAGTCTTAAAGTTCACATGTCAAGCTTCAAAATGGACACATAATTTGTATCATTTTAATTTGTGAACTAAGAGTTATGGATTTTTGAAGTTTGCCCGGCGAAATTAATTATTTTCTGGAACAGTATGCAAAGATTGAAATTCTGGGAATTTTTTGATTCCATCTAGAAAAAGTCTATATTTTTCCTTAAAACTAGACTAAATAAGGGTTCTATAGGCTTTAGAATCACTCCATTTTGATTTTTCTAGAATTAGTTATGATTTTACAAAATTTAGGCAGAAATCTGCCAGAATTTTGTAAAAATCCGAAATTGATGGAAATTTAGTAAATAATTAGAAAATAATATTATATCATATTAAATCATCATCCACCTCTTCCATCAGCCAAAAACCGTGACTTTCAGCTGCAACAAGAGAGAGAAGGTGTGAGAAATTCTACAGAGAGAAGGAGAAGAGAACTTGTATGGTAAGTCGATTTCTTCGGTAAATCCTTACCTAATGCGTATAACTCCGCTCCTAAGCTATTCTTCTATGTTCTTTAAGGTTTGTGGAGCACAAATTTTGGTGTTCTAAGGCTAGGGTTTTCAGCCACCTTGAGGAAAACCTAGTGGGAGCTTGAGGTAACTTCCAAACTTTCGTATATTGCTTATTCTGGCTGCTGTGGGCAATTTAATCGGTGAAATTTCGCCGGATTGCCATTAGTTTTAAAGTTTGGAAATGATATGGCCTAGGGGTTATACTTCCCAAATTGGGTCTTAATGTTAGTTGTAACCTATTGTAATGGTTAATAAAGTGGTTAGGAGTAGAAAGGAACGCGTTTACGGAGCCGAAATCGTAAAACCCCGATTTTCTCTAGAGAGCTCATAAATTTCGGCCAGCTCTAGAAATGGGTCTTAGAGTTGGATTTTCAATGATTTGATGGTTCCATTGAGTTCAGGAGCGAAAATTAGATGGGGTAACAGTTGGTCACTTTTTCGGAAAAGGCCGAAAAAGCATAATTACGAAAACGCCCCTGAAACCCTTGAAGTAGGGCTGCCAAGGGTAAATTTGTAATTTGACATTGAATTTGATAATTCCAAGTCTGGAAATGGATTCCTTGGGCGGAAATATGTTAGGATAGCCCAGATTAGAATTTCGGGAAAAGTGCAATCGGACCAGGTACGGCAGGCCCGGGCCACGTCCCCGGGGGAATTTTTGTAAATTTTCATTATAGACTCGTATAACCCCAAGAAACACTATGGAAGTGTCTAAATGGTGCATTTGGAATTGTAGGATTCGATATTTGCCCTGTTCGTGATCCACCGGCGCTGGAGCACAATCGGAAAGAACAAGGTAGTGACTCTTCTCTTATGCTATGTGTAAAGTATTGTATGTATGTTTGTCATGCATTGTGATACATTGTGATGCTTTGAGATCACAGCGAAAGCTGACGCATAGTGATTACAGCATAAGCTGTTGCATTGAGATCGCAGTGAAAGCTAACGCATAGTGTTTACAGCCATGAGTGCTGTCGTATGTGGCATGAGCCATATATCATTGTGATGCTGCTTAACATGATCATATATGCTATGCATTTATACATTGTATGAGTGATTTGTTACTACAGAGATTCTTTTGAATCTCATTCTTTCCATTGACTAACATTTCATACAGGGCAAGTGGCTCCAAGGAGAAACGAACCACCAGGAGCGGCTAAGATCTTGTAGAGATGTGTTGTTAGGTTGTTGGTTATCTATTTTGGACTTGGGATTAATGTTTATATTTGAAATGTAGATATTACGTTGATATTGGTCATGTAATCCCCTAGGTGGAACTTACAACCCTTAGTTTATCATGTATGAAACCCGGGAGTTGCCGGGAATTTGGCTATGCACTCTGATATGTATGAATGTGATTGAACTGTGCAGAGTAATTAGATTCAGAAGATGAATATGAGACCATGTTGAACGAATTTTAGAAAAGAGATTTGAGAAAAACGTATCCGTCGGTCTCTAATTCCTTTAAATTATGTATTTTCGAATCTTAATTACGGTTATCAAGGTAGGGGATTACAAGCAGTACTAGCTAGAGACAGATAGCAGAACCAAAGGGATCCAGAGATGAAGTACAATCCTCGCTATAGCTAAACTAGCTGGAGTCTCTTTCATTTGATCGACCATTCAAATAGACTGAGCTTTACTTGATGTTACCAATTAGAAGCTCATTAAGGTTATGGATGAAGGAGTTAGGAAGTTATGTAATATGGTGAATCACAACTTCCAAATGTTGTTTACTAAACACTGAACCTTGAAGTAATTCACAATTACTTCAAGTAATTCTGAGGATCACTCCAAGTAATCTGCGATCACTCCAAGTAATCTGAGGATCACTCCAAGTAATCAGCAATTTGCAACCACTCCAAGTAATTCATAACCACTTGGTTTAAATTACTAAACCTCACTCCAAGTTAACATAAGAGGCACAGATCATGAGAGCTGAGACTTTAAGGATAAATGAGATACAACTCTTTGCTAGAGCTGGTCTCCTTGGTCCTTCATTCTTTAGTCCTTCTATCTAGGGCTATCTGAGAGAGAAGTTTCAATAATCGCACAAAGCTTGATATGAACAATGCTAAGTTTATCACTTCTGCGAATTGCAAGATTAAACTACACCTTCAGAATCTCTCAGTATTGATCACATTATCAAATAGCGAGTATCCAACGATACACCAATAGACTTTAGAGGATTATGGCTTGAGTGATTACGATACTTGAGTGAGGTCTTGTATTCTTAATTAAAATTCTCTGAGTTGCATTACTCGAGTGAGTACTCGAGTGATGGTTGAGTAACTACTCGAGTGATACAAGGTTATAGCCTTAAAACTCTGAATAGCATCATCATTTTCAAACCTTGATTTCTCTCTAAATCTTCATATTTTCATACTCATTCTCTCTACAAAATTTCCAATGATTTTACAAATCTATGAGAGTTATTAACTTATTATTCACAATGATTTTCTTTTAAGTCATGCATTTATTAAGGGGGAGCTTTACATTCACATGTGTTTTATATCTTAAAAGCTTATCTCATTTTTTGAAAGAAAATCCTTTTAACATACTTATCTAAATTAACTATCTTTTAGTTAGTTTTGATGATGAGTTACTCCTATATTTTCCTTTCATGATCTTAATTTTTTAACATATCATATAGAAAGGATGACTTTGATTTGTGGAATAAATTTAATACTTGATAGCACTAACCATTCTCTTTGCAAGACTGCTTTTACTTATAGCAGGAGAATTTGCTCTATACAAGATCATTCCTCAACACACTAAAAGGAGAATATATCAACTTTGAGGACATATGCTTTAATGCTCAATCAAGGGACAACAACATTTCAAGGAATAAGAGTTTAGACAACACTTGAAAAGCAAGTACTTCAGTTTCCTTCCACATCTCATAGGGTATTCCTAAGTTTTCTATTGAGCACACTCCATAATCTACCATTGAGCCGCCAAAGTTAACTCCTATGAATAAGATCCATCACAGTTATATAGTGAAAGTATGGTGAACATGACATCTTGAATCTAATACAATAAGAAAAGAAGGACATGGACTTCATAGATCAATTATTAGCTTACAGAATATAAATGAGCATTTCTAAACCCTCTCTTTATATTTTGAGAATACCTTTCATATCTTTGATTTCAATTTGCTTTGATTATGAAAATTTTCTTGAAAACCTCTCCAAATTGTCTCAAACTTTTCACCATTTTTCATTGGCATCAAATTACCTTCAAATTGAGGGAGAGAAAATTGTTTTAATGACACATTTATTTTGATTAATCGAGGGAGAGATTGAAGAAAGAAGAACTTGTAAGAACTAATGGGAATATCAAGATCTAAGCTATTAGAAGTGATACCGGAGGTTTCTATGGTCAAATGGAAGTTATAATGGGTCAATATGAAGCTAAAATGACTTATACGAAAGTTGTGCTTCCTCCAGAAGTGATTACTGGAATGATATGCCACTACCTCATTTTAGAGGTGATCACGCGAGTGGTTACTCGAGTGATGACCCAGAATCACTCCAGTGACCATTGAAGTGATAAGAGATTTCTAATATACTATGTTTTCATGCAACTGGATAGAGGTTCAGTATTTTGGGCATATCCCTCAAACCCCAAGCCGGATTAAGGTAAAACCAGTGGCATATGAACCAAGACTCCTAATATGTCATTTTGACCAAATATCACATTCAAAGGAGTTTAGATGAGAGAGACATCAGCTTCAAAAGTGGACAATGAAATCACCATCACTGTACAAGGCAGCTTCTGTATTTTGAACAAAACTCCCAAACTACACGAGATGAAACTAATGTCATATGAAAGTATACTTAAAAATATTTCCATAGATATATAATTGGTCAAATTTGAAGCTATAGACTAAGAATTATACCTTTTAGAAGTTACTACTCATGATTTCAAAGATTGTCTAAGAACAATAGATACTCTTTGGATCATAACTTTCTGTATACATTGAGTTTGGAGGTGATTCTTGTTGCATTGGAATGTAGACGATGAGAGCTTTTCGATGATATATTATTTGCCATGTTTAGAGTTAAAATGAAAACATTACTTAAAGGGATCACTCGAGTAATCTTCAAAGTTATTTAAAACGTTACTTGAGGGATCACTCGAGTAATGAAGTTAGAAATGCTCTCGGTCAGATTTTGAAGGTGATTACTCGAGGGATCACTCGAGTAATGACCCAGGCTTACTCGAGTGACCACTCGAGTAATGCTTCCTAAAAGAACAGAACAACGTACCGAAGCTTTCTAAAATCATGGGATTATTTATGAAACTCACTCATCTTACTTCCAGTCACTCTTACACTTCATTGTATTATTGTTTAATGTGTTTCTCCAGGAATACAATGAAGAGATAGTGCTAAGAGATAAAAGTTGACTTTACGAATGCAGAGCATCAACCGAGCATAACGGCTAGTTTTTCAAATATAGAGAATGGTCAAATGAAGCAATGGGATTCTAACGGACAAGTTGAAATGCTCAAATGGGCATCAATCCTCATCAACTATAAATAGAAGATCATCCAAAACAAAAGAGAGAACTAGTGCATACATCATCTAAATGCCAACATCCTGACATCAATGATCATCGCACATACTCTCTATTTCTCTAGTTTATATATCATTTACCTTTGAGAGAGAGATTATTTGTATTGTACTTCAGTGTTTATTTTATTCACTTCTAAGAGAGAAGATTGATTGTAATCCTTTATCATCAAGGTTGCATTCTTACAGTGTGTAAGGAGGAGTAACTCGGTTGTAGCCTTACAGTGTGTAAGGGGGAGTAATCCAGTGAGAGATTTGTAAAAGGCTTTACAAGTGCCCGACTAAACTTGTGGGATTGTAACAGTTCTCAAGTACCCAGTTAAACTTGAGGAAGATAGTAGATTGAAAATCTCAGGAGGAGCCTGAGGACAGGACATAGGTCATCGTGGATTGGACGGAACCAGGATAAATCATAGTTTGCATATTCACTTCCCTAAACTCTTATACTTCTAGCATATATCATTTAAATACCTAACTGTGTTTTATGATTCATTACTTTCATATTTACTGGTTCTACTAAGATGTGAAAAGATTTTCAAAATTGTAAAGTTTTTATCTTACACCCAATTCATCCCCTCTCTTGGGTGTCAGCCGGTGCTAACATTGCTGACATAGTAGAGCTGGGAATCTGGTACCCAAAAGGAGGAAATGAATACCTAGAGCATATTCAAATTCTAATCATAGAGGCTACAAGACAGACAGAAAGAGCACCATTAGACAATATTAATTTCTTGAAGACTCTATAGTATCGTGGTTTAGTGAGAAACAAAACACTATATCAATATCATCAACTGAAGCTAAATATGTTGCTGCCTTAAGTTGCTGGGCTCAAGTACTGTGGTTATAGAAGCAACTTTAAGATCTAGGTATTCACCTTAAAGAGATCCCTATCTACTGTGACAATACTAGCACCATAAGCTTGACAAAGAATCCAATTCAACACTCAAGAACCAAGCATATTAATGTGAGACATCACTTCGTACGAGATCATGTTCAAAAGAAAGATGTCAAAATTGATTTCATTCCTACTCACCTTCAAATAGCTGATATCTTCACCAAACCCTTAGCAAAAGATCAATTTCTCTACATAAGACAAAAATTAGGAATAGTAAATCCCAATGAACTGTAAGTAAATTTATGTTTTTAAATCAATTTACAATATGTTTTGATGATTTATTAACTAACTTAAGCATATGAGGTATAGATATTTGTTTTACATGGAAAAAATAGGGGCTAATAGGGAGGCATTCACTAGGATGATTCACTCGAGTGCACCGAAAGTGCAAGTGAATCACTCAAGTAGTGTTAAAGATCACTTAAGTGATAAAGCCAAAGTAGGGTTTAAATATCATGGTTAACTACTTCAAAAAGGGGGACTCGAGTACTCTCAAGTAATCACTCAAGTGAGGTATGGATTTCACAAAGTCACCTGAAGTGACTTTGAGAATCGCTCGAGTGAAATAAGCAATCACTCAAGTGTATCACAAATCACTTGAGTGACAATGAGTTCTTGGTATTTTACTCGAGTGACCTGGCAACATCACTCGAGTGACTTGACTATAAATGGAAATCACCCGAGTGATTTCTAAATTTCACTGAAGTATTTACCAAGATCACTCGACTGACTTAGTAACTCACTCAAGCAATAACTTATCAAAGACTATATCATATTTTCTTTCCCGTGACCCCTCTCATTCCTTTTCAAAGTCACTTCCTCCTCCTCGCTACCTCTCGCTGCTCCAACTTTCTATTCTCACTCTAAATCCTTACTCACTATCTCAAATATCTTATATCTCCTTATAAATCTTTCGATGAATATTCTCTAAAGTTCTCAGTCATAACTAATTACCCACTTCATCTTCTTTACTCAATTATTTGGTTCCCTAACCACCTTGAAAGAGATTTTTAGTAAGCTTTGATCAACTTTCACTGAAAACCTATCTTCTTCTTACCATTTTCGGTGATAGTGAGAACTAAAAGACCTAACATTAATTAAGATTCACTTCCTCCTTCTCTTCTGACTAAGAAACCCAAGAAAGCTAAAAGTCCCAAGTTCAAACCAAAGGTTAGAGATGACAATCCTCTGCTTGCTCCACCGAAAGCCAAAGGCATTATTATTCAAGAACCTAGGGAGACAAGATCAATGTCAAAAGCTACTCTAGAAGGGAAAGGAAAAGGAAATTTGCATCCAAAAAGAAAGGCCAATTAACAACATGCCACATTCAAAGAAAAACTAGGCTCAATTGATGAGAAGTTTAGATAGGAAAGCTTGATTCTCAATAAGTCATGCTACAGTCAAGCCACAGGGATTCAAATTTAACCCACAACCTCTGCCTCTGCTCTACCTTTACTTTCACTACCTGAGGAGCCAAAAATTATAGTTCCTCCTCCTAATTTCAACACTAGTGTATTAAAGGTAAATAGTAAAGCAGCATTTGATTCAAACTTTGCTAAGAGATAATAATGTCCTGCTATGTATGTGAACTTTGTTGAGCTAAAGAAATATTATAACTTAGACTTATACCCTTTTATAAGTCAATATGAGTCATGGTCAAGCTTAAGAGTACCCTATAACCCTACAGTTGTCAAAACCTTCTATTGCAACATGAAGGTTGCTGATATTTTATGATAGCCAAGGAAGGATCATTGAAGAAAAAATAGAGATAACGTTGAGAAATCAAAAGATTTTGCTATCTGGGGATTTGATAAACACCTTTTTAGGCATTAAGGATGTTCCCTAGTGGATCTCCAAAAGTGTTACACCCTCATGAGCTTTTAGAGATCTTTAGACAAAGAAAGCCTATTGGAACCTTACCACATACACCTATTATTCTGAGTGATGCATAGAGAATTATTATCTACATCTACTCCTGGAGTATGGTAAACAAAGCCAAAAACTTTACACATATTATCAGGAAAGACCTCCACATGATGGCTTTTATTGTTTCCAGGAGTAGAGAGTTATGGGTGATCCGATCTTTTAGGAGATAAGAAGATTTAGATTTTACTCTAACAGGACTACTACTATCTCATACCCTCAGCTAGTATCATTCATCCTCTCTTTACACAACATATGGCATCTGATTCCTGAAAGAGAGATTGTAAGGATTCCCAAGTTTGGGAAGATTTTCTTAGGAAGGATGGGCATCTCAGTACCACTGGCAGCTACCAGAGTTTAGAGTGATCATTCTCTGCCACTAGCTCAAAGCAAAAAGAAGAGAATGGAGCTTTCACCTTTCAAGGTAGATGAGGATCAATCATCAAGAGCAGGATCACTAAGACCCTCCTTTCTGGGAGCTACTCTTCAGACCTATGTTTAGGATTCTCTACAGGTTGCTATTTCAAAGCTGAAGAAATCCAACACCTACTTGTCAAGAAAGTATATTACCAAGTCAGAGTATTGGTGGAGGCTGACAACCATAACTTCAAAATCTTATTTAACCTTCAAGTAGCTCAGGCCAACTGTATATAGAAAGATGGAGGAGATTATGAGGACATACCTTGGCATTCTATTCCTTGAGCCTTCCTCTGCCACTATATCAACCCCTTCTACTTTACTTCAGCTACTACTACATCCATTGCAACTGACACCACTACTACTAATCCTATTTCTGGCCCTCAAGAAGATCCCATTCTCCATTCTCTATCTCCTTTTTCACCTATATAGTCTCACCACTCCAGTTCTAGCTCACACAATGAAGAAATTGATATCCTAAAAATAGTGACCACTACTGAGGTTTAAGGATATGATCCTTGTGTTAGGATCGGCAGGCACAGGGAAGAATTTTAAAAATTTTTGCTGATCCTAATCGAGGATTTATCAATAGTGTTTAAACCGAGTTAGAAAGATTCATACCTTTTCAAATTTAGGGTTTTCGATCTCTAGGAGCCAACACGTCAGGTTTACTCCCTCTACCGGTATCCACACGAATGCTCTCCAACAGAGACTGCGTGCTAGCGCCTCCAAATGTCTCCTAGGGATTCCCTTGCGGCTCTGAATTCTCATGCGTGCATGAGTATATCTGCTCTATAAAGTTTATAACCTATGAGGGCTATATTCGAATTTCAAAATTAATCATTATTAATTTTGAAATTAATTAACAATTAATTATCTTGATGAGCTAATTAAATAAATTCAGTTTAAATTAAATCTATCCAACAGTTTTAATTTAACCTATTTATTTAATCAAACTAAAGAGCCATTAGATTTAAGTTATCTTTATAAATTAAATCTAAGATACTATATCTCTATCATGTTAGTTATTAAATTTAATATATCTTAATAGATTAAATTTAAAACTAACACAACATAATAATATCATATAATACACACACACACACACACACACATATAAGATATGTATTTCGAAAATATATATCTATATAATATTATTAACGAATTTTATATTATATATATAAATATAAAATTCGTCCACCCTAAATTAAATATTATCTCGTGTTAGGTCATTCTTGTGTGCGACCCTGTAGGCCCATATGAAGTTGGCAGTGGGACAATAACTGTACTAACCCAAAAATCACAAGTGGCCTCTAGCAAGACATTAAGACTAACCAATTCATATGAGGATCATTAACACGATGCAACCTATCATACAACCATGTCACGTCCCTTTTGTTACACGATATATCGGTCAAGGATAAGGCATGGATATTTCTTGATTCCTGAGTAGCCTGACAATAAAAATGGAAACTCCTTTCCATCGTAGTATGGCCACACATTTCTCAGACTCACGTATCAAGGGGCCCAGTAATATCTCTCTACTAATATGAGGGACAAATTCCATCTTGATCATTCATATTCCTCTGCAAGAAAAACCACCAAGCTCGATCGTAGCCTTTATCATCACCCAGTCAAAAGTGACTTTTGACTAGGTCAAAACTTAGCAACTCTCATGTAGGAATCCATGATGACCTCAGGTCTAAGGGCATTATGACGTGGTTATATATTAGAAAAGCTTATGACTTGATCCATGTAGCTTTCTCATAGTGGGTCGGTCCAGCACCTTCTACTCTTACAAATGCCTAAGACTTTGATTCGTATCTCCATATCTTATCAAAGTCATACTGGTCTTGTTTTATCTTTACTCTCGCATAGATGACCGACCAAGGACATTTTAGGATAATCTTTATCATTTATCCAAGGATACAATTATCACAATTAACATACAAATAATATGATAACAGAATGAAGAAATTTTATTAAATTAATAATGTTCAAAGTACAATAATCGGCCCTTTGGGCACAATTTCCAATACCCTGACCTACTACAGAGTCGGCACCCATATTACCATCTTTTCCTACATTCACTCCTCATTCCCCTACACATTCCTCTTCACTTAAGTTTTCATCTGCACTTATAAATCCCTTAACTGCCATGGTCGTCTACACACCTCCTACTTCTTCAACTGACCCTGAGAGTACTCCACCACCTATACCCCTCTATATCAATCCTCTATCTACTTCTTATAATGTTTTGATGATAACAAATCTTGATCTATTAAACTTAAGCAATGATTAAATATTTTATAAAGAATAAGAGTGATTTCTATAATGAAATCTTAAGTTTAGTAGTGGAATAAGTCATCAATGGAAGACCACTTAAGTGATATACTGAAACATTCGAGTGATAATAACTCACTCTTAAGAAAACTTCAAGTCTCTTATTAAAAGTTTCTCTGTAGCAGATCCTCAACTCGAGTGATTGGTGAGCACTCGAGTGATGACAACACTTGTAGATGACTCCATAAAAAATGAAGCATATTGTACAGAAGTAATAAAATCACTTGAGTGATTGGTAAGCACTTGAGTGAATATTATAGGTAAAGGTGATCTAATAACGCAGATCACTGGAGTGATATATATTGAGGGCATATTACTCGAGTAAAAGGGTGAGATCACTCAAGTAATATGATTTGAAAGTTAGATCACCTGAATGAAATAATCAATCACTTGAGTAATGCAGAACTCTCATTTGAACTAGTATATCACTTGAGTAATGTCACCTATTTTTGAAAGTCACTCTCAGATCACTTGGAGTGTTATAATCTTCAATGAAGATCACTTAAGTGAATTGTAGAATCACTCAAGTGATCCTTGATTACTTGCAAAAATATGCAAGGACTTGAAAGTGATTTGAAAGTGACAAACACTCGATAGTGATTTCTTAAACCTTTCAACTTATAATGAGATCACTCGTGTGATGCTTAGCCTTCAAAACTAACACTACCAAGTTTGTTTATCATATTAAGAGTGTAAGATCACAAGATCACTTGAGTGATTGAGAATCGCATCAAGTGATTAGCAAACACACTTGAGTGATATTTCCAGAAACCAAAAATCATCATCTCAGAGAATTCAAAATACCTTCTTTACATCTTGAATTACTTCCTAAACTTCTATATTACTCTTATATATTATTAATCTCATTTCTTAGTAAGTTTCAGGATCTTTAGGAACATATTAACTTCAAAAATCTGGAAAAGTAAAAAACTGATAGAAGCATTAAATACATAGTGGAGAGAAGCGATGGAAACACTCTCTCTCATCAACTGTTATAGTTACTCTCTAACAAACAAATTTGAATGCTCACAACGGTCTTCAAACTACCTCTACCTATGAATACAGAAGAATTCAAGATGGAGTAACTAACCAACGACGATATTAATTTTGTTCATTAAGTGATTTGTTCTCTACCTGTCTGTTATTCCCTGATATACTCTTCGTTCCTCAGTTTTCATCTATCTACTCTTTGAGAGAGCTTTAAATCTTCAATCACTTTTTTGTATAGTAATTCTCAAGGTAGTGGGGCCTTGAGAGGGATCAAATTACAAAGTTTAAGGGGGAGTGAGTGTTCTATTGAGGAGCTTGCTTGTATTGTTTGTACTGAGGTGGCAAGAACAAACAGCACACATTACTATTTTTTAAGTTAAGCTCTTACTCTAGATTGTTTCCCATATTCCTTCACTATGATCATTTCTTACAGCATATTCTTCATCATCTACTAATTCTACTTCACTTGTTGTAGGTGGATTAATTGTGAAAGGTGGTGTGTCGTCAAGGTTGAAGGTCGGATCACCATGCTTCTGTTTTTTACTTTGAAGTACAATGGAAATCTTTTTATTTACGGGATCTGTGACATAAAACACTTGTTTCGCCTGGCTTGCTAGAATGAAGGGCTTATCCCTATAACCTACTCTTTCAAGATCAACTGAGACAAATCCAAATTGTTGATCTATTACCACAGCATTATTGCTAACCCACTTACATTTGAATAAAGCAACTTTGAACTTATTGTAAGTGATTTCCCATATTTCTTCTATCACTCCATAATAGGCCATGGATGCTAATATGGGGTTTTTGTCTTTCGAACTGGAAAAGTGCATGGCTTCAGCTTCTACCATCACCCCACTATTTTGCATGGTACTTCTGTCATCTTGGTCTTTTATGTAGAAAGAATACCCATTTATATCATAACCACTCCAAGTAATGATCTGAAACGAAGGCCCCTAGGCTAGCCACTCTATTGTCTCAGACACACCAGTCTCATGCAAAACCTTTTCCTCAAACCACTGAATGAATGTCTTGTTTTGCTCAATAGTAATCTGCATGTCATTCTTCCTCGGATTCATGTTCTTCAATCTCTTTCTATGTTCATCTATGTACGGTTGAACTTCTGCCATGTTATTTAGGATATAAAGGTGTGCTTGCAACACCTCTTCACAAGGTATAGTCTTCACTTTCAGTCCTCGTGTTCCCTTGCTCCTCCCCTCTTCATGCCGAGATTGTTCCTTCTTCCCTGATAGATAATCGCTGTAGAAGTCTATAGCCTCTTCAACAACATACCTTTCAACTATTGAGGCTTCTGGTCGATAGGGATTTTTAGAGTACCCTTTTAAGATCTTCATGTATCGCTTGAAAGGGTACATCCACCTCAGGTAAACTGGACCGCAGAACCTTACCTCCCTTACCAAATGAACTATCAAATGCACCATTATATCAAAAAATGAAGGAGGAAAGTGCATCTCTAATTGGGACAATATAATATAACCCTCAGCTTCCAGTTCATCCAGCTTTTCAGTGTCAATGACTTTGTTACAGATAGCATTAAAGAAAACACACAATCTTGTCATAGTGCTTAGAACTTCATCTTTCATAATGCCTCTAATAGCTACTGGTAACAGTTGTTGCATCAACACATGATAATCATGGGACTTCATTCCCACTAACTTCAAATCGTCCATTGACACACACCTTCTCACATTCGAAGAATATCCTTGTGGTACCTTAATTTCATGCAAACACCCACACAAACTTCTTTTCTCCGCTTTTGATAGTGTATGCGCTGCTGGCTCCATGTATGCCCTCCTACCATCATCTCTTAGTTGTGGATGTAACCGTTCTCTTATTCCCATATCAACAAGGTCTAGTCTCGCATTAATCCCATCCTTGGTCTTCCCTAGAATATGTAAAAGCGTACTGACAAGGCTATCACAAACATTTTTCTCCATGTGTATTACATCAATACTGTGTCTCACGTCAAGACTACACCAATATGGAAGATCAAAGAAAATTGATCTCTTCTTCTATATGTTCTTCTCACCCACAATCTTCTGATTCTTACCGAGTAAGACATTAATACATTCAACCCGACTGTAAACTTCCTCTCCGTTTAATGCCTTTAGAGCCATTCCATGCTCCGGCAAGCCGTTAAAATGCTTTCTTAACCTACGATACGGGTGGAACCTAGGAAGGAACCTCTTGTGACCGAGGTAGACCATTTTTCTTCCATGTTTAAGTTGGTGGAAGTGACTGTCTGCTTCACAGATCGGACATGCTTTATGCCCCTTCACACTGTATCCTGAGAGGTTTCCACACGCAGGAAAGTCATTGATGGTGGTGAAAATCATTGCACGTAGCTTGAAGGACTCATTCTTATATGCATCAAACACATCTACGCCTTCCTCCCACAACTTCTTCAAGTCCTCAATCAAAGGCGCCAAGTAGACATTTCCTGGCTGTTTTGGTCCAGAAATCATAATAGAAAGCATCACATACTTGTGTTTCATACAAAGCCAGGGAGGCAAGTTGTATATTACAAGGAGTACTAGCCACACACTGTGTGTGCTATTAAGAGTTCCATACGGATTGATGCCATCTGTACAAAGCCCAAGCCGAAGGTTTCTCGGCTCGCTGCCAAATTCAGGGAACATTTCATCTATTTTCTTCCACTGTGGAGAGTCAGCTGGGTGCCGAAGATATTTTCTGTTGGATATTCTATCATCCGAATGCCATCTCAACTTCTTCGCCTTTTTTGTAGTGCCAAACAAACGCTTAAAGCGCGGTATTATTGGAAGATACCACAAAACTTTTACAGGTTGCCTTTTAGTTGTCCCATCGCCACAACCACTATCTTTCTTCACTTTGTATCGTGAAGTTTGACACTTAGGGCACTCACTCAGACCTTCATACTCCTTTCTGTACAGTACACAGCCATTAGGTCAAGCGTGTATCTTTTTATACTCCATACCCATTGTAGATAGGATTTTCTTGGCCTCATACATACGATTTGAAAGTACATTATCGTCTGGAAACATATCACACAACAGTTCAAGCAGCAATGTGAAACTACTATCGGTCCACCCACAAGTTGCTTTTAAGTTAACCAAATATAATGTTCCTATCAGCTGTGTGTACTTACTCCCAGGGTACAACGATGTCTCTGCATCACTCCGCAGGCTGTCATATTCATGCGACTGCGCAAAGGATTCTACCTCAACATCGTGAATCATTCTCTCCATTCTATCTTCATCTATGACATCCATAGCTTCCTTCTTGTGCGACGGACAATTAGTTACTTCCTCACCATGCCATATCTACCTTGTGTATCGAAGATTTATTCCATCACAAAGTAGGTGATCCCTTATAACTTCAACATCCCGTTTTCTCTCATTTAAACAATTGACACAAGGACAAAAATACATCCCATTTTTGGCTGGAGCGTTCCTTCTAGCAAATTCAATAAAGTCTTCAACCCTATTCTCATATTCTTCACTTGTTCTCAAAGCATTCATCCAACAATGATCCATTTTATTACCACCTATGCCATTTCCATTTACACTTAAGTTTAGAATAATTGTCAACACGGGGAATTGCCTTTTACACGCATGTTTTTCAAAATTTTGGCAGCATTTCCCCTTAAAAGTGAGACATCCCAAAATCAAAATAACAAACCATCTTAGCTTAATTTAAATGAAACTAAACTTTAGCTTCTAGCACCAAGCACAAATAGAATACACTTATATTTTAGAAACCAAAATATTAAATCAGATATGTACCATAAGTGAGATATGTGGGAATTTACAAATCAACTATGTGTATTTACAAGAGACACATGTGGGAATTTATAAGACCGTCTCGACCATATATAAGACAAGGGCCTAAATGTCTTTTCAACAAAAATAAATTAATTTCTGTTTAAACCTAAGGGTACAATGAAGTTTCAAAAAGTTTTAGAAACTGTTTGAGAATAATTTGCTAGAGAGGGTGCAGTGATCTTTTCCCTATAGAAATTGAATAATCAAGTTTGTTCTGTAAGTTTGGCGATTTGAACTGCATCCACAGTCAAAAACTATGGGTCATGATTTATATTTTTGTTGTTTCATACAATGTGGTTGTTCATTTAGTGTAGAGTGAATTTTGTTTTGTAAGTTGGGCAGTAGACAGTAAATAGTTACAAGTAACATACACAATTCTGTTTTTGCGGAGTGTAGAGTGAATTTTGTTCTGTTTTGTTCTGTAAGTTAGGGACTGGACAAGTAACATGATAAAGGGTATTTGGGCCTGAGGAATTGAGGGCTCATAGTATAATAGTCATTAATTGGTAAGATTACATTGCATTAACCGTAACTTTTTGTCTACTCCTATTTTTTACATGCTTGAAAAGTCCACAAACATTATTGGCAAGTATAGTTGAGAACTTCCTTGATGAATGCGCTGCTTACTAGTTAAATGTAATGTTGCATTACAACTTACAACTTAATATACCAGAAGATTATGAATTCTTATATAATTTTATTGATTAGTGACTGAAGTGTCAAATTAGTCATGTTTTCACAGTTATTTTCTTTATAAAGAGAACTTGTTGGTGACAAATGATATTCTTAAAATTGCTGATTTCAAACTTGGTAGAGAAGTATCATCAATGCATGCCTTCTTGTACTCAATAAGTTTTCACACGGTGGTAAGTCATATTCTATCATGCCCTCTTCTTTTAGCTTATGTTGGAAATTGTGAGATAAGATGATGCGACATAAAGCTTTGCAACTGACTTTTTTTAATAAAAAGCAAACAAAATCATCACCATTAACTTGAAATCAACTTAGAGATGAGGACTGTGCATGTAGGGTAGGGCTTAGGTTGCCTTGTTGTGAAGACAAGTAACATACACAATTCTGTTTTTACGGAGTGTAGAGTGAATTTTGTTCTGTAAGTTGGGCAGTAGACAGTAAATAGTTACAAGTAACATACACAATTCTATTTTTACGGAGTGTAGAGTGAATTTTGTTCTGTAAGTGGGGCAGTAGACAGTAAATAGTTACAAGTAACATACACAATTCTGTTTTTGTGGCTTCATACAATGTGGCTATCCATTTTAGTAAAAAGTGGATTTTGTTCTGTAAGTCAGGCACTTGACACAGTAAATAGGTAAAAGTAACGTACACAATTCAGTTTTGACTGTCTTGTTATGATTTTAAATTGAACTAGATTTTCCTTATTGCTCAAACAGATTTAAAATTAATGGTGGTTCATTATTGATGTTGATCCTAATCCATTTTAAATAATGAAAAAAAACTATTGAACATGTCAAGATAAACATGCTTATTATATGCTGGGCAGACCTTTTTGTTTATAGTTATTTCCTCCATTTAAAGCTGATATTTCTGTTATGAGCCAATCACAACTGGATATCTTATGGTAAATAAAGATCTCAATCACAATGCAAAAAAGCAAAAGATTAAAACTTGATGTGGTACGTCTTAAATTCAGCAAAATAGCAAAGATAAAGCTCAAACATAAATCACACTTAAATTCCAGCCGAGAATCAAATGCATTTTACTAATCATTCACAAGTTTAGTTAGCTAACCTGTTGCTGCAACTTTAGAGGTAGATGACCCATGGTGGTAAGAGGAGGCCGACGGTGGCGATAATGAGAGAGAACAGTGCAAACCCAACAGAGCAAAGACGGTGACGAGCAACGCTATGGATGAAATAGAGGGTAAGAAGGACCAAGAAGAAACAGGGGATAGTCGTATTTGATTTGGAGAAAGAAGAAAAAAACAAGAAGCCCGGGGGAGAGGAGACGGAAGTGATGAAGATGGGAGGAGTGAAAGAGTAAAGTAAAGAAAGTAAGAAACTCATTCTGACACTGAACATGCACCGGTCATGTCGACCAATGCATGTGAGCTAGCTTAAGACGTCCCCGATGGGCTGGGGATGTCTAAAGAGACCCTTTAGATGTCCCCAGACCAGCTGGGGACATCTAAAGTAAGCTTTAGACATCCCCAGACCAGCTGGGGACGTCTAATGTAAAGCTTTAGACGTCCCCAGACCATCTGGGGACGTCTAATGTAAAGCTTTACATTAGACGTCCCCAGATGGTCTAGGGACGTCTAAATGTGTTCTAATATTTTTTTTACTTTATATGATATTCTGGGCGGAAATGGGGGTCTTTTGACATCCTCATTTTCATTGGGGACGTCTAAAACAGTCTTTAGACGTCCCCATCTTAATTGGGGACGTCTAAAACACATTCAGGCATGAGATTCAATTATATTTGACAAGCCAACCTTTTCAATTTTCATCTATAATTACACATATGCCACCGCCCAATATTTTGGGCGTCCCTTTTTCAGAAAGGGACGTCCTTTAGGGTAGTTATAAGTATATTCTGTAGTAGTGCAATCAGTCTTATTCATCAATAGCTAGGTGGCATCTTTCTACCAACCCAATGGCACCGTATATGTGTCCTATACACATCTATACTGATACTTTGATCCTACTGCCTATGCATATTAGGCCCTCTTCCCGGTAGGGCCAAATCACATAGTTCCTAAGAGTCTTTCTATCTCTCGTCATTCTTGAGACTCTTCTCAAACTAGGCTTGACTGTCTACCTGATATAGGCTTATCCTCAAATTCATAGGCCCAAAATTTGGGATATTACATTACCCAAGACCAGAAACTATGATGTAATATAGGTAATTGTTGATCAATTTATGAAGTCAACTCATTTCATACCGATCAACACTAGCTATTCTTCTAATAAACTAGTAGAGATATACATAAAGGAGATAGTTAGACTCTATGGTACACCAAAAAGTATTATTTCCGACAGAGATTCTCGTTTCACTTTGAAATTTTGAAAATGTTTACATGAAGCTCTGGCTACTAAAATGAAGTTCAGTACGGCCTATTATCCTCAAACGAATGGATAAATAGAAAGAACTATACAGATACTAGAAGATATGTTGAAAGTATGTGTATTAGACTTCAAGGGAAGCAGGGATCATTTCTTTCCACTAGCTAAATTTGATTACAACAATAGCTATCATGTGAGTATTCAAATGGCTCTGTATAAAGCATCATATGGATGGAAATGTCAGTCACCCCTATATTACACAAAATTGTCAGAGAGGAAATTGTGTGGGCCGAATCTAGTTGATCAAACCGTAAAACAGATAAAGATTATCAAGAAAAGACTTTTTGAGGCACAGAGTGGATAGAAGAGCTATGCTAACAAGAGAAGGAGACCTCTGGAATTTGATGTCAGTGATCATGTGTTTTTTAAAGTTTTGCCTGTTACAGATGATGGTAGGGTATTGAAAATAAAGAAGTTGAACCCTAGATATATTGGACCTTTCAAAGTATTGTTGAGAATTAGGCCAGTAGCCTTACCCCCAAATTTGAGTGGGTTACATGATATCTTTTATGTCTCACAACTGAAGAAGTACCAACCAAACCCCGAACATGTTAATGAATATGAGGACATTGGTGTGCAAGACAATCTTACTTATGAAGTCAAATCAGAGCGGGTGATTTATCAATAGGAAATAAGGCTCAAACATAGAAGCATACCATTAGTAAAGGTGGTTTGGACAGGATTATCTCCTAGGGAAGCAACCTGAGAAGCAGAAGAAGACATAAAAAGACGATACCCAAAATTTATGTTATAAATCATGTAACAAATTTTGGGGATGAAATTTATTGTACCGGGGGGCAATTGTAATATACTAAAATTTCATAACCAGTATTACTTTATATGTGAAATTAGTCAGATAAAATATATCCTGCATATGTGTATGAGGACACTTGGTGTCTCCTTAAGAGAACCACACGTGGCACCATCTTTATGGCATTTAGGCATACATGGCGCCATTAGTAGACATCTACACGGACATCCGGTGTTTTCCAAGATACACTAGAACACACTCGGCAATTCCTTAAGGAAGAAGTATATGTTGTGCCATCTTATGCCTACACAAACACACATGCCACACTCCTAAGGTTTAAGTACACGTGTGGCAATATCTGAGGCCTACACTGATAAATTAGCTTTATTAAAGTAACTTTATTAAAGTACCTTTCTTAAAGTGGCCTTTTGTTTAGAATTGTGAGATACTACCACCTAAGCCCCTTCATCTTTTTGCTTTTGGGTTAGTTCAATGGTGGGCTGCGATCCATCTCTTAGCCAAAACAACTCATTGGTCTCCGGTTGGGCCTCAAGACTATCCTCCCCTGACAATACACATGGAAGCCGGGGAAAATCATCAGACCTCCTTTCCCCTATCAAGTAGGTCGGCCAAGCATAAGAGAGAGGGAGGAGGCCAGATTTCAAGAAGAGGGCCTGGCATCCTGGGAATATAAGAGCGCCTGGCACCCTTAGAAATTAAATATTCCCAACCCTTCCCTAGTGTAATACCCCAGCTTTTGAGACTCGAGGCTAGAGAATAAGCCTGAGATTATTGGATTGCTAAGCCCCGGTTTAGCAAGATCCCAAATTATGATGAAGGGTTAATGACTTCAAAAGTGGATGTGGTTAGTGATAAATAACCCTTTTGGAGAATATGATGTGATTTGGCAATTGAATGTGATTCGTGTGTGTTGTGAGCAGCGCCGAAACCTTGTATTTGAGTTCAATTGTGGATTAACTTCCAAATTGACTTAGAATAGAGGGAAGAATTGAATGTGAACTGTGTTGACATGTTGAGATTGTTGTGAAAACATGTCAATGTGATGTGAATTTGATTGATTTGGTGTTTCCAATGGATTCCTTGTGAAAATTTATGTGGGAATGATGTTTGGTATGAAATGGAACCAATTGAAGCAAAGATGCAAAATCTGAAATTCTGTCCAGTGAAACTCTATTCTGGGCAGTCAGTTTGTGTGAACGTTTTGAATGACCAAATGGTTTCTAAAAATTCTGAAACTTTCCAGTCTTATAGTTCACATCTCAAGCTTCAAAATGGACAAATAATTTGTGCCATTTCGTTTTGTGAACTAGGAGATATGACTGTCCAAAATTTGGGATGGAAACTGAACTCTATTTTGGGGCAGTGATGAGTTTTATGTAATTCTGGAATTTTGTGGTGATTTTTAGTAATGGCCAATATTTGTCCTATGAAGAGGACTTAAATATATTTCATTTGGCTTTGGAATCACCTCATTTTGAGTTTTCTAGAATTAGTTATGATTTTTCAAAGTTTGGCCAGAAAATCCGAAAATGGGAATTTGACATCATCAAAATAAAAGATGACACCAGCATGGAAATTAAAACATTTTCTCATCATCTTCAGCTCTCATTTTTGTGCTGAACCAGAAGCCAAGAGAGAGAGAAAGAGAAGAGAATTTACAAGGTAGGTTGATTTCTTCGGTGAATTCGTATCTAATGTGTATAACCTTGTTCCTAAGCTTCTCTTCTATGTTATTTAAGGTGTTTAAGAAGCAAATTTGGTGTTCAAGAGGCTAGGATTTTCAGCCATGTCAAGAAGAAGCTATTAGGAGCCTGAGGTAACTTCCAAACTTTCGTATATTGACTATTCTGGCTGCTGTAGACAATTTAATCGACGAAATTTTGCCGGATTGTCTTTGTTTGTAAAATTTGGAAATGTTGTGTTAGTAGTGTTATGCTGCAAAACTTTGTACTAAATACTAGTTGTAACCTAATGGAATAGTTAATAAAGTGGTTAGGAGTAGAAAGGAACGCATTTACGGAGCCGAAACCGAAAAACCCCAATTTTTCCCGGGGAATTCAGAATTTCGGCCAAAGCTAGTTTGGAGGGGTTAGAGATGGTTTTTCAATGATTTGATGATTCCATTGAGTTCAGGAGCAAAAATTAGGTGGGGTTACAGTTGGTCACTTTTTTGGGAAAGGCCGAAAAAGCATAATTACGAAAACGCCTCTGAAACCCTTAAAGTGGGGCTGCCAAGGGTAAATTTGTAAATTGACATTGAATTTGATAATTCTGAGTCTGATAATGGATTCCTTGGGCAAAAATATGTCAGAATAGCCCATGTCAAAATTTCAAGAAAAGTACAGCCGGATCGGGTACGGCGGGGCCGGGCCGGGCCGGGCCCCCAGGGGTATTTTAGTAAATTTATAATATAGCCTCATATAACCCCCAGAAACACTATGGAAGTGTCTAAATAGTACATTTGACATTGTAGGATCGAATGTGAAGCCCAGAGTTGCTGAATTTGTGTGTTTAAAGGTCTTAAGACCTAGGGGCTGATATGCCTTAGGCTGGCAGAGATTTTTGAGTTTATACTGGAGTGGATGATGCTTCGTGCATCTGAGGGAAGTGATTTCCCGGTTCAACTGAGGTTGAAAGATTGAAAGATGAATTGTGATCCAAGGATCAGACTCAATAGTCAAGCTGGTCCTTAGGAGGTTGATATGACCTATATGGTCTGTGGTACCAGGATGTGGTACTAGATTGAAATTGAAATGTGTATCAGGTATCCTGAGGTTTCTAATGTTAATCTAGCACAGGGAAAAGTGATTCTGCGGAGAATTTGAATTTGAAAGAGTTACCTACGAGGATTCGGAGCGAAGAAGGAAACCTACGGGGAGTTCTGATCGGAGAGGATTACCTACAGTGATGTCTGATCGGAGCGGCTATTTGTGTGTTTATCACCTGTGGCCCACTGGGGGTGTGTATGGCACACAGTGGGAGGATTGTGCCTTCGAGGCGGTGGAGATACGGGGGATATGTGTGAGTCCTGGGTGGTGGGTTAGCCCATGAGGGGTGAGACCAGCCAGCCTAGCCACCTGGCAGCCCCATGTACGTGAGCGGGGTGGGCACTGGCGCGGGGCATCCCCTGAGGGGGTAAAACCGGTGTGTGACAATATATAAAAAAAATGTTTGTGACAGCCGCTGTGACGACAAACCCTAGTGTGCAACTGCCGTGACGATGAACCTTAGTGTGCACTCGCCATGACGTTGAATCTTAGAATAGAGCTCTGGGAACGTTGGGAGTATAGGATCTCAACGAAGTGTGGTTATGGCTCTGATTGATTTGAGTTGAATGGGGCCAAGGTCTAGCACAAATTGTGAATGTTGTCAGTTGTAGTAGGAGATTCCTATGGGACTCCTGTTAAATCAACTTGACATTGTTAAAGCACAGATGAGGAGAAAGACCTCAGAGTGTGCAGCGGAAGCGTGATAATGTGATGTGTTTGAGTATAGCATTGAGCAGAAGCTCGAGTTTGTAAAAAGTGCAATGTGTTAGTGATGGCTTTGGGAAGTAAAACTTTGAAGTCCAGATTAATTTGTGAGAAGGGGACTTGAAGGATCCCAGTATGTGAAAAGAATTCGTGATGTTGAAGGTGACGTTGTTAAGATACCTGGTTCTAGCTTGTTGTGATTGTGTATTGTGAGTCCATCTCCCTGGTTGGGCCAGATCGGGTTGGTTCGGTGGGCTGCGCCTAGTAGGCATAGGCTCAGGATGTGACGAATATTTGTGAGTCTTTCACCTGTGGCCCATCGGGTGATTCCGGTGGGAGAACCGTGCCTTCAAGGCGGTAGTTTATGGGGTATTGACTATTTGTGGAAGCCGAAAAGCTATGTGTAAGCACCGCTACACAATAGTCCCTGAGTCGCTAGAAACGGTTTGGGTAAAGACTGTGTGTCTTCCTGGCGGTAAAAGGGGATGAGGGTAGGGTGTGATTGTGGATCTACTATTTGTGAGCCAGAATGGCTATGTGTGTGCACTGCCACACCAATAGTCCCTGAGTCACTAACAACGGTTGAGGTAAAGACTGTGTGTCTTCCTGGCTGTAAAAGGGGATGAGGGTGGAGTGTGATTGTGAATTTGTGACAGTTGTGAACAAGCTGGGACTGGGGTATAGTTGTGTAGCAGAGCAGAGCTAATTCAGCTTATGGCTAATCGACTATATGATCGGGGGTTCTCTATTCTGAGGGCACTACCTTGGCATGGCCAGCCTGGCTAGCCACCACGTTGGTTGAACTAGTGTTGACCCAAGGCCGAAAGGCGGTGAGTAAAATTAGAGTTTGTGATGTACGTTTGATAAGGAAATGGATTTTCTTGTGAGTCCTGGGTGAAATGTGAGTAACCTAGCCACCGTCGCGGAGCATCCCTCGTGAAGGTAAAACCGGGGTGGGCACCACCGGCACGGGGCATCCCTAGAGGGGGTAAAACTGGGGTGGGTGTGACAATAAAATCATGAGTTCGGTAACACACGGATACCTATCGGACAGGTGTGATGTGGGAGCCAGCCACGCAGTGGAAGCATGGGCACCCATCGGAGGGGTGTGACTATAGAAAGTCACCTATGTGGGGTGTTTACAGTGAAAGCTGGCATTGTAAATACATTGAGCATAAAGATTACAGCGAAAGCTATTGTTATTGTATGCACCGCCATTCCAATAGCCCTTGAGTAGCTAACAACGGTTCGGGTGTTGCAATGTGCACCCCGGCAGAGAAAGAGGGTGAGGATGGTATGTGACCACGCCAATAGTCCTCGAGTACCTAACAATGGTTCAGGTGTGTAGTGTGCATCCCCGGCAGAGAAAGAGGATAAGGGTGGTGTTGGGAGAGTGAGACTCTAGGTAAGCCAATATCGTAGGGTGCTTCGGATAGAAGAGCCTGAGATTCCAGAGTGACCTTGTAATGTGATGTTGTGGACGCCCAAAAGTCCCGGTTACCACTAGCAGAGTAACTAGTGGGCATACGGGTGAGGGTAAGGCTGTGAAAGTGAATACAGCGTAAGCTTTTGTTGTTATGGATACAGCAGAGGATGTCGTCTGATATGGTGAACTTGTGGTGTTTTAGTTACTCCCGGAAGGGGTAACCAAATTAAGTTGAGCAGAGTGGTGGCCTGTGCTGCTCAATTGCCAAGATCTTATGATATGGCTCATGAGTTAGAGCCTCCAGATATTGAGATGTATTAGCCACTCATGAATTGGGGACCTTGCGACGATTGTGGTTATGTTATGATGGTTTTGTGGCAATCGTATATGGAAGCGATTGCATCTGTTTGGTAAAATGTATGGTGATTGGGTTTGTGTGGCAATCGTGAAATGGGCCGATTGCAGTTTTATGGGAACGATGTTGCATTTGTGTTTGTGCCGAAGATATGGTGCTATTACTAGTAAGGGGTGATAGCGAGCTTGTATGGTGATTATGAGAATCCTGAGTATTTGTATGGGCAACCGTGCATGACACATTAGTTTGTTTAAGATTCTTCCGAGAATTAGATTTGTGGTGCACCGGTTGTCTGCGTGGTCTAGAAGGGACCATCCAATGTGAAATGAATTATGAAACGAAAGCTGTCGTGAATAAGCATCCGTAGTTTATGGATTAAGTGGTTCATCAAATTTCGACGACGGAATTTATTGAACAGGGGGAGAAATGTAATACCCCAGCTTTTGAGACTCGAGGCTAGAGAATAAGCCTGAGATTATTGGATTGCTAAGCCCCGGTTTAGCAAGATCCAAAATTGTGATTAAGGGTTAATGACTTCAAAAGTGGACGTGGTTAGTGATAAATAACCCTTTTGGAGAATATGATGTGATTTGGCACTCGAATGTGATTCGTGTGTGTTGTGAGCAGCGCCGAAACCCTGTATTTGAGTTCAATTGTGGATTAACATCCAAATTGACTTAGAATAGAGGGAAGAATTGAATGTGAATTGTGTTGACATGTTGAGATTGTTGTGAAAACATGTCAATGTGATGTGAATTTGATTGATTTGGTGTTTCCAATGGATTCCTTGTGAAAATTTATGTGGGAATGATGTTTGGTATGAAAATGGAACCAATTGAAGCAAAGATGCAAAATCTGAAATTCTGTCCAGTGAAACTCTATTCTGGGCAGTCAGTTTGTGTGAACGTTTTGAATGATCAAATTGTGTCTAAAAATTCTGAAACTTTGCAGTCTTATAGGTCACATCGCAAGCTTCAAAATGGACATATAATTTGTGCCATTTCGTTTTTCGAACTAGGAGATATGACTGTCCAAAGTTTGGGATGGAAACTGAACTTTATTTTTGGGCAGTGATGAGTTTTATGCAATTCTGGAATTGTGTGGTGATTTTTAGTAATGGCCAATATTTTTCCTATGAAGAGGACTTAAATATCTTTCATTTGGCTTTGGAATCACCTCATTTTGAGTTTTCTAGAATTAGTTATGATTTTTCAAATTTTGGGCAGAAAATCCGAAAATGGAAATTATGACATCATCAAAATAAAAGATGACATCAGCATAGAAATTAAAACATTTTCTCATCATCTTCAGCTCTCATTTTCATGCTGAACCAGAAGCCAAAAGAGAGAGAAAGTTTGAGAGCTTTTAGAGAGAGAAAGAGAAGAGAACTTACAAGGTAGGTTGATTTCTTCGGTGAATTCGTACCTAATGCATATAACCTTGTTCCTAAGCTTCTCTTCTATGTTATTTAAGGTGTTTGAGAAGCAAATTTGGTGTTCAAGAGGCTAGGGTTTTCAGCCATGTCAAGGAGAAGCTATTAGGAGCCTGAGGTAACTTCCAAACTTTCGTATATTGACTATTCTGGCTGCTGTGGACAATTTAATCGGTGAAATTTCGCCGGATTGTCTTTGTTTGTAAAATTTTGAAATTTTGTGTTAGTAGTGTTATGCTGCCAAAATTTGTACTAAATGGTAGTTGTGACCTAATGGAATAGTCAATAAAGTGGTTAGGAGTAGAAAGGAACGCATTTACGGAGCCGAAACCGAAAAACCCCAATTTTTCCCGGGGAATTGAGAATTTCGGCCAAGGCTAGTTTGGAGGGGTTAGAGATGGTTTTTCAATGATTTGATTATTCCATTGAGTTCAGGAGCGAAAATTAGGTGGGGTTACAGTTGGTCACTTTTTCGGAAAAGGCCGAAAAAGCATAATTACGAAAATGCCCCTGAAACCCTTAAAGTGGGGTTGCCAAGGGTAAATTTGTAAATTGACATTGAATTTGATAATTCCGAGTCCGGAAATGGATTCCTTGGGCAAAAATATGTCAGAATAGCCCATGTCAAAATTTCAAGAAAAGTACAGCCGGATCGGGTACGGCGGGGACGGGCCGGGCCGGGTTGTAACCCCCTGCCGTAATTATATCCGAAATACGCGATTAAGATGAAATAGAGACCAATAAGAAACAAAACCATTTCGAAATCCCATCTTCACGATAGGGTTTTCATAAATACCCTTTCAAAATCGTTTATAAACGTGGTCTCATAATCACTTTTCGAATACAATTACATTACGCGGAATATCACATTTATACAAATATCAGAGTATACAACAATATTATCCCGGCAACTCCCGGGTCCCATTTATTAACTCAAAGCCTTACAGGGCACATTCGCCCCTTACAAGCCCTCATATGGGGATTACACAAATCTTTCTCAAATACATATCCGATTACATACTCAAATATACATCCATATCATATATAATTATCCCAACATCTATGGTAACCAACTACCAAACTCAAATACTCTAAGGAGTCTTCACCGTCCTTGAATGCCTGCCCCATCCTCGCTCTTCCTTCCCTGTCTACAATGTTAATAGGGGAGGGTGAGATTCGAGAGAATCTCAGTAGGATAACAATATCAATATGCATGTATGATAGATGTTTAATGCATGACATGCTTGCATCACACAACTCATGATAACACAATGACAATTTGACAAGCTCAATGCTTCGAACAATATACCTATGGCCATAGCATAAATTGAAACATAGCTTCAAATTACACATAATTATGCAAAGCTAAGACATGCACCAACACACTAACACATATATTAAATACAAGCAGAAGAGATATGTTCCCTACACTCTTTCCACGTAAGCTCCAGCTCTGGCTGCTCACGATCAGGGCGAGCACCAAATCCTATAATCAAAGCAATGACATAGGGTTATTCTTTACTCCAAAACCTTACTCTCATATCACTTAAAGTTGGTTACCATTCATGACCTTTAGGTGGCTAATCAAAGCCCAAACATATGCCTAAAGGCTTGGGAAACACTTGACAAAAGATCACCTTTTAAAAGTCCAAAATGCTGATTTTTGGGGGTGGGCTGCGGCCCAAAATTGCCCAGAAACATTTGGGCTGCGGCCCAGCATCCATGGGCTGCGGCCCAAGAAAATCCAGTTTCTGGCTGAACTTCCAAAAATCATAACTAATTCCACAAAATTGAAATGAGGTGATCCCAAAGCCAAATGAAAGCTATTGAAGTCCTCTACACAGGAAAAATATTGGCCAATACTGGAAATCACAACAAAAGTCCAGATTTACACAAAATCCAACATTGCTCCAAAACAGAATCCAGTTTCGACCTCAAACTTTAGGCAAACATAAATCCCAGTTCACAAAACGAAATGACACATATTATATGTCCATTTTGAAGCTTAAGATGTGAACTTCAAGACTGGAAAGTTTCAGAAGTTTCTAACATCATTTGCCCATTCAAAACGGCAACACAAACAGACTGCCCAAAACATAAATTCAATGGACAGATTTCCAAATTTGCACAATTGGCTTCCAATGGTTCAATTTCCATATCAAACATCATTCTCACACAAAATTTCACAAGGAATCCATTGAAAATACCAAATCAACCAAATTCACATTATATTGACATGTTTCACAAGATTCACAACATGTCAACACACAACCCTAACACAAACACACATTGCCACTCTTTTCATTCCAAGTTCTCATACCAATTCCAATGGCTCTATAACACATCAAGACACCAATTGCCACTCAAACACAAGGCCATTCATGCAATTCAAAAATCACACAAAATCAGGGCAAAATTTGAAATTCACAATACTCAACCATAAATCACAAAACTTAGATCAAAAGGCTTCAAATACTCACCTCTTCCTCTTTCCCAAACCAGTTCCTTGATTCTTCATCTTTCCACTTTTCCTCAAGCAATCAAACACCTTCAATCAAGAATCTAAAACCATAGCAATGAAGCTCTCATTACTATGAACAACATTAAAGAAGGATGTTTAAGCTAAAGAGGACCATAAACCAACCAAAATCTCACCTCTAGTTTTCTCTTTCCTTCCCTTGAGCTTGGCGAAAATGGAGAACAAGAGAGAGAGAGATGAAGATGAAGATGATGAAGTGAGGATCAGTTTTTTGGGAGCCAAAACCGTCCACATAAAGAGAGGAGAGAGGGAAAGTGAGGTTTGACACTTTGACCTCATCCAAGGGCTCACAAAGTTCCAAGTGTCAACATCTTGATCCATCAACCATTAGCTCACATGCACACACATACACATGATTCCGCCCCTTGATCTAATACACAAATCAATCTCAACCATTGATCTTGAAGTTACCAGTGAGTTTCCTCTTCGGTAACCGATCAATCGGTTAGTAACTTTACCGTTTTGCCCCTGATTACGGTAATTCTCATTGAATCACCACCAACACTTCACATCTTTTTCATTTAGCCACAATATGCGCCTTCCCTCTATTTTAAGTCAATTTATATGTTAATCCATAATTGAGCTTAAATACAGGGTTTCGGCGCTGCTCACAGCACATACGAATCACATCAGGTGCCAAATCACACCATGATCTCCAAAAGGGTTCATTTATCACTATTGACATCCACTTTTGGAGTCATTATCTCTTAATCGCAATTTGGGATCTTGCTAAACCGGGGCTTAGCAATCCACTAATCTCAGGCTTATTCTCTAACCTCAAGTCTCAAAATTTGGGGTATTACATTTCTCCCCCCGTTCAATAAATTTCGTCCTCGAAATTTGTCGAACCACTTAATCCACAAACTACGGATGCTTCTTCACGACAGCTTCCGTTTCACAATCATTTCATATTGGGACGGTCTCCTCTAGACCACCCACACAAACGGTACTCCACAAATTCGATTCTCGCAAGCATCTCAAACAATGAATGCAACTCAGTTGCCACAAATTGCAATCGGCCCATTTCACGATTGCCGCACAAACATAATCACCACATGGTGTCAAACAAATACAATCGCCTCCACGCACGATTGCCACAAAACCATCATCACATAATCACAATCGTCGCAAGCCCTCCAATTCATGAGTGGCTAGTGCATCTCAATATCCAGAGGCTCTAAATCAGGAGCCATATCATAAGATCTCGGCAGTTGGGCAGCATAGGCCACCACTCTGCTCAACTCAATCTAGTTACCCCTTTCGGGAGTAACCCTACAACCTCAATACATCAAACGACAGCCTCAGCTGTATACACAAACATTCAGCTTATGCTCTATCCACTTTCACAGCTTTACCCTCACCCGTACACCCACCAGTAACTCCGCTAGTGGTAACCGGGACTTTTAGGTATCAACACAATATTACATCATCTGGTCACTCCGGAATCTCAATTTCTTCTATCCGAAGCACCCTACCATAATGGCCCACCTAGAGTCTCAGTCTCTTCTATCCAGGCGCCTTTTATTGTCACACCCACCCCGGTTTTACCCCCTCTAGGGATGCCCCATGCCGGTGGTGCCCACCCCGGTTTTACCCCCCGCTGGGGATGCCCCGCGACGGTGGCTGGGTTACTCAATTATTGTCACACCTACCCCGGTTTTACCCCCTCTAGGGATGCCCCGTGCCGGTGGTGCCCACCCCGGTTTTACCCCCGTTGGGGATGCCCCGCGACAGTGGCTGGGTTACTCACATTTCACCCAGGACTCACAAGAAAATCCACTTCCTTATCAAACGTACATTGCAGACTCTAATTTTACGCACTGCCTTTTGGCCTCGGGTCAACACCAGTGTAACCAACGTGGTGGCTAGCCAGGCTGGCCATGCCAGGGTAGTGCCCTCAGAATAGAGAACCCCCGATCATGTAGTCGAATTAGCCATCAGCTGAATTAGTTCTGCTCTGCCACACAACTATATCTCAGTCCCAGCTTATCCACAATTGTCACAGATTCACAATCACACTCCACTCTCATCCCCTTTCTCCGCCAGAAAGACACACAGTCTTTACCCGAACTGTTGTTAGCTACTCAGGGACTATTGGCGTAGCAGTGCACCCATATAGCCATTCAGGCTCACAATAGCAGATCCATAATCACACCCTACCCTCATCCCCTTTCTCCTCCTGGAAGACACACAGTCTAACCCGAACCGTTGTTAGCTACTCAGGGACTATTGGCGTAGCGGTGCTCACACATAGCCTTTCGGCTTCCACATCACACTCCACCCTCATCCCCTTTCTCCGCCGGGAAGACACACAGTCTTACCCGAACTGTTGTTAGCTACTCAGGGACTATTGGCGTGGCAGTGCATATACATAGCCTCGCGGCTCACAAATAGTCAATCCCCCGTAACTACCGCCCCAGCGGAACGGTCCTCCGCCATAGGAATCACCCCATGCGGCAGCAGGTGAGAGACTTACAAATATCAGTCACATCCTGAGCCTATGCCTATCAGGCGCAGCCCACCAGACCAAACCGATCCAGCCCAACCGGGGAGATGGACTCACCGTACACAATCGTAACAAGCTGGAACCAGGCATGTTAATAATTCCACCCACCACAAATTCTTTTCACCCAAACTAGGATCCTTCAAGACCCCTTTTTCACAAAATAATCTGGACTTTGAAGTTTTACCTTCCGAAGCCATGATTAACACATCGCACTTTCTGCAAATTCGAGCTTCTACTCAACACCATTCTCAAACATCACATTCTCACGCTTCCGCTGCACACTCTGAGGTCTTTATCCTCATCTGTGCCTTCACAATGTCAGGGTGACTCAATAGGAGTCCCATAGGAATCTCCTACTACCCCTGTCCACACACATAATCTATGCCAGACCTTGGCTCAATTCAACTCGAATCATTCAGAGCCATAACCAACACATCGTTGAGATCCCATACTCCCAACGTTCCCAGAGCTCTACTCTACGATTCAACGTCACGGCGATTCCTCTCGACGGTTCGTTATCAAGGCGGCTGCACACTAGGGTTCATCGTCACGGTGGCTTCACTCTAGGGTTCACGTCATGGTGGCTCCACACTATGGTACTGTACCCGATGCTTCACTCAGTCACCTGACTGGTCAGCCCCTTCGGTCAGCATCCTCCGTAGGTAGCCCTGTCCAATCAGATCTCACCGTAGGTAGCCCTCTCCGATCAGATCTCACCATAGGTAGCCCTCTTCCATCAAAACTCCCCGTAGGTAGCACTCTCCGATCAGAATCCTCCATAGGTAACTTTTCCCTCTGCTAGATTTACAACTAGCAATCTCGGGGTACCTGATACATATTTCAATTCAATTCTAGTACCATGCTCTGGCACCACAGACCATCCAGGTCAAATGCAATTCCTATGAATCAGCCCAGCTATGGAGTCTGATCCTTGGATCACAGCTCATCTATCCAAACCTCAACCTTAGTTGAACTGGGAAATCACTTCCCTCAATTCCACGGAACATTATCAACCCCAACACAAATCCAAATATCTTTGCTAGCCTAAGGCATATCAGTCCCCTAGGTCTTAAGGCCTTTATACACACAAGCTCAGTATGACATCACTACATGTAACATCATACCACCTAGGGTTTCTCACCCAACATCTAGGTTAGACATAACACCTAGAAGCTCAATATCACATTCCTGGGAAATCATTTTCTTTGGTTTTCAAATCAGATGATAAGTCTGATTTACACCTCAAATTCTCGGGCGAATCATATTGACTCACCACATCCACATCACAGATAATGTATACACACATCCCTTAAACTCATATATCCACAAACAATAAGGACCTTAATGTGTATACCACAACAAACAAAGTCATCCTCTATGACTTAAGGCAGCAACTACTGCCATTATTCTAGCAAATCCTTTACTTGCCAGGAACTGCAGCTCTGATACCAAAATGTAACCCCCTGCCGTAATTATATCCAAAATACGCGATTAAGATGAAATAGAGACCAATAAGAAACAAAACCATTTCGAAATCCCATCTTCACGATAGGGTTTTCATAAATACCCTTTCAAAATCGTTTATAAACGTGGTCTCATAATCACTTTTCGAATACAATTACATTACGTGGAATATCACATTTATACAAATATCAGAGTATACAACAATATTATCCCGGCAACTCCCGGGTCCCATTTATTAACTCAAAGCCTTACAGGGCACATTCGCCCCTACAAGCCCTCATATGGGGATTACACAAATCTTTCTCAAATACATATCCGATTACATACTCAAATATACATCCATATCATATATAATTATCCCAACATCTATGGTAACCAACTACCAAACTCAAATACTCTAAGGAGTCTTCACCGTCCTTGAATGCCTGCCCCATCCTCGTTCTTCCTTCCCTGTCTATAATGTTGATAGGGGAGGGTGAGATTCAAGAGAATCTCAGTAGGATAACAATATCAATATGCATGTATGATAGATGTTTAATGCATGACATGCTTGCATCACACAACTCATGATAACACAATGACAATTTGACAAGCTCAATGCTTCGAACAATATACCTATGGCCATAGTATAAATTGAAACATAGCTTCAAATTACACATAATTATGCAAAGCTAAGACATGCACCAACACACTAACACATATATCAAATACAAGCAGAAGAGATATGTTCCCTACACTCTTTCCACGTAAGCTCCAGCTCCGGCTGCTCACGATCAGGGCGAACACCAAATCCTATAATCAAAGCAATGACATAGGGTTATTCTTTATTCCAAAACCTTACTCTCATATCACTTAAAGTTGGTTACCATTCATGACCTTTAGGTGGCTAATCAAAGCCCAAACATATGCCTAAAGGCTTGGGAAACACTTGACCAAAGATCACCTTTTAAAAGTCCAAAATGCTGATTTTTGGGGGTGGGCCGCAGCCCAAAATCCACGGGCTGCAGCCCAAAACTGCCCAGAAACATTTGAGCTGCGGCCCAGCATCCATGGGCTGCGGCCCAAGAAAATCCAGTTTCTGGCTGAACTTCCAAAAATCATAACTAATTCCAAAAATATCAAAATGAGGTGATCCCAAAGCCAAATGAAAGCTATTCAAGTCCTCTACACAGGAAAAATATTGGCCAATACTGGAAATCACCACAAAAGTCCAGATTTACACAAAATCCAACATTGCTCCAAAACAGAATCCAGTTTCGACCTCAAACTTTAGGCAAACATAAATCCCAGTTCACAAAACGAAATGATACATATTATATGTCCATTTTGAAGCTTAAGATGTGAACCTCAAGACTGGAAAGTTTCAGAATTTTCTAACATCATTGTCCCATTCAAAACGGCAACACAAACAGACTGCCCAAAACAGAAATTCAATGGACAGATTTCCAAATTTGCACAATTGGCTTCCAATGGTTCAATTTCCATATCAAACATCATTCTCACACAAAATTTCACAAGGAATCCATTGGAAATACCAAATCAACCAAATTCACATTATATTGACATGTTTCACAAGATTCACAACATGTCAACACACAACCCTAACACAAACACACATTGCCACTCTTTTCATTCCAAGTTCTCATACCAATTCCAATGGCTCTATAACACATCAAGACACCAATTGCCACTCAAACACAAGGCCATTCATGCAATTCAAAAATCACACAAAATCAGGGCAAAATTCGAAATTCACAATACTCAACCATAAATCACAAAACTTAGATCAAAAGGCTTCAAATACTCACCTCTTCCTCTTTCCCAAACCAGTTCCTTGATTCTTCATCTTTCCACTTTTCCTCAAGCAATCAAACACCTTCAATCAAGAATCTAAAACCATAGCAATGAAGCTCTCATTACTATGAACAACATTAAAGAAGGATGTTTAAGCTAAAGAGGACCATAAACCAACCAAAATCTCACCTCTAGTTTTCTCTTTCCTTCCCTTGAGCTTGGCGAAAATGGAGAACAAGAGAGAGAGAGATGAAGATGAAGATGATGAAGTGAGGATCAGTTTTTTGGGAGCCAAAACCGTCCACATAAAGAGAGGAGAGAGGGAAAGTGAGGTTTGACACTTTGACCTCATCCAAGGGCTCACAAAGTTCCAAGTGTCAACATCTTGATCCATCAACCATTAGCTCACATGCACACACATACACATGATTCCGCCCCTTGATCTAATACACAAATCAATCTCAACCATTGATCTTGAAGTTACCAGTGAGTTTCCTCTTCGGTAACCGATCAATCGGTCAGTAACTTTACCGTTTTGCCCCTGATTACGGTAATTCTCATTGAATCACCACCAACACTTCACATCTTTTTCATTTAGCCACAATATGCGCCTTCCCTCTATTTTAAGTCAATTTATATGTTAATCCATAATTGAGCTTAAATACAGGGTTTCGGCGCTGCTCACAGCACATACGAATCACATCGGGTGCCAAATCACACCATGATCTCCAAAAGGGTTCATTTATCACTATTGACATCCACTTTTGGAGTCATTATCTCTTAATCGCAATTTGGGATCTTGCTAAACCAGGGCTTAGCAATCCACTAATCTCAGGCTTATTCTCTATCCTCAAGTCTCAAAATTTGGGGAATTACACGGGTCCCCGGGGGTATTTTAGTAAATTTTCAATATAGCCTCATATTACCCCCAGAAACACTATGGAAGTGTCTAAATAGTACATTTGACATTATAGGATCGAATGTGAAGCCCTGAGTTGTTGGCACGCAAATCGAGGAGAAAAGACTAGAGGTAGGAAACTTATCTCTCCTGCTTGCTCTGATAACTGTATTAATATGTTGATGCATGTTATTGCTTTGCTTGATTATGTGGAACATGTATGAATGATTTAAAGCTATGTTTCAATATATGCTATGGCCATATGTGTATCGTTCGAATCATTGAGCTTATAGATTTGTCATTACATGTGTGCATGAGTTATGTGATGCAAGCATGTTATGCATTAAACACTTATCTTGCCTGCATATTGATAATGTTTCCCTACTGAGATTCTCTCGAATCTCACCCTCTCCTACCAACAATTTAGACAGGGCAAGTGGCTCGTGGAGGGAGTGGCTAGGACTCCTTCGAGATTAGAGTTGGTAGTCGGTTATCATTGAGTTGTGAAGACTGTATATGATTCGGTTGAATATAGGGTTATAAATTTGAGATGAGATTGTGTAATCCCCATTTGAAGAATTGTAATGGGCAATTGTTCCCGGTGTATCTTTAGCGAAGGTATGTACCCGGGATTGCCGAGTTGTGATTTATTTTTGCGTAGTAATTGTATTCGAAATGTGAATATGAGACCAAGTTAATTAGATTTTAAAAGGTATTTGTGAAAACCCTATCTAAAGGATGGGATTTTAAATGAGTTTTGATTATTATTGGTCTCTATTTCACTTTAATCGCATCTTTCAGATATAATTATGGAGGGGGTTACACCTAGCCTCATTAAATTTTGGCCTAAGGGAGAAATTAAGTAAAAATAAGAGAGAAAATTAGGAGAAAAAGAAAAGTAGGAGAAGGTAGAGAGTTCTTGAAAAACCTAAGTGTTCTTATCGAATTTCAACCCTAAATTTGAGTTTCTAACCGATCAAGCCTTCATGAATCTTCTTCTACTCGTTGAGGGGTACATTTCTATGGTTTTAGATTTTTGAACAAAGGAGTTTTATGCTGCCTCTAAGGTTTAGGTGTTGCCATAATCAAGAATCGATTATAGCATCAAGTAGAGGTAAGTATAAGCTCTGATTTGAGTATAATATCTTAAGGCTTTGCTAAGTTTTCATGAGGTTATATGTTGTGTTAAAGTTTTGAGCAAGAGTGAAAATTAGGGTTTTTTTGTTCTTCTGGCTATCAATATGGTGTTAAATAAGGTTTGAACATGTTAGGAGTAAGATTTGGCAAGTGGTGTGGTTAAACTTGGCAAAACCAACTTGTGGTGATTTTAAGGTGCTTTTAGCCAAACCTACAAAATAGGGAAGGCATATGATTTTGAGGTTACCAATGGATTTAGAATGAAAAATTGTGTAAGGAGAAGGCAAAGGAATTATTTTGGAAGCAACAGAATCGAAAACAGGATTTTGGGCTTTAAACCCTAGATTTCGGCCAAGCATGATTCATAGGGTGGGAGCTAGATTTTGTTAAATTTGAGGTTTGAAATGGATTCTACATGTGAAATGATGTGGAAAGAGCTTATGGTTATGATTTTGGATTATTTGGATTAAAATTCCTAAATTTGGAATTCAAGGTTGTTGGTGAGAGTGCTACCAGATTCGTTTTTAAGGTAGTCAAGTTGCTTGCAGGCTGAATTTGGATGACCAAACCTTGTCCAATGATTATGATATTTTTCTGGTTGTTAGTAGACATCTTGAACTTTAAAATAAGGTATAAGATGCATCATCTGGGTTAGTAGTTTGTAAATTATGATTTATTGAAGTTTAGGTATTGAATCTGGAAGGAATTTTGTGGCAGAGGTATTAGTCGAGGGCTCCTGGACTTTTGAGCTTGTAATTGGTAGTGGTTGATATTTTTCTTCATAGAGGACTAAAATATCTTCACATAGGAACTTGAACCACCTTAATTGGAATCTTCTAGATTAAATTATGAATTTTCAAAGTTGATCAATGAATATGGTAAATTAAGGTTGGCCTGCCGATTTGTAGCGTTTGAAGGAAGTTGTGATAAGTAAGATCCTGAGGATTAGAGGCAAGTTTGAGAGACTAATGTTGTGAAACCCTCCTTTATTTAATGTATACATATGAATTTTTACTCAATTTTCTTATTTCTATTAATACAATACCGATATTGATACTAACGTCGTGGTTGAACACTCTGATACCACTGTTCTCTTATAACTCTGATTCCACTCTTGAGTATTGATACCCTTATCTTACGTACTGACCTTACTATTATATGGGTCAATATTACCAAATATGTAAATATTTTGAGAAAATGACTAAGTGTTCTGATACTACCTTATACGTTCTTTACTATTACATATATGAACATTCATATTCATACATTGTGTATAATCATATAAGACTACTAAACATATTACAAAAACTATACAGATAATCAACAAAATAACTTCTTCATGTTTAGCGCCTTTCTTCACTCACCAGCACTAACCTCTTTTCCCTTTGTGCCATTTGTCTTTACTGTTTGATGAATTTCGAAAAGGGTGAGATTCAGAAGAATATTAGTAGTAATAGCATTCAATCATATAAAATGCAAATATACAAAGAATGCATTACAACCATCATATATAATAAGCATCACAAGAGCATCTATCACATCAATATGCAGCATAACATACACAGATCATACTACCACAGTGCTTGGTTACAATCACGGGCGTCCACCTGTCTTAGCATTAGCTGCTTCGGGTATCCACCTGACATGTTCCTTGTAACACCCCGAATTTTGAGACTCGAGGCTAGAGAATAAGCCTGAGGTTAGTGGATTGCTAAGCCCCGGTTTAGCAAGATCCCAAATTGTGATTAGGAGTTAATGACTACAAAAGTGGACATGGTTAGTGATTAATGAACCCTTTTAGAGAATATAAAGTGGATTGTAGTCGCTTGTGTTATGAGCAACGCCAAAACCCTGTATTTGAGTTCAATTGTGGATTAACATCCAAATTGACTTAGAATAGAGGGAAGAATTGAATGGGGTATTGTGATGGAAATGGTGTCATGTTGTGGTATTTAATCATTGGAATTGATTTAAATTGGATTGGACACATTGGTTGCAAAACTGGAAATGCTGTCCAGTGTGAATTCTGTCAGGGCAGTCTTCACTTTTAGCTCAAGTGGTAGTGGGAATGCATTGAGGCGCTACTTACCCCCAGGTAGTGGCTTCGATTCCCATGGAGGCGAAAAATCTCGCTTGGGGAGCGAGGGACTCTTGTGAGTCCTGGGTCGACGTAGTGTACCCAGCCTCTCCGCACCCGGTTGGTGGGAGAGGGCACCAACCGTTGTGGCCCGGTGGGGTGAGACGGCGGTGGGGTGTGACATTCCTCATGCTCAAAACACAACACATTCGATGGCAAAATACAAATGCCGAGCATCATATAGTATATGAAAGAAAGAGTTACTACTTGAATGCCTTTTTGACAACTTGTCCTTATTTATCAGTCTCTTAATTGGCTCGGGCAAATATCGAATTCTATAAGTTAGAATTCACAAATGAACGTGTTATTACTGATTTCAATTCTTGTCTTTCATTACTTGGTTAATTATCTTCTAAGTCTCCAACATTATGTCAAATAGGTATCAAATGAGGTCTACACTAGCTTCTAGTACATGTTTCTACCCTTTGAGATCAAACTTATCTCAATTCACCTTAGATACCTCTAGTCCGTAGGTTGCCCTAATCTGGAAAATTTGACACCCAACTTTGAAAATTCATAACTTAATCTAGAAAATTCCAAATAGGGTGGTTCCAAGTCCTATGGAAATATCATTAAGTCCTCTATAAATGACAAATACTACTCAGCGCTAATTATAGGGGTAACACCTCAAGAGTCCTAGACTAACATTACCGCCTCAGAATACATTCCATTGTTTGTACCTCAACATCAATAGATCATAACTCACAATTTGCATATTTTATATATCAATTGAAAGATTAGGATGCCTACTACCATCCTGTAAAATATCACAGTCATTGGACAAAATTTGGTCAATAAAAAGCAATCCACAAGTGACCTAACTCAAATCTGGCAAAATTGAACTTTAACACTTTAAATTCCAAAATTAAGGTTTTCTAACCAATCTTCTAAATATCATATCAACAACCTATTCCTATATAATTTTCACCATAGAATCCATTTCCAACCTCAATTTCACCAAAATCAAGCTCCAACCCCATGAACTAAGGCTGAGCAAATATGAACCCTAATTGGCATAAGTTGTGTTCTTGCAATTTCAATCTCATGACATGTTATTAATCATCATAAGACCTCATCTAACATCATATTCATCATCATATGATGATCAAGACTCTAAATTCCCCTCTTGGCTAAAACTTAGGGGTCCCTAACTTCAAAAAAACTCATCAAAACATTAAGACACTATACTCAAATTAAAGTTTACGATTACCTCTATTCGATTATATGATTAGTTCATGATAACGGCATCACTTCCACTAATAAGATGACACAAAAGACCTCTATTTGGAAACCTGAAAGCATAAAAACATTGTTCTCAATGAGTAGAAGAAGGTTTTTGAAGAGTCTTTCAGCTAAAAAAGCGATCTCAAGCTTGAAATCGGTGATTAAACTCAAGAACACAAAACTTCTCTCCTTTTCTTTTTCTCTTGAATTTTTTTTTTTGATTTTTCCTCTTAATTTAGGTTACTGCATCAAATAAATAACCCTTGGAGGTGTTGGATGATCTTTTAATTACATGTGTCAAGTAATTACTTTTAATTACATGTGTCAAGTAATTAAATAGCCAGGGTGCCTGGTGCTCTTTTTTGAAATTATACGGTATCCATTGATCCGGTGTGCCAGATGCTCTTTATTAAAATTACAAGGTGCCTAGTGCACCTCAAAATATATGTCTTCCCTTCCCCTCTCTCATGCTTGGCTGACTTAATTGGTCAGGGGAAAGAAAGTTTGACGAATTCACCCAATTTTCGGTGCGGTATTCCAGAAAATTGGATATGGCTAGACTGGAGACCGGTGAATTATATTGCCTATTCTCCATATGTCCGTTACTCAACTATAAATGACATCATATGATTGGTTAATCAGGGGAAGAGGTCAAAAGTTACTTTAATAAAGCCACTTTTTTATATGGAGGCACTCTGTTTTTCGACACGTGTCATGCTTTTGCTTGATTGTTGCAATGTGCCTTGGTGGCTTCCCGGAGCATGCCATGTGTCTCTAAAGGCCATAAGATGGCACCACCTTCCCCTATATCTCTGGGAACTATTGAGTCTGTGTACTGATATGCCTTAGTGCACATCGGGATCTGTGTAGGACCCATACTTCAGTATGGCACCATACACACCCAAGTCCCTTATAATGGTGCCATTTTTATGCTTTAAAAAAGTCATGAAGTATCCTCATACACAAGCATATATATACATATATCTTGTATTGGTTGATTCATCCAGCAAATTCATACATTCACAAGGTAGTATAAGCTATGAAATTTTAGTACATTACAAATGTGACCACCTTAAGTACCCAAGTTATGTGATATGCCCTAGACTAAATATGTCTTAGACATTGCACAAAGAATGCTAAAGATACCCAACAAATTAAGAAAAGGACGTAACTAGAGATGGGTCAAAGATTAACATAATCTTTATTATGTTAATACAATTGGAACAAGTAAAAACCTATCTATTTATGAATTCTAAATTATAGGATACAACATTTGCCCGAGCTGGACAAGATGTTGGTTGACAAAGGTAAAGAAAGGGAAAGGCAACCATATAGCAACTCTTTCTCTCATATATATATATTTGATCTTTTGCATGTTTGTGTTTACCATCTAGTATATTCGTTTCATGAATACATGATGTTGATGAGCATTCAGAAGATGATGGGCAGAGGCTTAAGGCTATAAGACCTGAGAGTACAAGTTTGTATAGGAGAAAGGACCTGAGCAGTAAGATCATGATGGGAGTAAGCCCCGATATGCGTCTTGTATGGGACAACGGCCCTGGGCCGTAAGACCTAAGATTGCTAAGCACTGTTGTATTGGACCAATGGGTCCTGTGTTTGTTATTGTTGTGCTACATATTGATCTTTGAATTCTACTATGATATGATGGTTTATTTAACATGCCTCATCAATATGCATTTTATATGATTGATTGTAGTTGCTACTGAGATTCTCATGAATCTCACTCTTTCCCATAATTATCATACAACAAAGGCAAGCGACGCAAAGGGAACAAAAGGTAATCATTGATAAGTAAAGGATGCAGATAAAGGAACTAAGTTGATGTTGGTTATCTTTGTACTAATTTCCCTCTTACTTAGAATGTTTTAGTAGCCCTATTGATCTGTGTAATGTTATAGATATAAAGACATTATCGTAATATCTTTAGTAGCATATGGTAAAGCGATATTCCCTTAACATGATAACTATGTTAGGATTGGACAATTGAATAACAAAGGCCCATTAGCTAATGAACAATCTATGGGTTTATATGCAAAGAAGCAGTTATGATACTAAATATTAATGAAGTTAAGAACTCATGAGTCACAACTAAGTTGGGAACCACTAAGCAATTATTTGGAAAGTTTAAAATTTTTCAGAAAAAAACACAATCAGTCAAAGGTATAATTGAAACCAAACATAGTGGTCAGTTTACATATTGTGTAAAGACTCATCAGAACACATTAATAGTAAGGGGCTTACAATAATCATTTCACAATATACTCACAAATAACATATACCAATGCACATAACAAGTAGAAAGTAGTTACTATAATATCCTAAATTTTGGGCCTCAAAATTTGAGAATAAGCCTAAATCAAGTAGGCTAATAAGCCTAGTTTGACAAGAGTCCCAAGAATGTCCGTGAGATAGTGACTTTCAGGTGTTAGTACAAGCATTTCACCCAAGAGGGGGGTGAATTGGGTGATCACAGAAAATTCATTTTTTATATAAAAATTGACTGGAAATTTATAGTAGTAAAGAGCTAGGATTAATATAACTGAATTGTACATGGGGAGTTATACTGGTTTGGCCACAACCACTTTGACCTATGTCCAGTTCTCAGAGCTTTTCTGAGAGTTTTACTATATCTTCTAGGATTCAATGGGTTCTTGGCACCTCAATACACAGCAAGTTCCTTTACTGGACACTCATTCCCCCTTACACAATGTAAGCAAATCCCCAACTCAAGGTTCCACAACATCAAGTTATTTTAATAATAGATATTGAGTTTGTAAAGAAAATACTTCCCATAGAGCAAGTATATAATCACTAAAATACAAAGAATGAGAATATAAGAAACAAAGTATTATGAATATATGATCGATGTATATTCGCGTGGTCTCTATCATCTCTATTCTACGTTGAATGTTCTCATATGTATACATGTGTTGTGATAGCCTTTGGAAACATTTCAACATGTCCGTTAGAGTTGCGTAGCTTTGTTTGACCATTCTTCGAATTTGAAAACTAGTCGTTGCAGTAAGTGAGCATTTTAAACGTTATGGACGTTACATTTGACTTCTCTCTCAATGCAAGATCTCTTCATTGTGTTTCTGCAAATATACTCATAATACTACCACAATGAAAGCTTAATCATTTAGATAACAAATCAATTAACAATAGATTCAAATCATGCATTCTGAACTTCATCACTCGAGTGATTCAGAGCCTTCACTCGAGCGAGCACTCGAGTGATGCCTTCCAAAACATTGCAGAGAATATAGTTAATGTTTTTGACTCATCACTTGAGTAGTCATTCAAGTGATCTCTTTAAAATCTTGGCAGAGAGGTACTAGTTTATTTCTTACCTAATCACACGAGTGGTCACTTAAGTGATTCTTGGTCATCACTCGAGTGCTCACTTGAGTGACACCATACAAAACTTGGTAGAGAGCTTATGGGACTTTTTGGCACACATCACTTAAGTGGTCACTCAAGTGATCCCTTCTGATATTTATCAGAGGCTCCTTTTGTTCTCCTGTGACTTCTTCTTTTTCATCACTCGACTGCATACTCAAGTGATGGATTTGCCTACCACCACGTACTTAGTTCCTTTATTCAAAAACTCATTTATCTATTAGTAAAATCTATTGTAAGATTATTCCAATCTTTATTATCATTAAAATATATAGGATCTAACATTCTCTCCCTTTTTAATGACAACAAAACTTGGTGGTTTTTGAACAAGATATTTGAAAGCATTTTGAAAATTGAAGTTTTCAATTAAGAATATATGCTTCGAAAATACTTGATATCTTTTCATATTGTGTTTAAAGTATCATTAGTCCATATAAAACTTGTTCGCTTTTGATCAAACTTCTTTGAAACCATTTTAAACTTAAAACCAATGACTTTGAAACTCTTAACATTTGAAACCATTGAAAGTTTAAATCAACGTCTTTGAAACTTTTAATATTTGAAACCATTTAAGTTCCAAACCAATGTCTTTGAAAATTTTAACATTTGAAACCATTTTAATTTCAAAACCAATGTCTTTGAAACTTTTAGCATTAGAAATCATTTTGTAGTCACCTTGCATACACAGCCAAAAATTCATCAGTCCATAAATTTGACAGTAATAACAAAATTTGAACTGTAGAATTTAAATTGATAACTTGAAGTAAACGGAAAAGTTCATTACATAGCCAAAATAAGTTTACAAAGCTCCCTAAATCCCAATACACCCGAATGCACCCGTATCCTATACAATCTATCAAATAACAAAATCTGTTAAAATATCATTTGCTTTTCATTTTATAAATAGTGTTGTATCTATTCTTCCTCGTACAAAACCTTGAACAATGAGAAACTTACTAAGTCTTTCATACCATTCTATAGGGGCTTGTTTTAAACTGTATAAAGCTTTTCTTAGTTTGAAAACATGGCCAGGCTTAGTTACATCTTCAAAACCTGGAGGTTAATCTATATACACTTCCTCCAAGATATAGCCATTTAGAAATGCACTCTTTATGTCCATTTGATACAGTTTGAATCCCTTGATGCATACAAAGGCTAAGAGTACTCATATAGCTTCTAATCTAGCCACTGGAGCATACGTTTCTTTATAATTAATACCTTCTTCCTGACTATAACCTTTCTCTGGCAATCTTAGCTTATTTCTGACAATGATTACATATTCATCAAGTTTGTTCTTGAATATCTATTTTATGCCAATGATCGGATGATCCTTAGGTCGGGCCACCAAATCCCAAACTTGATTTCTTTTAAACTGATTGAGTTCTTCTTGCATTGCTATAACCAAATCATTATCTGATAGGGCTTCATCGATATTAGAAGGTTCTCTTTAAGAAACGAATGCAAAAAAAATAACTTCATTGAAGATTCTATTTCTAGTTTTTACATGTTCACTTACATCTCCTATAACTTGTTCTATGGGATGACTCTTGTTATATTTCCAGGCTCTAAGTTGTCCTAGTAATTGTTCTTCTTCCTTGGCTTGGTCTTTTTCTAGATTGTAAGGATTAGGATTAGGTTGCTCATTTTCTTGATTTAATATTATTTCCTGCTCATCATCAATAATCTTGTCAGAGGATTCAAATTCATGGAATCCAACATGAATTGATTCTTCAACAACACAAGTTCGTTTATTGAAAACTCTGTATGCTTTACTTTGGTTAGAATAGCCTAGGGATAATCCTTCATCAGTTTTATAATCAAATTTTCCTAGGTTATCTTTACCATTATTATAAATGAAACACTTACAACTATATCGATGCATAGATGAGCGCGATTCAGTTTCCTTCCTTTGTATAGTGTATACTATGTCTTTCCAAGTTTTGTTCTGATATAGGCTCTATTTGAAATATGGCATGTTGTGTTCATTACATCGGCCCATAAAACTTGAGGCACATTCATTTCATTCAGTATTGCTCTAGCCATATCAATGAGTACTCTATTCTTTCATTCCACGACTCCATTTTGTTGAGATGTCCTTGGAGTAGAGAAGTTGTGATTAATGACATTAATGTCATAGTAATCTTCAAAGGCTTGATTCTCAAATTCTCTACTGTGATCTGTCCTGATACCTGTAATGGATATACCTTTCTTATTTTGTACTTTCTTGGCAAAAACAATAAATTTACTGAAGGTTTCATCCTTCGATGATAAGAAAATAGTCCATACAAATCTAGAGAAATCATCAACAATGACCAATAAATATAAGTTGCCACCTAGACTTTTAACTCTTACTGGTCCAACTAAATTCATATGTAGTAAGTAGTTGTAGTGGTTTGTTAGATGTGATTTCATTTTTCAATTTGAAAGATAATTTTATTTGTTTATCCTTCTGACATGTGTCATAAACCAAATCATTTTTGAAATTCACTTTGGGTAAACCAATTACTAAATCCTTTTTGAGTAACTTGCCTAGTTGGTACTTATTAACATGAGCTAGTCTCTTATGCCATAGCTAACCTTCATCGGAATTACATAAAAAATAGTTTTCAGACTCATTTCTGCTTATATCAAGAGTATAGCAATTACCTTCCCCTCTTGCTCCAAGCTTTGCTTTGATATTCTTTTTATCTAATTGTAAATCTTTCTTGTTTACAATTAAACATTCCTCTAAGTTAAATATTACTCAGTTATCTTTATCTGCACTTTGACTCACGCTCAGCAATTTGTGATGCAAGTCTTCAACATAATATACGTCTTTGACTTGTATCCTTTATCATTTTTTATTTCACCAATGCCTGCTATCTTTTTGAATTGATTTCCTCCAAATTTTATCTTTCCACCTTCTTTAGGTTGTAATATGGTAAAACTTTTGGAATCACCGGTCATATGTTTGGAGCATCCACTATCTATATACTATTTGTTACATTTAGATGCTTTAAGACATATATGCAATCAAATATAATTAAGTCTTAGGTACCAATATCATTTTGGGTCCTTTTGGGTTAGCCCAGATTATTTTCTGAACAAATGAACCATTAGGCAGCCATTTATAGGTTCCTATCTTTTCTTTCTTTTTATGATGTATGACGAAGTTAGGAACCCTTTCTATAACAACAATTGCAAAATGCAAAAGGATTCAACATATGTACAAAATGTTGAAAATAACTCAAATATGTCTTACCTCCTGTTTTCTTTCTTCCTTTCATTCTATTTGATTTTGGATCATATCCAATACTAGATCAGTCATTTACAAATCGTTGAGGTTTTAAAATAACATTTAACACTCACTTCCTTTAGTAAATTTTTCAAGAGTGTTAGTGAGATCAATATTTTTCTTTTTTAATGAAGAGCAATTTTCATAAACTTTCTCTGAACTCTCTTTAAGTTCTTTTTCAAGAACTTTCTTTTTTCTTTTGAAAACAACTAGTCTTTAACTACTTTGATGAATTCAGAATGTAAAGCATTATATTTAGAAAGTAATTCATCATAGGTACGATCAGAATCAGTTACCTATTCTTCTATTTGTTCTTGAGTAACCAGACAGATATTGGCTACTTCTTCTTCATCCCTATCTTCGTCAGAGGAACTATCTCCCAAGATAGCAGATACAAAAGCTGTCTTCTTGTTGAAGAACTTGCCTTTTCTCTTTTCTTTGCTCTTCTGAATCAGTTCCAAACAAATTGACTTCATATGTTCTGGCTTTCCATATTCATAGCAAATGATGTGTTCTTTACTGCTTGTTCCTCTTTTTTGAAAATTTTTCAATCCCTGGCATTTCTTGTAAAATTTCCTGAATCATTTTATTATCAAGCCTATTTCATCATCATCAAAATCTTCATAATCTTCTTGGGTTTCCTCTTTTGCTTTTAATGTAACGCCTTTCTTTTTCTTGTCACCAATATCTTCTAGTTCTCATTTGAATTTCAATTTACCTTCATATTAAGAGAGACATCCAAATAAAGAAGCAACCGATGGCATTGATTCACCTTTTGCTTCCTCAATTGCAGTGACTCTGGCCTCCCACTCTTTAGAGAGTATGTTCAGAATCTTTCTAACTTGGGTATGCAGATCATAGACATTCCCAAGTGCTACAAGTTAATTAACAAGATGAATATATCTAAGTTCAAATTCAGCTATTGACTTACCTGCTTTCATTCGAAGTAAATCAAATTCAGTAACAGAGTATTGATTCGGTTTTCCTTTATTCCTAAAGTTCCTTCGTGAGCTATTTCCAAAGCTTGCCATATTTCCTTAGCCATTGGAAGTATGCAAATCTTGAAGTACTTATTTTGACTTAAAGCACTTTAAATCATCAGAATTGCCTTGTTGTTGAGAGTGATGAGTTTCTTGTCCTTCTCATCGTACTCAACTGGTGTCTTTAGAACTTTCTGTGAATTTACATTCTTTTCAAGTTCATAGTTTCCATTCTCAATCTTCTCCCATAGTTCGTATTCTGTATCCATTATGAATACTTTGAACTTCGCTTTCTAGAAAGAAAAGTGTTCGCTGTTAAAACCCGGTGGTCTGGTAATAGAGGCTCCATCTGGAAGTATTCCTTCACCCATACTTGCCATTAGATCATTCTTAAGTTGTTATACTTGAACAAAAAGACCTACACTTTAATACCAAATGTTAGTACAAGTGTTTCACCTAAGAAGGGGGTGAATTGGGTGATCACAGAAAATTCGTTTTGTATATAAAAATTGATTGGAAATTTAAAGCAGTTAAGAGCTAGGAGAAATATCTCTGAAGTGTACACCAGGAGTTATACTGGTTCGGCCACAACCACTTTGATCTAAGTCCAGTCCTCAGAGCTTCTCTAAGAGATTCACTATATCTTCCAAGTTTCAGTGGGTTCTTGGCACCTCAGTACACAGTAAGTTCCTTCACTGGACACTCGCTCCCCCTTACATGATGTAAACAAATCCCCAATTCAAGGTTCCACAACCTCAAGTTATCTCAATAATAGATATTGAGTTTGTAATAAAAATCTCTCTCACAGAGCAAGTATATTATCACTAAAGTATAAAGAATGATAATATAAGAAATAGAATACTATAAATATATTGATCAATGTATGTCTGTGTGTTCTCTATTGTCTCCGTTTCATATTGAATGTTCCCATATTTATAGATAGGTTGTGATAGCCATTAGAACCATTTCAACATATCCGTTAGAGTTACGCAACTTCATTTGACCTCTCTTCAAATTTGGAAACTAGCCGTTGCAGAAGGTGAGTGTTTCAGACGTTATGGCCATTATGTTTGACTTCTCTCTCAATGTAAGATCTCTTCATTGTTTCTCTACAAATATACTCATAATACTAATACAATGAAAGGTTAATCATTTAGATAACAAATCAATAAACAACAAATTCCAATTATGTATTCCAAACTTCATCACTTAAGTGGTCACTTGAGTGATTCAGGGCCTTCACTCGCATGAGCACTCGAGTGATCCCTTCTAAAACATAGCAGAGAGTGTAGTCAATATTTTTAACTCATCACTTGAGTGGTCACTCAAGTAATCTCTTTAAAATCTTGGCATAGAGGCACTGGCTCATTTCTTACCTGATCACTCGAGTAGTCACTTGAGTGATTCTTGGTCATCACTCGAGTGATACCATAAAAAACTTAGCAGAGAGCTTCTAGGACTTTTTGGCACACATCGCTCAAATAATCCATTCTAAAATTTGTCAGAGGCTCTTTCTATTGTCCTATGACTTCTTTTTCTTCATCACTCGACTGCCTACTCGAGTGATGGCTTTGCCTGCTACCAAGTACTTAGTTCCTTTATTCAAAAACCCGTTTGTCTATTACTAAAATCTATTGTAAGATTATTTCAATCTTTGTTATCATCAAAATATATGGGATCTAACATCGAGGACTATGTGATTCGGCCCTTCGGGTAGAGAATAATTCCTTGGATCATATAAGGGCTCAATGTGTGAAAGTAATTAGATAAAATATACCGATGCAAGTGCGCTCTAATACACTTGACACCAATTGGTTGGGCCATATGAGTGCATGTATGGCACTATATGGGTCCTACTTATATAAAGTAGTTTTGAGTTGGTGCAAGGATAAGTAGCCTTATGTGTTAGTTATTGGATGTAATTTACCAGTATCAATGTATACTTGGCACAATTTTAAGGCCTGCACCGACACTTAGTGTGTTTGGTAGCTTCTTAAGACAAGTGGCATCACTTTAAGCTACATGTGGATAAAGTAGCTTTTAATAATGTAGCTTTTAGGTTGGATGACCCATGGGATGCCACCTAACATTTCTTTTAAGTTGGCTTAATGAGAAAAAAGCCATCCAGCTATCTCATAAGACATGTGATTAATTAGTTAGATAAAATATGCTGGTGTAGGTGTGTACATCGTATTTTCAAGGTAGGCATATACACCCTACATTTTTGAAGGGATATAGGCATACATGATGCCATTTCATGCTATATGCAGACACTTGGCATGTTCTTAAGGAACATAGGTTGGGTGTCCTGTTCAGGGGTACATCGGTATACAAGGATACATCGACGTATATATGGCATAATGCTAAGAAACTAGAACGGATGTGGCACCATATAATGCCCTATAGAGACGCATGGCATATTATGGAGATATAAGTGTACACATGGTGCAATCTTGAGCCCACAAGGACAAGTGGCGCTAAACCGAGTAGACTCCGCATAAAGGAGCTTTATTAAAGCATCTTTTTGAAAAGTAGATTTTGGATTGGAATAATATGACTGTGCCACCTAGCCTTTACTTTTATGTTGGCTCAGTGTGAAAGCAATACCTAGCCCTCAGGTGCCACATGTTCAAGAAGCCGGGATAACTCGCTGGTCTCTAGTCCGGCCACATATCTGACTTCCCTGAAACCAATCACGAAAGTTGGATAAAATCATTAGACCACCTCTTCTCCAAACCCTAAATTTGCCCCAAGGTATGCGAGGGGGAGAGGAGACGGGTTTCTTAAAAAGAGCACCGGACTCCCTAAGCAAATAGAGCGCATGGCACCCTAGGAATTTTAACACTTGATACATGTCACCAAAAGAGCATCACAACACTCTCCAACCCTTATTAATTTCATGAAACCCTAGAAAATTAAGGGGGAAATATAGAAAATCAAGAGAAAAAGAAAGATGAAAGAAGTTTGAGTGTTCTTGAGTTTCTTAAGAGCTATGGTTTTGGATCAAGAGCTATATTTCTATGGTTTTGGATTCTTGGGTAGAGGAGATTCATGCCACCTCTACAGTCTAAGTATTACCGGAATCAAGAATCGATTATAGAATCAAGTAGAGGTAAGTATAAGGTTCAATTTAATTATAGTATCTTGTGGTTTCATTAAGTTTTTCTTGAGGTTATGGCTACCCTAGGGTTTCAACCAACATGAGAAATTAGGGGTTGAGGATCTTATGGTTATAAATATGATGTTAAATAGGGTTTGATGACGATATCTAACAAGTATTGTAGTTGAATTTGCAAAATCATGCTTGTGGTGACTTAGAGTGAATTTTGGCTAGACCTAGAAAAATTAGGAAGGAGATGGATTTTGGTAAATTTGAGGCTTCCAATGAATTCTACATGCAAAATTATGTGGAAATAGCTTGTGGTTATGATTTTTAAATGATTAGGTAGAAAACCCTAAATTTGGAATTGTAGTGCTGCTAAATTGTGTTTTTCTGGGTGACATATTTCCTGCGGCATAATTTTGGATGGCCAAACCTTACATAATGATCATGATATTTAAAGCACCTTATTTGGGTTAGTAAATTATAAGTTATGTTCTGCTAAAGTTTAGGCATTGAATCTGGAACAAATCCTGGAATAGTTTGGTTAATTAAGGATTTCTTGACTCTTATGCATATAAATGGCAGTGAGTGATATTTTTCCTTTAAAATAGACTTAAAGAGATTTAAAAAGGAACTAGAACCACCTCAATTGGAATTTTCCAGATTAAGTTATGAATTTTCAAAATTGAGTGATAAATCTGGCAGCTTAGGGTTGACCTATGCATTTGTTGTATTATAGGTCAATTGTGATAAGTTTAATCCCAAATGGTAGAGACAAGTACTAGAATCTAACATAGACCAAATTTGTTACTCACTTGATATAAAGTAAGAGTCTTAAAAGATAACTAGAAAGATTGAATAAAGGACAAAAGTTGGAATAAGTCATAACTCATTTATTCATAAATTTGGCATTATAGGGTTTAACCTTTGCCCGGGCTGACCAAGCAAACTAATAAACAAGTACAAGTCACCAGAAAGGATTGCTAGGATTGGCAGGCATAGCAGAAGAACTTAAAATTGCAAAATTTTACTAATCCCAATTGTGGATCTATAAAAGTTGTTAAATAAAGTAGTAAGAATCGTACCTCTTATGCCTTTTTTGCCTTTTCGATATCTATGAGCCATCTCCTCATATCAGCTCCCTCTACTGATATCCACATGAATACGACGCCAATATGGAAAGCATGCTAGCACCTCCAATGTCTCCTATCTCCCTAGGGTTTTCTTGCGGCTACTTATTTACTCATCCGTGCTCTAATTAACCTGCACCCTTCATTTTTATAAATAATAAGGGCTATTGTGGATCTCCAAAATTAATCTTAATTCATTTTGAAATCAATTAACACTTAATTGTTTTGATGAGCTAATCAAATAAATTTGGTTTAATTAAATCTATCTAACAATTTTAATTTAACCCATTTATTTAATCCAAATAAAGAGCCTAAGGAATTATATTTAATTTATCTTTATAAATTAAATATGAAATATCATATCTCTATCAATGTTAGTCATTTAATTTATCAAATAAAATTAAATATGAAACTAACAATACACAATAATATTATTATTGTGCTTGTCACAAATTTTATATCATATATATATGTATGTATGTATAAAATTAACCACCCTAGATTAAACATTATATTCATTGAATCTTAGCCACATCTTAGATTCAACGAACCTGGACATTATAGCTCGTGTTCGGCTATTTTGTGTGCGACCTTGTAGGCCCATATGAAATCGGCAGTGGGCCAATAACTGTACTAACCCACAAGTCACAAGAGGCCTCTAGTAAGACATTACGACTAATCAATTCATATACGGATCGTTAGCACAATGCAACCTGTCATAAAACCATGTCACGTAATATTTTGTTTTGTCACATAATATTTTAGTCAAGGATGAGGCACGAATAATGTCATCCTCCTATTCCTGACCATTAGTTTTCTGATTCCTAAGTAGTCTCACAATAGAAATGGAAACTCCTTTCCATCGTAGTATGAATATACATTTCTCAAACTCACTCATCGAGAGGCCCAGTAATACCTCTCTACTAATATAAGGGACAAATTCCATCTTGACCATTCATATTCCTCTGCATGAAAACCACCAAGCTAGATTAGGGCCTTTATCATCACCTAGTCAAAGGTGACTTTTGACTACGTGAAAGCTTAATGACTCTCATGAAAGAATCCATGATGATCACAAGTTAAAGGGCATAATGATGCAGTTATTCATGAGATAAACTTATGACTTGATCTTTACAGCTTTCTCATAGCGGGTTAGTCCAGCACCTTGTACTCTTACAAGTGCTTAAGACTTTGATTCTTATCTCCATACCTAATCAAAGTCATATTGGTCTCATTTCATCTTTGCTCCTGCATAGATGACTGACTAGGGACATTTAGGATAACCTTTATGATTTATCTAAGGATACAGTTATCACGGTGAACATGCAAATAATATGATAAAAAAATGGAGAAATTCATTAAATAATAATGTTCAAAGTACAATGATTGGCCCCCAGGTCATAATTTCTAACAAGGATATTATGTAGTAACTCTTACTTTCATATATTATGTCTTTTCTTCATGTATGTTTTTACCATCCGTATACTTATTTTATAAATATATGCTACATGTGTGAAAAGCTTTTTGCATTATGTTTGACAGTGTACTGGGTCAATAAGAGCCTAGATAGGACAATAAGACCAGCTGATACAATGAGGTAGTAAGGCCATGAATGCTAGCTATGCTATATGGACTAGTGTGTCTAGTGATTATTATTGCTGATTGCTTATTGCTATTTGTGATGATGGTTTGTTTGACATGCTTTGTGGACTTGCATATGTTATGAGTGTTTGTTGTTGCTACTGAGCTTCTCGTGTATCTCACCCTTTCCTTACACTTGTAGTAAAAGCAAATGGCTTAAAGGGCAAAAAGGTAATTAATGACAAGTAAGAAAATGTAGATGAGGAACTAAAGCTATCGTTAGTTATCTGAATATGTATTTGTTTGGAGTTAGATATTTTGATAGCCTTATGTAGCTTCACAAAATGTATATGTATATGAATGTACATGAGTACAATGGTATAACGGAAACTAGTGGTATCAGTGAGCGGTGATATCAGAAATATCGTTCACAAATTTATTGATCATATCATTAATATACTATAAATTTAGTAAAGAAGGGCTCTATTAAGAAAAACAGAATAAGAAACTCATCAGTACTTGTAACATCTCAACACTCATTCACCAAAAATCCCGTATATATTTATTAGGATAAATGGAATAAAATGGTGAATTATAGAACATATGAAATGAAAAACAAAGTAATTAGTGGTCACTCACACCGTGATTAAGTTGGAACACAATTTGTAAAGTTACTATTTGCTGCCAGTGTGTTTTCCTTTGTGGCAGTCTAGTTATGTGCTATTTTTAAATAGACAAATCATGTCCAATACCTATGATATTTTTTAGAATGAAAGTAGACTTATCAAAATTTGAGTTGATAGGTCATATAGGTCATTTGGACCTGTACACTAAGAGTATGTATTTTTGAAATTAGCCAAGTGAAACTGGCAAGTTTCTATGGCAGTGTCCAATAAATGATAATTTTAGATGCTATGCATCTAGTTGGCTAAAGAAAATATTTTTTCTTAAGAATAGACTTAATAAGGATCACATAGCCTTTAGAACCACTGTAATTGGACATCTATAAATAAAGATATGAATTTTCAAAGTTTGATGAAAATTATGTCAGCTTTTACACAAGGTGTGAAATTAACAGGGTAATTCTATAATTTTAGCATGATTTTGGCAAATCTAAGGTCAAAAATGGATTCTAAACATGAAATTGTGTAGGATTAGCTTGGGTCATAATTTTTGGTGAGGTACAGTTAGACCGGGTACAAAAGGGCTTAAACCGGGTCCCCAAGAGCACTTTGGTAAATTCATGGTTTTAGACAAAGATAACCAACACAATGATTTTAGAATATTACATGAATGAGTAATAAACTCATTTATTATAAAGTTGGGATTTTAAGATTGGACAGTAGCCTAAGCCGGACATAGTTGGACCGATAGACGGGCAAGGAAAGGGCGATCCAGGTAGTGAACTTACCTTATTTGCATATATTTAATATTTATGCTTGTGTAGTGATGTATGTGATTGCTTTACTTAATTGTGTAGAGCATATATTTGAATGATGAAGCTCTATTTCTATTTATGATATGGCCATGAGTATGTTACATGAAACATGGAGCATGGAGAAATGTCATTATGGGGCATGCATCTAGTTAAAGCTAATTTGTCATACACATAGCATATATTTTGCATGCATTATGGTAATTGTTTACTTTTGAGATTCCCTTGAATCTCACCCTCCCCAACCCACCATTTAGACAGGTGAAAATAGAAGGTATGCTGAGAACAGAGAAGAGGACTGCACGAGGAAAATAAAAAAGCTTCCGGACTAGTACAGGCAGGACAGTTGGTTATCTGAAGACCTTGTTATTATTTTAAGGTCTGTAATTATTATGAATACACCTTGTTAGAATTCCTGTAATATAATCATGTACTTATTATTAGTATATCTATGTTAGTCATGTGTGCCTACTGAATTGTGCATTGCTACTCTGGTTAATATCGGAATAAATGCGGGTATTGACAATACTTGCTAGGAGTAGGGGGTTTATAGTTATCTCTCACCAAAGCAAGTTTACTACAAGAAACCAAGCTCCAAGCTTAACCACAATTCACAAATCAATATATAATAATTAATTGGAGCCACAATTTAGTATTCAAACTAATTGAATGGTTAACAACAACATTTTAGAGACTTAAAGTCTCTATTGAAGTCCCAGCTATCATCTTTGACCATTTCCAATTAACCTAATCACTAGTATAAAAAAGGCGTTTTAGACCGGTTGTAGTGGATTAGGTCTAAAAGAAATGCGCGGTGGCATTTTCATAATTATAAACAACTTGGGAGACCGGTTATTAGGGAACCGATCTTAAAAATAATTTTAATATGGTTTTAAGACCGATTCTCCTAACAATCGGTCTTAAAATCCTTTATTTTAGACCGGTTATCCAATTAACCGATCTAAAAAGTTTTCCCCAATATGATTTCGGCACCGCTCCTCCTCCCGCTTCTCCCAATCTGAAATCCCTCCCAATCTTTTCTTTCCTCAGCCGTCGACTCCCCGTCCGTCGTCACTGTCGGTCGCTGTCATATATTCTAAATCAAGTCCGTCATCGCTCTTCGGTCGCCTTCATACGCTGCTTCAGCTGCTCGTGGTTGTCATCGTTGGTGCTATCGTCCGTCATTCGTTAGTCGCTCTCATTCACGTCTTTATCCTCTTTTTTGAGGTATGCTTCATCATCCTCTACAATTACTATATAGAAGCTGTTACCTCCAGATTTGGTCATCTGCCTAGGCTTAATATAAATTTTCTGGTGTGTTTGGTGTTTGGTATCCTTTGGCCCCCTGTCTGATAGTTTATTGTGTCCATATGTTCATTCCTTGATCGTTGTTGCGCGAGCTATAGTGCTATTTCATGAACTGCATTGCTGCTCTCTGATCCACTTATAGTTTATGTTGCCAGTAGCTCTGTTCAGTATCCTATGAGATAGCCATGTCTATTATAAAGATATATTTGTATGGCTTTTGTTCTTGCCTGCTTTTACCAATGTTACAAGTTCCTAGGATGATTTTGTCCTATCTTGATATTTGTTTATAAATGGATTATTTGAACAAGAAAGTTAAATAATTGTGTCCATGAATCACAACACATACCCGGAGAAAATTTCCCAATAAATATGATCATGCATAAGTGAGAGCCACTTAGCTAGTTGCTGCGTTTGGAAACTTGATGTGGACACATGGATTCATGTTTGTTTTCTTAGAAGGTCATGGCTAAAAATAAGACATTTAAGATATGCATGCCTGATTCTTTTTGTTCATCGAAAAAAGAACTCTCTTTTTGAAATGAGAAGGGAAAGTGGAAACTAAACCCTAATATACTCTCTTTCCCCAATCCAATACTTGACATCTTTGTTTACCTTCAATTTCTGTACAAACTACATGACCCACATTCTTTTTTTTTTTGTTGAACACATGACCCACATTTTAATTTCAAATAAAATTGAATAAGTTGCAGCCTAATTTATCAATTATAAAAATACAGAAATCGCCAACAAATCCCCCGTTACTAAGTACCCAAAACTTATTTTTTAATCCATGGCACTTTAAATACAAACCATTGTACTGTATTTTTTGGGTGCATAGCACTGTTATGCAATGTGCAGAAACTGTGCAGTTCTAGATTCGAGAAAGTCTCAACACAGAAGGATGAAACTAAACAAATAAAATTATACAACCTCAACCTCATCAAGGGAGGAAGTCAAAAAATATGATCCTTCACTAGCTGCAATCAATCTATGCATGAATAGGGTTGAGCTTTGGAAGCAAGTTGTATCCGTGCATGTCAGTGAACACTGAAACAAAAGAGCCCCTATTTGTCAACTAAGAGTGATGAGTGCGTTAGGACATACCCAACACCTACAGGACCTCTCCTAAAAAGAATTAGGACCTCACTCTATATTTGATTTCTTAATGGATCACAACTAGTGAACCTTTTCAATCAACACAAGAAATTAGACACACCAACCCCTCTCCATCGCCTACAAATTGGCTCTCTGATTTTATTTTCTTTGATTACTTGCAATAGTAAGACAAGTCTCAACTCAACTTGCAAGCCCACATTATCATTATGTAGTAGTTAAACTAGGTACTTGGGTGTAATGATTGCATGCTCTCATCATACTCCTTCCTTTTCCAGGGGAAAAAGTAGAAATAAAAAAAAGGTGTTGGAATATTTGGATCATAGTTGGATACAAGCCAAACAGACGAGTGTTGAATATGATGTTGGGGTGAGGGGTTTTTTATACTTTGCAAAAAGAAATGCCGATGATGATAGTAGGATGTTTTATTGCCCTTGTGTAAAATGTTTGAATGAGAAGCGATTAAGTGCTGCAGATATATATACACATTTAATTTGTGAAGGATTTTGTAAGACGTATGTAGTATGGGTATGGCATGGTGAACAATTAGAAATGCCAAGTGCATCTCAATAGGGGGAAGTGACTTGTGATGATAATGACACGGATATGAATGATTGGATAGAGGATATTATTCGTGATATAGGAGAAGAGGCTTTTGAACAATCACGTGCATATGGTAATATGTGCAGTGATGCAGAGAAGCCACTGTACCCAGGGTGTAAAAAATACCAATTGCTGAAAGCTGTATTGAAATTGATAAGCTTGAAAGCACGGCATGGATGGAGCGACAAGAGTTTTTCAGAAACGCTTGAGGCCTTTAAAGATATGCTACCTGATGATAATGTATTGCCTTGTCGATACTATGATGCTAAGAAAATACTGTGTCTACTAGGGATGAAGTATAAAAAGATCCATGCTTGCCCTAATGATTGCATATTGTATAGAAAAGATCATGAAGAGAAGGAGCAATGTCCGATATGTGAAACTTTGAGGTATAAATCAAATAAGGCCCCGCAAAAGTGTTGTGGTATCTTCCAATCATTCCAATGTTTAATCGCCTGTTTGCCAATGAAATTGATGCCAAAAATTTGAGATAGCATACAGATGAGAGGATTTCTGATGGAAAGCTTCTACATCCAGCTGATTCTTCTCAATGGCAGAAAATCGATCAATTATTTCCTAGCTTTGGTGAAGAACCTAGAAATCTCAGGCTTGGGCTTATCACAGATGGTATGAATCCTTATAGTAGCCTAAGCAGTATACATAGTTCATGGCCTGTTCTATTGGTAATTTACAACTTATCTCCTTTGTTATGTATGAAACGAAAGTACATTATGTTGTCTATGTTGATTTCAGGACCAAAGCAACCCGGAAATGACATAGATGTTTACCTAGAAGCCTTGATCGAAGGCTTGAAAGAGTTGTGGGATAAAGGTGTCGATGTTTTTGATGCGAACAAGAAGGAGACTTTTAATATGCGAGCAATGATCTTTTGTACTATAAATGACTTCCTTGTATATGGGAACTTGTCAGGATATAGCGTTAAAGGCCACAAACCTTGTCCGATATGTGAAGAAGGCACATGCTACTATCAACTTCAACATGGAAGAAAGATGGTTTACCTTGGCCATAGGCGATTTCTTAGACGAAGCCACCCTTATCGTAGATTAAAAAAAGCTTTTTTCGGTGGCCAAGAATTTGAAGATGCTTTAGAGGCATTGACTGGGGAGAAAATTTATGAAAAGGTGAAAAATATCAATACTATCTTTGGTAAGTCATCAAAGAGTAGAAATGAGAAAAATATATGGAAAAAAAGGTCAGTTTTCTTCGATCTTCCATATTGGCGCAATCTTAACGTCAGACACTGTATTGATTTCATGCATATGGAGAAAAAATTATGTGATAGTATTATTGGGACACTGCTCAACATACAAGGAAGTTCTAAGGATGGCGTGAAGGCAAGATTAGACTTGCAAGAAATGGGAATTCGAGAAGATTTACATCCAAGGCCATATGGTAATAGAACTTTTTGTCCTCCAGCTGCTCATACTTTGTCTAAGGTTGAGAAAAGAAGCTTTTGTGAGTGTTTACATGGCACTAAAGTTCCCCCAGGGTATTGTTCAAATTTTAAAAAGCTTGTATCGATGAAAGACTTGAAGTTAATAGGGCTAAAGTCTCATGATTGTCATGTCTTATTGCAACAACTACTCCTAGTAGCTATTCGAGGCACTGCCGAATATGATCTTCAATACATATTGACTAGACTTTGTTTCTTCTTCAATGCCATTTGTTGTAAAGTCATTGATACGGAAAGATTGGAGGAATTGGAAAATGAAGGATATATGATCTTGTGCCAGCTTGAGAAGCTTTTTCTTCCTTCCTTTTTTGACATCATGGTACACTTGATTGTTCATCTAGTGAGGGAAATAAAGTTGTGTGGCCCTATATATTTCCGGTGGATGTAACCAATAGAAAGAACTATGAAAATACTAAAAGGGTATGTGAAGAACCCCAACCGACCTGAAGCATCTATTGTTCAAAAATATGTTTCTGAAGAAGCTATGGAATTTTGTCAACATTATTTGTCAAATATAAGACATGTTGGCCTTCCTAAACGTCATGATCAAGAAGGGGGTAGACGCGGGGCAACAGTAAAGAGTATAGATGCTAATGAATTGCAACAAGTCCACTTGTACATCTTGAACAATGTTGATGAAGTTCAATATTACATGAATGCCCATAAAGAAATTGTACGAAAACAAAATAGTCGAATGGCTGAACAAAGGTTAATCAGGGAGCATAACAGAACTTTCGCACATTGGTTCAAACAAAAGGTTGATGGAGAAGAATGTGTTTCTGATACAATAAATTGGTTAGCACGTGGTCCTGAAGTTGATGTCATAAGTTGGACTTTATTTGTGATCAATGGTTATACCTTTTACACGAAGTCCCTAGATGATAAGAGCACCGTCTAGAACAGTGGTGTTGTATTAGTGGCTGAATCTATACACTTCTCTAGTTCGAAAGATAAGAACCCTACATTGGTTGCCATACCTTATTATGGGGTGATTGAAGAGATTTGGGTGGTTAACTATGTTAAAATTAGATTTCCCATTTTCAAATGCAAGTAGGTTGATGTCAATAATGGTGTGAAGATTGATAGGTTAGGATTTATATTAGTAGAACTGAATAGTAGAAGTTTTGGAGATGAACCTTTCATTATGGCAGATCAGGCGCAACAAGTGTTCTATATCACTGATCAGGCAAATAAAATTTGGTCTGTAGCTCTCCAAGGAAAAAGGGTCGTTGATATTGACGAGAAAAGTCACTCAAATTATGATCTTCTTGAGACTCCTTCTTTTTCCAGGGGTCTACCAGAACTGAACGAAGAAGATGAAGCAGATAATGCGTACGGCATAAGAAATGATCATCACGAGGGAATATGGGAGGATATCTCTTTATGATACTACTTTGAACTTAACTAACTAAAGTAATTATGATTATGATTTATATCCAAAGAATATGTTTAGTTATTTTATTGATATAGTCTTCACATGTCACAGCTTAGGATTTATCTTTCTTTGTTGTCGTTACAGGTAAATGATGAATCCCCAGCGTCCTAGTGCAGAGGATCAGCCACCTCCTATGCCTCTGAGTCAGCCACCTAGTGCTCAGCAGAGTCAGCCAGCTAGTATTAACCAGGGTGAGCCTAGCAATGCTCGGAGCCAGGGTCATAGTGAGCGCAGTAGCCAGTCTGTACGGAGGGGTAGACGCGGCACACAGTTGACAGATGTTTCCCTCAGTTGGAGTGCAGGCCAAAAGATACCGATTTAGTTCGATAGATATTGGAAACCAATCAGGCCTAATGCACAACGATATAGGAGTTTTATCAGCCTCCTTGCATGTAACAAGCTGAGCATCTTGATAGAGGAGTGGAGAAATATCAATGCAAAGGTGAAGTAACATATTTGGGACACTATCCAGGTATACAATTCTCTTCTGTATGTAATTAATTATTATCAAATGTCACAAATTTGTCACTTCTTCAATGCATGCATTTCAGCTCACCTACGACATTCCTCAGAGTGAGATCTTGTACAACAAGACAATGACGTATTGTTATGAGCGCTAGAGCAAGTTTAAGACAAATCTGACCAATAATTACATTCATATTGAGGTGAAAGATGGTCAACCTCATCCTAATCTGTGCGACCAGTATACATTTCTTGATCAAGTGACTTGGCAAGAATTTGTTAGGCTTCGGACTACTACAGAATCTTTGGTTAGTTGACTTATTTTTTGTTTTATTTACGTAGCAATTATCTTAATTGATTATAACACTTTCCTTTTGTATCATTTCTTATTCGCAGGCAAAAAGGCAAAAAGCACAAGAGAGTGGTAGAAAGAATAATTGCCCTCATACAATGTCTAGTGGGGGTTATGCAAAGGCTGAATGAGACTTGTTGGCGGCCAAACGGAAGAGATTGGAAGAAGCATCTCAATCCGATCCTTCTGTTCTTCTTTCTCCGCCATCTCCGATTCGTCGAGAAGGAAAATGGCAATTTGCCCACCAAAAGAGGAGTGGGTCTTATACGAGTGAACAATCTCGTATAGTAGGTGAAAGAATTGTAAGTATATATCGTTACTGTAATTAATTACATAAGAAACGTACATCATTACTTATGTTTGTTATTTTGTATTATCTTATAAGAGGAACTTAGAAAAAAAACAAGTTGAGGGCTCTTTTAAGTCGGAGGGCAGGAATGATATTCTAACAGTTGCTACTGGCAAACATAAGCATCCAGGCCGTGTCAGGGGAGTTGGAGGAGGGGTAGGGATACGGGATTACTTTGGAGCCCCCGTACGCCATTCCTCAAACATCGTGACTAGGGAGGAATTGGAGACTATATTGGCCATTGCAAGAGCAGAAGCAAAGGCCGAGGCTGAAGCATCATTTGATGCACTATTAGAGACCCGGTTGAGCAAGATGAAAGAGGAAATGATAGTTTTTATGAGCTCAAGACAAGATACCAGTGCTCCCCAGCCACAATCGATTGATCCTAATAAGCAGAGCACTAAAGGTAGTTGTTGCAACATCGGGCAGTCATCAAAGGGTCCTAACCCAGAAATTACTGAGCTTTGTGATCTTTTTGTCAAGGATCCTCTGAGATGGTTAGTTGCACGGGGTAGTGTGCATAACCTGGGATCAACTGTCCACCACAGACAAATGGAAGGTGATCAAGTCCGAGTGTCAGTTGACGAGGTGATTATTGCAGATGCACCTGTCCCTATCCCTTCTGATGAATTCAAGATCGTTAGCGATGTCCTGGGTACGTTCATCTTGTAGCCAACGAACCTTGTTTCTGTTCGAGCCAAGGAAAGTCTGATCAAGGCCCCACCAAGTCCAGCTCCCTTCACTCAGCAAGAAGTTTCACAGCCTCCATTGAATATCATGCAATAAGTGATTCTGATGGCATATGATACATCCTTCAAAACAAGAGAGTGGCCTACGGATTCAGTTGTTGGACAGTCAGGGGTGACATGCTATCTTGAGAGGGATGATTTGATGTCCCTGGTAGCTCCTAAACAAAATCTTACGATTGGGATTGTCCAACTGTTCTTAATGTAAGTAGCTTCGACAATTCAAAGTAAATATTTTAAAAGTTTCACTGTTTACCTTTTATTTATGTGCTTGCATTATTGTAGGTACATGCATCGTAGGTTGGTCTCCTCTGGCAAAAGCGACAAATTTGGATTCTTATGCCCTCATCACATCCAAGAGAAAGGGACCACTGCTGCTAGTAGACATAGATACTTATCAGAGAGGCTTAGTGAAACTGGAACTGAGTGTTTCTTGGCTCCATATGTGCATGGGTAAGAAACAAACTAATATTTTATAATTTATATAATGTTTTTGTTTGCTTAATATTCTTCTTTTATTTTCAGTTATCATTGGCAGTTGCTTCTTCTATGCAAGAGTAGTTACACTGTCATCCTCTTATGTTCCCTCTACTTCAAACCAGGGAATGATTTAAAAAGACCATGAATTCGTTAGTTTTCTTGCATTATTACCTTTTGTATGCAAAGTTTATGGAATTTGTGTAAAACCAATAACCTTTGTCATTGTGATGATCATAGGGCTATGCGGACATTCCTACACAGTGCTTGTGGTAAGCATGTTCGTGACTTAAAGGACCCTACATGGATCATGCCAAAGGTTAGTACATATGGATTTGTTTAAAGAATGTAATAAGCCATGCCTTTATATTTGTTTTAACGATATCATGTTTTTTCTCAGAGCTGTAGGCAACCACAAGGGTCCAACTTATGTGGTTTTTATGTTTTGAGACACATTTACAATAATATCACTCTAGGCACGACTGATTTTACTCAAGAGGTAAATTTATATTTCAGAACTTTTGTATTACTTTATTGTTTTTAAGTTACTAAATCAATGTTTCGTCTGGTTTTGGTGTTACAGATGTTTGATCTTGTTGATCCCTTTCCTGAAGAAGATATTGATTTCATTCGCACTTGTTGTGCTGAATTCATCTATGAGCTATTACAAAAATAGTGAGTTTTTGAATCCAACGTTACATTGTACATTATTGTTCTCATATGTATTGCTAACAAGATTTATGTATCTGTGTAGGACAATTTCTGTGATATGGGTGATACAGGAGCGAGGTATGGTATTTGAGGGACTGACCTTTGTAATTTTTCTTCCCTTTGTATTCTGTAAAGTTGAGGAATTTCTGCTGTTACTTGTATCAATACTTGAATTTTATTGCTGCCGTTGTCATTTCAAAGTTTTGCATCCATTTCTGATCAAATTCTTCTGTTTGGACATTTCTTCATGTTTTTAGTTTTAGACAACTTCATGTTGCACATTGAAATTGCAAGAAATGGAGTGAATTTGGAGTTCCTAGAATCTGATTTTGCACTAAAGACCGTGCTTGGGTAAGTTTGAGGTGATATGAACCCAAGTACCCAATAATATCTCTCTCTAACATCACTGAGATGGGTACATATATAGATAGACAAATACATGCACTCCATTTCATCCATTGCATTTTGCATTGTTCTTTGTTGCTTCAAGATTCATTACTGCTGTCATTTGGTCCTCCTTACTGTCTAATTGCAAATGAATCATCAATGTATGACTGTACTGGCTTGTATAAACATTTGTTGTTGCTATAGACGACTGCTTTTGAATTTTGAAATTGAAATCAGTGATTTTTCTGTACTGCTGTTAAAATTGAAGCATTCACTGCGTGTATATATATATATAAGGGACGTTTTGAAAAACAAATTGAAGCTTTAAGACCGGTTGTAGTCACAACCGGTCTTAAAAGTACTTTAAGACCGGTTGTGGGCACAACCGGTCTTAAAAATCCACATTTAAGACTGGTTGTGGGCACAACCGGTCTTAAAGGCCAGACATTTAAGATCGGTTGTGGGCACAACCGGTCTTAAAGGTCAAATATTTAAGACCGGTTGTTCCCACAACCGGTCTTGAATGTCTGACCTTTAAGACCTCTTGAGGGCAGAACAGGTCTTAAAGGTCAGACCTTTAAGACCGGTTTTAAGAACAACTAGTCTTACAAGTGTGACTTTTAAGACCAGTTATAACAACCGGTCTAAAAAATAACAGACTTTTTAGACCTGCTGTATTAAGATCTAATACAGAACCGGTCTAAAAAGTCATTTTTCTACTAGTGAATTATGTACCAAACTTTATTTCCATTAATCACATTATCAATACCAACTCAAAATCTACTCATAAATCAAACTCTATTTTAAATTTTTATATCACCTTCAAAGTATTCACTTTAACACAAAACCTTAAAATTCTCAATTTACTATCACAACTCAATTTCTCTGTCTCAATCATATTTATATACAACAAAACATCTTGATTCTCCTACACTAGAAAAATGTTTAGGGAGACTTATTCAAATAACCCTATTTCCTATCAAGCATTTTATTGAATACCTTACATGCAATTAAGATTAACTCGTGAAATCAACTTCTCAATTCATAAACCACTAACAACTAATATACTCCCAAGCATCCATGATTTTTTTTAAAGTTTCAAGAATCAATCCCTCAAATCATTATCCCATTCACAATCATGTAATTTCTTAACTCTATTTCAACCATTAAAATCCTTAATTAACTACAATGATATCTATCTCTTCAAATCCTTCAAAACTCCAAAATTCCAACATTTAAAATTTCACCCAAAATCATCAATATTTAAATTTCATCACAAACTTAAATACCAATCCTTTCAATCTTCAATATAAACCCAATAAGCTAAACTATAACATAAACTTTGAATATAGAGCCTTAATATCATAAATCACAAATTTTCTTAACCAAACCTTAACTTTAGTTCTTCAAATTAATCACTCAAACAAAACTCCAAATCATACAGCTCTTATTCAAACCTTACTAGCTCCATTAAAGACTAAATCACCAATTGAAACACCTAAAATTTCAAAATCTAATAAACCCTAAATTTTCTCCATCAAAACATAACTAAAAAGAAAAAGGAGATAGATAACTTACCAAGTTGCCTAGAGGAACTAATCAACCACCCTCTCTCTCTCTCTCACTCCCACTCTCTCCCTCTTACATCATGGTGCTGCTGAAAAGAAGGGAGGAAGAAGAATCAGCATTGATACCATACCTTAAGAAGTATGCGTCCGATGTTTAACGGAGTGTAGGTAATTTATACAGTATATCAATTGAATCAATAGTTGGGGCGGTCTCGTGACCCCCAACTATTGCTCTTCAATTGTTTTTTTCCTTTTTTAAGAAAACTTTACTTTCCTTTCCTTATCTCATTTAAGTTTTATATTATATATTTTTCTATGTGCGTATATATATTTCAACACTCTTCTATAATTCCAACAATTTAGATATTTTTCTCAAATAATTTTTTATAATATTTAAATAATTAATATATAACAATTCACAAAAAAATATTTTAAATACTTCCATTAAATTCCTTTTTTATTAAATTCTCCTTACTCAAATAATTGTATGGTAAATACTAATTACTAAGAAATAATCACATTAACTCAAATCAATTTCAATAAATATCTACGGCTTTTAAGTTTATATTTTTCTTTCATGAAAGATAAACAGATACATTATAAAAGTGTAATTCGACCCTATTTATCCGAATTAGGATTTTCCATTTCAATTTTTCAATCATATTTCATTCTTTTCTTAATTCTTTATTTCAAGATTTCATACAATATGTTTTGATCTTCTTTAAATCTTAACTTAGTTGATAAATAGCATACTAATATTATTTGAATCATAGCCACAAAATTTGAGGATATTACAGCAACCACTACAAACAATGATCAAAAACCTCTTATGTGTGGCTATGATCCAGAAGAATACATCACGCAATAGTCATTAGGCACTTCAATATTCACAACATACAAGTGTTAGTGCAGGCATTTCACCCAAGAGGGGGTTTGAATTGGGTGAAACTAAAAATTTTAACTTAAATTAACAATTAATAGAATTTAAACAAGAGTTAGGAGTTAAGAAGATATCACTAAAGTGTGCACAAAATATTATACTGGTTCAGTCACAACTTCTTTGACCTACATCCAGTCCTCAGAGTGCCTTTGAGATTTTCACTATAGCTTCCAAGATTTAATGGGTTTTTGGCACCTTAGTACACTGCAAGTTCCTTTACCGGATACTTGTTCCCCTTCATACAATGTAAACCAATACCCAACTCAAGGTTCCACAACCTTAAGTTATCTCAATAAAGTATATTGAGTTTTTGATATAGCTCTGTTAAAAAGTGAATATATGATCACTGAAGTACGGTGAAACATCCCAAAATTAAGTAACCAAAATTTCTTTGCACTTTGTGGCATTGAAAGGAATAAATGGTGAATGATGAAGCATTTGAAATGGCCAAACAGTGTAATTGGTGGCCACATGAATTTTGGGCCACAATAAGACATAAAATTTAATTTGTGTCTTCAAAAAAACCCATTATTGGAGCCCAAATTGGTTCATGGAAGAACACAATTGTGGGACCCAATAAATAGTGATTTTTCGGCCCAACACAAAGAAAAGGGAAGAAGGCCCAATTTAAATACAAAATTTTAATGCCAAAATCATAATTTGCCAATAAAGCAAAAAGCTAATTATGTTTCCAATCAATTGAGACCATGTTTAGCCAAATAAAGGAAATAAAGGGAAAATAAATGTTTGGGGGATAAATCTCCCAATTTTGGAGTAATTGTGGCCAAGTAAAATAACTTTGAAAATTCAAAAAGTAAATATGATGGAATAACTGATTATATAAAGAATGGAATTATGGAAAATGCAAGAAGCAATTATTATTTCCATCTCCTCTTGTAATTTTCGTTCAAATGGGAAATAAGAGGGGGGAAATATTTACTTGAAAACTAATGATGCCATGTGGAATTATTTCTAGCCAAATGAAAACATGAAGTCATAAAAGCAAAATTCACATCGTAAAATTTCATTAAAAAATATATTAAACTTAAGGAGGTAGAGATGAGATATGTTTAAAATCTTATTATCTCTTTCCTAAGGCTATAATTTCGGCCAAGTGACAGTGAGAGAGAGAGAAGAAGAGTTTGACAAACTTCAAGAGCAAGAGAGCTCAATAGGCAAAGATCAAGGTAGGTATGCTTGATCTTCAGTGGTTATGCCTTCAAAATCATGAAAATCCTCTTCTAATCTCTATGCCATCATGAATATCACTTGTAACAAGACAAATCAAGAGGAAAGAAGGAGAGAGAGAGATGGTGTTTTAGAGAGAGAAAGAGGAGAAATCAAAGGTGATCTCCAAAACCTTGTTTTCTTGTTAGATTCAAGGTTGTTGTGGTTGGTTTTGCTTGGTTATGTAAATTTGGAAACCATAAACCCTAAGAGGAGGTGCTGCCCAAATTCATACTAATCATATGGAAAGTGTAATTAAGTGATTAAACATGGGATTACAAGTAAAAAGAAGGTAGTTTATGGATCAAAAACATAAAACTCCATTTTTCCCAAATTGTTGTTGAGTTTTGGCCAAGGGCTGTTCATGTGGTTAGAGTTGTAATTTCATCAATTTGATGATTCAATTATGTTCTATAAGAAAAAAATGTGTAGGAATAGCCTTCAGCTATAAATTCTAGATCAATGGAATTAAACACTAAAACTTGGAATGTAAAGGGTGATGGCAGTGTAATTTCATGTGTGGCAGTCAGAACGAATTGTGTTTTCTTGCAATAGAATGTAGTAGAATGGCCATGAAACTTTTCAGTATGAAAGTAGACTTATCAAGATTTAATTTGATAGGTCATTTGTGCCATTTGGATAAGTACATTAAGATTATGAATTTTTGAAGTAGGTAATACATCTGGACAGCATCCTGGACCAGTGTAGCTTTAGTCGTGATTTTGGAATTCTGTGGCTAGAATTGGCTCTGCGTAATATTTTATCATTAAAATAGACTCAAAGATATTTAATTAAGAATTTGAACCACCCCAATTGGAGTTCTATAGAATTAGTTATAAGTTTCAAAATTTGGTCAAAATGCTGACAGCTTTTGGCTACCATGCAAATTTAAGTAGGAAAAGGCCCAATATAATTTCTTTGAACTCTAAGGGTTACATTGAGCACTTGGGGCTAGTGTAGACATACTAAAGGTTCATTGGTCATGGCTCTAATAATGTTATTGTTTATCTAGGGCCATGAGGAGACAAAGAAGAAGCAACTTCAATAGTTAGGAAAAGGTACAAGAGGAGGACTCAAAACAAGAGGTAGCGAACTTGCTTAACTTGCATGTCTATAATGTGTTGGTTGTATATTAATTTATGGAATTGCTTTGCTTGATTATGTGAAGCATGTATGAATGAATGAATGAAGCTCTATTTCTATTTATACTCTAGACATAGATATGTTGCATGAAACATTAAGCATGTAGAAATGTTATTATATGAACATGCGCCTATGTAAGGCAAGCATATCATGCACTAGCATTTATCTTCCATGCATTGTTAGTATTGTTTGCTACTAAGATTCCCCCGAATCTCACCCTTCCCAACCAACCATTCAAACAGGTGAAAATAGGAGATGTGATGAGAATAGAGAAGAGAACTACACGAGAGGAAAATAGTGGTGGAACGAAGATGAGAAGATGTTCGCATTTCATTGTAACAGGTTTAAACACCCTAGTAGCCGTATGGTTCTACATTATTTGTAACTATTATATACAATCCTTGTGGAAAAGTTCTATAATCAAGTACTTATTATAAGTATTTTTATGCTATTTCTGCATGCCCACCGAACTGCACGCAAGCACTCTGTAAAATATGGAAATAGGATAAGGGCTTACATTTTGGTATCAGAGCCCAAGCAATTTTGACAAAGCAATTGGTTCTAGCAACAAGATAGTATACTAATATGGTCTTCATTATACAATAATAGGATATATGCACATAAATGAGGTATTTCTGTGAACCAGCCTCAAAGAAACAGTGAATACCCGAGGGCGGCCAGTATCATAATACGGTCTAAGGGTGGTATAAGGATGTCACGAACACTGAAGGAGTGGGTCCAAGTAAGGCCAGAGTATGGGTCTCATCTTGGAATAGAATCACCAGTAGGCTCATTAGTATGGGACACTGCCAAGCTATAGACAAAAAAGACTGAGTTAAATCCAGTTGTAGATTAGGGGCTATGGGAGGATATCTGGAGTATATATCGGTGGGCAGTCTAAAAGCATGACACCCAAATATATTAGCATACAGGGTACTCGGATAGTCTAATCCCAGTATAGTGTAAGCAGGGTCTTATAGATTTAGAGACTCGGATGACATGTTGATCCGCATAGTGATGTATGTCTTCTCAGATACTGCAATTTGGCGTCCAGCAAAAAAATGAGATTATAGAGCGGCATCTGATTGACAGCTTGGTGGACTGCAGGGAGCATATCTTAAAGTACGTGATTGAGTATATGTACCGGCACTGATATGTAGTCCATAAACAGTATTTTGATGCCCGAAGACAGTTGGCATGATTTTTGAGACAAGGGCAGTCACGGGGTACCGGGGTCAGAAGCAGTTAGAGTTGGTATCTGCGTTTTGAGATGGGTACACAAAAGTTAAGCGTGTTCAACCCAGGGAAATCTCAAGATAGGTGACCCCCTAGGAAGTCACATGTATATGTGGTGACATGCTATGAAAAAGGGCAAGTACATGTTGTACAATAGTTTAGAGGCCGCATGTTGTTGCAGGCATTCCTTGACTATTGTAAACATCTGTTATATGTTATTTCAAGTGTATCTATGTACCCAAAAATTTATGAAATGACAGATATGCCTTTGTGTTTAGTGACACTTACCTCTTCCTAATTTCCATATAGTAAAACACAAAGATAGTAAGGCTAAAAGGTAAAGATGCTAAGTAGGGTCAAGAAGCTAGACCTGACCCAATGCAGTAAATCATAGGCATGTTAATAGCACATCAAACAATGATCAAGGATCATAGTAATGAGCTCTGAGAAGTGTAGGAAAAATAGAACACAAAAAGGGACAAGCAAAATAATCCTGGTAGACAAGCAGATAGATAAAGCTGTTTTAGGATTTCAATTTAGAAATCCAATATCATCTAGGAAAGGCTAATGTAGTGACACTCTTTCCTACACTATGTGATTATTTGTATGCATTGTGCATGCCATCTTATGTGATATGTATAATGCACTCTCTAACTGAGGTAGGAAAAGCACAAGTACCGTTCAGGGGGAAAAGTACAAGTACCCCAACAGCCCCAAAAAGGGATCCAATTATGAGATATAATCCCAAGAGGGTACATTACCCAGTCTGTGGTTGTGAACCCAGCTAAGGTACAGATAGATCGGGGTTCTAATAGTAGTTGACCTTGAATATCTGCACACTCTGATTATGATGATACACAGTACCAAGAGGATATACTGCCCAGTTAAGGACTAAGGTACAGATAAGTAAGTGAAACAAGTGTTCTATGTTACTGATTAAGCAAATAAAATGTGGTCTGTAGCTCTCCAAGGAAAAAGGGTCATTGATATTAATCAGAAAATTCATTCAATGAATGATCTTCTTGAGACTCCTTCTTTTTCTAGGGGTTTACCAGAATTGAACGAAGAAGATGAAGTAGACAATGAACACGGCACAAGAAACGATCATCATGAAGGGATATGGGAGGATATCCCTTTATAAAACTACATTAAAGGTTAGTTAGCTAAAATAATTATCATGAACTATATTTGAATTATGTATATTGTTATTGGTGTTAGATCTCATGTTTTGATGATAACAAAGAATTGTATGAAAAAGATTTGAATAATAAATAAGTTTGAACAAAGTAATAACAGGGAAAACCATCACTTGAAGTAAGCATTGGAGTAATGAAGAAAGGCCAAGAGAAAAAGCTGAGAAACTTGATCGGAAGCAAATTTTCTAAGACATTACTCGAGTATGTACTCGAGTAATGAGACAAAACTTGAAGTAACTAGAGACACCTTCGAGTAACCTGCCAACGTTACTTGAGTAATAGTGTAAATGTTTTCAAGTTGCTCTCGGCCTGCCAATGTTACTCGAGTAGCTACTCGAGTAACCAGGTAAATACTTGGAGTTGCTCTCGGCCTGCCAACGTTACTCGAGTAGGTACTCGAGTAACCATGTAAAAATCTTCTAGTTGCTCTCGGCCTGCCAATGATACTCGAGTATGTACTCGAGTTACTCTGTTTCAGAAAATGTGTTTCTCTCGGCATTTTGTACCCTGCCAATGTTACTCGAGTAGCTACTCGAGTAACGCACTGTGGTAAGCAAAAATCTGAAGGTAGTACTCGGATAACTTAATCTATTTTTATCATATTTCACTCGAGGTGCTACTTAAGTTTGCAGGTAGTTAATGATTCATTTTAAGTGGATTACTCGAGTATGTACTCGAGTATGCTAGGTTATCTTTGAAGAAAAACTTCAAGTCATTACCCGAGGATGTTACTAAACCTGACTGTGTTTTCAAACTAAAAAAGGCTTTTATGGTTTAAAACAAGCTCCTAGAGCATGGTATGAAAGGCTCAGTAAGTTTCTTATTGATCAAGGTTTTGTACGGGAAAAAGTTGATACAACACTTTTTGTAAAACAAAAACGTGATGATATTGATGATATTTTAATTGTTCAAATATATGTTGATGACATTGTTTTCGGTGCTACTAATGAATCTCTGTGTAAGGAATTTTCTGAGATAATGCAGGGAGAGTTTGAGATGTCAATGATAGGAGAATTGAATTTCTTTCTTGGTTTGCAAATCAAACAAAGAAAGAATGGAATCTTCATATCTCAAACAAAATATATGAAAGAGCTATTGAAAAAGTATGGAATGGATGAAGCAAATGGCACGGACAAGCCTATGAATTCAACTACGTTGCTTGATGCTGATGTCAAAGGGAAAGACTACAACATCACAAAATATAGAGCAATGATTGGATCATTACTCTATCTTACGGCAAGTAGACCAGACATCCAATTTACTGTTGGTATATATGCAAGATATCAATCAGCACCAAAGGAATCACATGCTAAAACGGTCAAACGAATTTTAGATACCTTGCTGACACACCCGAATTGGGTCTGTGGTATCCCAAAGGAAGAAGTGAATATCTAGTTGCATATTCAAATTCAGATCATGGAGGATACAAAACAGACAGAAAGAGCACCAGTGGACAAGGACAATTTCTTGGAGGATCTCTTGTATCATGGTTCAGCAAGAAACAAAATACAGTGTCTCTTTCGTCAACGGAAGCCGAATATGTTGCAGTCTCAAGTTATTTTGCACAAGTGATATGGTTAAAACAACAACTACAAGATCTTGGTATTTATCTCAAAGAAATACCAATCTATTGTGACAATACCAGTATGATAAGCTTGGCAAAGAATCCAGTTCAACACTCTAGAACCAAACATATCGATGTCAGACATCACTTCATCAGAGATCATGTTCAAAAGAAAGATGTGAAAGTGATATTCATTCCTACTCATCTTCAACTAGCTGATATTTTCACAAAATCCCTTGCAAAAGATCAATTTCTATACATTAGAAGAGAATTGGGAATGGTAAATCCTAATGAGTTGTAAGTTATTTCAGTTTCTCATAATATTAGATGAAGTCATTTGTTAAAGTTTTGATGATCACTAATTTAAGCATCGGAGTATGTAGAAATTTGTTTTGCAGGAAGATTGAAACTCTGTTTTGAGAAACAAAAACAGAGGTGATCAGAGAACACCTTTACTGGAGTACCAACTTGAAGTTATGACTAACAGAGAAGCATTACCCGAGGAACAACTTGAAGTAAAGAAGCACTTTACTCGAGTATGTGCTAGATAATGGTCTTCCAAAACTGGAAGTAACGGATCAAGTTACCTGGAATTTGAATCAAACGGTTCAGTTACTAAGAAATGAACAGTCAGAAGAGAAAAGACAAGTTACCCGAGGCAAGCCTCGAGTAAACTTGAAGTTTACTCGAGTATAGACTTGAGTAACTGCAAGTCCAGATTTCCAAATTGATGAAAAACGACTCAAATCTGTTTCAAATTGGTTATAAATGATCGAGGAAACATACATGGATAATTACAATATTATTCATGCCAGGTACGCAATTTAAATGAATTGTTTTAGAAATTTTTTGTATGATCACTCGAGTAACCTTGAAGTTTACTCGAGTAAGGCCTCGAGTAATGTCGGGTTTTAGGTCTTTATCTGTCGCAAACTCGGTCATTTCCACAAAATCTCCTCGAGTAAATCACTATACTCTCTCTCAAAAACTTTTCACAATCGATTCCTTGCATCATTTCCGTCAAAACCCAACAGATTTCAACCCTAAAAACCTCTTATTCTGTTCAGATTCTCAGTGCCCTAATCTCGCGACTGTGTCTCTGTTTTTCTGAGAATTTCATTTTTTTCACTCATTCAGAATGGTGAGAACTAAAAATCTTACTCCCACAGATTCCTCTGAATCACAACAACACCCTGATCCTCTTTCTTCTCCTCCCACAAAGAGAAGGAAACTTACCCCGAGATCAAAAGCCAAAATTCAACCTCAACCTCAACCGAAACCAAAAGGGGTTGTGATCAAAGAGCCTATAGTTACAAGGGCTCAATCCAAAAAGAGTACCTCAACTGGGAAAGGCAAGAGTGCCAAATCTCCCTCTCCTCCACCCTCTGATTCCTCTACTCCCTCCTTTACACCAAAGCCTTCTAAAAAGCCCAAGTATGATAAGAATGTGGCTAAGGCTATGGCAAGCATACTAGATCAAATGGAGAAGGGGCAGTCTTCAAAGAAATCCAAATTGCCAGAAGAGGAGATCACCAACCCTCCAAAAGGGTTCAATATCAACAAACTAGAGGAGTCCCCAAAGTATCTCTCTCAATTTTCAAGGAGGAAAGTGTGTAAAACACACTATGTAGACCTCAAGTTACTTCAGGAGGTATTGAAGCACGATCTCAGTTCCTATTTAGAACCTTTTATGCCTTGGCTTTCGATTAGATTACCTTTTTGCACAAAAGTGATCACACACTTTTACTGTAACCTTGAGATTCTAGATAAACCAAACAGAACCTCAGCTGAGGAAGAGATGACCACCATTGTGAGAGGCCAAAAGATTCTTATTACACCCTATAAGATAAACATGTGGTTAGGGATAGAGAATCCCCCAGATGATATTTACTCCCAACTTGAACCAAACCAAATATTTTCTGTCCTTAAACCTGGTGAGTTAGTTGGCCCTTTAAATTTCAAACCAAGTGATATGTGTGATCATCACAGGGTTCTATGGTACATTTACTCTAGATCCCTTGTGAACAAGGCCAACAACTATACCCACTTCTCTGATAGGGACTTTAGGTGGTTTGCTTCACTTCTCCTGAAGGAACAGAAGGACTTGGGGGAGTATATTTTTTCTGAGATGAAAAGATACAGAGTGGATGGGAAGGCTACCACACCAATGCCATATCCTCAGATCGTATCACTTATTCTGAAGCAGAATAAGATATGGTATCTGGATAGTAAGGAACCTATTGAGAGGATGAATCCGGTTGGGAGAAATCAGATTGGCAAGCTCAACATTGATATACCTCTCAAGGGCCCTCTGGAGTCTGGGTCCAAGAAGAAGAAGACTGAGGCTGAGACTAGCAAGATGGATGACACTCAGTCATCGGCTCCAGCTGTCACCACATCATCACCCTCCTTCCTCAATGCGACACTTCAATATTTTATGGAGAATATGCTCCGAGGATTCCATGTTGATATTGCCAACACAAATGCTGAACTGATAACCAACATGAATTACAAGATGGCGGAGTTGGTTGAGAAAATGGATAAGAGGCACGAGGAGTTACTAGCTGAGCAACGTGCCCAGGGTGAGACACTGAGATTGATTCTGGCACAACTGGATTCCTTGGGTCCAGGACCTTCTGTCGGTCCATCCTCTTCTTCTCCAGAGCATATACCATCTTCTGCACCACCACCACCTCCAGAGAACCCTACTTCTTATATTCCTCTCTCTGAGCCTGAGCCTTCTTTCCCTCTGGTCTCTATTCCACCTGAGCCACAAGCCAAAGACATTCTATACTCAGTGGATAACCCCGACACTAATGAGATCATTCATATCATCATTGATGATTCACCTCCCAAACCTCAGCCTGAACCCGCTCCAAAACCTATTCCATCTCCTACCCATACTGAGGAAATATCTCCCTCCTCATCCTCTGATCATCATACCCCAGAGGTTGAGACCACTCCAGAGGTTGAGACCACTACTATGATCGTCTACCAGTCTCCTTCTATTCCTCCCAGAGATGATATCCATATCCCTCCAGTGAACCTTCCTGAACCAGTCTCTTCTAGTTCTTTTGACTCCTCTGGTTCAGATGCCTCTATGGTTCTTCCAGTGACACCTATTTCCATGGTCAAGCCTTCTAGCCCTCCACTTGATTGATGAAGACAAAAAGGGGGAGAAGAGCTTGAGTGTGATTTTGTGGAGTGACTGTGTTTACTTTTGGGTATATGGTTGTATATGGGCTTTAGGGAGTTTTTAAGCTTTAGGGAGTTTTTAAGTTTTTAAGAAAGTCTTTTGAATTTTAAGCTTTTCATCTTGTAATACAGCTTAATTTTAATGCAAGTTATGATTTCATTTCATGTCCATTTAAGTTTTTAAATTATGATACATTGTTGGACTAATGAGTTTGTTGTGTATGCAAGGTGTATATTATGATTTCATTCAATTTATACTTTGAATCTAAACTTAACAAGTTTTTCAAAATGATCTTTGAATTCAAGAAATATTTAATTGAGAATTTAATTTCAAAAACCCTGTTCAAAATCACCAAGTTTTGTCATCATCAAAAAGGGGGAGACTGTTAGATCTCATGTTTTGATGATAACAAAGAATTGTATGCAAAAGATTTGAATAATAAATAAGTTTGAACAAATTAATAACAGGGAAAAGCATCACTTGAAGTAAGCATTGGAGTGATGAAGAAAGGCCAAGAGAAAAAGCTAAGAAACTTGATCAAAAGCAAATTTTCTAAGACATTACTCGAGTATGTACTCGAATAATGAGACAAAACTTGAAGTAACCAGAGACACCTTCGAGTAACCTGCCAACGTTACTCGAGTAAGTACTCGAGTAATAGTGTAAATGTTTTTAAGTTGCTCTCGGCCTGCCAATGTTACTCGAGTAACCAGGTAAATACTTGGAGTTGCTCTCGGCCTGCCAACATTACTTGAGTAGGTACTCGAGTAACCATGAAAAATCTTCCAGTCGCTCTCGGCCTGCCAATGATACTCAAGTTACTCTATTTCAGAAAATATGTTGCTCTCGGCATTTTGTACCCTGCCAATGTTACTCGAGCAGCTACTCGAGTAACGCACTGTGGTAAGCAAAAATCTGAATGTAGTACTTAGATAACTTAATCTATTTTTATCATATTTCACTCGAGGTGCTACTCAAGTTTGCAGGTAGTTAATGATTCATTTTAAGTGGATTACTCGAGTATGTACTCGAGTATGCTGGGTTATTTTTGAAGAAAAACTTCAAGTCATTATCCGAGTAAGCCATACAGAAAAATTATGTTTACTCGAGTATGTACTCGAGTAACAAGGTAACCAAACTTGAAGTGCTCTCGGCCTTGAAATCCTGCAACATTACTGGAGTAAAGCATCGAGTAACCAAAAGTTTATTTGAAGGTTTACTCGAGTTGGTACCCGAGTAACCTATGAAGAAAAGAGTACATTACTCGAGTAGGTACCCGAGTAAACATACATTTCCAAAGGTTTGATATTTTGTTTATTCCATGCACTACCCGAGTAATCTCATATTTGTTTGTTGACTTGCAGTTCATCAAAGCTTTCTCGATGATACTCGAGTAAGTACTCGAGTAAACTTTAATGGATACTCGAGTAGCTACTCGAGTAGGGAAACCCAGAAATTTAGAAATCATTCAAACGTTCATTGGTTTGTTTCCTATATGATTAACCTTCCATTGTATTAGTTTTCCTAGTATATTTACAAATAAACAATGAAGAAATCATATCAATTAAGGAAAGTCAAAAGAGAAGTTAAAATGCCACCTACCGCCAACGGATATATTTCAAATACTGGAAAAGTCAATAGTGGCTGCGCACTCTCCAACAGACGAGAAGAAAATGTTCCAACGGTCTTCACCAACATATCTATATAAATGGGAATATCCAAACAGAGAAACAACAACAAGATCACACACAAACGTATCATCAAGTTCACTACTCTGTTTCACGTGATATTTGTAACTCTGTACTTCAGTGATTCTTATTCACTCTTGAGAGAGATATTTCATTCAAACTCAATATTTGTTATTGAGATAACTTAAGGTTGAGGAACCTTGAGTTGGGATTGGATTACAACTTGTAAGGGGGAGCGAGTGTCCAGGTGAAGGAACTTGCTTGTACTGAGGTGCCAAGAACCCACTGAATCTTGAAAGTTATAGTGAAACTCTCAGAGAAGCTCTGAGGACTGGACGTAGGTCAAAGTGGTTGTGACCGAACCAGTATAACTCCCGGTGTACACTTCGGTGATATTTCTCCTTACTCCTTACTGTTTTAATTTCACCGTCAAATTTTATATTTGCAACGAAATTTTTAATATCACCCAATTCACCCCTCCTCTTGGGTGAAACGCTTGCTCTAACAATTGGTGTATATATAAAACTACTTTTTTTGTTGTTGTTACAGGAAAATGAAGGATATGAGGTGTACGTCTTAGTGTAGATTCTCCGAAGCTAGGCTAGCTAGTGATCATCAGCCTGAGAATAGTGTGTATAAAGTATTTTGGCTAGCTAGTGATCATCAGCCTGAAAATAATTATCATGAACTATATTTGAATTATTTATATTGTTATTGGTGTATATATAAAACTACTTTTTTTGTTGTCGTCACAGGAAAATGAAGGATATGAGGTGTACGTATTAGTGTAGATTCTCCGAAGCTAGGCTAGCTAGTGATCATCAGCCTGAGAATAGTGTGTATAAAGTATTTTGGCCATAATAATTAACAACATTGTCATTAATGTAATTTAATCTTTGATGTATGTATATAAGTGAAAAGATAAGGAACTTGGTCAAAACAGCATTGTCATGGTTGTATGATTTCCTTGCATTATGATTCTATCTATGATTGTGAGTTTATTATTCATGGTTGTTTTCTTTGCTTCTATTTCGGCCAGCACTGTTTAAGCACAAGGGAGTTGAGTTTTAATATGTTCCAATGAGTTTTAAGTCTCTCACATGTCATTAAGATGTTAGTTATAATATGTAAGAGAAGAATTTATTTCAATGTCGTTGAACTAGCTGCTGCTTGCTGAGTGAAATATTTTAACAGGGGAAATTGCTTGCTGGGTAAATGTTTTAAATGAAAATTAAAAAAAACTACTTTTAAGATTGGTTCTCTCCAAAACTGGTCTAAAAAGTACATTTAAGACCAGTTTTAGAGAGAACCGGTCTTAAAAATATTACTTTAAAACCGGTTTACTATAAAAACCGGTCTTAAAAGTATTACTTTAAGATCAGTTTTATAGAAAACCGATTTTAAAATTTCAACTTTTAGATCAGTTTTTCAAAAAACTAGTCTAAAATTTGAACCTTTTAGACCGGTTCCTCTGATAACTAGTCTAAAAATATTTATTTTAAGACTGGTTTTAGAATAACCAGTTTTAAAATGTTTTTTCAAGACCGGCTCCATAACCGGTCTAAAAAGTAACAGAGTTTTAAGACCCGCTGTATCAAGATCGGATCTAGAACTGGTCAAAAATGTCTTTTTTAACCAGTCTTAAAAGTGATTTTTCCACTAGTGTTCACAACATTACCCTCACCCGTACATCCACCAGTGACCCCACTAGTGGTAACTGGGACTCTTGGGCGTTCAATAAATTTGCAGCAGATTTTACATTGATGTGTGACTCGCAAGTCACATGACGACAGCACTCTCGGCTATATACACAATGATGCGCGACGATTGTCACAAGCGATATCTCCAAAGCTATATTCAGCTACCACAATGATGCGTGACTCAGAAGTCACAATATCAACAATTACACCTTACCCTCATCCCCTTTTATCGCCGAGAAGGCACACAGTCCTTACCCGAACTGTTGTTAGCGACTCAGGGACTATTGGCATGGCGGTGCATACACATTGCAAGAATACCTCGGCTTTTGCCACTTGCACACATATCACATTGCCTCTCTGGCAATGCACATATCACATTGCCTCTCTGGCAATGCACATAGCCAATCTGGCTTTCATATTGCCTCTCTGGCAATCACATATCACATTACCTCTCTGGCAATGCACATAGCCGCTTTGGCTTTCATATTGCCTCTCTGGCAATCACATATCACATTACCACTCTAGCAATGCACAATAACGATAGCTCTTATGGCCATAATGTAACCCCCTGCCGTAATTAATATTCGGATTACACAATGAAAGTGAAATAGAGACCAATAAGAAACAAATAACATTTTACAAACCCATCTACCAGACGGGGTTTTCATAAATACCTTTCGAAATCATTCATAACCTGGTCTCACATTCACATTCCGAATACAATTACTACACGAAGATAAATCACATTCATATATCAGAGTACGCAATATAAATTCTCGGCAATCCCGGAATACATATCTTCGTTAACAATCATAGGGCACATTAGCCCATACAACTCCTCAAATGGGGATTACACAAATCCTCTTAAATACATATACAAATATCCAATAACTCATCCCAAATACATAATCAAATATTCTCATCCAAACATATATCCAAATATACATTCCATAATATGTATACAACCTTTATCCTAATACGAATACAAATAATCCCATTTATGATAACCAACTATCACAACCAAACTCCAATGGGAGCCCTAGCCGCCCTTGACTGCTTGCTCCATCCTCGATCCACCTACCCTGTCTGAAATGCTTGATAGGGGAGGGTGAGATTCTAGAGAATCTCAGTAGGAAACAGATACCTATATGCATGTATGATATGTGTTTAATGCATGACATGCTTGCAATACATATCTCATGCTCACATAATGACATATCTGCGTGCTCAATGTTTCAACAACATACTCATGGCCATAGCATAACTAGAAACAGAGCTACAATCATTCATACATGTTTCACATAATCAAGCAAAGCAATACATGCATCAAAACACAAACACAAATATCAAAGCATGCAAAAGAGGTAAGTTCCCTACACTCTTTCCACGTAAGCTCCAGCACCTCTTACTCACGACCAGGCGAATATCGAACCACGTTCAGGGTGAACATCAACCCTATAATCAAAGCAAGGACATAGGGTTATTCTCTATTCCAAACTCTTACTTTCATATCACTTAAAGTTGGTTACCATTCATGACCTTTAGGTGGCTAATCAAAGCCTAAACATATGCCTAAAGGCTTGGGAAACACTTGACCAAAGATCACCTTTTAAAAGTCCAAAATGCTGATTTTTGGGGGTGGGCCGCGGCCCAAAATCCATGGGCTGCGGCCCAAAACTGCCCAGAAACATTTGGGCTGCGGCCCAGAATCCACGGGCCGCGGCCCAGGAAAATCCAGTTTCTGGCTGAACTTCCAAAAATCATAACTAATTCCACAAAAATCGAAATGAGTTGATCCCAAAGCCAAATGAAAGCTATTCAAGTCCTCTACACAGGAAAAATATTGGCTTTTACTAGAAATCACCACACAAATACAGAATTTCCAAACATTCAAGACTGTCCCAAAACAGAACCCATTTTCGACCTCAAACTTTGGACAGTTCAAACTCCCAGCTCACCAAGCGAAATGACACAAAGTTTATGTCCATTTTGAAGCTTAGGACGTGAACTTCAAACTGAAAAGTTTCATAATTTTCTAACTTCATTTGCCCAGTCAAAACGTCCACACAACAAAACTGCTCAGACAGAATTCACACTGGACAGAATTTCCAGTTTTGCAACCAATGATTCCAATCCAATTCAAATCAATTCCAATGATTAAATACCACAACATTACACCATTTTCAACATAAAACACAACCCAATTCATCCAATCCAAAATCACAAGAAAATCAGGGCAAAATTCGAAATTCACTAAACTCATCCACAATTTACAAAACTTAGATCAAAAGGAAGCAAATGCTCACCTCTTCCTCTTTCCCAAACCAATTTCTTGATTCTTCATCTTTCCACTTTTGCTCAAGCAACAAAACACCTCCTCTCACAAATCTAAAACCATAGGAATATAGCCCTCAACCTCATGAACAACATTAATGAAAGACACTTGAGCATATGAAGGCATTAACTTACCAAAACTCAAGCTTTTCCCTTTCTCTTTCCTTAGCTTGCTCTTGGCGAAAATGGAGAACAAGAGAGAGAGATGAGATGATGAAATGAAGATGATGAAGAAAGGGAGCAGATTTTAGGGCCACAAACCGTCCAACTAAGGGAGGAGAGGAGAGAGGGAAAACTTTGAACATTTGACCCAAATCCAAGGGTCCACAATTTGCCAAGTGTCACCATCTTGACACATCCTCCATGAGCTCACATGCACACACATACACATGATTCCGCCCCTTGATCTAATACACAAATCAATCTCAACCATTGATCTTGAAGTTACCAGTGAGTTTCCTCTTCGGTAACTGACCAATCGGTCGGTAACTTTACCGTTTTGCCCCTGATTACGGTAATTCCTCTTGAATCACCACCAAATACATTTTCTCATTCATTCCCACCATATATACGCCCTTCCCCTTATTTTCATTCAATTTAGATGTTAATCCATAATTGAACTCAAATACAGGGTTTCAGCGCTGCTCAGAACACATACGAATCACATCGGGTGCCAAATCACACCATGATCTCCAAAAGGGTTCATTCATCACTAATGACATCAACTTTTGGAGTCATTAACCCTTAATCGCAATTTGGGATCCTGCTAAATCAGGGCTTAGCAGTCCACTAATCTCAGGCTTATTCCCTAGCCTCGAGTCTCAAAATTCGGGGTATTACACATAATACAATAATGACCGCAATCACTGAAATGAGGGGTTGGATGCAGCCAAGAATCACAGAAATTTTTGCACTGCAGCCAATGAAAATTCAAAAATTCATAACTGATTCCAGAAAAATCAAAATGAGGTGATCCCAAAGCCCATTGAAAGCTATTTAAGTAATATTCATAGGAAAAATATGAGCCATTACCAAAAATCAACACACAATTCCAGAATTACACAAAATTCCCTTGCTGTTCTAGATTTGCACCCAGTTTTAATGTCAAACTTTGGAAAACCATAACTTCCATTTGAAAAACCGAAATGACACAAATTATATGTCCTTTTTGAAGCTGAGAATGTGAACTTTAAGACTGGAAAGTTTCATAATTTTTGGACACCATTTGCCCATTCAAAACGTGAATACAAACAGACTGTCTAGAACAGAGTTTCAATGGACAGATTTTCAGTTTTTTCTCAATTGCATCCAATAGTCCAATTTTCACATCAAACATCATTCTCACACAAAATTTCACAAGTAACCCATTGGAAATACCAAATCAACCAAATTCACATTCCATTGACATGTTTCACCAATAATCACAACATGTCAACACAAGTCACAATTCAAACTCACATTGCAATTCTTTACTTTCCAAAGTTCCAAACCAATTCCAATGAACATATAACATAATAAAACACCAATTGCACCTCAAAACAGATGACAATTCATGCATTTCGAAATTACCACAAAATCAGGGCAAAATTCACAATTCACAAAACTCATCCACAAATCACAAAACTTATATTAAAAGGCTTCAAATATGCACCTCTTCCTCTTTCCCAAACCAATTCCTTGATTCCTCATCTTTCCAATTTTTCTCAAGCTCCCAAACACCTTCTTTCACAAATCTAAAACCATAGCAATGAAGCTCTCATCACTATGAACAATATTAAAGAAGAGTATTTGAGCATTAGAGGACATTTAACAAGCCAAATCTCACCTTGTTCTTTCCTCTTTCTTCCTAGCTTTGGGATGCCATGGAGGATGAAGAGAGAGTGATGAAGATGATAAAGAAATCAGCATTTGGGGGAGCCAAATACACTTGACCGTCTAGAAAAGAGAGGAGAGAGGGAGAGTGAGTTGAAAATGTTGACCCAATCTAAGGGTCCACAAATTGCCACTTGTCACACTCTTGTTCCATCTTTATGAGCTCACATAAACTCACACACATGGGATTCCACCCCTTGATCTCTTACACAAATCAATCACAACCATTGATCATTAAGTTACCAATGAGTTTCCTCTTCGGTAACTGACCAATAGTCGGTAACTTTACCGTTTTACCCCTGATTATGATAATTCTCATTGAATCACCACAAACACATCATATCTTTCCATATCACCACATTATGCACCCTCCCTCTATTTTAAGTCAATTTAGATGTTAATCCATAATTAAACTTAAATACCGGGTTTCGGCACTGCGCATAACACAATGGAATCACAATCCATATCATAATCTCCAAAAGGGTTTATTTATCAATAATTATCTCTACTTTTGGAGTCCTTAGCCCTTAATCGAAATTAGGGATCTTGCTAAACCGGGCTTAGCAATCCACATATCTCAGGCTTATTGTCTAGCCTCAAGTCTCAAAATTTGGTGTATTACACAAGAAACAGTGCAAAAACACCAATTTGTTACAGAGGCACATGTTAGCAAATGTTGACCGTGAATGAAAAATTAATACTACCTTTGATCCTAAATACAAGACCCAGTTGATTTTTTTAGAGAGATTAAGGAAACTGATTAAATTATTTTAAAGTATTTATATTCATTTTCTTCAAACTAATTTATCTGACTTATAAGCTAATATATAATCTAATAATATACAACATATAATAATTAAGTAATTTAATTTACTTCATTTCCTTAATCTTTTAAAAAAGTGAACTAAATATTATATTTATAATCGAAGAGAGTATTTTATTTGACCCAAGCTGTAGACGTAGAAATACATATGTTCAAATTTGTCCTAGATGGCGGAAACCATAGGTACAATATTTTGTGCCTTACCACACATCATAATAACATAAAACACACTTCCATTCAAAACCATATGGAAGCTAGATCGACCCTGAATCTCTCTTCTCTTTCTTGTCATCAAGCTCCTCAACTCCCCACATAACGGTAGACGTACATATAATGACTGAAGTTGTAAGTGTAATTTTCATAATTAGTTTTCACTTTTCATTGATTTAAAAGTTGTCCTCATTCTTCATGAGTCTCTCTCCCCATAATATACGGTTGAAAAGCCATCTTAATTTTTAATCGTGAAAGTATACAAGTCAGTCTAAATAATTAGAAGTAATCCCGTGCGTTTTATGTTGATTTTAGGGAAACTAATTTAGAGGTCCTTATAGTTTTCATGAATTTTGAATCTGGTTCTTAAGCTGTTTTTTTTTTCTTTTTATTGGATCCTTTAATTTTATACAGTTAGATCCGTTAGTCCTTGCCTCCCAAAACTGTTAAATAATGACTAAGTTAAAAATTTCTGTTGTTAGAAAGCTATCCCACATTCTGCCCTGTCTCCTTCCAACATAACCACAGGCATGAAGCTCTCTTTGTACCCAGAACTGTCTTTTCATAATTTCACCTTGTGTACCCTCTGTAATCTTAATAATATAACTTGTAAAGTAACATTTCATTCAAAATATAGGTCATTACTAATTTATTTTTTTTAAAAAAAAAAATTCAATGCAAACTACGTAATGTGCATTGAGAATTTTCTCATTAATATAGTTAATAAAGGTAAAAGTGAATTTTAAAGACGCCACAAGGAAAATATCCATTATTAGTTAAAAAAGTTGTCTGTCAAGTTCTGATAGCTAAACATAGGCATAGAAAAACCCTGCTCTCATATAGGGTTTAAAATTAAAATACCAAGAGCAAATCGGTTGTTGACTCCATAGACATGAGAAGAAATACTTACATACTCCATAAGTTTCATTTCATATGAACTATGTCAAATAAAAATATAACAACTCAGATTATTTTAAAGGAAAATCCCTTATTGAAATCCTAGTTCAAAAATCTCAGTAGGAATCTGGGATTTCCAATTGTAACGAAATGACGAAATTGCACCGAGTTAAGTTAACAAGTTGTGGGAGCGAATAACAAGACATGTCTCTATATTAACAACACTATATTCGACATTAATGACTTTACTTTCTTATTTCACAACTTTGCATTTGAAAAACCAACACATGCCCAGGGAAAAGTTTGAAATTAGCAAGTTGTAGGGGCCTATAACAACATACCTCTATATTAACAACACCATATTTGACATTACAACTTCGCTTTCTTGTTTCACAACTTCGTATTTGAAAAACCAACACATGACTTAGGAAAAGTGTGAAATTAACAAGTTACGGAGGCCAATAATAAGACCTATCTCTATATTAACAACACAATATTTGACATTAATGACTTCACTTTCTTATTTCACAACTTCCTATATTCATCATATATTATTTAATGACAATTTGCATAATTACATTTACCAATAACCTGCAACCAAAAACTCTATGCTAGTGACTCTTTTACACATTCACATACTTAATGACAAGAGAGCATTAACATTACACTACCACATAATGTTTCCTAGTCACTAACATTGCAATACATAAGAGATTGTGAATACATTACTTACAAAATGAATTAGGCATATGACAGCAACCCATCTCCCAAAAAATTATGAGTGGGTTGACAGTAAGTTCATGAACATTACTTTCAAAAGGGCAACTTCAAAAGATTGTAGCTCATTCAATTTGCAAACGGGTAATTCAAAAGATAATTTCATCCAATATCAGTTTGGATTTGGATTTTTGCACATCCTTCTAGTGTGACCAGCATCATGGCATCTTGCATAGTGGTAAATTTTCTTATTCTGGAATTATGATTCATGCCTACTAGTTCTTGGCCTTCCAGTAAGTCAGCTGGTCCTAGGTGGATGGCAATAAAAAAGTATGACCTGAAAAATCTTCCAGCAAATAGTTGTTTGGGTCTAGTTTGTCAATTGTGACAACTGGAATCATGCTACACCTATAAATCTTTTGTTGAAATGTGGTTTTGTGGCATTCTTCCAAATAGTCATCTTATACATGTTATAATCAATACCAAGCCATGATGATATCATCAACTTCAAATTTATAAGTGTTATCAATTCTTTTAGGAACTTCACCTTCACAGAACCACTATTATATTGAATTTTATCTTCATCACTACACACAAATTTCCCTCCAACATGGAAATAACAAAATAGTGTCTTTAAAGATGATAACCCTTCATTAATGTCATTTTGCATGCCTACCTGCCAAAAAAAAAATAAAGGACACCACTCATCATAATGTTAGTTCAATAAGATTGTGAGACAATATTTATTAAACCAAGTAATTAACTTCCCATATCGTCACCCAGCACCTACTATTAACAACAACATTATATGTTTTAACATCTCCATCTTCACTATTCACAAACGCCCTCCCCAAATCATCACTCTATATCTACTATTAATAGCAACATAATATATTTTACCATCTCCATATTCACTATTAACAACACCCTCTCATATCATCACCCTGCATCTACTAGTAACAGCAATATAATATATTTTAACATCTTCATCTTCACTATTAACAACACCCCCCATATCATCACCAGGCATCTACTATTAACAGCAACACAATATATTTTCATATCTCTATCTTCACTAATAACAATACCCTCCCCCAACCTTACTATTGGTGGAAAACGTTTATATCCACATAAGACCTATTAGCGTTAAACCCTTAATCAGCCACCAATAACGAAAAAGGGAAAATCTTCAACAACCAAACACAATGAAATCAATCACACAAGCATGAAGATTCTCCCATTACCTTAAAGTAGCTATCTTATCTCCATCTTCACCTAAGACCCCCTTACCATAAAACAAAACCTCCCATATCAGAAACCCCAATCTCAAACCAGAACCAATTTTCCATGATTTAGATGGAAGAATCACAACACAAAGGTGATTTTTATACAAAAATTGCTTACCCATGGCTCAACTCTATTTTCTCGTCACTTTTCCTTCCTTTGGCCTCATCACTTTTTCACACCACCTTCCCTTTCTTTCCTCTCACTTCCTACGCCTTCTTATATTTTTAGCCTGCCACTTAACTCAAGGCATTTTCATCGTTTGATCACAATTTTAAATCCTAAATTCCTACTGAGAATCTGATATGAGATTTCAACAATTCACTGCACTATTTTGTCTTTTACCAATTTTGTTTGTATTTTTCTGAAATTTTCCCTTATTTTAATTATAGTTGGTTGATAACTCATCTAAAACAATTAACATTTTATTTTGTTTTCAATAAAAATAAATCTCTTAATCCTAGTTGGCTAAGCTTTCATTTTATGCTAATCAAGAGATTTATTTTTCTTAAAAATAAAATAAAATGATAATTATTTTAGATGAGTCATCAACCTATTAAGATTAAAATGATTTAAATTGTTGTGTTTTTATTTAATAGAGTTCCGATAATATCGTGTAAGTATTTCTGGAGAGAATTGACAATGAAACTATATTCATTTTTTTTTCTCCTTTTCTTTAAAAATCCTAATATACCAACCTGGCTGAATGTGCAAGTCTCTCACTAAGAAAAGTCATGGCTTGATTCAAAACCTGACAAGGATATTCTCGTTGACGAGCAAAGCAAAAGGCGTCCAATGTCAAATAAAATGGGAGAATTCCAACTAGCCATAGCACCACCCAGAAACTGAGCCATTCTTTGATCTCAAAATCAGGAGTTTCATCACTTTTAAATCCCAGAAGGGATCTAAACCACATGGCTCCAGCAAAAGGACATAAAATGAAAATATGGGTTACAGATTCCATTTTTCATTTTATACTCCCTCCCAACATATTTACCTAATTTGATTAAATTAATGAAGTTAGTTAATGACATGTATTTTCTAAAACATCCTAATCATCTTCTTTAATTTTCTCATTCACTCTCCTCCTTGATAATTGTTGAGAAAGCATCAATAAGGGTAAATTAGGAAAAAAATTGATAAATATGAAGACTATTCCTCATATTTGGGACTAAGATTAACTCCCCAAATATATCATGTTTACTCAATTTCATTATGAAGCATAAACTTATATACGCCAACAAAACTTATTTCTAGAGTGAAACTTGCATTCCGTTTTGCACAGCTCCATGTAATATATACATAAGATGGAATTGGCTTCACTTTATTTATCTTTGCCTCCATCTTGCAGCTGCATGGGTCAATCGTTAGATCAAATTTTGACCAATCCTGATTTTTTAATATTTTTTCAGTGTAGTTCAGAATTGTTCCCTATCTTTTAAAGCTGTTCTCCATTATATTTTCCACTCTACTTCACCAAGGTGAAATACTTACTTCGTTCCTTAGTATAGGAGCTAATTGGGGAAGTTAATCTTAATCCTAAATGTAAGAGTTATTTCCTATATCTGTTAATCTTTTTCTTATTTACCCCTATTGATACTTCCTTAATAATAATCAAGTGAAAGAGGGAGGGAAGGAATTAAAGAAGATAATTAGGGTATTTTTAAAAAAATATATCGTATTAACTAACTTCCTTGCCATTAGAGATGATAATCTACTAAATAAAAAACCTATCCGATAAACAAGCAAGAGAAACAGAAAATTTAGTTAAACATTGCAGATCATCTGGCAGGTAATTAACTTAGTTAAACAAGTAAGAGCAACTGGTCCAGCTCTGCACACACAAAACCTGAGGCACTAACCCAATAGAGCACCTCACGAAATCTCTCCAATCCAGCTATGTGTCTGTGGGAAAAATAAATTCGCTGGGAAATATACGACTGCAGGAAAGCTCCCTTGTGGAAAATTTTTTGCTTGCACACGAAGAACTTTTTGTGGTCCTTGCCTAGAAGAAGCAGAATACCACACTAACACCCAATGAGAAGTAAGCACATCCTCATGGCACTGTGAACACATAGAAAACCATTCATCATTGGCACTCGTCGCTGCATCAGGTAAAGAGATGGTTGGAATCCTGTAATTGTAACCCGAAAAATTTGCCCCAAAGAGATGATGCTTGAACAAGGATAACGCAGCATAATGATCCAGGACTTTATTGCCATTCACAACCACATTCCATCTGTCCTAAGTTATGTGCAGAATAATAATGATGCCCTTTGTAGTTTGCATTTGTATTGCATCTGTCCCATCCAAATACGTTAACCATCTCATAAGCCATACAATGAGACCATCATGCAAGAAAATATCTGATTTGATAGAAAGAGGCACAGCAAACCAGAAAGCTCTGTGCCAAGGACAAGATAGAAAAACATGATCCGCACCACAACCTAAGCACTTGATATTATTGTTCCAATGATGCCTGCGTACCAGAAGCGCTTCATTTATAATATCTTCCATGTCCTCACAATCATCCTAAAAGGCCGATCAATTCTCCTTAAGGATTCCCATATGTTTGGTGGATCTTCATCCTCTCTTAAATGAGCAAGCGTCTGATAAGCCTTCTTCACTGAAAAAACTCTCATCAGCATTGGGGAACCATATCAGACTATCAGGTTTACCCAAGTATAAAACAGGAGTTGAGACAATCATTCTACTAACATGAGGATCCCTCACCATTGTGCTTAATCAAAGCAGACACCCAACATATTTCACTAGGTGGAGAAGACAGCATAGGCCGCCATAAATCTCTTGGATGAGATCCATATTCGGTCCCATAACTTGCTTCATAAAACCCCAATCCTGATCAATCATCCTCCACAAGTTCTTCGGTCCAAGTGTATGCATCTTAAAGCATGGAACAATGATTTAAAGTCTTTAGTCGCCTCATGTTAAATTAAAATAAACCAAATTACGTAGTGAAGGGCACAACCCCGGTCGTATTCTCCTGATGAGCCTTTTTTTTTTTTTTTAAATTCCTAATCTAAACTAAGTGGCAAAAACATTGAGATGAGTTTTAATTTGATTTTTTTTCTTTTAATAATGGAAAAAAACCTAGACTACTATTTCTTTTTTTGGGTTTTTGAGAATTTGTTAAGATAATTAATGAAATTTGATTTAAACAAATTGATGATGAATGCTTCTTGGAAAAATGGAATATAGGATATCCTTACTCAAAATGATTTGGGAGTTAAACAACTCACTAAGTCAAAAATCAAACTTTAGCAACTCGCTAAGTCTAGTACTATTAATTAGTGATTATCCCTAGAACTCTAGCTAGATAATTACTTCTTAATACACTATTCAATACCACTTATTGTGCAATTTAGGATAGGATTTATGTAACATGGCAATGAACACTCAACTGAGATATTCAAAAGAGATTAAAGTAGTCATGATACTCATTCAAATTATGAAAGAATAGCTAATGTTCTCTAAAATGGAATTTTGAAATTTTGAAAGATTAGTTGTTCTCTGAAAGAATAGCTAATGTTTTGTGAAATGGACCAAAATGGAATTTTGAAATTTTGGGGTCCTATTTTGCAATGTTCTTTGGCCCTTTCCTTATGAAAGTAACAGCTAATATTACAAAATTAACCCTTCTTTCTGGTAGAATTCCCTTGGAGCCACATGTAGAATTTTATTTTCTATTTCAGTCCTTATACATCTTTACTTTTTAATCCGCTCCTCTTTTTTCAATGTGACCTACAATTCAAATCAATATCTTATAATATCTTCATTTAAAATTCAAATTTTAAAGAGCAATCACAAGATTATAACAATGATATATTTTTAAGATTTATTTTCTGGTGCGAACCCACAAGGGAAGATCCCACGAACCCACAACCAATTCCGAAATATACACACCCCAAGAAAGCTAAACACAGATCGACGATCCACTTGAACCCTTGAACACGAAAGAACAAGGACCCGAAGTGTTGGAAAACGCCACAAAGTTGATCAAGCCTTGATAAGTTTGTTAGTTCTAAAAAGACCCCTAGAGAGAATCCACTCTCAAGAAACAAAGTGCAGAAGTGCAACTTTCATTTATGATTCAAATCTGAATTGTGTGTCTTACAAATGAAGAAGCACCAAGTATTTATAGGGAAATATGACCTAATTGTAGTAGGTGCAAATCTGAACATAGAAAATACAAAGTCTAATACCATGTGCTAGGAAACCTAAAAGTCTAATACATGAACACAAAATTCTAATACAATCTAGAAGAAAGTTGAAAAATCAAATACAACATGCTTAAGAAAACAAAAGTCAAATTTGCCACCAACTCCTTGTTGATTTTCGCACACCTAACTTCAAGAAAATGTAGTCAGCAAATTAAGGCTCAAATTGTGCTTATTTAGGCCCAAATGAGCCTCCCATGTGTAGTACTAGGTCCAAGCTCTTTGTTTTAAAGTTTCCAAGCCCAAAACTTGATTAACAACTCCATATGTAGCACAAATGAACTTAGTGACGTTTTCAGCATCTTTGTTTTGTAAATCAGATTTATTGATCCAATTCCCATTTGATTTACAACAACTTCTTCAATCAGCCCAATCAATGCTTCCTTGAATATTTTAGCTTGTGCTCTCATGATTTGTTGAGTTGGAATTTGATAATGATCATTTGAAATGGAAGAGATGTCACTTGAATTTGAAGGGACAACTTGTTGATTCTGGATCGCATCATTTCCTCTCTCCTCAAAAGGATTCGTCCTCGAATCTTGACTTGAATTTGGAGAGTTAATTTGTTGATTCTGGGTCGCATCATTCCCTCTCTCCTCAAAGGGATTCGTCCTCGAATCTCCACCTGGATCAAATGGACATATATCAGCCACATTAAAAGTAACAATAACAATATACTCACAAGCTAGATCAATCTTGTAAGCATTATCATTTATTCTTTCAAGAACTTGAAATGGACCATCTCCTCTTGGAGCTAATTTTGATTTTCTTTAAACCGGAAATCTTTCTTTTCTTATATGCACCCACACCCAATCTCCAGGTTCAAAAATAACACGCCTTCTTCCTTTGTTGGCCTTGAATGCATAATGTTCATTTTTCTTTTCAATTTGCTGTTTTACACGCTGATGAAGTTGCTGCACTATTTCAGCTTTCGTTTTCCCATCAAGACTTACTCTCTCATCAATTGGTAATGGTAATAAATCTAAAGGAGTTAGTGGATTAAAACCATATACTATTTCAAAAGGAGAATAATCAGTAGATGAATGCACACTTCTATTATATGCAAAGTCAATGAATGGCAAACAATCTTCCCAATTTTTCAAGTTCTTTTGAATCACAATTCTGAGTAATTGTGATAAGGTTCTGTTAACAACTTCAGTTTGTCCATCAGTTTGTGGATGACAAGCAGTAGAAAATAACAATTTAGTACCAAGCTTTCCCCACAAAACACTCCGAAAATGACTCAAGAATTTGGTATCCCTATCAGAAACAATACTTTTAGGGACGCCATGAAGCCTCACAATTTCTTTAAACAACATATCAGCAATGTATGTGGCATCATCAGTTTTATGGCATGCAATGAAATGTGCCATTTTAGAAAATCTATCAACAACCACAAATATGGAATCCATTCCTCTTTTTGACCTAGGCAAAGCCAAAACAAAATCCATTGACATGTCAATCCAAGGTTCAGTAGGTACAGGTAAAGGAGTATACAAACCATATGGCAAGACTCTAGATTGAGCCTTTTTACATGTTATGCATTTAGGACAAATTCTTTCCACATCACGTTTCATTTTAGGCCAAAAGAAATGCTCATGCAAAACATCCAAAGTCTTTTTCACACCAATGTGACCCATTAAACCTCCCCCATGTGCTTCTCTAACAAGCAATTCATGCAATGAACATTGAGGCACACACAGTCTATTTTCTTTAAACAAGTACCCATCAACTCTATAAAATTTAGCAAATTCTTTCTTTTCACAATCAAGGAAAAATTCAGCAAAATCAGCATCATTTGCATACAACTCCTTGATATATTCAAAGCCAAGCAACTTAGTATTAAGAGTTGAAAGAATAGTATACCTTCTAGACAATGCATCAGCAACCACATTCTCATTACCTTTCTTGTATATGATGACATATGGAAATGTCTCAATAAGTTTCAGCCAGCATGTATGCCTTTTGTTGAGCTTACCTTGACCAAGCAAATACACGTAACAAAGGAAATCAATGTTTTCCATGCAACAATCAGAATTTTCCAGAATTGAAAACAATTGTTCCTTTCTCAAAACTTCAAGCACACATAGCAAATGATTCACATGCTCATCATGTTTGTTGCTATAAATAAGAGTATCATCAAAACAAACTGCAACATGCATATAAGAACACCTACAAACTGCAAAATCCATGGGACAATGAAAATTCAAAGTGTTGAGTTCAAGGCATCTTAAGGGCAGCAAGTTATCAACAATATCAAACTTTAGAGAACCAGAATGTTTTTCAATGTCACTTGAAGGAAATGAAGGTTCAATGCTTCTTGAAGGTAAGAATCCATCGGGTGGCTTCTTAGGAATCAAATCCAAGAATTCCTGAAACACAACAAAGTCACAAGGCAAATAATGATTAAGATCATTAGTAACCAAAACAATATCCTTGCCATCACTCTTAACCTCACTTTTCTCATGACTCTTTTCATATTTCTTTTCACTGAATTCTTCACTCTCATTTTTACTCTCTTTATTTTGACAACACTCTATGCCCTCCATATCTTTTTCTCTCTCAAACTGATTTTCTCTCTTTAGAACAACTTCACTAAAATCACTCTTATTCATATTTTCACTTTTCATTTCATGATTGAGAGGAACTTCTTCAACCACAAGATTGGTGTTTGGACTAGTGAGGTCTTCTTTAACATATTGGTCCGCAAGATATTCAACATTCAATACTTCCTCCTCCTTAGCTAGCACTTGCTCATCATTAGAAACTACAACAATGAAGCTTTCAATCTCCTTTGTATTGGAGCTACGTTCTGAACATCTTTGTTGCTTGATTTTTTGCTCATGTTCAGCAACAAATTGAACCAAAAGATCAATGTCCAAGAAGCTAAAGGTTTTTGCAAAAGAAGCCAATTCAGGATTAAGCCCATTCACAAAACGATCCTTAGTGGCTTTTGAAGTTTCTTTCACTTTAGCTCTAGTAATAGCTAATTCCAACTCTTGAAAATATTCATCAACAGTCATGGAACCTTGTTTCAACTTCTGGAGATTTCTTTGGAATTTTGATTTGGAATTGTGACTAGACATCCATTGCTCTGCTTCATCAGTAAACCTTTGAAGTCCTTTTAGTAAGGAGTCAAAATTTGTTTGAAGTTCTTTTTCATCATGCATATTGATGATACCTGAAAAGTTAGATTTAGAGAAAAATGGACCTCACCACTCTACTCACGTGTTTCACTCAAACAAGTTTAGTGTCACTCGTGTTTCACTCAAATTTGGCTTTTAAAATGATGTAGTTCACTCTTGCCTATTTCCACTCTTAGATTCCTCTTGAGGCACTTTAAAGAACTAAGCAATTCATAATCAAAGCAATCACAATTTGCAGAATCAACACAACACTTTAGAAATATGGAATATCAAAGTGAGTATTGGACAAGGAATTTCAAGGAAATCAAGAGTTAAAATGACACAAACTCCACAAATTTTGGGTATGACAATAGATATTTTTGCTCAAAACACTTCCAACACTACACTTGTTGCTCTTCCTTTTTTTTCAGTTTATTTTTCTTGTCAATTTTTTTTTCTTTTTCTTTTTCTGTTGCTCTTGTCTTTTTTTTTGTTTCTCTCCCCTATTGAAATTTAAAGAGAATGCAGAATCTATCACAAACAGCAAAACTCAAGCAATCTGAACCCAGAAATTCCAGAAAAGCGTCTATTTTGGAAAGACTATAACTCTCAGTGGAAATTTTGGATTGATATGATACCAAAACAAATAGAAAGATGAGATTCTAAACTATGAAAATGACTTATTAAACGATGTAAAACACAAAGGAAAAGTGGTCAAACAAGGAAAGAATATTTTAGGACGTTCTGGAAAAAAACGAAGATGAACAAGCCCAGAATTTCCAGAAAACACAACTAGATTGAAATAGATAGAACTCACAAATGACAAATTGGATTGAAATGATTCCAAATCGAGATGAAAGAAGAGATTCTGAACTATGAATTTGACATACTAAATATTGGAAAACACAAAGAAAAACTTGACAAACAGAAGTAACAAATCTGGACACGGACAAAAACAAGAACAAAGCACAAAACTTGAAACAAAAATGGAAACAAAGAATAGATAGATATGACCTGAATTTAGATCTAAAGCTCTGATACCAAGATGGTGCGAACCCACAAGGGAAGATCCCACGAACCCACAACCAATTCTGAAATATACACACCCCAAGAAAGCTAAACACAGATCGACGATCCACTTGAACCCTTGAACACGAAAGAACAAGGACCTGAAGTGTTGGAAAACGCCATAAAGTTGATCAAGCCTTGATAAGTTTGTTAGTTCTAAAAAGAACCCTAGACAGAATCCACTCTCAAGAAACAAAGTGCAGAAGTGCAACTTTCATTTATGATTCAAATCTGAATTGTGTGTCTTACAAATGAAGAAGCACCAAGTATTTATAGGGAAATATGACCTAATTGTAGTAGGTGCAAATCTGAACATAGAAAATACAAAGTCTAATACCATGTGCTAGGAAACCTAAAAGTCTAATACATGAACACAAAATTCTAATACAATCTAGAAGAAAGTTGAAAAATCAAATACAACATGCTTAAGAAAACAAAAGTCAAATTTGCCACCAACTCCTTGTTGATTTTCGCACACCTAACTTCACGAAAATGTAGTCAGCAAATTAAGGCTCAAATTGTGCTTATTTAGGCCCAAATGAGCCTCCCATGTGTAGTACTAGGTCCAAGCTCTTTGTTTTAAAGTTTCCAAGCCCAAAACTTGATTAACAACTCCATATTTAGCACAAATGAACTTAGTGACGTTTTCAGCATCTTTGTTTTGTAAATCAGATTTATTGATCCAATTCCCATTTGATTTACAACAACTTCTTCAATCAGCCCAATCAATGCTTCCTTGAATATTTTAGCTTGTGCTCTCATGATTTGTTGAGTTGGAATTTGATAATGATCATTTGAAACGGAAGAGATGTCACTTGAATTTGAAGGGACAACTTGTTGATTCTGGATCGCATCATTTTCACATACTCATTTTTAATTCAATTTAATCATAATAAATTCTATTTAGCCCAAAAATTAATGATAAAATCCCAAATATGATATTAAATATTATGATAAAATCGGGATATATCAAATTCCCCCACACTTGGACCTTTATACTCCTGGACAAAGATTTTCAATTCAAAACCATCCAAGATGAACATCAATATAATTTAAAGATGAGCTATCTCATAGTATTAAAAACAATAAATCGATTAATTAAACTCCACAACTAGCAAAGTCATAGTACAAAGCAATGCAAAGGGATTAGTCCACTATACAATCAAATGTAATTGAAATAAGCACAAGAGAACTCTCTAGGATATTAGCGTTTACACTCAACTCTCTTCATTAGGGTCATTTCACTCTGGCTCACTTAACTATCACCTTACTATAGGCTTGCAACAACTCTAACATCTCTACCACTAACAACAATAATGTAGTGAATCAAGAGGACTTTCATGGGTTGTAATGATGGAGAAGGCCACATGAAATAATTGAGAAAGAAATAAGTGTTATGCACGTATATAAACTAATAACCCATCACTTAGCATCCAATTTTATCACTTGAAGTGCATATGATTATTATATTGTCATTTATAGGGATTCCCTAAAATTGCCTTATTTGAATGAGTATTTTTTTCTTTGCTTTCTCTCTCTGTTTTTTTTTTGGGAAAATCATTCTTAGGTCCCAATCAAGCAATATATTATCGGAAAGGTCACTGGAGGTTGTAAAACGCACTCAACAGATTGTGAATCCACACAGAAGAGTTGTAAATAGGGACCTTTCTGATAATATGTTGCTTGCTTGGGACTTAGGAGTGATTTTCTCTTTTTTTTCTTTTTTCTTTCTTTTTTTTTCTTTCACCATTTTCTTTCTTTCTTTCACTACTACAAAAAAGTAGTGTAATGGCGTTTATTTTATAAAATACTTTGGTGTTTAAGAAACGCCAAAGCTTTTGACGCCATTAAAAATTCCTGTGGCGCTTTTCAATTTACAGAAACGCCATACGTTACTTTATTAAATTAAATAACTATATTAATTATATATAGCGTTTCGGGAGGAAAGCGCTAAAGGAGGGGTACCCCTCCTTTGGCGTTTAAAGAGAAAACGCCAAAGGAGGGGGCACCCCTCCTTTGGTTTTTTACCTGAAAACGCCAAAGGAGTGGGCACCCCTCCTTTGGCGTTTTCACTTCAAATGCCATAGTAGGTTTAATTTTTTTTTTATAATTTTTTTTTTCTGTGCAGTGTAATACCTGATGACCATATATAGTAGTAAGCAAATGACCATATATTTCGTCTAATAGGCAAATATTACAATACAAAACGATGATGGTCATTTGTTCAAATAACTACAATGAATAATTATAATGATTAACAACTACAAAATATATTGTATTAACAATGATTATATAGTGTACAACTAATTTTATAAATGATTAAACAAAATAAGAATAGGCAAGAAAGAAGCTACATGCCTAAACTAACTAATTGCTTGACCATATATTCACACCATTCTTCAATGATTTCATCCATTTGATGGTCAGACAGCTCAGCACAACGTGCATCTTCATAATACTACATAAACAATCATGTATACAAAGAATGAAAATCACTAAATTTAGACACTTTGTAAATTAAAATTAAAACACAATATCAATTGCAACTAAAGGGAACTTACTTTCATAGGAATTACAAGGTGGCGATGAGTAACTACATCTTTCATAAATTTCATAACATAATAACCACAATCATTATCATTCGGCTGGAATGGACACTGCAACAATACAATGAAATAGTTATGTCAATTTTTGAATAAATTTTTTTTACTAACAAGAATGGAGTAAATTCATATATAAGTACCATAATCTTCCTCCACGCATAGCTATTGGCCGGGTCATTGCGTCTAGAGTAGGTCAATCCAGCTTTTCCTCTATATGTGGTTAATGCACTAATAAAACAAAGAAGTTCCTGATTAATGTTGGTTATTCAATAATCACACACGAAAAGATTTACACATACACCCATACACTTACTTATTGAAGATAATCAGCATATCAGGGTGATTATCTGGATAAGCAGTTTCTATAGTATCTAGATAGTAAATGCGAGGGTTTTCTGGTGCTGCTAGATGGACAACAATTAATATCCAATGTTCCCTAAAAACACATTTTGAAAATTTTATTTGGACAATCATTTAATGGTAAAAGTGAAAAAATAAAAAACATACATTCAAATATTGTCACAAATCACTTACCCTACATTGTATGGCACAAGAAAGAGCTTGTTAGGGGTTGCTCTAAGCGTAAAGCAGTCTCTAAGTTCGTTAGACTGTGCTTCCAAATCTCTCCCCCTATGCGGGCCAAAGAGGTGTGGGCTAACAAAGATGAATCTCTGCATCCTATCCGTGCCTACTATCTCATCGTGGTACAAATGCCTTTATATCAAACAAACAATGTCATTTCCACTAAAAAAAATTGAATGATGAATAATAATAACAATGATAGACGAATACCTAATCCATAAGTTGATAGATGTTCCACCTATCCTTCCACGAGTAATCACATCATTCAGCACAGCACCATCGACATGATCAATTACACCGTCTGCATTATAGATGTCCGGATGAAATTGTATTTCCTGACCTCGTTGGAGGATCAATGGTTGTACCATTGATGCCAACTGTTGGCGATACGAGACCATTGGTTTGTTGTTTCATTTGCTAGCAGAAGGTTGGGACTTCTGTTGGGTTGCTGAACCATGTGAGTTCTTCCTATGGCCTTCAATTCTTTTTCCTTTATGACTAGTAGCAACCTACAAAAATCATTAAAATTTAATCATGTATTTTTTAGATAGAAGTGCATATAGAATAAGTAGAAAGAATTGTAAATTAAATCACCTTTTGATATGGCTCAATCAGTCCTATTGGCCATGCAACATAACCACCGACAACATCTTTAACCATTGTCTGTTCATCTAGAGAAGGGATTGGCATGAGGGCATCTGCATCTGTGCATACGTCAACCTTGACTCTAAGTGTGTTCTCAGGCAATGGTGAACCATGAAGGATATCAATGTCGGTGTTGTAGACAACACCTACAGCAACTGCATGCTTGAAAGATTCATCGACATGCAGCTTGCACGCCGATTCGCCCTATGAAAGATGGAGTCAATATTAAGGTACACTAATTTAAAATATAACAAAAAGTTAACTAGAGAAGAAATTGATTACGAATGGAATTGGGACTTTAGGCGTGGAGGGGCAAATATCATTCTTCACACTTGTGCTGTCACACATTGGGCTTGGTGCTGGCTGAGAAAGCAGTAAAGTGTCAATTTGAGCCTTCAATAATGCATTTTGCTCTTGCATCAATCGCATATGATCGTTAAATTGTTCTATTTGGCGTTGGTGGACACTCATCTGCTCATCTACTTGATGCTTGTAGACACTCATCTGCTGTGCCAGTTGCTGATTGTAGTCACTCATCTGCTGTTCCAGTTGGTGCTTGTAGTCACCAATATGCTCCTGTAGTTGCATAAAGTCATTTTTGTTTGGTCGCTTCTGGCATCCGAAGTATGATGTTTGGGTGACTGCAAAACCAGTACCACAAAGACGACCATGATACTCAGGAGCTCCAAGAGCTCTGCTGAGTAAATCGTCACGACCAACATAATTCATCAACTTTGGTTGGTCCTGCGTCATTTTTTGCTATCACAACAACAATTGCAATAATATTAGTTATTATAAAATAGAATCATTTAATCAAAGCAAAATATTTATGAATAATCCACCACTTACACTATTCTGCAACTTCTCTGGCTTGTTCGCTGGGAATTTCTCCTTTTTTATTAGTGACGCCGGCCAGCCACAAATTATGACGTGGCATGTGTGTGACATCAGAATGTGATTGTTTGACCTTTATAACAAAGTTAGTTGTAGTTAAAATTAGTCATCTAAATTATATGCATATGAAATGATTATAAGTTCTTACCAATTGTTGCTCCAACTTTGCATACGATAGTGGTCCTTTTAAGTACCGGTATGCCATGTTGCTTGCGCTTTCACGATTTCTATCACTTCGTTCCTTTTTAAATACAAATAATTTCAATAAATATTAATTTCAATTACATTGCAAGTAGTCTGTAAGGGCTAATATTGTATTACTAGAAACTCCGCGGTAGTATGTGTACTCAAAAACTCATCCCACAGCTCTTGTGTAATTATTCCATCGTACAACTGTGGTGGCGTATGAATGATATTGCCATCTGTGTCCCGCGAGTAGAATTTGATAAGATTGGAACGAAAACATCTCAAGATTTTGCCACATTTTGCGAGAACGAATTTGTCTTTGTCGTCATCGATAATGAAGATAGACTGTAACAAAAAAACCACACATGCTTTGTTAGATTGTAATTCATGCAACAAAACAACCAGAATAATAAAGTAAATAATGTTTACCTTAACTGAACTTAGAAGCATAGCAGAATAGTCCTTCTTTGCCTGTCTCGAATCTGAAATTGTAATGGGGACTCTTTCTTTGACAATAGTCCCAATATAATTAATAAAGTTGCTAGCATTTTCACCAACTGGGTTTCCCTTGTCATTCCACTCAAGCTCTAACATAATGCCCTTGCTCCTTAGTTTGATCAGTTTATGCATCACAGTCCTACCTCGGACTACAGCGGCTTTAAAGGCTGCTTGCTCAATGTGAGGATCAACTGCATCTTCATTGTGGGCTTCAAAGTCTGCTTGATCATTGTATGGATCCATTTTCCTACAAGTTAAATAAACAAGACAAAAATATCAGTGCATATTGACAATCATAGTAATAAAAGTAAATTAAGTTGGAATATATGAATACATGTAATAAAACATACATACTGAAAAATCAAGACACTCATTATCATCTTTTTCTCTTTCTTGTTCGATTTAAAAACCATGTCCCCTCATTATGATCATGTCTCATATATAAATGTTCGTCTTCATCTTCTTCTTCATTTCTATCAATATATCTTGACCACAACATCTCAAAGGAAAGAGTATCCTCAGGAATATTCAAATATTCATTACTTGTAGTACCAACTTGTTCTTGATGATTCTTGTTTGATGGAACTACAATGGACCAATTCTTCTTAGCAGGATCGGGAACAAAAAACACTTGTTCTGCTTGTGATGCTAAAATGAAAGGATCATCTTTATACCAAACTTTAGAAAGGTCTACTTGAACAAACCCTAACTCATCTGTCCGCAATCCACTGTTATTGTTAACCCACTTACACCTGAAGATAGGGACCCTCAACACAGTATAATCTAACTCCCAGATTTGTTCAATTACACCAAAGTATGACATTGGTGCGTAGATAGGGTGCATGTTTTTAACACTAGATCTATGCCAAGAATTAGCAACAAGTGTTACCCCACTATTTTGCATCGTGCTCCTTGTATCATGTTCTTGTGTGTAGAAGGTGTAACCGTTGATTGCATAACCATTATAAGATAATACACTTAAGCTCGGTCCATTCGATAGCCATCTCAAGTTTTCAGAAATTAGATCAGGATTCCTCTCCACCTCATCTTTAATGCGCCTTTTTAACCAACTTGGAAAATGTTTGTTGTGTTCCTTTGTTATAAAATTTTCATTCCTGTCACCATGTGCCAATCGAAGTGCGGCCTTGTGTTCGTCAACAAATGGTTCAACCTCATCAGTGTTATGAAGCATATACAAGTGAGCTTGTTCCCATTCAGTCACCGATATCCTTATTACATCCTTCCCACTTGTTCCTTTCCCTGATCTTCGCCCATCATGACGAGACTTGGGGATACCTACTGGGTCAACATTTGATAGGAAGTCAGCACAGAAGTCACTTGCTTCTTCAACCATATACCGCTCAGCTATACAACCCTCTGGTCGATATCTATTTTTCACATACCCCTTTAAAATTTTCATAAATCGCTCATTCGGGTACATCCATCTCAAGTACACTGGACCGCACAATTGAACCTCTTTCACCAAGTGTACGGTTAGATGGACCATAATGTCAAAAAATAAAGGTGGAAAATACATTTCAAGTTCACACAGAGTATAAACAATCAGCCTTTGCAAATCTAGTAACTTCGTTGAATCAACCACTTTACTGCAAATCAACTTGAAGAACATGCAAAGTTTAGTAATGGTGTTCCTTACTTTTTTGGGTAAGATTGACCGTATACCAATCGGTATGAAATTTTGCATGAGCACATGACAATCATGAGATTTAAGGTTCTTTAGCTTCAACTCTTTCACTGATACAAGGTTCTTTATATTTGAAGAATACCCCTCTGGAACTTTAATTCCTTCCAGAAATTCACAAAATAATTTTTTCTCTTTCCTCGATAGAGTGTAAGCCGCTGGAGGTAGATAAGTATGGTGCCCTTGCTCAACTGGTGCCAACTCTTCTCTTATTCCCAAATTAACCAAATCCAACCTCGCATTTGAAAGAGGCAAGCTTCACCCAAGAGGGGGGGTGAATTGGGTGATGTTATAAATTTTTTGTTTGATGTGGTGATATGAAAAATATAGTAGATAGAGTAGAGATGAGAATATTTGAACACAGAGAGTTATACTGGTTCGGCCTAACAACCAGGCCTACGTCCAGTCCTCAGAGATCAAGACCTACTGAGAATTTCACTATACCTCCAAGATTCAATGGGCTCTCAGAATGCCACTAGACAACAATCGTCCTTGAACGGATTACGAGCAGAAATATTCTCTCAATAAGAAATTTCTCTCCCCCTTACGACAAGTCTTACGTGCAGAAAAATAACCTATGACCCTTCTCACTTGCTTATGTATACAAGACTTATGAGCAGCAACGTTCTCACCTGCTTACACCACTTTAAGTCTTATGAGCAGCAACGTTCTCTTCTGCTTGTATCTTATAAGACTTATGAATGGAAGGTACAACAAGGAATTCTCTCAACAGCTTCTCTCGTAAGGAAAACTACCCTCTCAAGGTCCCAATACCTTGAGATCAAATAAACATATAATTTGAATTGTATGAAGACTCTCTTACAGAGCAAATGAATAAATACTGAAGATCAATGTGTATACAGAGAAAATGATGAATAGCAGAGACTCGTGTATAAGCTCGTGAATTCTTGTGCTACGTTGTTGTTTTGATTATCTTTGAATCTCTGTATATATAGTTGCTTCAGTTTTTGCCCGTTTGGAAAATCAACATTTGAGGAGCGGGACTTTTGCAACTATTGAAGGACACGCGCATGTTTGAATATTCTGAATGCGGTAGGTGCGAACGTGTTTGTAATCATGTTGTCTGCCGCTGTTTGAATTTCTCCGTAACAGCTAATTTCAAACGATCATCTTCCTGTATCATACTTATAATACATTCAAAGTAATGTTAAACAATGATAATAAGTAATGATGATATGAATAAATAACAATAAACCATATTCGGATTGAACGTTGTGAGACTTGGCATTTTTGATGATCTGACAGGGCATCACTCGAGCATGAAAGGCTCACTTCGAGTGATCTCCTATTTTCCTTCATATGCTTCTGTTATCGGGTTGTGCTTGCATAGAATTTCAGAGAGACAGAATCTTCACTCGCGAGTGAAGTGGGGTCTCACTCGAGCACAACTTCCTCTGCTCGAGTGATCTTGCATTTTCCACTGGGAGTGTCTTCTCGGGTCATCACTCGTACACCATTTTGACAAGAGTGAGAATTTGTACTCGCGAGTGATATGGTCCCTCACTCGAGCACACACACTCCTGCTCGAGTGAGATGCATATTCTCCAAGAATATGCTCTCAATACCAACACTCGCATCAGGATTTCAGAGGGATAAAATTATCACTCGCAGGTGATGTGGGCCCTCACTCGAGCACACAGACTCCTGCTCGAGTGAGAAGAATATTCTCAAGTATTATACCTTTTAAACAAGCACTCGCATCAGATTTGGAGAGGGATAGAATTTTCACTCGCAGGTGCTGATGTGTCACTCGAGCATATAAGGGTGTGCTCGAGCACACTTGCACTTCTCTGAACTTCATGACTCTCGGCCAAGCACTCACAGTACCTTACTCGAGCACAGAATGCTCATGCTTGAGCATTGATGTCTCTGCTCGAGTGAATAAAGGAAGCATGCTATTACTTGCTCTCGGCCAAGCACTCGCAGACCCTTGCTTGCATGTGCTCGAGTGAGAGAGGCTTCTCTGCTCGAGTGCACACCTTAGTGCTCGAGTGATCCAGTGAACATAATAGAAGAATGCCTCTCGGGTGTACACTTTCTGGCTTTCACTCGTACCTGCTCGAGCATAGAAGAGATCTATGCTTGAGGGCAAAATCCATGCTCGAGCACTCCAGTGCAATTTCACAGCAAACATAAGAAAACTTCCTCTATGCATTTGGTAACTTTGTAAACTTTTCTTAATCTCCTAAAAACATGATTTGCACACGATTGTCTTTTTGTTATCATCAAAACTTGGGATCTAACAGCATTTACACTGTCCTTGCTTTTTCCTCGTATACTGAGCAATGTGCCAATGAGACTATCACATATATTTTTTTCTATGTGCATCACATCAAGAAAATGTCTCACATACAAGGACTTCCAATATGGAAGTTCAAAGAAAATAGAATTCTTTTTCCAACCGGTTGTCCCGAATTGTTTTGCAAAAGGCTTGCCAAAATCGTTATCCATGTGCTTAACCTTCTCAAAAACCTGAGCACCGGTCAACATCTTTAGTGGGCTACCTTCTTCTGACTCACCATTGAAAGCCTTTTTCCACTTCCTCCAATGATGTGTTGATGGTAAGAATCTTCTATGTCCCATGTATACATTTTTCTTACAATGATCTAGTCGCATTGAATGAGTGTAATCTTCACATATAGGGCACGCACAATATCCTTTGACGCTATATCCAGACAAATTACCATAAGCAGGGAAATCATTAATTGTGCCAAACAACATGGCTTTCAAATTGAAACTTTCTTCCCTGTACCCATCATACACATTGACGCCTTCTTCCCATAATAGCTTCAAGTCATCAATTAAAGGAGCCAAGTATACATCTATATCATTTCCAGGTTGCCTTGGCCCAGAAATTAACATAGACAACATCATATACTTGCGTTTCATGATCAAGTGTGGAGGAAGGTTATAAATCATCAATATCACTGGCCATGTACTGTGTGTGCTACTCTGAACCCCGTGGGGATTGATTCCATCAGTTGAAAGTGCAAGGCGTAGGTTCCTTTCTTCATTCACGAAGTCAGGATGGTCATGATCAATTTTTTCCATTGAGGGGCATCCGCAGGGTGCCTAAGGTTCATGTCTTCAATCCTTTCATCTGCATGCCACGTCAACAACTTAGCAATCTCCTCATTACTGTATAATCGCTTGAATCTTGGAATAATTGGAAAATACCATACGACCTTCGAGGGACTCTTTCCTTTCTTTTTCCCATATCGAGATGCATTACATTTAGGGCACTTCTCTAATGTTGCATATTGATTTCGAAATAATATGCAATCGTTAGGGCATGCATGAATCTTCTTATAACCCATGCCAGTTGTAGAGCAAAGTATTCGCTTTGCCTCATATGTCTTGGTAGGAAGTACATTTTCTTCTGGGAGCATATCTTGCACAAGTTCAAGTAGTGCGGTGAAACCAGAATCACTCAATCCATAGCGTGCTTTAAAATTGTACAATTTCAACACTGCTAGCAATCTTGTGTATTTAGTACTACCAGCATATAATGGCTTCTCTGCATCACCTTTCAACTTCTCATATTGTTGAGGACGGTTATGAAGCACCCCTTCAACTGCATTTAGCATTTCTTGAAGACCATCATCTTCATCACACATACTTGAGTCAAACTCATTTGAAGCACCGATCATGGTATGTATTTGACCATGATCTGCATCATCCGTCTCACCGTGCCTTGTCCATCGTGTATATGATTGATCAATTCCATGACACACTAAATGATATAGCAAATCAAGTGGACTAATCCGCTTTCCATAACAACAAGATAAGCAAGGACATAGGATTTTGTTAGGATCATTTGCATGCTCGCTTGCAAATATAATAAACTCTTTGACCCCATCAATATATTCTCTTGAGCACCGATTAGATGACATCCATTTTCGATCCATCTATACGTTAAACATATATATTTTTATAAGTAGTCAGTTGCTTGCCTCTTAAAGTTCTCTTTATTTATTATTTATTTTTTAAAAAAAGTAAATTCAGCAGTATAACATTCCAAAATTTAAAGTTTTACAAAATATTAAACACTCTTCTTAAATCACAAATAATCAACCAATTAATCCCACAACATCTAAATAATGTTCACAGCTCACCACCAAATAAATCATATTGGCTAACACTACTACATGTCGTAATTAAAATAATTGGGTCCATAACAAGCCAACAAAAATACAACCCTACGTTTATTAAATTAATTGGTTCCAAAATAATCATTGATTAAACTACCAGCGGCATTTATAAAATTTCTACCCAATTTGACCATTTCAACGGTGCCATTCCTAACTCTTTCACTATTGACAACATGTACTTCGATAGAAAAGTATAAGCAAATATATAATAGTCAAACATATTTTAATTAAAAAAATGTGAATAAAATGTTAAAAAATAAACAACACTTACAGGAGCTTCTGTAGGAAGCTTTGTACTGCAACCAGCCAAAAAGAGAAAGAACACGAGGGAGGAAGCTTTGTACTGCAACCAACCAAAGAGAAAAAGAACACGTGTGGGAGGAAGCTTTGTACCGCAACGAAGCTCTATGCTGTAATGAAAGTGGCGAACAAATGTTTACAAATATTTGCACGAGGAGGAGACAAAAAAAATAGCAAGTGGGGGACCAAAGAAGCTTCTACTTGTCGCTAGGTCAAACAGAGGAAAGGGGTGGGGACAAATAGAAAAGAAAAGCAGGAAAGCGATAGTGGCGGCAACAATGGCGGGTGTTAAAAATTTTTAACATTTATATTACCTTTTATGGCGCTTATATAAAAAGTGCCAAAAAAGGTATGAGTATCTATGGCACTTTTTATATAAGCGCCATTAATGTTATAAAACAAAACTGAAACCTTTGGCGCTTCCTTAGAAAGCGCCAAAAATTCCTTTAAAAAATATTAAAAAAAAACTAAATTAAAGCTGACTGAATTTTTTTTCCTATTATAATTTTTTTAACAACATGTCCTAGGCGTTTTGTACATGTGCATTTATAAGGAGCCCTGCTGCCGCATATGGCTTCCTGTTGGTCACTTCAATTAATACCAAGTTCATATCACTAACATGGATCAAAGTGGGAATCAGAGGGAACTAATTAATGGTGGGGCTGTGTACAGGGAATCAAAGCAAGCAGCTTTGAATACTTCAGAAATGCCAATTGCCAACCATCATAATATAGTTGTAATTAAAAAAAAAAACCATTGCGTGATCCACCAAGCTAAGTATAAAGGCATATTGTAAAAGAAGTCATGATTCTCATCAAGTAAATGGCCAACCTGTGATTCTTTCCCAACAGCGAGCTCTGACGATGCCTTTCAACGGTCGAGGGAGCTGAGGACGTGAGGGCAAGGAAGATTAAGAGCGTGAGTATCTTCTTCAATGTGCAGATGCAAATATGACTACTTCTTCAATGCGCAAATACATAAAGTGATTTATATGTCCAACCTGATCTTCAAGGAGCTGTCGGATGGCCAAAGAAAAAAACAAATATGACTTGCCTTGTCAATGAAAAAAACAAATATGACTTGCCTTGTCAATGGAAGCTTTCACGTGATCATCTTCTCCATTCTTTTTTGACTTACCTTTTCACTAAATGCCAAAGCTAGCTAGCTTTCACGTGATTCAATTATTCTTCTCCCTTCGGTGAATGCCAAAGCTCTTGTCTGAACCAATTCCTTGATTTTTTAATAATTGAGGAAGCTTTGGCGTTTTGAACAAAAACGCCAAAGCTTCCCCTATTTTTTTTTAATAGAAGCTTTGGCGTTTTTTTCAAAAACGCCAAAGCTTCTCCATATATATATTTTTTTAAAACAAAGTTTCCTCTTCGTGAATATTAAGTGGTAATGGAAGCTTTAGCGTTTTGAACAAAAACGCCAAAGCTTCCCCTCTTTTTTTTTTTAATAGAAGCTTTGGCGTTTTTTTCAAAAACACCAAAGCTTCTCCATTATTATTATTTTTTTAAAACAAAGCTTCCTCTTCGTGAATATTAAGTCGTAATGGAAGCTTTGGCATTTTTTTCAAAAACACCAAAGCTTCTCCATATTTTTTTTTAAAACAAAGCTTCCTCTGCGTGAATATTAAGTTGTAATGGAAGCTTTGGCGTTTTGTTAAAAAACACCAAAGCTTCCCCTATTTTTTTTTTTTTGTAATAGAAGCTTTGGCGTTTTTATCAAAAACGCCAAAGCTTCTCCATATTTTTTTTAAAACAAAGCTTCCTCTTCGTGTATTAAGTTGTAATGGAAGCTTTCCCATTCATATATCTTGATCCAAAAAAAATCTGCAATGATCATATGATTCATATCCTTCGTATTTTATTTATTATATATGTGGAAGCTTTGGCGTTTAATTATAAAACGCCAAAGCTTCCCAGATCTTCGTTCTTTTTTTAATATATGTGGAAGCTTTTACCCATTTTTCAAATATAGGAAGCTTTGGCGTTTCCACATAAAATGCCAAAGCTTCCTATTGTTTTTTCAAAAAAAAAACTGAAGGCCTTGTTTGGCGCTTGTTCAGAGAAACGTCATGCAAGGTTAACGTCAATTATGACGTTTATAATTGTAAGCGCCAAAGCTTTCAAATATTTTTGATTTTAAATAAATAAATAATTATTTTTGGTGCTTCTTTAAACAAATGCCACAGGAGCTACGCCACTAAAGCCCCTTTTTGTAGTAGTGTTTCTTTCTTTCTTTTTGATTTTTTTTTTCAATATATATACATGGAAATTCAACATTCATCGAAACTAGGGGTGATGGCAATTTACTTATAACTAGATAGGATGTAAAGACTTCGTAAATGATATACACATGCATAACAACTCAATGAATGGCTCAAAGGGATAAACAATAGATGATTTGAAAGGTTTGTGTTTGGGTAAAAAGGGTTTTGAATTGAATGCCTCTATCATTTGCATCACATTAATGTAAATATAGCTTTGACAAAGAGTTGAGACAAGTTCTAGAAGATAAAAAATTAAGAAAGCATGCACATATACAAAGAAAAAAATTTAAGCTCAAATAACCTTCCAACAAGGATTTTTCTCAAATGCTTACCAAAACACTTAACTGCATAACAAACTAACCATAAAGCATTTACTCAGCTATTTCCAATGCTAGAATTAAGAACAATAACTAATCAAACCATTGCAATTAACCATAATCAAGATCAACTTTCAAATGCACTAATGACTTTGGACAAACTTTCATTTTTTAAAACATTCAAGTACCAAATCTATAAAAGATGTTAGTCTTGATCAACTTGGAGACCATTTGTGCATTATCTTTTCTAGTGGAAATGGCTTCTACCCACCTAGACAGGTAATCTACAACTAACAAGATATAAGTAAACCTAGATGATGATGGAAAAGGGCCCATAAAGTCTAAACCACATACATCAAATACCTCACAAAAAAATATGGGTTGTTGTGGCATCTCGTGCCGTTTACCTAACCCCCCCTAAACTGTTGGCATTTATCACATGCCTTACAATATAAATATGCATCTGGTAGGCCAGTAAAGCCCAGCCTCTAACACTTTCTTAGAGGTTTTGTTAGCGCTAAAGTGTCTACCACATATCATTGAATGGCAAGCAGAAAGGATGGACTGGAATTCTTCCTCAGGTACACATCTTTGAATTATTTGATTGCTGCACATTCTCCATAGGTGTGGCTCATCCCAGACATAGTACTGGGCTTCTCGCTTTAATTTCTCCACCTGAAATGGAGACAAATGTGCAGGAATCAATCCTAAGACTAAATAACTAACCAAGTCAACAAACCATGGTTCCTTTAATTCCACAACATACAAAGCAATATCAGGAAAATCATCACAGTCTAAAGTAGAACAATCAACTCCCCTTGTATCATGAGGAAGCCAACTGAGGTAATCCGCTACATGATTCTCTGCTCCAGCTTGATCCTTGATCTCAATATCAAATTCCTGCATTAGAAGAGCCCAGCGAAGCAATCTTGGGTCAAACTGTGGCTTTTTGAACAAATACCTAATAGCTACATGGTCAGAGAAGACAACAACTTTAGAGTTGATTAGATATGATCTAAATTTATCCAAGGCAAACACAATTGCAAACAACTCTTTCTCAGTAGTTGTGTAATTAATCTGAGCATTATCTAATGTTTTGGAGCCATAAGCTATGACCTTGGAGTCCTTACTATCTCTTTGGCCAATCATTGATCCAACAGCACTATTAGACGCATCACAAGACAACTCAAACTCAAGTTCCCAATTAGGAGGAGCCAAAATAGAAAGAATGACTAATCTATATCGCAACTCATCAAATGCTAGCTTGCATTTATCATCAAAAAAAAATTTCACATCTTTTTGTAGTAAATTTGACAAAGGCAATGCAATTTTATTGAAATCTTTTATGAAACGTCGGTAGAAACCAACATGCCCTAAAAATGACCGAAGGTCCTTATGTCAAGATAGGTAGGGCAATGATGAAATCATCTCAATTTTTGCCTTGTCAACTTCAATACCTTTTTGAGAAATCAAATGTCCAAGCACTATGCCATGAGATGACATTTTTCATAATTCAAAACAAGTTTCTTCTCAATGCATCGTGGTAAGACATGATCAAGACTAGAGAAGCAAGCATCAAATGAGTCACCATAAATAGTAAAGTCATCCATAAAAACATCCATGCAATGCATAAGGAAATCATAAAAGATTGACATCATGCAACGTTGAAAAGTACCAGGAGCATTAAAAAGACCGAAAGGCATCCTCCTATAAGCAAAAGTGCCAAAGGGGCAAGTGAAGGTGGTTTTCTCTTGATCCTCAGGACCTATGGGGATTTGAAAGTACCTCAGCACTGCGTGCTAGCGCCTCTAATGTCTCCTAAGGTTTCACTTGCGGCTCTCAATTCTCATGTGCATATGAATATATCTGCTCTATCAAGTTTATAACCTATGAGGGCTATTTTCAAATTTCAAAATTAATCATCATTAATTTTGAAATTAATTAAAAATTAATTATCTTGATTAGCTAATTAAATAAATTCAGTTTAAATTAAATCTGTCCAACAGTTTTAATTTAACCTATTTATTTAATCCAAATAAAGAGCCATTAGATTTAATTTATCTTCATAAATTAAATCTGAGATACTATATCTCTATCATGTTAGTTATTAAATTTAATATATCTTAATAAATTAAATTTAAAACTAACACAATATAATAATATCATATAATATATATACACACATATACATATACATATATATATATAAGATATATATTTCAAAAATATATATATCTATATAATATTATTAAATATAATAACATCATATAATATATATACACATATATATATATATATATAAGATATATATTTCGAAAATATATATATCTATATAATATTATTAATGAATTTTATATTTTATATATATATATATATATAATTCATCCACCCTAAATTAAACATTATCTCATGTTGGGTCATTCTTGTGTGCGACCCTATAGGCCCATATGAAGTTGGCAATGGGCCAATAACTATACTAACCCAAAAGTCGCAAGCGGCCTCTAGCAAGACATTATGACTACCCAATTCATATGAGGATCGTTATCACGATGCAACCTGTCATACAACCATGTCACGTCCCTTTTGTCACACGATATATCAATCAAGGATAAGGCATGGATCATGTCATCCTCTTGTTCCTGACCATTACTTTCTCGATTCCTGAGTAGCCTGATAACAGAGACCGAAAATCCTTTCATCATAGTATGGCCATACATTTCTCAGACTCACTCATCGAGGGGCCCAGTAATATCTCTCTACTAATGTGATGGACAAATTCCATCTTGATCATTCATATTCCTCTGCATGAAAAACCACTAAGCCCGATCGTAGCCTTTATCATCACCAGGTCAAAAGTGACTTTTGACTAGTTCAAAGCTTAGCAACTCTTATGTAGGAATCCATGATGACCTCAGGTCTAAGGGCATTGTGACGTGGTTATACATGAGAAAAGCTTATCACTTGATCCATGTAGCTTTCTCGTAGTGGGTCGGTCTAGCACCTTGTACTCTTACAAATGCCTAAGACTTTGATTTGTATCTCCATATCTTATCAAAGTCATACTGGTCTTGTTTCATCTCTGCTCCCGCATAGATGACCGACCAGGACATTTTAGGACAATCTTCATGAATTATCCAAGGATACAATTATCACAGTTAACATGCAAATAATATGATAATATAATGGAGAAATTTCATTAAAATAATAATGTTCAAAGTACAATGATTGGCCCTTAGGGCACAATTTCCAACATGGTGTGCATTAGGCTTCTTTGCATTCATATCTTGCTCCTTGACCTTCCCAAGTGTTGAGTCAACTTGAGGTTGACTGATAGCAGTAACAAACTTAGGCTTATCATCCTTCATACCTGCATCATAGTTAGAGATAATATTTTAAGGTATAAGGAGAAATAATAGATTTAGAAGTAGTGGCAAGAGAATAAGTCTCTTTAAGCCCATTATACTTAGACAAAGGTTGATGCTGTTGTGGATCAAGTGCATTAGAGGGTGGAATGGCTAGAAGGAACCTCTCTTTGTCTTCTTTGTTATGAGAGATATTGCAGTCACTTCTAGCTAAATTCTCAACTTTCACCTTATTACAAGTATCTGCATACTCAAGAAGCAAACCTTTTTCCAAACCATAATCACTTGCAAAAGTGGAGTTAGCATTATCAGAAGAAAAAGTGTAAATTTGTGAAGCAGAAAGAGTGCAACTGATATCAAAATCAGGGCAAATCATGTCACAACCACAAGCATCAGAAAAATAGTGTATAGAAGAGAGAGATGAAAAATATGCATCATAAGCAGCTATGTCATCGTCAATCTCAAAAGAATCATGTTTAGCATGCATATGGAAATAGTAATCATCATGCAAGCTCAATTCATATTCATCTTTAGCATCCTCAATGGTCAAATCAATAGCATGAACGCCTAACAAGGAATAATCCTTATAAGGGTGTTTCATTGCCTCATACATATTAAAACAGATTTTATGATCCCCAACCTCTATGGTTATAACACCTTCCTTCATATTTATGATGGTGTTTACCATTCTGAGGTAGGGTCTGCCTAGAATGAGGGTTGAATCACGAGCTAATTCACTAGACACATCTAGGACATAAAAGTCAGTAGGGAATACAAGGTCTTTTACTTTGATTAAGATGTCCTCTAAGATACCATCTGGATGCCTAATTGACCTATCAGCTAGCTATAACACAACACTAGTGGGCTTAATATATTTGATTCCTTTTGCAGTGTAAACAGACTTAGGCATCACATTAATTGTAGCCCCTAAATCTAACAAAGCAGAAGTTATGTTAACTGGTTCTAGGGTACAAGGAATGGTATAGGCACCGGGTCTTGGCATTTTATGGGAAGTTGAGGTTTAAAGATGGCTAACACATTAGCACTCAATTGGACTCTTTCATTTGGCCTGAATTTTCTCTTATTTGTGCAAAGATATTTAAGGAACTTACAATATGTAGGCATGCTCTTAATCATCTTGAGAAAAGGCATATTCACATCTAACTTACTAAAAAACTCAAACATTTCTTTTTCAGTTTCATCATCATGCAACTTCTTACTTCTAAGGTAAGCTTTAGGGAAAGGAATATCATAAATTTTTACCTCCTCACCATTTTGCATTAAGGCTCATTGCATTCTTGATTCACCCTTCTCATGTATGGATGAAGCTTTCTCATTGACCTCTTCTAGAAGAAGTTGCTCCTCCACTTGAGATTGCTTAACTTCCTTGCCATTATTTTTCTCTAAGATCTCTTTCTCTTTGATACTTTCATAATTACCCAATTTCATAGGGTTCAATGATGGACTTTCAGCTTCTATCTCTTTATCCATATGGTCTTCACCCTCTTCTGGGAAATGCACCATCTTGCCACTTCTTAACTTAATGGCATTGATAGATTTGGGGTTGATCACAGTGGTAAAAGGTAGACCACCCCCATTCTTGACTTGCAAGTCATTAAGAGTATTGGAGACTTGAGTGAAGTGAGATTGCATTGTGTTATTCTTCACTTCTAACTCTTCCAACTGCTTGCAAATATTTGCCATTTGGTTACTATTACTTCCTTGATCACCTTGCATTTGCTGTAGCATTGTGACAATAGAGGAGAATTGACTATCATTTAAAGCTTTATCTTCCTTCATCCGATTGTCTATATAAGTAAGTTGAGCAACCGTACTCTTCAACAGTTGGTTGGTCTCGTCACTCTTGGGTTAGGAAAGCGTGTTATGTTGGAGAGGAATGATAATCTTTAAAGATTCTTGAAACTCGCTAGAAGAAGTACCAGCTCCAATATTCCCTTGTTGAAAAAGGTTTTGTCTTCTATTATCATTATCTCTACAACTAATTTAGAATTTTTCCTCTACCCTTCATTATATGTATTTGAGTAGGGGTCCCATTTGAGATTGTTATGGCGGCCTTAATATATGGTAGAGAGCTGCTCATAATGAGATGGACAATTGTAGGAGATGTGCATAGACGAGCCACAAAGATCACAACTTGGGGCTATCAATTCTTTGTCAACCGAGTTGACTTCTTGAAGGGATGGTTTAGAAGCAATCCAGTCTAACTTTATCATCAAAGTAGAAATTTGAGTTGTGAAGATGTCAAGCTGAGGAATGTGTAGAGAGGTGAAGAGTTAACATGATAAACTCCTTTAGAATTCCTTCTTGGTTCCCCATAGGTTTGCTTAGCTAGGGCCATCTTTTTGATCAATTCCCAAGCTTCAAGAACAGTAAAATCAATGATAGCACCACCAACGGCTGCATCAATCTTGTCTTGATCTTTCTCTTTCAAACCGTTATAGAATGTTTGAGCTAACTGCTCATCAGGAATTTGGTGATGTGGACACTAAGCCAAGAGTTCTTGAAAACGGTTCCAATACTCATACAAAGTCTCATCTGGATCTTGGAGAATTGAATTGATCTCCTTTCTCATAGCAGAAGTTCGAGATATAGGAAAGTACTTCTCAAGAAAAGCTTTCTGCAAGTTTTGCCAACTTTGATGTGCATAAGCTACATGTCTTGGTAAGCTCATGCACCATTCCTTTGCCTTGCCTTCCAATGAGTGGTGAAAGACTTTCCATATGACATCCTCTACAGAAGCTCCAACCGGCTTCATACTCGAACAATTCAAGTAGAGCTCCCTTAGATGTAGATATGGATCCTCTGCAGACAAACCATGAAACTTAGGTAGTGAATTGATCAATAAACCTTTAATCTCAAAATCAACATTCATGTTAGGTCCAATATTAGCAAGATGATTTAAATCAATACCAGAAGTAGTGACTTCCCTAATTGTTCTTCTGTGTGGAATACCATTATTTTCCCCTTCATCCTCATTATGGTGTTCCTTATCTAAAGTTCAATTATATTGATCAACTATGTAAGTTCCCTAAAGGCACTAGGTTCAGCAGATATGTGATGTCCTAAGGGAATTTTATTAGTACTCCTTGTTCCTTTTCCTTTACTTTTTTTCAATTGTACCCTAAGTTGTTTTAAAGTTATGTCAAGATTAAAATAACTAGGTACAACTTTTTTACCTCGGGGCATGCACACAAAATTCAACCACAATGTGCAAGATGTATGATATGTGATGCAAATGCAAACTAAAACCTATATGATGAATGAATGCAAAAACTATAATTAGCTAAATAGAAGGCACACAAAAGATTAACCCAGTTAATAATTTTTTTTTTAAATTGACACTTAGTTAAACAAGGAGTCAAATAAATTGACTCCCCGGCAACGACGCCATTGATTTAAAGCCTTTAGCCGCCTCAGGTTAAATCAAAATAAACCAAATTATGCAGTAAAAGGCACAACTCGGGTCATATTCTTTTGAGGAGCCTTTTATTTAATTCCTAATCTAAACTAAGTGGCAAAAATATTAAGATGAGTTTTAAATTGATTTTTTTTCAATAATGGAAAATAACCTAGACTACTATTTTTTTTTGGGTTTTTGAGAATTTGTTGAGATAATTAATATAATTTGATTTAAACAAATTGATGATGAATGCTTCTTGGAAAAATGGAATATAGATTATCCTTGCTCAAAATGATTTGGGAGTTAAACAACTCACTAAGTCAAAAATCAAACTTTAGCAACTCGCTAAGTCTAGTAATATTAATTAGTGATTATCCCTAGAACTCTAGCTAGATAATTACTAGATACATTATTCAACACCACTTAGTGTGCAATTTAGGATTGGATTTATGCAATTTGTTTCTCTAAGCAATGAACACTCAACTAAGCTATTTAAAAGAGATTAAAGTATTCATGATACTCATTCAAACTATGAAAGAATAGCACAACCACATTAAACAAAAAAGAGAATATATAAATTTAAATCTCAAGATACAATCCAATTCAAATCACAATTGTTCAATTCAAACTAAGATAAACTACTCACAATCTCAGTAAATTAACCACATAACATAAAATCCTAACTCAGGAAATCCGTTACATAGCTAAATCAAAAGATTAAAACAAATAACTCCCCTGAAGTTATCTCTGAAGTTCAAACCAATCTTCCATCCCCAAGAAGCAGGAAAGAATTTAGCCTCTCATGTAGTTTATGACAGCCACAACTCCTTCAAGACACCAAGAATCCATGGAATTAAGATGGAAGGAATAGATTTGAGAAGGAGGGAGGTGTTGCTTTTTTTTTCGATGGTGTTCTCTTTTCTGTCCAGCTCTTGTCATCACGATGGATCTCTCCTTTCCGTCCAACTCTCGCTCAAAGGTGATGCCAGTGATTTCTTTTCCCTACAGGCTCTTGATCCTTTTAATTCATTTTTTTTTTCTGGGATTTGAAATCTAGGTAGAATCCCATACAATTTGCGGAAAAATCTCTCCAGGATTATATCCCAATCAGATTCTCCAAGATTTTGTATAAGAGGCGTCAAAAAAATAAGTTCTAGAGGTGAAAACGGTGACTTTCGGATATTTGGACCAAACTAGCAATTTAGGAATTCAGGGTTGCTCTGTAATTTTCTCTGATCTTTCTGCACTGAAAGTAGTGAAAGACGTAGATTTTTGGGCCAAATGGAATTTTGGAATTTCGGAGTCCTGTTCTGTAATTTTCTCTGGCCTTTTCGTTATGAAAGTAACAGCTAGTATTACAGAATAAATCCTTCTTTCTGTTAGAATTCTCTTGGAGCAACACGTAGAATCTTATTTTCTGGTTAAGTCCTTATACATCTTTACTTTTTAGTCCCACAGCTCTTCCTTTTCCAATATGACATATAATTCAAATCAATATCTTATAATATCTTCATTCAAAATTCAAATTTTAAAAAACAATAACAAGATTATAACAAATATAAATTTTTAAGATTTATTTTCACATAATCATTTTTAATTCAATTTAATCATAATAAATGCTATTTAGCCCAAAATCCCAAATATGATATTAAATATTATAAAAAAATCAGGATATATCAAACAAATTGTGTTTGCCACTTTCAAAAGGGGGTCTTGGGTTTCGGTCCAAAGGTATACGCCTTAAAGTATGGAACAAGTTGTGTTTGCCACTTCTAATCTTTTAAAATTAACACCAATATAACTGTTTTTCAGGTCAATCTTCATCCATTGGACAGTAGAAGGAGCTAGACAGAAAGGCCAACAAAAAGAAGTAACTAGTTCTCATGCACTAAAAGACATGTACACATGTAAGCTATCATCCATGATCCATGTGCAGTAAATGATAATTTGGGTTTTTTTTGTTACCCAAGAGAAAGTTGAGGACTATCATTTGAGTATGTCAACTTAGAGGACAAGCACTTTCAGGCTTCTGGGATGCATCACCAAACAATATAGCTGGAAAGGGATCAGTAAACTCAACAAGATCTATAACTTCTAGCTCAAAACTAAATCACCAGATGTGTTAGGAATCATCCCAGTATTGCAAGTTCATTGTTGGAGGATCGCACTTGCATCTGTAGTCTTCCAATTCTGTTAAGAAATATATTTCACTTAATACTTTATAGATCTCTTCAGACTGAGGGTGGGATTCATCAGCCACCAAAAATTCTAAAAACTCACCCTCTATCTCTACAAGACTACGGCCAGGAATCTTCTTGACACCCTTCTCCCTCATCAAACTTCGCGTCATCTTTACATCAACCCAGCCTTTTTCTTTGGCACAAATATTTGCCAACAAAACATATATTCCACTGTCTTTTGGATCCAAGCTTAAAATATTACCGGCAGACAATTTGGCCAGTTCAACATTGCCATGTATTTTGCAAGCATTTAGAAGGGCACCCCAAGCAGCTTCACATGGTTCCATTGGCATATTTGTTATTAACTTATAAGCTTCTTCTAGAAGCCCATTTCGGCCAAGTAAATCAATCATGCAGGAATAATGCTCTCTTTTGGGTTCTATTCCATAGTTTCTTTCCATGGATTCGAAGTATTCACGACCGGCAGAAACTAATCCACCATGACTGCAAGCTGTTAGTAAACTCACAAATGTTATATCATCTGGCTTGAATCCCAAACATACCATTTGATCAAATAGGTTCATAGCTTGCCTGGCACGACTGTTGGCGGCATATGCTGCAATTATGGAATTCCATGAAACCAAATCTCTCTCTGTCATGGCGTTAAAAATTTCTGTAGCCATGTCTATGCATCCACATTTGGCATACATATCTATAAATGCATTTGCTAGAGTAACAGTAAGGTGTGTTCTTCTACTATTGATGAAATATTTGTGTATCCATTGACCCATAATCAAGAAACTCAATTGACCACAGGCAGAGAGCACACTCACTAAAGTGTGCTCAACCGGAATCATACTTGCCTCAATCATTTCATGGAATAACTTCACTGCTTTCACGGGTTTGTTATTCTGAGAATAACCTGCAATCAAAGCATTCCAAGTGACCACATTTTTCTCAGGAGTTTGATCAAAGAACTCCCTTGCAGATTCCAAGTCGCCACATTTAGCATACCCATTAACCATGCTAGTCCACGAGAAAACATCCCTTCTTTCCATTTTGTTAAAGAGCTCTCTAGCAGCTGTCAAAGAATTACATTTCACAAACATGTCCAACAAGGCATTGTGCAAACTCAGACTGCAATATATATTCTTCTTTTCTAAGAATTCATGAATGCTTTTCCCCATGCTTAGATGACCCTTCCGCGAGCATGCTGAAAGCAGCACGATGAACGTTACCTCGTTGGGCTCAATACCACTCGACAACATCAACTTGAAGAGGCCCATAGCCTCTTCTGAATAGTTTCGGGAAGCATAACCATCAATCATTGAGGTCCAAGTAACCACATCTCTAAGAGAATTTTCGTCAAACAGCTTACGTGCAAGCTTCAAGCGACCACGATCAGCATAAAAATGGATCAACCCATTACGCACAAGCAATTCAGACTCAAATCCCATTTTGCAAACCATGCAATGGACCGATTCGGTTTCAACAACTGCCTCAAACCGCTCACACGACTTGAGCGCGAAAACAAAGCTCCGGCAATCCATTTCAACGTGCTCTCCAACCATTCGGCGAAAGAATGAAAATGCAAAAGCAGGAATTTTAGCTTTACAATAACCCCTGATCATAGTGTTCCACATGTAAGTATTGGGTTTCTCAATCTGGTTGAAAAGCACGTGGGCATATCGGATATCTCCGCCATCCGCAAGAGCACAGAATGCTAAAACGCGACTCACCGGGAAAGTGTGGGTAATGAGGCCAGTGCGAGTCATGTGTGCTTGAATCTGCCTCAATTGAGACATGGTAGAACAAGATTCCAGGATTACAAGAGTGGGGTTTGTGATAATCACGCTGGTTGTTGAATTCCATTTGAACTGGTTGGTGGAAACAGACGATAATAGTCTCCGTGATTGGAGGAACAAGAAACAAGAAGAATAGAACGAGTTAAGGGCCAAAACAAGTAATTTCATGTGAATTGGATGCAGACCGCATTGAGAAATCCGTCAGTGTTTGAGAAAGATTACTAGTTGGCATATTTCCATGGCACGAAAGTGGCGTTGTCTGTGGAGGAATGCGAGGCCGAGGACTATGTGTGGGTCAAAAAATCTGAGTTTTCTTCTTGTTTTGCTTTCAATTGCACACCTGCGGCTGATTGGCGCGATGCATCCGCTCGATGTATCCACATTCGGGAATGCTCATCCCAAATAAAAGGGTTTTTTTTTTAAAAAAAATTATTCTATTCTATACACTAAAAATTAATTAGCTAAAGATACTAGGTGTTAAAAATTATTTTAGATATTAGGTGCTATTGAAAAAATATTTTTGGATGTTGGTGTTGTAGGAAAAATATTTTTAAATTAGGGCTAGAAATTAATTAATTTGAGATATCGGGTGGTAAAAATATTTCAGAATACAACATACAATTTAATCCAAATAAATAAGAATATATAACAAAATTTTAAAAAAAATGATTCCCACCCCAAATTTGGAGGGATTAGCATGTCGTGCTCATCTTTTGGATGAGCACGACATGAGGACCCGTTAGGAGAACCAAGAAGAACATATGAATCTTGAAAGTATACTTATTAGGAGAAACAAAAATCTTTTTATATTTATTGAGAGGGAATCCCTTGATCGCATAAAAAAAGAAATTAAAAAATTTAATTAGGTTAGTTATTTATAACAGAAAAAATGTCTATCAGTTTTATTGAAATATCTTTTTTAATAATTTGAATCGTGTTATGAATATAAAAGAGATCTAGGAGACATAGAAGAGCAAGACAATAGAGAGAAAATGGTGAGAGAAAAGAAGGGGAGCAATTCTTGTTCACTCGTGTTTCTTGTGATTACAATGTTGTTATACGTGTAAATGATTTATTAAAAAGTGCAAGTGTACATTTTAGTAAACAAGTAATATAGAGGAGAGTAGAGTATCATTCCCATAAGGATTGTTCACTAAGTATCAAAATTAGTAATCTTAATTTTATTTAGTCGATCAATTAGTTAGTGATTGAGAGTACAAAATAAAAATGATTAAATATGAATACAATTACTTTGATAACAACTATGAGAAAAAGCCTTAGTGATTATATTTCACTTAGCAAATTTCGGATTGAATCACCTATATATTTTAATCCAATTTATTCCACATGATTGATAGCCGAATTTTCCTTATTTAATTACTAGCCTCTTCTAAGGTCAAACAATTCTATAATTAATTGCCAATCTAATATATCACTATATGGATTCAAGCAATTAATCATGCATTAAAATTTATAGAACTCATTAAGATTACACAACACATATGAATATATTCCTATTTCATATATAGGTTATGGTTTTAATTATATGATCTACACACATGCATCTTTTTCTGGTCTCAACATGCATATTGAAATCATTCAAAAGATGACCAATCAATCGAAAGCGTTAAGAACAATAATCAAAACTCAATCATGAAGGAAAAATTAATTAGGATATGAGTTAATTGATATCCACATAATTAATATTCATAACACTCCCCTTTGGATGTCCATGATGAATATGCCTAATTAAAAACTTTAACTAGGAAAAACCTAGTGGGACAAACACCTAGCCAAAGAAAAGATTACATTATTTATTGATACATTGTTCAGTGCTGCCTCATTAAAAACCTTTTTTAGGAAAACCTAGTAGGATAAAATCTAGATAAGGGAAAAAGAATAAAAGTGTGTATCGACTCCCTGTAATGACCTAATTTGGGATTAAGGGCTAATGACTCTGATATTGATTGTAATTAGTGTAATTAAACACTTTTGGAGAAATGTAATGTAAATTTGATATAAGTGTATTTGGTGATTAGAGATCAAGGGTTGAGATCTATTGACCATGGGTCGGAATCTTATGCTTTGCGTCTAGGTGAGCTCATGGAGGGAGTGAGTAAGATGGTGCCAAGTAGTATTTGGTGGACCATTAGATGTGGCACAAAAAGACAAAAGCCCACTTTTTCTCTCCTTTCTCTCTCCTATGCGGTTGAGGGGGAGTATGGGCAAGGGGAAGCAATCATCATCATCATATCAATATCTCATATTCTCTCTCTTCCTTCTCCCATTTCCGGCGACCTTGAAGCAAGGGAAGGGGAAAAGAAAAGCTTGATCTTTGGTGAGTAATGGTTCTCCTTTGCTCAAACACTCTTCACTAAATTTGTTCATAGTGTTAAGAGCTCCATTGTGGTAATTTCAGAATCTTAAAAGGTAGTGATTTGAGTGTTGGATGAAATTGAAAGTTGGAGAATCAAGATTCTGGATTTGGCAAAGTGAAGAGGTAAGCATTTGATGCTTTTTGACATATATGTTATGATTTTTGAATAAGTATGGTAAATCTGGAAATTTTCCCTAGTTTATGGTCATTTTGGAATGTGTGAATTTCATAGTGATTGATGTTTGGATTAGTTCATTGTGAGGTTCTTTGGGTATTTGATATGGTTTTGAAGTTTGGAAGAGTATTGATTGGAATTGGGTATTATGTGTCATAGAGACCCAACGGCGTAGATTGTGGTTAAAATGGTATTTGGGTGTTTTGGAGGTTACCAATGGGTTCCCTAAGTCATTTTGAGTGAGTTTGGGCTTTGCGTGGAGTTTGAGAGCCATTGGGTTTGATGTTGACCAATCTAGGAAATTCTGTCAGTTGCTGCGATCTGGCAATCTGATAGCCTCATCCAAGTGAGGGAGGAACTCACTCGAGTACTGCATGTATTTTCCCTTTCTGCATTATTTTTTGCCTGGGCTCTCATGAAGAGGGCTTGAGTGCACTTCCTTCACCGCGAGTGATGTTGGTGATCACTCGAGTAAGCATGGGATCACTCGAGTGATGGGTGAGTTCTTTGTTAGGGTTGCTCTCGGGTTGTCACTCACTAGTTGATGTTCAAAAGTGTGTTCTGACACTCACAAGTGAAACCATCTCACCCGAGCATTGGGGGGTATGCTCGAGTGAGCTTTTCCCTCTGATGTTGCATGTGCTCTCTGTTAGATCTCTCATGTTTTGATGATAACAAAGGATGGTATGAAAAAGATTTGATAAACAAATAAGTTTGAACAAAGTAATAACAGGGCAAATCATCACTTGAAGTAAGCATTGGAGTAATGAAGAAAGGCCAAGAGAAAAAGCCGAGAAACTTCATCACTGGCAATTTTTCTAAAGGGTTACTCGAGTAATGAGACAGAAACTTGAAGTAATCTGAGTCAACCTTCAAGTAACTGTCAACGTTACTCAAGTAGCTACTTGAGTAACCAGGTAAATCACTTGGAGTTGCTCTCAGCCTGCCAATGTTACTCGAGTAAGTACTCGAGTAACCATGTAAAAGACTTCCAGTTACTCTCGGCCTGCCAACGTTACTCGAGTAACTACTCGAGTAACCAGGTAAATCACTTGGAGTTGCTCTCGGCCTGCCAATGTTACTCGAGTAAGTACTCGAGTAACCATGTAAAAGACTTCCAGTTACTCTCGGCCTGCCAACGATACTCGAGTATATACTCGAGTCCCCTGCTTCAAGAAATATGTTGCTCTCGGTATTTTCTATCCTGCCAATGTTACTCGAGGAGCTACTCGAGTAACTCACTGTGGTAAGCAAAACCTGAAGGTAATACTCGAATAAAATGAAATGCTTTTATCACACTTCACTCGAGGCACTACTCAAGTATGCAGGTATTCAATTATTTTCTTTATCAAGTATTTTAATGAGATTACTCGAGTAGGTAATCGAGTAATCTGCAGATTTATTTACACAGCACTTAAAGTATGTACCCGAGTAAGCAATACAGAAAATTTATGTTTACTCGAGTAACAGGGTAAGAAAACTTGAAGTGCTCTCGACCTTGTAACCCCGCCAACATTACTGGAGTGAAGCATCGAGTAACCTAAAGTTTACTTGAGAGTTTACTCAAGTTGCTACTCGAGTAACCTATGAAGAAAAGTGTGCTATACCCGAGTAAGTACTCGAGTAAACAGGTATTTCCAAGGTTTGTACATTTGTTTACTCCATGCACTACCCGAGTAATGTAAGTTCAGAATTTGAGAAATCATTCCAACGTTCATTGATTTGTTTCCTATGTGATTAACCCTTCATTGTATTAGTATTCTTAGCATATCCACAAATAAACAATGAAGAGATCTTACTAAATAAGGAAAGTCAGATGCAACGTTCAAATGCCACCTACCGCCACCTACCCCAAACGGATATTTTTCAAATACTGGAAAAGTCAACAGGAGCTGCGCATACTCTAACGGACGAGAAGAAAATGTTCCAACAGTAATTACCAACACATATATATATATGGGAACATCCAAACAGAGAAGAACAACAAGTTCACACACACGAACGTATTATCAAGTTCACTACTCTGTTTTACACATATTTGTAATTCTGTACTTCAGTGATTCTTATTCACTCTGTGAGAGAGATATTTCATTCAAACTCAATATTTGTTATTGAGGTAACTTAAGGTTGTGGAACCTTGAGTTGGGATTGGATTACAACTTGTATGGGAGAGCGAGTGTCCAGGCGAAGGAACTTGCTTGTACTGAGGTGCCAAGAACCCACTGAATCTTGAAAGTTATAGTGAAACTCTCAGAGAAGCTCTGAGGACTGGACGTAGGTCAAAGTGGTTGTGGCCGAACCAGTATAACTCCCGGTGTACACTTCGGTGATATTTCTCCTTACTCTTTACTGCTTTGTATTCATCGTCAAGGTTTATATTTGCAACGAAATTTTAGTATCACCCAATTCACCCCCCCTCTTGGGTGAAACGCTTGCTCTAACATTTGGTATCAGAGCTTAGGTCTTCTTGTTAAGGTATAACAACCTAAGAAGGATCCAATGGCAAGCATGGGTGAAGGAATTCTTCCCGACGGAGCATCCATCACGAGACCTCCAGGTTTCAGTGGCGAACACTTTTCTTTCTGGAAAGCAAAGTTCAGAGTATTCGTGATGGCTATTGAATATGGGCTATGGGATGTAATTGAGAGTGGAAACTATCAACCTTCAAAGACTGTAGATTCTCAGAGCTTCTCATCCTCCCTAATGTTAGTTACGATTGTTTAGATAACTCTAAAACCATGGTTTTAGAAGTCATTTTCCGCAAGTCGAGATAAAATTCCTTTCACATAGTTACCTCATAAATCGTAAAAACTATTATCCAAAAGCTAATACAAAGCCTTGTCGCCAGCGGAATATGATGAGAATGACAAGAAACTTATCACTCTTAACAGCAAGGCAATTCTGATGTTACAAAGTGCCTTTAGTCAAAGTGAATACTTCAGAATTTGCACACTTCCAACAGTAAAGGAAATGTGGGAAGCTATGAAAATAGCTCACGAAGGAACTTCGGGAATAAAGGAGAATTGGATTAACACCTTGGTCACTGAATTCAATCTACTTCGAATGAAATCAGGTGAGTTGATTTCTGAATTCGAACTTAGATATACTCATCTTGTTAATCAACTTGCAGCACTTGGGAAAGTCTATGATCAACATACCCAAGTACGAAAGATTTTGAATATTCTTTCTAAAGAATGGGAGGCCAAAGTCACTGTGATAGAAGAAGCAAAAGAAGAATCAATAAGATCAGTTGCTTCTCTATTTGGAAGTCTTTCTGAATATGAAAGTAAACTAAAGTTCAAACGGGAACTAGATGACATCAGCGATAAGAAGAAGAGAGGCCTAGCACTAAAAGCAAAAGAAGAAAATCAGGATGAGGATGATGAGTTTGATGATGATGAAATGGGCCTAATCATAAAACGATTCAGAAAGTTTTACAAGAAAGGTCAAGGATTCAAACACTTTCAGAAAGGAGGAACTAGCAACAAAGATCATATCATCTGCTACGAATGTGGAAAACCAGGACATATCAATTCAGAATGTCCAGAGCTGAACCAAAAGAGCAAAGAAAAGAGAAAAGGCAAATTCTTCAACAAAAAGAAGGCCTTCGTATCTGCTATATGGGGTAATAGCTCCTCTGACGAAGAAGGTGATGAAGAAGAAGTAGCCAATATATGTCTTGTTGCTCAAGAAGAAATAGAAGAAGAGGTAAATAATTTTGATCCTACCTATGATGAATTACTCTCTGAATATAATGCTTTACACTCTGAATTCATCAAAGTAGTTAAAGAATTAGTTGTTTTCAAAAAGAAAAACAAAGCTCTTGAAATTGAACTTAAAGAAAGTTCAGAAAAGAAGTGTGAAAATTGTTCTACTTTGAAAAAGAAAAACACTGATCTCACAAAAACTCTTGAAAAATTTACCAAAGGAAGTGAGATGCTAAGTGTGATTTTAAAAGATCAACGATTTGTAAATGACTGATCTGGTATTGGATATGATCCAAAATCAGATGAAGGAAAGGTAGAAAGAAATGAGATGGTAAGTCATATTTGAATTATTTCCAGCATTCTGTGCATACATCAAATCCTTTTGCATTTTGTAATTACTGTAATAGAAAAGGTCACTATACCTCTTCATGCATTCATAAGAAGAAAGGAAACATAGGAACCTACAAATGGGTACCTAAAGGATCATATGTTTTGAAGATTTCTTGTACTAACCCAAAAGGACCCAAAAAGAAGTGGGTACCTAAGACTTAATTGTACTTAATTGTAGACATGTCTCAAAGCATCCAAAAACAACAAGTGGTACATAGACAGTGGATGCTCTAAACATATAACCGGTGATTCCGAAAGTTTTATCAAATTGCAACCTAAAGAAGGTGGAAAGATAAAATTCAGAGGAAATCAAACTGGAAGGATAGCAGGAATTGGTGAAATCAAAAATGACAAAGGCATACAAGTCAAAGAAGTATATTATGTCGAAGGATTGTGCCACAACTTGCTAAGTGTGAGTCAAAGTGCAGACAAAAATAACTGGGTAATATTTGACTCAGAGGAATGTCTAATTATCAACAAAAATGACTTACTACTTGATAAGAAGAATATCAAGGCTAAGCTTAGAGCAAAAAAGGAAGGTAATTGTTATACTCTGGATATTAGTAGAAATGAATATGAAAATTGTTTTCTGAGTAATGCCGATGAAAGTTGGCTATGGCATAAGAGATTGGCTCATGTCAATATGCATCAATTAGGCAAACTACTCAAAAAGGATTTAGTTCTTGGATTACCCAAAGTAACTTTAAAAAATGACTTGATTTGTGACGCTTGTCAAAAGGGTAAACAAACTAAATCATCTTTCAAATTGAAAAATGAGATTTCAACAAATAGACCACTACAATTATTGCATATGGATTTAGTTGGCCCAGCAAGAGTAAAGAGTCTTGGTGGCAACTTATATTCATTGGTCATTGTTGATGATTTCTCCAGATTTACACGGGTTATTTTTCTATCGTCAAAGGAGGAAACCTTTGAAGAATTTATTGTTTTTGCCAAGAAAGTGTAAAATGAGAAAGGTATGTCCATTGCAGGTATTAAGACCGATCATGGTGGAGAATTTGAAAATCAAGCTTTTGAAGAATATTGTGATACTAATGGCATTGATCACAATTTCTCTGCTCCAAGGACGCCTCAACAAAATGGAGTCATGGAACGCAAGAATAGAGTGCTCACTGAAATGGCTAGAGCAATGTTAAATGAAAAGAACGTGTCTCAAGTTTTCTGGGCTGATGCTATGAGTACAGCATGCTATATTTTAAATAGAGCCTATATTAGAACAAAACTTGGAAAGACACCATACGAGTTGTACAAAGGAAGGAAGCTAAACATTGCTCATCTACACATCTTCGGTTGTAAGTATTTCATTCATAATAATGGTAAAGATAACTTAGGAAAATTTGATTCTAAAACTGATGAAGGAATTTTCCTAGGATATTCTAACCGAAGTAAAGCATATAGAGTTTTCAATAAAAGAACATGTGTTGTTGAAGAATCAATTCATATTGTATTTGATGAAGAATAGGAAATTGTTTTAAATCAAGAAAATGGTCAATCTATTTCTAAATCTCTTATTCCAGAAGTTGATGAAACCATGGAAGAAGAGCAATCACTAGGACAACCTAGAGCCTGGAAATACAATAAAAGTCATCCCTTAGATCAAGTCAAAGGAGATGTGAATGAAGGGATCAAAACTAGAAATAGAATTTTCAATGAAGTAAGTTTTTCTGCATTCATTTCTAAGATTGAACCTTCTAACATTGATGAAGCCCTATCAGACAATGATTCGGTTATAGCAATGCAAGAAGAACTAAATCAATTTGAAAGAAATCAAGTTTGGGATTTGGTACCCCGACCCAAAGATCATCCGATCATTGGCACTAAATGGGTATTCAAGAACAAACTCGATGAATCTGCAATTATTGTCAGAAACAAGGCAAGATTGGTGGCCAAAGGCTATAATCAGGAAGAAGGGATTGATTATGAGGAAACGTATGCTCCAGTGGCTAGATTGGAAGCTATACGCGTACTCTTAGCCTTTGCATGCATCAAAGGATTCAAACTCTATCAAATAGATGTAAAAAGTGCATTTCTTAATGGCTATATTATGGAAGAAGTATATGTAGAACAACCTCCAGGTTTTGAAGATGTTACCAAACCTGACCATGTTTTCAAACTCAAAAAGGCTTATATGGTTTAAAACAAGCTCCTAGAGTATGGTACGAAAGGCTCAGTAAATTTCTTATTGATCAGGTTTTGTACGGGGAAAAGTTGATACAACACTTTTATAAAACGAAAACGTGATGATATTTTAATTGTTCAAATATATGTTGATGACATTGTTTTCGGTGCTACTAATGAATTTCTGTGTAAGGAATTTTCTGAGATAATGCAGGGAGAGTTTGAGATGTCAATGATGGGAGAATTGAATTTCTTTCTCGGTTTGCAAATCAAACAAAGAAAGAATGGAATCTTCATCTCTCAAACAAAGTACTTGAAAGAGCTATTGAAGAAGTATGGAATGGATGAAGCAAATGGAACGGACACACCTATGAGCTCAACTACGTTGCTTAATGCTGATGTCAAGTGGAAAGACTACAACATCACAAAATACAGAGGAATGATTGGATCATTACTCTATCTCATGGCAAGCAGACTGGACATTCAATTTAGTGTTGGCATATGTGCAAGATATCAATCAACACCAAAGGAATCACATGCCGAAACTGTCAAACGAATCTTTAGATACCTTGCTGACACACCAGAATTGGGTCTGTGGTATTCCAAAGGAAGAAGTGAATATCTAGTTGCATATTCAAATTCTGATCATGGAGGATACAAGACGGACAGAAAGAGCACCAGTGGACAAGGACAATTCCTTGGAGGATCCCTTGTATCATGGTTTACCAAGAAACAAAATACAGTGTCTCTTTCGTCAACGGAAGCCGAATATGTTGCAGTCTGAAGTTATTGTGCATAAGTGATATGGTTAAAACAACAACTACAAGATCTTGGTATTTATCTCAAAGAAATACCAATCTATTGTGACAATACCAGTACGATAAGCATGGCAAAGAATCCAGTTCAACATTCTAGAACCAAGCATATCGATGTCAGACATCACTTCATCAGAGATCATGTCCAGAAGAAAGATGTGAAAGTGATATTCATTCCTACTCATCTTTAACTAGCTGATATCTTCACCAAACCTCTTGCAAAAGATCAATTTCTATACATTAGAAGGGAATTAGGAATGGTAAATCCCAATGAATTGTAAGTTATTTCAGTTTCTCATAATGTTAGATAAAGATAGTTGATAATGTTTTGATGATTACTAATTTAAGCATTGGAGTATGTAGAAACTTGTTTTGCAGGAAGATTGAAACTCTGTTCTGAGAAATAAAAACAGAGGTTATCAGAGGACATCATTACTGGAGTAACAACTTCAAGTAATGACTGACAGTGAAGTGTTACCCGAGGAACAACTTGAAGTAAAAGAACACTTTACTCGAGTAACCACTCGAGTAATGGTCTTCCAAAACTAGAAGTAACATATCAAGTTACCTGAAATTTAAATCAAACGGTTCATTTGGTGAGAAATGAACAGTCAAAAGTAGAAAAGATAGGTTACCCGAGGGAAGCCTCGAGTAAACTTGAAGCTAACTCGAGTAAGGACTCGAGTAACTGCAGGTCCAGATCACAAACTTGATGAGAATCGACTCAAATCTGCTCTAAAATGGCTATTAAATGATCGAGGGAACATACATGGATAATTACAATATTATTCATGCCAGGTACGCATTTCAAATAAATTATTTTAGAAATTTTTTATATGATCACTCGAGTAGGGACTCGAGTAAACATGATATTTACTCGAGTAAGGCCTCGAGTAACATCGGGTTCTAGGTCTTTATCTTTCACAAACTCGGTCATTTCCATAAAATCTCCTCTAGTAAATCACCCAGTCCTCTCACAAAAACTTTTCACAATCTCTTCCTTACTTCATTTCCGTCAAAACCCATCAATTCTTAGCTCCAAAAACCTCCTATTTTGTTCAGATTCTTCTTGCCCTATACGCGTCTTCTCACTCTGTTTTCTGAGATTCCAAGTTTTTCACTGAATCAAAATGGTAAGAACCAAAAACCTTACTCCCACATATTCTTCTGGATCCCCACAACTCTCTGACCCTCTTTCTTCTCCTCCCAGAAAGAGAAGAAAACTCACACCTAGGTCAAAAGCAAAAATCCAACCCAAACCTCAACCGAAACCAAAAGAGAAAGGTGTTGTGATTAAAGAGCCAGTGGTTATAAGGGTTCAATCCAAGAAGAGCACCTCTACTGGGAGAGGCAAAAGTACCAAATCTCCTTCTGCTCCACTTTCTGATTCTTCCACGCCATCATTCACACCAAAACCATCCAAAAAACCCAAATATGATGTGAATGTGGCTAAGGCAATGGCTGGCATACTTGATCAACTTGAGAAAGGGCAATCATCCAAGAAGTTAGAACTGCCAGAAGAAGAGATCACTAAACCTCGAAAGGGGTTTAATGTCAACAAGTTGGAAGATTCTCAGAAGTATCTCACTCAATTCTCAAGGAGAAAAGTCTACAAGACTCACTGTATGGACCTCAAAGTACTTCAGGAGGTATTAAAGTATGATCTTAGTCCCTTTCTGGAACCTTTTATGCCTTGGCTATCTATTAAGCTTCCCTTTTACATAAAAGTAGTCACACACTTTTTACTGCAATCTTGAGATACTAGATGAACCCAATAGAAATTCTGCAGAGGAAGAGATGAGTACTACTGTTAGAGGCCAGAAAATACTTATCTCACCTTCTAGGATCAATGTGTGGTTAGGAATAAAGAACCCTCCAGATGACATTTACTCAAAACTTGATCCAAACTAAATTTTCTCTGTTCTTAGACCGGGTGAGCTTGTGGGCCCTCTGAATTTCAATCTTAGTGACATGTGCGATCATCACAGGGTTCTATGGTATATATACTCTAGATCCCTTGTGAACAAGGCCAACAACTATACCCACTTTTCTGATCGGGACTATAGATGGTTTGCTTCCTTACTCCTGAAGGAACAAAAAGATTTAGGGGAATATATATTTTCTGAGATGAAGAGATACAGAGCAGATGGAAAAGCCACAACTCCAATGCCATATCCTCAGATTATTTCACTTATCCTGAAGAAAAATAAAATAAGGTACTTGGAGAGTAAAGAGCACATTGAGAGAGTTACTCCAATTGGGAGAAATCAAATTGGGAAGCTCATCATTGAAATTCCTCTCAAGGGTCCTCTGGAGCCTGGGTCTAAGAAGAAGAAGAAGACTGAGACTGAGACAAGTAAATTGGATGACACTCAGTCTTCTGCACCAGCTGCCACTACCTCATCACCCTTTTTCCTTAATGCCACACTCCAACACTTCATGGAGAATATGCTCAAGGGATTTCATGTAGACATAGCCAACACTAATGCTGAGTTGATAACTCATATGATAACAAGATGGCTAAATTTGTTGAGAGGATGGACCAAAGGCATGAGGAGTTGTTAGCTGAGCAACATGCCCAGGGTGAGACTTTGAGGTTGATCTTAGCAAGACTGGACTCGCTGGGTCCTGGACCTTCTGCTGGTCCATCATCTGTACCTGAGACATTCTCATCTCCTGAGCATATACTATCTCTAGAGAATATACCACCACCTCCAGAGAACATCCCATCTGACCTTTACCATACTGAGGTTGAGCCAACTATTCTTGAACCTCTAGTTTCTAGTCCACCTGAATCAAGACCCAGAGATATCCTATATTCAGTGGACAATCCTAAAGCAAATGAGACTATTCACATCATCATTGAGGATTCACCACCCAAACCTCAGCCTGAACCCTCTCCTACACCTATTCCATCTCCTACCCATACAGAGGAAATCTCTCCTTCATCCTCTGATCATCATACTCTAGGTGCTACTGAAGAGGTTGAGACCACCACTATGATTGTCTATCAGCCCCCTCCTGTTCCTCCAAGAGAAGACATTCATATCCCTCCACTAAATCTTCCTGAACCAGAATCTTCTAGTTCCTCTTCTTTTGATTCTCTGAGTTCAGATGGTCCTTTGGTTCTACCTGTGAAGCCTATTTCTGTAGTCAAGCCTTCCGATCCTCCTCTTGATTGTTGAAGACAAAAAGGGGGAGAAGAGCTTGAGTGTGATTTTGTGGATCTGAGCTTGTTTTAAGTTCATTTTGGGTATATGGGTGTACATGGGATTTAGGGTGCTTTTCAACTTATAACTTTTTCAACTTGTAATGTAATTTTAAGTTTAATGCAAGCTTCCTTAAGTTATAATTTCATTTCAAGTCCATTTAAGCTTTTAAAGTATAATTCATTATGGGACTAATGAGTTTATTATGTATGCAAGGTGAATATGTTATGATTTCAACATTTTCCAAAACACTTTGAATTTACACTTAACAAGGTTTTTCAAAATTATCATTGAATTCAAGAAGTGTTTATTTGAGAACTTAATTTCAAAAACTTTGTTCAAAATCACCAAGTTTTGTCATCATCAAAAAGGAGGAGAATGTTAGATCTCTCATGTTTTGATGATAACAAAGGATGGTATGAAAAAGATTTGATAAACAAATAAGTTTGAACAAAGTAATAACAGGGCAAATCATCACTTGAAGTAAGCATTGGAGTAATGAAGAAAGGCCAAGAGAAAAAGCTTAGAAACTTCATCACTGGCAATTTTTCTAAAGGGTTACTCGAGTAAGTACTCGAGTAATGAGACAGAAACTTGAAGTAATCAGAGTCAACCTTCAAGTAACTGCCAACGTTACTCGAGTAGCTACTCGAGTAACAAGGTAAATCACTTGGAGTTGCTCTCGGCCTGCCAATGTTACTCGAGTAAGTACTCGAGTAACCATGTAAAAGACTTCCAGTTACTCTCGGCCTGCCAACGTTACTCGAGTAACTAGGTAAATCACTTGGAGTTGCTCTCGGCCTGCCAATGTTACTCGAGTAACCATGTAAAAGACTTCCAGTTACTCTCGGCCTGCCAACAATACTCGAGTATATACTCGAGTCCCCTGCTTCAAGAAATATGTTGCTCTCGGTATTTTCTATCCTGCCAATGTTACTCGAGGAGCTACTCAAGTAACTCACGGTGGTAAGCAAAACCTGAAGTTAATACTCGAATAAAATGAAATGCTTTTATCACACTTCACTCGAGGCACTACTCAAGTATGCAGGTATTCAATTATTTTCTTTATCAAGTATTTTAATGAGATTACTCGAGTAGGTAATCGAGTAATCTGTAGATTTATTTACACAGCACTTAAAGTATGTACCCGAGTAAGCAATGCAGAAAATTATGTTTACTCGAGTAAGTACTCGAGTAACAGGGTAAGAAAACTTGAAGTGCTCTCGGCCTTGTAACCCTGCCAACATTAATGGAGTGAAGCATCGAGTAACCTAAAGTTTACTTGAGAGTTTACTGGAGTTGCTACTCGAGTAACCTATGAAGAAAAGTGTGCTATACCCGAGTAAGTACTAGAGTAAACAGGTATTTCCAAGGTTTGTACATTTGTTTACTCCATGCACTACCCGAGTAATGTAATGTTCATTTATTAAACTTGCAGTTTATCATTACTCTCACGATGATACTCGAGTGAGTACTCGAGTAACCTTAATGAATACTCGAGTATCTACTCTAGTATGCAAGTTCAGAATTTAAGAAATCATTCCAACGTTCATTGATTTGTTTCCTATGTGATTAACCCTTTATTGTAGTATTCTTAGCATATCTACAGTAAACAATGAAGAGATCTTACCAAATAAGGAAAGTCAGCTGCAACATTCAAATGCCACCTACCGCTACCTACCGGAAACGGATATTTTTTAAATACTAGAAAAGTCAATAGTGGCTGCGCACACTCTAACGGACGAGAAGAAAATGTTCCAATGGTCATTACGAACACATCTATATATATGGGAACATCCAAACAGAGAAGAACAACAAGGTCACACACACAAACGTATTATCAAGTTCACTACTCTGTTTTACACATATTTGTAATTCTGTACTTCAGTGATTCTTATTCACTCTTTGAGAGAGATATTTCATTCAAACTCAATATTTGTTATTGAGGTAACTTAAGGTTGTGGAACCTTGAGTTGGGATTGGATTACAACTTGTAAGGGGGATCGAGCGTCCAGGCGAAGGAACTTGCTTGTACTGAGGTGCCAAGAACCCACTGAATCTTGGAAGTTATAGTGAAACTCTCAGAGAAGCTCTGAGGACTGGACGTAGGTCAAAGTGGTTGTGGCCAAACCAGTATAACTCCTGGTGTACCCTTCGGTGATATTTCTCCTTACTCTTTACTGCTTTGTATTCACCGTCAAGGTTTATATTTGCAATAAAATTTTAGTATCACCCAATTCACCCCCTCTTAGGTGAAACGCTTGCTCTAACACTCTTGGGTTGTTACTCTTTGTGTTGCACTTTCAGGGACTCGAGTGGACTTAGAGTCATCACCCGAGTGCAAAGCCTTATACGAGAGCGATGTGAGCACTTTCTGGCCGTGATGGTTGCTCACTGTCAATCACTCACGAGTGAGAGCCGTTCTCACTTAAGCATGAGTCTTTCATCACTCGAGTGAGGTCATCTTCAGTTAAGTGAGCAAGCCAAAAATAACTGTTTTGCCTTTCAAAAAAGGGGTCTTTAAGGTAGTTCTTCCAACCTTTTAGGCATATGTTTAGGCCTCTAATAGTCACCTAAAGAGTTCTAAATGATAACCAAATTAGAGTATTATGAAAATATGCATTTGGAAAAGAGATTAGTCAATTGTCCCTAAATTGGCATAGGATTTGATACCTGTCAGACGCGTGAGCCCACTGTGCCAAAGAACGTCAGGAAAGATACAGGTAGTGACTCCTCTCTTATACTTTGTGTAAATGTATTGTATGTTTGCCTATCATGCATTGTGTGTTGCTGCTGCTACTTTGAGATGCATTGAGATGCCTTGTAGAGCTTTGTACCTTATGATACGTTGTGCCTTAAGATGCTTTGTGGAGCTTTGTGATGCTTTATGCCTTGTGATGCTGCTGCATAGTGATTATCGCGTAAGCGGGCATTGTGATTACAACAAAAGATGGCATAGTGATTACCGTGAAAGCGGGTATAGTGTTTACAGCGAAAGATGCCATTTTGATTATAGCGAAAGCAGGCATAGTGCATTGTGATACAGTCATGAGTGCTGTCGTCTGTGGCGCGAGCCATGGATCATTGTGTTGCTGATAATGCTGGTGAACATGATAGCATTACATGCTTTGTGTTTATATATTGTATGAGTGATTTGTTACTACTGAGATTCTTTAGAATCTCACTCTTTCCAATGACTAACATTTTCAGACAGGGCAAGTGGCTCGAAAGGGAAGTGGCCAACCAGGAGTGATTAGGGCTAGTAGGGACATATTAGACTTTAGACCATTGGTTATCTGTTTTAGATTTTGGATTTTGGGATTACTGTATGTATATGATTGTAAATATGGATATTTTGGATATGTAATCCCCATATTTGGGAAACTTGAAACCCATTGTATATATACAAGTAACCCGGGGTTGCCGGGATTTTGGTTATGCACTCTGATATTTATTATGTGATATGACTGCACAGGTAATTGTATTCGAAAGTGAATATGAGACCAGATGAATTTTGTTTTTAAACGTTTTGTTTGGACACCCATCTCTTGGAGAAGAGTGATTATAAATGTGATTTTTGTCTTATTGATCTCTATTTCACTAAAATTTCATAATCCAGATATAATTACCGTGAGGGGGTTACACTCCCCCTCTTGACAACATTAATTTTACTCCCCTGACAACAACATCACTTCTAGAATTGCCATTTATTGGACACTGCCACAGGAATTTGCCAGTTTTACTTGGCTAACTTCAAAAATACATAATTCTTGCAGCCTTTTGATGGATCAATATCTACTTAAATGATGCTGGTATGTGCATGGGGATGTGAAGCCTAAAAATTTTCTACTTGGTTCTCTGGGGACCCTAGATGAGAAGAGATTGTTTCTTGTTGATCATGGATTAGGTATTTTTAAGTATTATCTATCAAACTAGTGTATTGTCACTATCCCAACTTAATGCAGCATTTGATTCAATATTTTCGGCCTATAGTATCTAGATGGTGGGACAGCTCAACAGCTTCACATGTGGAATATGATCCAAGGCTAGATGTTTTTAGGTAGAACTGATTGAACTTGAATCATTTAGAACATTTCACTTAACATGAATTTTCTATATTCATATTAACTTGTTGCTTCTTTGCTTATGATATTCCATTTGTTAGGGGCACAGTCCATTATGCTAGTGTGCATGCACATTTAGGGAAAACTATAGCAAGAGGGATGATCTGGAATCCCTTGCTTATACATTGATTTTCCTTCTTCGAGGTTGTCTCCCTTAGCAAGGATACCAGGTTGGACATCTTTAAATTAGGTTTCGTGTTCTTATGCCTCTATTCAGAGCATCAGTCTTTAACATGTTTTTTTCAGGGAGAAAACAAGGGGTTTTTTTTTTGCAAGAAGAAGATGGAAACAACTCCAAACTGCCTATGTTGTTTCTGCACCCCTCCTTTTAAGCTTTTTGTTGAACATGTAGTAAATTTGAAGTTTGATGAAGATCCTAACTCTGTAAAATATATTTCTCTGTTTGATGGGATTATTGGTCCAAATCCAGACATTAGACCAATTAATACAGAATGTCCACAAAAGGTACTAATGATCCTTCACTATTGTGAGTTTGAATTTTATGAGGTCAAGATTGAGTTCTAAGCTATCATTACTCTGTGTGAAGCTCATTTTCCATAAGAGAGGTCAGTAGGCCATTGAAGGAGAGGACGATGAACAACCAAAAAAGAAGTTCCAAATGGGTCTACCAACAACACAGTGGATAAGTATAGATAATGCTCGTAGACCAATGAAATAAAGATATATGCCTATAAGTCTTATACTATGACATGCATGTACTACTTTATGGGATTATGGCACTTATTAATTGATACTTTAGGCACTTTGTCCTGCAAGGCTGTGCTGTTTGTTTGTTTATTTGTTGTATGTTGGGCATTTATCTTCCAGTTTATCCATAATGCTAAGCTTGGTTGCAAAAAATAACCAATCACTGATATCTACTAGTTGCAGGTGGTTGAACTGTATTTTCTTTATCCCAGTGAAGGGATTCATAAGCGTTGGGATCGTGGATGCCACATCCGCATAACAGCATGTGAAGATGGGACTTTTGATATTTTCCTAGTTTGTGCTTGAATATTTTGCTTCCAGCTCTTTGAAGGTATGGTGTGTGAACATATTATGATGGGGTTTTACAGGAGAAACGGGAAAAGAACCTTTATATTGCATCCAAATATGTGAAATGGCTTGCTTGGTCATAGGCTCTCCAAGAAATTTTATTGACTAAGCGCTTAATCATTGCGATTATGTAGAAAATCTTCATAAAAAGATTACAATGCCAATTGTGTGAAGTTCTGTTTTGAAAACTAACCAATATAATCAGATTATTGGATGGTTAGGCTCCTACCATCTCTATTCTGTTGTTGTCTAACTAAGCGAGACTTAGTCTTTATTGGTAAATGTATAATTGTTAAGATACATGATGTTATTTATTTCATTTTCATTTACATGTATTTTGGCTCATGTTAGTTCATGTATGTAGTTCATGAACCTTTGTATGATGAATTGTTGTTTAATTAAATTTGTTCATACTTTAATTGCAAGATTGAGATATTTTTTATTAATTATTGTTAAGTTTTTATTTTGTGAGTTGTTGTTTTTCATCATTTACGTATGGTTATCATAGCTTACTTAAAATTATGTGATAGGGCACTTTTTTTTTTGGATTGGGGTGATTTTAAAATCCTTTCAATAAAAAAAACCCTATTTATTTTTTATAAACAAATGTCACTTTCAAGACCAGTTGTGAGGGAGATTAGGTCTAAAAAACACTTTTAAGACTGGTTTTCCAAACAACCGGTCTAAAAGGTCACACATTTTAGACCGGTTGTTTCTAAAAAGTTATTTTTTAGATCGGTTGCATAACCGGTCTAAAAAGTATCACACTTTTTATACCAATTGTATTAAGACCTCATCCAAAACTTGTCTAAAAAGTCATTTTTCCACCTGTGTCTCTCTCCCATACTCTTGGCTGACTTGTGTCTATGAGAGAGGGAGTGATATTGTGTTTGAATTAATTCACTTTAGCCCCCTCTAATACACTTGACTGAAAGTGAGGTCTTGAAAGAGGATAATGATCTCCTAAAATATCCACTTACACCTCCTTACAATATTATTATTTAATTGCTATTTGCACATGTGATTTGTTTGTAACTTTATCCCTTTTCTCTCTCCCAATATTGACGTAAAAGGGGACATTAGAGGAGCCAAATGAACTTCTCAAATTATCTTCATACATCTTCTTGAATTTAATGTGTAATGGCCATTTACACTTGATTTACTTTTTTGACTTTTCAACATCTTTTTGTTTGGCCAATATTACTTCATCTTTTATTTTTTGACCATAGACATTTTCTTTTCCTGTCTCCCATTTAACTTGGACGAAAACTATAACACCCTAATGTTTGGCACCAATATTCCTTTTATATAATGATATATTCAATGGGATAAAATGGTGAATTAAAGAGCACATGAAACAACAAAACAAAGCAATTAGTTGTCACACACAACATGATTATGCTTGGAACACAAATTGTAGAACATTTGAATTTGCTGCTAGTGAGTTTACCTATATAGCAGTTTTGTTGTGTGACACTTTTAAATAGGCAAATGATGTTCAATGCTTATGAAATTTTCCAGAACCAAAGTAGACTTATTAAGCTTTAATTTGATAGGTCATATATGTCATTTGGAGCAATACAGAAAGAGTTATGAATTTTTGAAGTTTACCCAGTGAACTGGCCAATTTCTAGGACAACGTCCAAAGATTTAAATTCTAGGACTATTGAGCTTCCGGTTGCCAAAGGCTATAATTTTCCTTGAAACAAGACTCAATAAGGGTTTCATAGCCTTTGGAATCACTCCAATTGAAGCTCTACAAATAAAGTGACGATTTTTCAAAATTTGATTGGAAAATCTGCTAGAATTGCCAACTATTGCGAATTTGGGAAACAAATCTAATGGCAATTGTGTAAATTGTGAAATAGAGTAAAAACACATATTTTCCCAATTCAAGGGCTATAGCCACAGTGGAAATGAAGAAAAGAAGCCAAGCAAAAATCGAGGTGTGAAAAGTCAACAATTGTAGGTAAATTCAACAAATAAATTGGATAATTCTTGAAGCTATTTTATTTCCTTTTACTTATGATAATTTCGCTTATTGAGGGAAATTAGTAGAAAAAAATATTTACTAGGATTAATATGGTGCCAATTGTCATTATCGTGAGCCAAGGAATTTAATAAGAGTTATTAAGATAAGAGCACATGATGGAATTATTCATAAAATATAATGTTTGTGCAATTAGATGTAGTGATCAAAGGAAACCTATTTGGTTCATTTAGAACACCTAAATGGCATCATTTTAGGCCAATGAGGAAGGAAGGGAATTGGTCCAAAAGTAATGAGAGGTTATGACACAATTAAGAAGGGATGAGATTAAATAAAAACATGTGTCATAAAACTGTTAAACTAATGTATTTTTAAGAAAATATGAAGAGTATTTTAAATATATCTTCATCTCTTTCCTTCTTTATTTCTCACGTCAAGCACAAGGAAAAGAGATAGAGAGAGAGAGAGGAGAGTTTGAGAACTTACAGCAAAGAGAGCACAAGAGACAAAATCAAAGGTAAGTTCTTGTGTTTCCAAGTGATTATGCCTTCCATCTTGTGTAATATCCTCTCTAAGCTCTTGTTCTTCACGAAAAACCATGTGTAGCAAGCAAGATTTCAAGAGGGGGGAGAGAGAGAGAGAGAGAGAGAGAGAGAGAGAGAGAGATGAGGGTTATGCTCTATAGAGAGAAAGTTGAGAATCAAGAGGTAATCTCAAGAACTTTATTCCTCTTAGTTAATATGTTGTTGTTGTGGGGGTTATTAGTGATATTGGCTTGATTTGTGGTTGTTTCTCTTGACTTTGTAAATTTGGGATGATAAAACCCTAACGGGTTATGCTGCTCAAATTTATACAAATCATGTTCAAATGGTATTTAAATAGTTAATAATGTGATTAGGAGTGAAAAGGAAGGAGTTTTAAAGGCTAGATCACAAAATCACATTTTTTTTCTTTCCTTGAGTAATTTTTTAGCCAGACCCAGAAATGAGGCTTAGAGCTAGATTTTTATTAATCTAATGGTTCTAATGGATTCAGAAGGAAAATTATGTAGGGTTTATGTTGATCATGAATTGTGAAAAGCATTAGAATATGAAATGCCAAATTACCCCTAAAACCTTAAGTTAGTGGATGCCAAAGGGCATTTTCATCTTTTGATGGTGAATTTGGTAATTTTGATGTCAAAAATGGATTCCTTGGGGAAAATTATGTAGGAATAGCTTGAGTCCTAATTTTTGGATAAGTACAATTGGACTGGGTACAAAGGAGCTTAGACCGAGTCCCTAGGGGTATTTTGGTCATTTCACATTTTTAAGCTAAGAAAACCAAAAAAAATGAGTTTAAAAGAGTTTAGAGTAGTACATGAAAGGGTATTAATCTAATTCTTGTAAACTTGGAATTTTAGGACTGGACAGTTGTGGCCGAGCTGGATCAAGATAGTTAGACGATCAAACGAGAAAGAGCTATTATAGGTAGTAACTCTGTCTTTCATAAATTTTTCCATTAGTAACTCTATCTTTCATAAATTTTACCAATGTTTATATGTTTGTGTATGTCATTTTCTGTGATATAATTAATGAACATCGTTTTACTGAGGAGGGCAATTTGTGTATGGAGGCATACTTACCTAGTTGTTGAACAAGAACCCAATCAAGGTGTACGAATAGTGGGAGAATGATCCCCTAACTCATGTATACATTCATGATATTGTTGTTAATTTATTGCATAACATGGAGCATGACATATTTAATTTTTGTATTTTATATAACCAATTATATGTTACTACTGAGATTCTCTCGAATCTCACCCTTTCCATAAATGTGTAAAGTTTGCAGCAACAACAAACGTATTTGAAGGAATGATTGTATTTACCGGCAATTAAAGGTTTTGGTCTAGATCAAGTGAAGATGCTGGTTATCTGAAGACCTTTTATTATGTCAAGGTCTGTAATTGCTATTCACACACTTTGTATGGGGAAAGCATGTAATGTAATCAAATAATATTGTTTCAATAATATCAGTATATTTCCTCTATTCCTGTGTTGCCCATGAATTGTGCTTAAGTGCTTTGATTAATATCAATGATAAGTGGTATGTGAGGCGGGGTCTTACATTTTGGTATAAGAGCCTAAGCGGTTCTGGCAGAGTGGTAGTTCTGGCAACATGATAGTATATTGATATGCTCTTGATAATATAATGATATGATATATGCAAGGATGAGGGTACTAAAGGAGTGAATCCTCCCAGTCTGTGAACTAGCCATGAGGAACAGTGGGACACTGAAGGGCAGCAAGTAGTGCAATACCGGATGGAGGATGGTCTACAAATATTGTGAAACCCAAGGAAGCGGGTATGGCCCAGGCCGGTGTTCATACCACACATAGTTTTTAGTCAGCTGAAGGCAGCTGGCATGATGATTGAGACAAGGGAAGTCTTAGGGCACCAGTAGTCAGGAACAGATAAAGCTAGTATCTGCCTTTTGGCACAGGCTTACAAAAGTTAAGTACACTCAACCTAGGAAAATCTTAGGAGGTGCCCCCTAGGAAGTAAGTTGGCAAGGTCATGAAGACTTAAGGAGTAGTTATTATCTTAAGGTTTCTCCATGACTCATGATTATCTTTAATTAGATGATTTAAATGATGTTTAGAAGCATGGAGATGATGACAATGTAAGTATTAATCTTAATTCGAACCATTTATATTACAATAATTACTACATACAAAAGTTCATTTGATAAGCTGATGAGAAACCTGAGGGGTAGTAAATGTTTGAGGTTTCTCCATGCTAAGTAATGATCCTTAGTAACACCGTGATGTTAAAGGAATATATATATGATATATGGTGCTATATGATGAATGGTGATTATACCATATATTGATCCTAAAGGATCTGATCTGGTGATATTGAAGGTTAAGGATAGGATTGAATTTGATCTAAGCTGAAGTAATGCTAAGGTCGGAACTTGACTTTGTCGCACTATGGTTCTGTTCCTTGATGGAAGTTTGAACCTTGTGAATAGTGTTAAACCTTTAGTAATGTTTTGAGGATAATAACCAAATACCGTGGAGGTTAGAATAGGAACTATTGATCCTGATTCTTAGTGAACTTATTGGGTATACTTAAGAAAAATGATTTATAATTTGTGTGATGTTGAGGTTTTAGATTTCTTGATGAACTTAAAAGTTGGGTTAGATACCCTAGGCTGTAAACTTCTACATGCCAAATATATTATGATGGACCAGTATGTCCATAAGCCTTAAGACCTAGCGAACCAATGTATCCTTAGGGTGGTAGATGTATTCAGAATTGTGTCGGGCTAGTGATGATCTGTGGATTTGAGGAACAAGATTCTTATGGACATGAATCCTTATAGAGAGGGATTTTGAAAATTTGCTAGCTGTTAAGTCTAGTATAGGGAGGATTATGATCATAAAATATTCCCTTAAAGGATTGATTGAGGTGATAGCTCTTTGATGAAATGAGAGACAGAATTGATCTACCTGCTATTCCACAACTTGAGGCTATACTAGGAGTTGATTGGTGGATGGAAAATGTTGTGATGAAAGGTATGAGTAGAAGGGTTATCAAGTGAGTTGTAACCCAGGAATCATCCATTAAGTTTTGATTCCACGAAAATTTGAAATGGCTTAGAATGATTTAAGTTGAAATGGCCCAGTAACTGGCACCAAGAAACACATATTTCTAGTGTAGTCTGGTGTTATAGGAGGTTCCGGTGGGACTCCTACTAAATCATCTTAATATTATTAAAGCTCTTATAAGGAGATAAACATTAGAGTGCGTAGCAGAAGTCTACGACTCTGTATTGATTGCAGGAAGTTGAATGAGCTAACTGTTAAGATAAGCTCCCGCTTCCTGGAATAGATGATTTGCTCGTTCAGATGTCTGGTTCCTGTGCTGAGTTGATATTAGGTATCACCAGCTTTAGGTAAAAGCAGAGAATGTATCAAAAACTACTTTTATGACCAGATATGGCCATTACGAATTCCTTGTACTGCCATTTGGGCTGACCAATGCACCTGCTATGTTTATGGACCATATGAATTGAATGTTTCGTCCATGCTAGGACCAATTCATGGTAGTCTTTTGTGATGATATTTTGGTATACTTAAGGAGCGGAATAGAGTATGAGCAACCTTTAAGAACAATATTGAACACGTTGGGGGGAAAAACAACCTCACGCCAAGTTGAGTAAATACAAACTTTGGCTTTTAGAAGTAAGGTTTCTGGGCCACGTCATGTAGTCTTATAGCAAGGGATCCTGATGGACATTGGTAAAGTGGAAGCAATACTGAATTAGAAAAGCCAGAGATTATGGTTGTGATACGTAGTATTTTGGGTCTTGTTTTTTACTATAAGGGTTTATATAAACTTTCCCCAAAAAAACTCAGCATTATGCGTGGGATGATGATTGTGAGAGGAGCTTCGTAGAGCTGAGATGGCAATTTATTCTAGCATCAATGTTGATAATTCCAGATCTATAATGGACCTTTGTCATCTTTGCTGATGGCAATCGGCATGGATTGGAAAGTGTATTAAATCCCAGATACAGATTGGGATGTGTTTTGATCCCAGCCAAGTGGGGTGTATGCATCTTATCAGCTGAACTTCATGAATTAAACATTCCCACCCATAATCTTGAGTTGGTGGTAATAGTGTTGTATTGAATCGGGAGACGTTGCCTTTATGGCATCACTGTAAAATTGTACTATGACCAAGAACGCTTGAAATATTTGTATGATCGGAAAGAGGTAAAATAAAATGAGACAATGAAAAGTGGCTAACAAGGAGCTCTTAAGGAATGACTTATCCTCAGTTCATGGCCTCGAGTCCTTGGGGAGCAATTTAAATCCTCTATAGGAAAGGCCAATTCTTTCTTGGTGAGAGGCCCGTAGGGGTGTTTCGCAAGCTGACACCTGACCATTCCATACCTAGGTGGTCAATACGAGGGTGGTCGCTATATAAAAAATTTGCTTAAAGATTACAACTTGGAGGTAAATATCCCCTAGGAAAGGCTACTGTTATTGTTAACGCATTGAGCCATAAAACAGTACAGGTGGTGGCTATGATAATTCATGAGCAACAACTGATCGAGGATTTTAGAGATCTTAGTCTGTTTAAGCAGATTTTTATAAGTGGTAATGACGTCAGTGAGACATATGCGGAGTGTTACCCGGAGTTTATGGCTATATATGTGTAGCAAATTTTGGGGACGAAATTTATTTAAGAGGGGGAGAGCTATAACACCCCAATTTTTATCACCAATATACCCTTTATATAATGAGATATTTAATTGGATAAAATGATGAATTAAAGAGCACATGAAATGACAAAACCAAGCAATTAGTGGTCACACACAATATGATTATGCTTGGAACACAAATTGTAGAACATTTGAATTTGGTGCCAGTGAGTTTCCATGTATAACAGTCTTGTTGTGTAACTTTTTTAAATAGGAAAATGATGTTTAATGCTTATGAAATTTTTTAAAATAAAAGTAGGCTTATTATTAAGATTTAATTTGATAGGTCATACATGTCATTTGGAGCTGTACACAAAGAGTTATGATTTTTTGAAGTTTACCTAGTGAAACTGGCCAATTTCTAGGATAACGTCCAAATATTTAAACTCTATGACTGTTGAGCTTTCAGTTGGCTAAAGGTTATATTTTTCCTTAAAACAAGACTCAATAAGGGTTTCCTACCCTTTGGAATCACTTCAATTGAAGTTCTACAAATAAAGTTATGATTTTTCAAAATTTGGTTTGAAAATTTGCCAGAATTGCCAACTATTACGAATTTGGAAAAAACAAAATATAATAGCAATTGTATAAATTGTGGAGTAAAGTAAAAACAAATATTTTCCCAATTTAAGGGCTCTAATTACGGTGGAAATGAAGAAAAGAAGCCAAGCAAAAATTGAGGTTTGAAAAGTCAACAATTGTAGGTAAATTCAAGAGATAAATTGGATAATTCATGAAGCCATTTTATTTCCCTTTTCTCATGATAATTTCGCCTATTGAGGGAAATTAGGAGAAAAAAATATTTACTAGGATTAATATGGTGCCAATTGTCATTACCTTGAGCCAAAGAATTCAATAAGAATTATTAAGATAAAAGCACATGATGGGATTATGCATAAAATATAATATTTGTGCAATTGGATGTAGTGATCAAAGGAAAACCCTTTGATTCATTTAGGACACCTAAATGGCGTCATTTTGGGCCAAGGAGGAAGGAAGGGAATTGATCCAAATGTAATGAGAGGTTATGACACAATTAAGAAAGGATGAGATTAAATAAAAGCATGTGTCATAAAACTATTAAACTAATGTATTTTTAAGAAAAGATGAAGAGATATTTTAAATACATCTTCATCTCTTTCCTTCTTCATTTCTTATGTCAAGCGCAAGGAAAAGAGAGAGAGAGGAGAGCTTTGAGAACTTAAAGCAAAGAGAGCACAAGAGGCAAAACCAAAGGTAAGTGCTTGTGTTTCCAAGTGATTATGCCTTCCATCTTGTGTAATATCCTCTCTAAGCTCTTTTTCTTCATGAAAAACCATATGTGGCAAGCAAGATTTCAAGAGAAGAGAGAGAGAGAGAGAGAGAGAGAGAGAGAGAGAGAGAGAGGGGAGGGTGACGCCCTAGAGAGATAAAGTTGAGAATCAAGAGGTAATCTCATGAACTTTATTCCTCTTGGTTAATATGTTGTTGTTGTAGGGGTTATTGGTGATATTGGCTTGATTTGTGGTTGTTTCTCTTGACTTTGTAAATTTGGGATGATGAAACCCTAAGGGGTTATGCTACCCAAATTTCGACAAATCATGTTCAAATGGTATTTAAATCGTTAATCAAGTGATTAGGAGTAAAAAGGAAGGAGTTTTAAAAGCTAGATCATAAAATCACATTTTCCCTTTCCTTGAGTAATGTTTCAGCTAGACCTAGAAATGGGACTTAGAGTTGGATTTTTATTAATCTAATGGTTCCAATTCATTCAAAAGGGAAAATTGTGTAGGGTTTATATTGATTATGAAGTGTGAAAAGCATTAGAATGTGAAATGTCAAATTACCCCAAAAACCCTAATTTAGGGGCTGTCAATGGCATTTTCATCCTTTGGTAGTGAATTTGGTAATTCCGAGGTGAAAAATGGATTTCTTGGGTGAAATTTTGTAGGAATAGCCTGGGTTATAATTTTTGGAAAAGTACAGTTGGATCGGGTACAAAGGGCTTAGACTGGGTCCTTAGGGGTTTTTTTGGTCATTTCATAATTTTAAACTAAGATAACCAACAAAATGAGTTTGAAAGATTTAGAGTAGTACATGAATGGGTATTAACAAAATTCTTGTAAACTTGGAATTTTAGGTCCGAACAGTTGTGGCCGAGCCGTATCAAGACAGTTAGACGATTATGCGTGAAAGGGCTATTTCAGGTCATAACTCTATTTTTCATAAATTAAGCCAATGTTTATATGTTTGTGTATACCTTCTTCTGTGATATAATTAATGAACATGGTTTTGCCGAGGAGGGCAATTTGTTTCTGGAGTCACACTTACCTAGTTGTTGAGCAAGAACCTAACCGAGGTGTACGGATAGTGGGGGAATGAGCCCCTAACTCATGTATACATGCTGTGATATTGTTGTTAATTTGTTGCATAACATGGAGCATGGTATATTTAATTTTCACATTTTATATGATCGATTGTATGTTACTACTAAGATTGTCTCGAATCTCACCTTTTCCATAAATGTATAAAGTTTGCAACAGAAGAAAATGTCTTTGAAGGCATGATTGTATTCACCGGCAATTGAAGGTTCTAGTTCAGATCAAGTGAAGATGTTGGTTATCTGAAAACCTTTTATTATGTCAAGGTCTATAATTGCTATTCACATACCCTGTATGGGGAAAACCTGTAATGTAATCAAGTAATATTGTTTCAATAATATCAGTATGTTTCCTCTATTCCTGTGTTGCCCACCAAACTACGCTCAAGTACTTTGATTAATATCAATGATAAATGGTATGTAAGGCGGGGTTTTCCAAAAATGATGGTCCTTGGAACAGTGAAATGCTTCTTGGATTATCCAAATTTTACCTCCTCAATATTATTTTTAATTTGCCTACAATTGTTGACTTTTCCACATCTTTTTACTTAGCTACAATTTCACCATATTAGGCTTAATTTGAATGAAGTAACTACTATTCCCTCTCTTGCTTCTCCTTTGGACATTCAACACCCAAGGAAAAGGGAAAAATATTGGCTTTTAATTTTATTTTGCTAAATGACTATTTTGCCCATACATTTTTTTTTTGTAATTAAAAATGGCCTTCTTCTTTTTTCTTTATTGTTCGCCAAAAATCACATATTATTGGCCCAAAAAGTATGCTCTTCCAATCTCTATGTTTTGGGCTTCATTATTGGGCTTTTATGAAGACATAAATTAAATTTTATGTTTTATTGTGGCCCAAAATTCGTGTGGCCACTAATTGCACTGTTTGCCATTTCAAGTGTGCCAAGATTCACCATTTTATTCCCTTTAATACCCCAAAGGGTAATGAAATTCTGGTGACTTAAATTTGGGATGTTATAAGTAGCGCTCTTTGTCTTTGTTAAATAAGTTCATTAAATCGAGAAGAATACAATGAACATCACCAATAGGATACATCTCAAGAGTTTGAATAATATTATCCAATGGCTCCTTACTCAATTCATCCTTTATGAATTGAATTTTGTCTTCTCGATTTATAGAAGCCATGCCTTTGCTTTTACAGCATTAATCACATGTCTACCTTGCACATTTATGATATAGTAGTAGACCTTCATTCTTTTAGCTCGTCTCTTTTTAGAGTAAGAACTTCTTTCCATTCTTGGCATAGGTTCAATAAAATGACTCATGTATTTTACCTGCTAAATGTACCTTAGCTTCAATGATTCAGTGTACATCCTCAAGTCGACAGCTATAGATCTTCCTGAGCACATATTTGGGAATAGTGGAGAACATGTTTTTAAGCTTTGCAAGAGATTCCTCCATGTTAACTTGAAATGCAAACTAAAATTTTTAATGCAGTGCAGTGTGCTTCAGTGAGTAGGAAAGAAAAATTAATGAGTATGGAAAAGAAGTTTTAGGTTGCCTCCCAAATAGCCTCCCTTCTTTAATATCTTTAGCTAGACAAAAACCAAACCAATTGAATTATATATATATATATATATAATATTTTAGAAGGATGGCTTACCTGTTGGTTCCTCAAACGTGATGACAGTTTTTAAAGTGGTGAGTGTACCGTCATTATACTCCTTTACCCTTTTCCCATTCACTTTGAATTTTCAATTACTATCTTTAATATCCAAGGTTCCATATAGCCATACTTGAATCACAGTAAAAGGTCCTGACCACCTTGATCTCAACTTTCCTGGAAAGAGCTTTAACCTTGAGTTATATAAAAACACTTTTTTCCCCGGTGTGAACTCTCTCCTCAAAATTCTTGTGTCATGACACATTTTTGTCTTCTCCTTGAATAACTTGGCATTTTCATAAGCTTGTTATCTGAATTCTTAAAGCTCATTGAGTTGGAGAAGTCTCTTCTCGCCAACTGCCTTTAAGTCAAAATTTAAGGCTTTCATTACCCAATAAGCTTTGTGCTTTATTTCTACTAGAAGATGGCATGCTTTTTTGTAGACCAATTGATATAGGGATCTACTAATTGGTGTCTTAAATGCAGTTTTATAAGCCTAAAGTGCATCATCTAATTTCCTTGCCCAGTCATTCTGATTGAAATTCACGTCTTCTCTAAGATCCATTTCAGTTCTCTGTTTGAGATTTTCAATTACCTGCTAGTTTGTGATGATGTGGAGTTGTAACCTTATGAGTTACTCCATATTTAGCTAACACTGATTGAAGTTGTTGATTACAAAAATGCCTTGCTCTATTACTAATAATAGCTATAGGCACTCCAAATCTTGTAAAAGTATTCTTCCTCAAAAACTTCACAACTACTCGAGAATCATTTGTAGGAAAAACAGCTGCTTCAACCCACTTAGAGACATAGTTAACAACTACTAAAATAAACTGATTGCTAAATGAGGATGGAAAGGGCCACATAAATCGATCCCCCATACATCAAAAGCTCAACCTCCAAGATGTTAGTTAAAGGGGCTTCATGTCTCTTTGAGATATTTCCCGTTCTTTGACATCTGTCACAAGTTGTCACAATTCTGTGGGCATCCTTGAAGAGTATAGGCCAGTAAAACCCATATGAAGGACTTTAGTGGCTATTCTATTTGCTCCAAAATAACCACCACATGGGAATGAATGGCAGTGATTTAAGATGCTGGCCATTTCTTATTCAGGAACACATCATTTGATAATTCGATCTGGGCATTGTTTATATAAGAAAGGATCCTCTCAAAGGTATGCATTACATTAGCTAGAAACTTCTTCTTTTGCACTTTAGAAAGTTCATAAGGCATTATTACTCCGCTTGCCAAATAATTTACAAAATCAGCATACAAAGGGGTGGGTTGTTATTGCATGACAAAAAGTTGTTCATCTGGAAAATTCTCCTTGATTGGTAATTCTCTCTTTTGTTCAGATGGCTCTAACTGAGAAAGATAATCTGCAATGAGATTCTTGGTCCCTTTTTTGTCTTTGATTTCCAAGTCAAATTCTTGTAGCAGAAGCACCCATCTGATCAATCAAGGCTTAACATCTTTCTTCTCAATCAAGTATTTGATTACTGTGTGGTCTGCCAGACGATGATTTTGGACTTGATTAAGTAGGCTTTGAATTTGTAGAATACAAACACTACTGCTAAAAGCTCCTTTTCTGTTGTTGCATAATTTAGCTGTGCATCTTAGAGTATTCTGCTAGCATAATAGATGACATGAAAAACCTTGTCTCTTCTTTGGCCTAAAACTTTTCCAATTGCATAATCACTTGCATCACACATCATTTTAAGTGGAAGGTTCCAATCTAGAGCTATGATAACTGGTGCAGAAGTTAAGGCACTTTTTAGTTTTCAGAAAGCTGATAAACATTCCTTATTAAACATAAAGGGAATGTCTTTCTCTAATAGCTTGCAAAGTGGCTTTGTGATTTTTGAGAAGTTCTTGATGAATCTTTTATAGAAGCCCGCATGTCCTAAAAAACTCTGAATGCCCTTGATTGAGGAGGGAGAAGGTAGCTTTTCAATTCTTTCAATCTTGGCTCGGTCCACTTCAATGCCTCTATCTAATACCTTAAAACCTATCATGATTCCTTCTTTCACCATGAAATGACATTTCTCCCAATTTAAAACCAAATTTGTCTCCACATAACATTGCAAGACTTTTGCCATATTTGAAAGACAATGATTATATAATTCTCTAAAAATTGAGAAATTATCCATGAACACCTCAATGAACTTCTCCACCATATCTAAAAATATCGCCATCATACTCCTTTGAAATGTTACTAGTACATTACATAAACCAAATAGCATCTTTTTGAAGGCAAAGGTACCATATGGACATGTAAAAGTTGTTTTCTCTTGATCCTATAGTGCAATTGTAATTTGATTATATCCTGTGTCCCTGTCCAGAGAACAATAATAGGCTTTCCTAGTGAGTTTGTCAAGCATCTAGTCTATAAATGGCAGAGGGAAGTGATCATTTCAAGTAGTTTTATTGAGCTTTCTGTAGTCAATGCACCCTCTCCAGCTAGTCACTGTTTGTTGTGGAATCAGTTCATTTTTCTCATTAGGCACCACTATCATTCCACCTTTCTTTGGCACAACTTGAACTAGACTTACCCATTGACTGTCAAAGATTGGATAGATTATACCAGCATCCAGTCACTTTATTACCTCCTTCCTCATCACTTCCTTTATATTTGGATTGATTCTTCTCTGGTGCTCGACTGATGGCTTTTAGTTATCTTCCATTAGGATCTTATGCATACAAATTTAAGGACTGATTCCTCTTATACTCCCTTAGAACTCTTTGTTAGATTCCAAGTTTTGATAATAACAAAAGATTATTGTGTTGTGGTAAGAAACTCATGTTTTGAAAGTTTAGACAATGGTTGAAAATATTACCAAATGCATCTCACAAAGTTCAGAGGTCATTGCTATGATATTAACTGATGCACTCGAGTGATGGAAGCTAGCACTCGAGTGATGGAAGCAGTTTTGCACTCGAGCACAACGAGTGTTGAACTAAAAGTGTTTGATAGAAGCAGTCTTTAGCTGAAAATACCAAGACAACTCGAGTGATGGACGCAGCACTTAAGTGATGATGTGATTTATACTCGAGCATGAAGGAACACTCGTGCAAGTGTTTGACATAGAGGAATGTCAGAGATAGGAAATGATTGTTGCACTCGAACACGGACTCAATACTCAAGTGATAGCCTCAAGCTCACTCAAGTCCTGTGAGTGTGACACTAAAAGTATTTAACCGAGAGTCAGCTAGAACATGAAAACTTGAAGTGCACTCGAGTGAGGAACAGAGTACTCGAGTGTTGACAACCTACACTTCCTGCACTTCTAATTACACTTGAGGTGTTGCCAGAAAGTGCACGTGCATATCCGAGGAGAACTTCCAGGAAAAACAGAGCAATACTATGTAACTTCTGAAAATCATAGGAATGATTGTATAGCTCATTTTTCTTACTTATAATCACTCTAACACTCCATCATATTAGTGTTTAAGCATTTTTCAGGTGATCAAACAAGGATTAACACATGACCTAAAAATATGATGATGACAGAAGCATAATGCATTACAGAGTTGTAGCAAACAATATGAATATGGTTAAAGGAAGATGAATGTTCAGATTGTAGATTCAAATATGAAAGTCAATTGTGGGGAGAGACATCATTACACACCAAATATTGGCTAACTACCACGACAAAAGATTGACCCACCATAAACAAATGTCTAAAACACAAACACTCCACAACGTAACGTTCAGGTTCATAATGAATCCTCCAACTCTTTAATGAGATGCTCCACTTTGCAATGGACATTTCATAGTGGCTAGTTGTTCAAATGCACTTAACGGTCAAATGAAGCAATGGGACTCTAACGATGAATGCTTACAACGGTTATCTTTCACAACTCATCTACAAATATGGTAGCATTCAGAGAAGAGAGAAGCAATGAACAGAGCGACAATGCCAACATGCAAAAATAATGAGTCATCCACTTCAACCTAAACACTCTCAGTTATGTAGTTTCTATATGATTTACTATTAAGACAGTGATTATTTATATTGTACCTTAGTGTTCATTGTGTCCACTCTGTGAGAGAGTCTGTAAACACTTTCATCTATATTTCTGAATTGATCTCAAGGTAGAGGGACCTTGAGTGGGTTGATTTCCTTACGGGGGAAGCTGTAAAGAGAATTGTGTTATATCCCATATATTTTGATGATAACAATGATTAGATTAATATTACAAAAGTTTTAAATCAAATGTTTGAACAAAGTAACTAAGTTCTTGGTTGCAGGCAAAAACGTTACTTGAAGTAATTACTTAAGTAATGAAGAAGTAACGAAAGATAGAGTACATGAGAAATAAGCACTGTGAGATTTTTTGAAGGATTACTCGAGGGATCCCTTGGATAATGACTTCATTACTCGAGGGATCACTTGAGTAATGTTTGAAAAATTGTTCCAGAAGCTCTATGTCAAAACTTGCATGGGATTACTCGAAGGGTTTACTCGAGTAATCTATAAAGTTATTTGAAAAGCTTACTTGAGGGATTACTCGAGTAACCAAAGCATAAATCATCTAGTAGCTCTCGGCCAAGAAATGACAGACATTACTTGAGTAACCATATTTGAAAAAGCATCATTACTAGAGGGATTACTCGAGTAATCAGGTAAGCAAAATAGAAGTTGCTCTCGGCCAAGATGTTAATGTCATTACTCAAGGGATCACTCAAGTAATCACTAAAGTTATTTAAAGCATTACTCGAGGGACCACTCAAGTAATCAGAAGAAAAGGAATACTTACTCGAGGGAGTTCTCGAGTAAGCAAGTCTGCTAGGTATTGTAGATGAGTTATTCGATGGTTTACTTGAGTAATCTGATCAGACAACGTTGACTTACTCTCTATCATATTTTTAATGATATTACTTGAGGGACTACTCAAGTAATGAAGCATGATCACTCAATTAGCCACTCGAGTAATGTAATACAGAAAGCATGATTTGAATCGAACATTCATTGATTTGTTATCTATATGATTAACCTTTTATTGTAATAGTTTCTTGAGTATACTTGCAGAAAACAATGAAGAGATCATGCATTAAGAGAGAAGTCAAACATAACGTCCGTAACATTTGAAATGCCTACCTACCACAAACGACTAGTTTTCAAATTCAAAGAATGGTTAAACAAAGTTGTGCGACTCTAATGCTTCGAATAGACATCACAATTCATCTATATATATATGGAGCACTCAATGAAGAACAAAACACAACAACTGAGAGCACACAAACTTACATCGATCAATATATTCTTTATGCTCTATTTTCTTATATTCATTATTTGTACTTCAGTATTATGCATTTGCTATGTGAGAGAGTTTTTCATTACAAACTCAATATTGTTTATTGAGACAACTTAAGGTTGTGAAACCTTGAGTTGGGGATTTGATTATAATGTGTAAGGGGGACCGAGTGTCTAGTGGAGGAACTTGCTATGTACTGAGGTGCCAAGAATCCACTGAATCTTAAAAGATATAGCGAAACTCTTAGAGAAGCTTTGAGGACTGGACGTAGGTCAAAGTGGTTGTGGCCGAACTAGTATAACTCTCGATGTACACTTCGGTGATATTTCTCCTGGCTATTAATTGTTTTAAATTTCCAGTCAATTTTTATATACGCAATAAAATTTCTGGTATCACCCAATTCACCTCCCCTCTTGGGTGAAACGCTTGCACTAACAAATCACCAGTAAGATATTCTGCTCGTAAGACTTACAAGGTGCAAGCAGTAGAGAACGTTACTACTCATAAGATTTACAGGGGTGTAAGCAAGAGAGAGCATTGTTGCTCGTAAGACTTGCAAGGGTAAGTAGGAGAGGAAGGTCTTCAGGATTGCTCTACTTGTAAGACTTCCCATAAGGGGGAGTATATCAGTAAGAGATTTGTAAATGGTTTTACAAGTACCCGACTAAACTTGTAGAATTGCATAGGCTTTTCTTGTACCTAGATTAAATAAGAAGATAGTTGATTTGAAAATCTCAGGAGGAGCCTGGGGACTAGACGTAGGCCATTACAGATTGGATGAACAAGAATAAATCATATTTTGCATATTCTCTTCCCTAAGCTCTTATATGTCCAGTATATATTAGTTTATCTAACTGTTGATTTATGATTCATTAGTTTTAACTTACTATTTTCATTAAGATACGAAAAGTTTTTCAAAGTTCTCAATTTTTTTATCTTACTCCCAATTCACCCTCCTCTTGGGTGTCAGTTAGTTTTAACATTTGGTACCATAGCCTGGGCTCTTATTTAAAGGACCTAACCATCTCAAGAGTTATCAATGGCTGACTTTGGGTGTTACTCATTTTTAGAAGGTTTTGACTATATAATCCCTCTTCTTTTGAAAGATATTGATTTTTTGGTTTTGGAAAGCTAGAATGATTAGTTTTATAAAAGCATATGATTTTGATATGTGGAATGTTTTTACAAATGCTTTTGATTTCAAACAAGAAAGCATTGGATAGAAAGATAAAAGAAAATATTTTCATTAAACATTAGAGCATTGAAAATTCTATATAGTGTTTTAACTGAAAATGATTTTGAAAAAATAATTTAACCTATTTATTTAATCCAAACAAAGAGCCATTAGATTTAATTTATCTTCATAAATTAAATCTGAGATACTATATCTCTATCATTTTAGTTATTAAATTTAATATATCTTAATAAATTAAATTTAAAACTAACACAATATAATAATATCATATAATATATATATATACATATATATAATATGTATTTCGAAAATACATATCTATATAATATTATTAACAAATTTTATATTACATATATATATATATAAATATAAAATTCGTCTACCCTAAATTAAACATTATCTCGTGTTGGGCCATTCTTGTGTGAGACCCTGTAGGCCCATATGAAGTTGGCAATGGACCAATAACTGTACTAACCCACAAGTCGCAAGCGGCCTCTAGTAAGACATTATGACTACCCAATTCATATGAGGATCGTTAACACGATGCAACCTGTCATACAACTATGTCACGTCCCTTTTGTCACATGATATATCAGTCAAGGATGAGGCATGGATAATTTCATCCTCTTGTCCTGACCATTACTTTCTCGATTCCTGAGTAGTCTAACAATAGAAATGGAAACTCCTTTCCATGTTGTATGGCCATACATTTCTCAGACTCACTCATCGAGGGGCCCAGTAATATCTCTCTACTAATGTGAGGGACAAATTCCATCTTGATCATTCATATTCCTCTGCATGAAAAAACCACCAAGCCCGATCGTAGCCTTTACCATCACCTAGTCAAAAGTGACTTTTGACAGTTCAAAACTTAGCAACTCTTATGTAGAAATCCATGATGACCTCAGGTCTAAGGGCATTGTGACGTGGTTCTACATGAGAAAAGCTTATGACTTGATCCATGTAGCTTTCTCATAGTAGGTCGGTCCAGCACCTTATACTCTTACAAGTGCCTAAGACTTTGATTCATATCTCCATATCTTATCAAAGTCATACTGGTCTTATTTCATCTCTGCTCCCACATAGATAACTAACCAGGGACATTTTAGGACAATCTTCAAGAATTATCCAAGGATACAATTATCACAATTAACATGCAAATAATATGATAACAGAATGGAGAAATTTCATTAAAATAATAATGTTCAAAGTACAATGATTGGCCCTTATGGCACAATTTCTAACATTTATGAAAAGTAAAATATTTGCATATTTATTTTCCCTTATATGATTTTATGGACGATATTTGCGTTTAATATAATAAATTTGGGTGTGATTGATAAATAAATATTGTTTTTGGAATAAACAGCATTTTAAAACAATAAAAAAATAAAAATAAAAAAAAATAAAAAAATAAAAGTACTGTAGCAGCCACCGGGCACTGTAGCAGCTGCCAGCACTGTAGCAGGTCAACGGGCACTGTAGAAGCCACCAGGGAACTGTAGCACCCGCCAGATCACTGTAGCAGTACTGTACCACACGTTTTTTCCCCTATAATAGAGATCAATGCCAAGCTCAAAGGGGGGAGAGGAAGAGAAGCAGAGGTTTCCTTCTCTGACCGGGAGAGGTCCTTCTCTGACCGGGTGAGATCTTCCTCTAACATTTCTGAGCTCTTTGTGTTGTTTTTTAGATTTAATTTCATGTATTGCATGCCTCCATCCTGGAAGGCTTATGATTGTATTACTTTTTGCATGCCTCCATCTTGGAAGGCTTAGGATTGTATTACATTTTGCATGCCGCCTACATAGAAGGTTTTACCTCCTAAATGGACGGCTAGATTTCTTCATCTTTCATTCATCTTTTGGTTGTATATTTATGTTTGAGAATTTAATATTCAAGTTTATGCAGTATTTCTGAGGCTTCCATTCTAGCTTTATATAATGTCAATTTATTTTGGTTTTGTTTTTAATTTCATCATGTGCTAAACTTTCATTTTCCTAGGGTGATGACGTAGCTTACTAATGATAGATTGAATCTTAACTTATTAAATCTACTTTGAATTTCTCCTTTATGATTGAGTTTTAATTATTATTCTTAATGCTTTTGATTGACTGGCCATCTTTTGAATGATTTCAATATGCATGTTGAGACCGAAAGGAGATATATGTGTGTAGACCCTATAATTAAAACCATGACTTGCATATGAAATAGGAATATATTCATATGAGTTGTGTAGTCTTACTGAGTTCCATAAATCTTAATGCATGATTAATTGCTTAAATTCATATAGGAATATATTGGATTAGCAATTGATTATAGAATTGCTTGACCTTGGAAGAGGCTAGTAATTAAATTAGAGAAACTCGACTATTAATCATGTGGAATAAATTGGGCTAGAATAGATAAGTGATTCAATCCGGAATTTGTTAGGTGAAATCCAATCCCTAGGGCTTTTTTTCTCATATTTGCTTTCATATCATCTGCATTCATATTTAATTGTCTTTCTTTTATTTTGTACTATCAATCACCAACTAATCGATCGACTAAATAGAGTTAAAATTGCTCATTTTGGTACTTAGTGAACAATCCTCGTGGGAACGATACTCTACTCACTTCTATATTACTTGATTACGACAGTGTACACTTGCACTATTTAATTGATCATCTGCACTCGTATCAATTTACTTTGGGTAATCTAAGTACTAAATCCTTTTTGAGAAGTTTGCTTAGTTAGTGCATGTTGACATGAGCCAGCCTCTTATGCTAACTTTCATAGGCATTACGTAGAAAACAATGTTCAGAATCATTTCTACTGATATCAATATAGCAGTTACCTTCCCTTTTTGCTCTGAGCTTTGCCTTGAGATTCTTCTTATCTAATTATAAGTCTTTTATGTTTACAATTAGACATTCTTCTAAGTCAAATATTACCTAATTTTCTTTATATGTACTTTCACTTACACTCAGTAAATTATGGCATAATCCTTCAATGTAATATACGTCTTTGACTTGTATGCTTTTATCATTTTTTATTTCACCAATTCCTGCTATCTTTCCGAATTGATTTTCTCCAAATTTTTCCTTCCCACATTCTTTAGGTTGTATCATAGTAAAACTTTCAAAATCACTGGTCATATGTCTGGAGCATCCACTGTCTATGTACCATTTGTTGTTTTTTGGATGGTTTAAGACATATCTCTTGTTCTTCTATTTCTTCTTGAGAAACCAAGCAAATATTAGCTACTTCTTCATCATCAATCTCTTCATCTGATGAGCTGTCTCCCCATATGGTGGATATAAGGCTTTCTTCTTATTATAGAACTTGCCTTTTCTCTTTTCTTTATTTTTCTGAGTCAGTTCTTGACATTCTGATTTGATATGTCCAGGCTTTCCACATTCATAGTAGATGATGTGCTCTTTACTGCTTGTTCCTCCTTTTTGAAAGTTCTTGAATCCTTGGCCTTTCTTGTAAAACTTTCTGAATCGTTTTATTATCATACTCATTTCTTCATCATTGAAATTTTCATCATGTTCTTGGGTTTCTTCTTTCACTTTCAATGCAAGCACTACTACAAAAAATGCTTTTAACGTCACTTTTTTGGGCCTTTTAACGTTTGAAAATAGGGGGACGTCTATTTGAGCGACGTAGAAAAAACTGTCAATAATGTCCCTAAAATAGGGGACATCTTTAGGCCAGACTTTAGACGTCCCCAGTCGTTACTGGGGACGTCTAAAGTGTTTCTGAACCACTTTAGACATCCCCAGTGTAACGCCCTAATTTTTGATTAAGGGCTAATGATGATTATTGAGAATAATTTGTGAATTAAATCTGAGTAATTATGTGTTATGTGGCAATTTAAGTAAATGTGCCAAAATCAGGGGAAGAATAGAAAATTATCGGTTAATTAGTTAGTGATTAATGGAGAAATTAATTACTAACTAAGAGAAATGAGAAGTGTAACTAAGTAGCTAATGGAGTGATTAGAGTAACCAAGTGGTTACTTACTTTATGAGGACTAATAAGATTGGGACATGTGGAAAATGGAGATGATGGTAGAGTGTTAGAGAAAGTCAAAGTACGCATTTTTAATCATATTCTCTCTCTCTCTATCCCTCATTTTTGCTGCAGCAAGTATGGCATGGGAAGAGAGTATCATTTCATCTCTTTCTCCACTCCTCCACTTTCATTTCTCTCTCATCCTTCTCTCCATTGTCGAGCAGCCATTGAAGGTAAAGAAAGAGAAAGTTTCCAAGGTAAAACTCTTGCATTTTGACCTTATAAATGATCTCTAATGCCAAAACTCCCTTCTTTAAAGTTGTTCCTTGAGTTGAGAGCTTTACTTTCATGGTTTTAGATTTGTCATTTGGTGGTGTTTGAGCTCTCACGAAATTGTGGACTTGGGTGAACCAAAAAACTTCTTTGGGAAAGTTGTTGAGGTAAATGAAAGCTTCATTTTTATATAAGTTTTGTGGACATTGGTTGGCCCTTGAATTTCTAGAAATTTTGCCCTAATTTTTGTGATTTAGGGTCATGGGGGAGTATGGTATGTTATTGTTATGAAAATGGTGCCTTGTTTAGTGTTTTGAAGTGATAGAATTGCATTGAAGCTTAAATGTGAAGTTTGGCCACTTTGTGTTGGTTTTTGTGCATTGGACAAAAATAGGGCATGTCAATGGGTTGTGATTTTGGTCATTTTGAGGTTACCATTGTGTTCATTGTGAAAATTTATGTGGGAAAAGGCTTGATTGTTGATTTTGGAGTCATTGGACACTTTAGTAGAAATTTGGAAAATGTTGTCAATGTAAACTCTGTTCTGGGTCGTTAGTTTGCTTGAATATTTTGAATGACCAAATGGTGTTGAAAAATTCTTAAACTTTTCATTCTTAAAATTTCACATCCCAAGCTTCAAAATGGATATATAATTCATGTCATTTCGTTTTGTGAACTGAGAGTTATGCTTTGCCAAAGTTTGGGATGGAAACTGGACTTTGTTTTAGGGCAGTGGTGGATTTTGTGTAATTCTAGAATTGTGTGGTGATTTCTAGTAATGATCCATATTTTTCCAGTAAAGAGGACTTATATACCTTTCATTTGGCTTTGGAATCACCTCATTTTGATTTGTCTAGAATTAGTTATGATTTTTGGAATTTCAGCCAGAAAACAGAATTTTCTTGGCCGTGGCCAGAGGTTATGAACCGCGGCCCAAGACTTTCTGTGCATCCATTGGCCGTGGCCCAAGACTTTCTGTGCATCCATTGGCCGCGGCCTATGGGTAGGCTGGCCATGGCCAACCCTCAAAAATCAACATTTTGGACTTTTAAAAGGTGACCTTTGGTCAAGTGTTTCCCAAGCCTTTAGCCATGTGTTTAGGCTTTGATTAGCCACCTAAAGGTCATGAATGGTAACCAACTTTAAGTGTTATGAAAATGAGAATTTGGAAAAGAGAATGACCCTATGTCCTTGATTTGGTTATAGGGTTGGGTATTCACCTTGATTATGGTTCGATATCCGCTCGGATCGTGAGTAGCCGATGCTGGAGCATACGTGGAAAGAATAAGAGTAGGGAACTTACCTCTCCTGCATGTATTGATATTTGTGTTTGTATATTGATGCATGTTATTGCTTTGCTTGATTATGTGAAATATATATGAATGATTGAAGCTATGTTTCTATTTATGCTATGGCCATGAATATGTTGTTGAAACATTGAGCATACGGATATATCATTATGTGAGAACAAGTTATTGTGATGCAAGCATGTCATGCATTAAACACTTATCTTTCATGCATATTGGTATCTATTTCCTACTGGGATTCTCTATAATCTCACCCTCCCCTACCAACATTTTAGACAGGACATGTGGCTCGAGGAAGGAGCAAGCGACTAGGGGCGGCGAGAATCCCTTATGGGCATTTGTATATGTTTGTACGTATATGTTCGGATGATAGGTTGGAATATGTATTTAGAATGAGTATTGTGTAATCCCCATTTGAGATATTGTAAAGGGCGTATGTTCCCTATGAATCTTTAGTGAAGGTATCAATCCGGGATTGCCGGGATTATTATTGTGTACTCTGATATTTATATGAATGTGATTTATCTTCACGATGTAATTGTATTCGAAATATGATTGTGAGACCAGATTAAAGTGTTTATGAAATGTATTTGTGAAAACCCTATCTTAAGGATGGGAATTTAAATGAGTTTTGATTATTATTGGTCTCTATTTCATTTTAATCACGTATTTTGGATAATAATTACGGAAGGGGGTTACACCCAGTTTGCTCTAGGGACATCTAAAGTTATGCTTTAGACGTCCCCAATTCAAACTGGGCACGTCTAAAGTGGTTCATAAACACTTTAGACATCCCCAGTTTACACTGGGGACGTCTAAAGTTTTTTTATGGCCTTTTATATACATCACTGTCTGGAAAATTTAAACTGTAGAAATTGGGTAGAAGAAATATTGCATAAACCAGAATGAAAACAACAGTAGTTTAGCACTATCTAATAAAAATGTTATCCAACAATCTAATAGTATGTACAACAACACAACTCTAATTTGCACCTTGGAAATTCATCCCAAAATTCCCCTTAAAAGTGAAACATCCCAAAATCAAAATAACAAATCATCTCAGCTTAATTTAAACGAAACTAAACTAATTAAGGCAATTCATATTCAAGACAATGTATCATTGTGATTTTTTTTACCAAGCAACCCATGCCAAGTTCAAAGCTTCCAACTAAATAATTTTCAAGCCTCCACAATTTTTAGATAAGTATTATTCAACCCATCACAAGAAATGAGCTCTCTTAGAAAACATTTACAACACTAGAAAAAAAATTGCCATCTTCATACCTATTTTATGGCATAATTGATGTTGTATTATATTGTACTTCATCAACATTCCAGAACCATACACGCATTTGAGGCAAAACTCTGACATATTTTTGTAATTTAGTTGACTTTTGAATAATGTTAAACTAGACTAACCTAAGCCAAACCAAATTCATTCCTAAGTATCATTGTCATTTTTTTGACTCATGTCTATATATATATCACCATGTTGAAGTCTACTGATGGAAAAAACAAGTATGAAATAATGACAGTCTATTTCCATATCAAGCAAATTAGAAGTAGATTAAAAGTATGCATATATAAGTTACTTTGTTTTTCCAGTTTCATAATCTGATTTAAATTAACAGTTATAAGCATTTATTCAATCATTTGTGTCCAAAGTTGTGGGAGTGAGAGACAAACCTGTGGATGACAGAAATGGAGACGACTCACAGTGCCACCAGCTGGGAAGACAACAGTTGTGAGAGGGAGACACAAACAACAATACTCTTATCAAAGAAGAGAGAGGGAAAAATAGCAATATGATTATGAGAAAGAGGAAGGCAGATGAGGAAGGAAGCACGGGAATGGGAGTTGTAGCAACGAATTGAGAAAGAGGAAGGAAGATGGGAAAGGAAGCAAGGGAAAGGGGAAAGAGGAAGACAGCTGGGAACGAAGCTCATAGGGGAAGACGAAATGAAGCTTGGGGAAGGAAAGTAAAGCTGCTGGCCTGCTGCTGATGGGATGGGCGTCTAACAGGATTTTCTACGTCCCCAGTCGACATGGGGACGTCGAAAGCTCACTTTAGACGTCCCCAGTTTGACTGGGGACGTCTAAAGTGAGCTTTAGACGTCCCCAATGTAATATCCCAAAAAGTGATTAAGGGTTAATGACTTCAAAAGTGGATGTAATTATTGTTGAATAAACACTTTTGGGGAATGTGTTATGGGAATTTGGTTGTTTTAGTAATTCCAATGGTTTCCTTGTGAAAAATTGTGTGGGAATAGGTTTCATTGTTGAGTTTAGAGCCATTGGACACATTGGTTGAAAATGGGAAAAACTAACTGTTGAGTGCAATTCTGTGTAGGGCAGTCAGTTTGTATGGACATTTTGAATAGGCAAATGGTGTCTAAAAATTCTGAACATTTGCAGTTTTAAATTTCACATGCAAGCTTCAAAATGAACATATAATTTGCATCATTTCGATTTGTGAGCTAAGAGTTATGGATTTTTGAAGTTTGCCCAGCGAAATTGATTATTTTCTGGAGCAGCGATCAAAGTAATTAAATCTGGGAATTTTGTGATTCCAGATAGCAAAATATTATATTTTTCCTTGACACTAGACTTAATAAGGGTTCTATTGGCTTTGGAATCACTTCAATTCAATTTTTTCTAAAATTAGTTACGATTTTTCAAAGTTAGGGCAGAAAATCTGCCAGAAATCTCATTAAGTCCGAAAATAAAGAAATAATGGGATGGCAAGTTTGAAATTATGAGGTACATGGAAAACTCATTTGGGCTGATGGAAGGACCTCCTAAATGTCATTTACATGGGCCAAGAAATGGAAAATATTAGTTGCATGTCAATTGGATTTATGGCACAACATTATGTGACACTAAAGCTTCAATTTTGGAAATTAGAAAAAAATGACATAAGCATACTATAATGATGACATAAACATGGGATTATAAAACAAAACTTCATCAGCTTCCCTTGCCATTTCCCGACGCCATTTTCAGTCAAAAAGGGTGAGAGAGAGGTTGAAGAAAAATAGAGAGAAGGAAGGAGAAATCTCGTAAGGTAAGTCGATTTCTCCGACAATCTAGTTCCTAACACGTATAACTCTACTCCTAAGCTTCTCTTTCATGTATTTTAAGGTTGTTGGAGCTCAAATCTATTGTATAAAGATTTAGGGTTCAGCCATAAGAAGGGAAGAGTTAAAAGGAGCTTGAGGTAACTTCTAAACCATCGTATATTGACTATTCTAGCTGCTGTGGGTAATTTAATCAGTGAAATTTTACCGGATTGCCGTTGGTTTTAAAGTTTGGAAATGATATGGCCTAGGGGTTATGCTGCCCAAATTGGGTCTTAATGTTAGTTGTAACCTAATGTAATGGTTAATAAAGTGGTTAGGAGTAAAAAGGAACGCATTTACGGAGTCAAAATCGTAAAACCCCGATTTTCTCTGGAGAGCTCAAAAATTTCGGCCAGCTCTAGAAATGGGTCTTAGAATTGGATTTTCAATGATTTGATGGTTCCATTAAGTTCAGGAGCGAAAATTAGGTGGGGTTACAGTTGGTCACTTTTTCGGAAAAGGCCGAAAAAACATAATTACTAAAATGCCCCTGAAACCCTTGAAGTAGGGCTGCCAAGGGTAAATTTGTAATTTGACATTGAATTTGATTATTTTGAGTCTGGAAATAGATTTCTTGGGTGGAAATTTGTTAAGATAGCCCAGATTAGAATTTCAGGAAAAGTACAACCGAATCAGGTATGACAGGCCTGGGCCAGGTCCCCGGGGGCATTTTTGTAAATTTTCATTATAGACTCATATAACCCCAAGAAACACTATGGAAGTGTCTAAATGGTGCATTTGGAATTTTAGGATTTGATATTTGCCCTGTTCGTGATCCACCTGCGTTAGAGCATAATCGGAAAGAACAAGGTAGTGCTCTTCTCTTATGCTATGTGTAAAGTATTGTATGTATGTTTGTCATGCATTGTGATACATTTGTGATGCTTTGAGATCACAGTGAAAGTTGAGGCATAGTGATTACAGCGTAAGCTGTTGCATTGATATCGTACCAAAAGCTGACGCATAGTGTTTACAGCCATGAGTGCTGTCATATGTGGTGTGAGCCATATATCATTGTGATACTACTTAACATGATCATATATGCTATGCGTTTATACATTGTATGAGTGATTTGTTACTACAGAGATTCTTTTGAATCTCATTCTTTCCATTGACTAACATTTCAGACAGGGCAAGTGGCTCTAAGGAGAAACGAACCACCAGGAGCGGCTAAGATCTTGTAGAGATGTGTTGTTAGATTGTTGGTTATCTATTTTGGACTTGGGATTAGTGTTTATTTTTGAAATGTAGATATTATGTTGATGTTGGTCATGTAATCCCCTAGTTGGAACTTATAATCCTTAGTTTATACATGTATAAAACCCGGTAGTTGCCATGAATTTGGCTATGCACTCTGATATGTATGAATGTGATTGAACTGCGCAGAGTAATTAGATTAGGAAGATAAATCTAAGACCATGTTGAACGAATTTTAGAAAAGAGATTTGAGAAAAACGTATCCATCGGTCTCTAATTCCTTTAAATTATGCATTTTCAAATCTTAATTATGGTTATCAAGGTAGGGGATTACACCCAGTTTGACTGGGGACATCTAAAGTGCATAAAGGGCACACTATAGACGTCCCCAAAGACTCTGGGGACGTCTAAAGTGGTACAATTTTTTTTTGTTTTAAATTCAACCAGCACCAATATTTTGTGCTAAATATTAAACTTTGGGCGTCCCTAATTTAAAAAGGGACGTCCTTTAGAGTCGTTAAATGTCTAGTTTGTAGTAGTGAAGGCCTTTCTTCTTTTTTTCTTCAATATCTTCTAGTTGTCGTTTGAACTTTAATTTACTTTCATATTCAGAGAGAATTCCGAATAAAGAAGCAACTGATCGCATGGATTTGCCTTTTGCTTCCTCTATCACAGTGACTTTGGCCTCCTATTCTTTTGAAAGTGTGTTCAATATCTTTCTTACTTGGGTATGTTGATAATAGATTTTCCCAAGTGCCGCAAGTTGATTAACAAGATGAGTATATCTAAGTTCAAATTCAGATATTGACTCACCTGATTTCATTCGAAGTAAATCAAACTCAGTAACCAGGGTATTGATCCGGCTTTCTTTTATTCCCAAAGTTCCTTTGTGAGCTATTTCCAGGGCTTCCCATATTTCTTTAGCCGTTGGAAGTGTGCAGATCTTGAAGTACTCATTTTGACTTAAGGCACTTTGAATCATTAAAATTGTCTTGCTATTGAGTGTGATGAGTTTCTTGTCATTCTCATCATATTCTGCTGGTGTCTAAGGAACCTTCTGTGAATCTACAATTTTCTCATGATGTGGTAGTTTATACTCTCAATTACGTCCCATAGTCTGTATTCTGTAGCCATTACGAATACTCAAAACTTGGCTTTCTATAAAGAGAAATGTTTGCCATTGAAACCTAGTGGTCTAGTGATAGAAGCTCCATCAGGAAGAATTCCTTCACTTATGCTTACCATTGGATCCTTCTTAGGTTGTTATACCTGAACAAGAAGACCTACGCTCTGATACCAAATGTTAGTGCCAGTGTTTCACCAAAGAGGGGGGAGAATTGAGTGATACCAAAAATTTCGTTGCGTATATAAAAATTGACTGGAAATTTTAAGAAGTTAAGAGCTAGAAGAAATATCACCGAAGTGTACATCGAGAGTTATACTTGTTTGGTCACAACCACTTTGACCTACATCCAGTCCTCAGAGCTTCTCTTAGAGTTTCACTATATCTTCCAAGATTCAGTGGGTTCTTGGCACCTCAATACATAGCAAGTTCCTTCACTAGACACTTGCTCCCCCTTACATGTTGTAATCAAATCCCCAACTCAAGGATCCACAACCTTAAGTTGTCTCAATAACAAATATTAAGTTTGTAAAGAAAAACTCTCTTACAGAGCAAATATATGATCACTGAAGTATAAAGAGTGAATATAAGAAAACAGATTTCTAAGAATATATTGATCGATGTGAGTTTGCGTGTTCTCAGTTCTTGTCTTTTATTCTTTGTTGAATGCTCCATATATATAGATGAATTGTAATGTCCATTGGAAGCATTTCAAACATGTCCATTAGAGTCATGCAGCTTTGTTTGACCGTTCTTCAAATTTGAAAACTAGCCATTTGTGGAAGGTAAGCATTTCGGACGTTGCAGTTGATTTGTTTGACTTCTCTCTCAAAGCATGATCTCTTCACTATTTCTCTGCAAATATACTTAGGAAACTAATATAATGAAAGGTTAATCATATAGATAACAAATCAATAAATGTTAGATTAAAATAATACTTTCTGTACTTTATTACTCGAGTTGTAATTGCAATCTTAAAAAAGCGTTTTAGGAGCTCAGATGGTTTAGTATGTGATAGAGAGTTTATGCAAATATGGTATACTGCTCACATATTAAATTTGGTTGCTTTTGAAGGTCGAAAGAAATGAGCAAGCTCATTGATCTCATCTGACATGCAGTCAAATTTGTTAAATCTTCTCCATCAAGGAAGCATAAATTCATAATACTGGCTGAAAGAGAGCTAGTCGAATCAAAAAGTATGCTTACCTTGGATTGTCCGACAAGGTAATTATTTATAATTAGTTTCAATAAGCTTTAATATGATGATGTATTGATGTTTAATCATTTTTTCATTTCTATGATGTCATTAGGTAGAACTTGACATACCTTATGCTTGAGACTGCCGTTAAGTTCGTCAAAGTCTTTACTATGATAGAAGAGGAGGATAAAGATTACAAAGAATCCTTCAAGAAGAAAGTTGATAACAATCAAGTCGAGATACTTATACCTTGATTGATTATTATAAAGGTGTTGATAATGTCTTTGATTATACAACTATAAGAAGGAGTGCATAAGCTACAATTTTGCCTCCTACTGAATATGATTGGAGCACTGTGAAGGAGTTTCTTGGCTTCTTAAAGTTGTTCTATAGCATGACATTGAAATTTTTTGGATCAAACTATGTTACAAGTAACTCTTGTTTTCACCAAATAGTTGCAATTCAGACAGGCTTAATTCAAATGCAAGTAGCTCCTACTATCTCTTGAATGACATGACAAGAAGAATGCTATCCAAGATTAACAAATAATGGGGAGCAGCTGAGAAAATGAATCCATTATTGGTTGTGGCTGTGATTCTAGACCCCAGATACAAATTGACATATGTCAAAATTGCTTTTGAAGATCTTTTTCATGAACCAACAAAGCGTGAAGCTATATTAAGGAAGACTATGGATGTCTTGTATCTTGTATCGTTTTCATGACCATCATTCAAATAGTGTTCATCTTGGTGAAACATCTAGATCTCAACCACCAATGGAGCAAGGGGATAATAGTGGTGGTGGAAATAATGTGGTAGTTCTAGAGGTTGAACTTAAAACAACTCCATTGATGCTACATCCCAAAATTTTTTAGTCAAGGTAGATGCAGAAAGTAGTATGAAGAAAATTTTAAAAGTGGATGAATACCTTCAAGCTGAATTAGTTGGTTATCATGATATACAATTTGACATTTTGGCATGGTCAAAAGGGAATGGTTGTAAGTATAAAGTGTTAAGTTTGATGCACGTGATTTGTTAGTTGCATCATGTTAGGATCGTTAGGCATAATGGAAGAATTTGAAAATTTTTGCTGATCCTAATCGAGGATCTATCAATGATGCTTGAACTAAGTTAGAAAGATTTGTACTTTTTTCAATTCAGGGTTTTCGATCTCTAGGAGCAAAAATGTCAGGTCCGCTCCCTCTATCGGTATCCAGATGAATGCTCTCCAACACAGACTACATGCTAGTGCCTCTAACGTCTCCTAGGGTTTCCCTTATGGCTCTAAATTCTCATCACTGTATGAGTATATCTGCTCTATCAAGTTTATAACCTATGAGGGCTATATTCGAATTTCAAAATTAATCTTTATTAATTTTGAAATTAATTAACAATTAATTATCTTGATGAGCTAATTAAATAAATTCAGTTTAAATTAAATCTGTCCAACAATTTTAATTTAACATATTTATTTAATTCAAATAAAAAGCCATTAGATTTAATTTATCTTCATAAGTTAAATCTGAGATACTATATCTTTATCATGTTAGTTATAAATTAAAAGTGACTTTTGACTAGTTCAAAGCTTAACAACTCTAATGTAGGAATCCATGATGACCTCAGGTTAAAGGGCATTGTGACATGGTTGTACATGAGAAAAGCTTATGACTTGATCCATATAGCTTTATCATAGTAAGTCGCTCTAGTACCTTGTACTCTTTCAAGTGCCTAAGACTTTGATTCGTATCTCCATATCTTATCAAAGTCATACTAGTCTTGTTTCATCTCTGCTTCTGCATACATGACCGACCAAGGACATTTTAGGATAATCTTTATGAATTATCCAGGGATACAATTATCACAGTTAACATGCAAATAATATGATAAAAGAATGGAGAAATTTCATTAAATTAATAATGTTCAAAGTACAATGATTAGCCCTTTGGGCACAATTTCCAAAACACCAGACCCTACAGTGTCTTCAGAAGCAGCTTTTAGTACTGGGGGTTGAGTATTGGATGCTTTCAGGAGCTCTTTATCCTCAAAGATGGTTGAGGCACTCATATCTGCACAAAATTGGCTATCTGTGAAACCATGGACATGAATGATTTGGATGTTGATAATTTTGATAAGACTGCAACTATTGCTATTGGTATCTTGGTTTGCATTTTCAATTTTCAGTTTGTAATTTTCATTTCATATTCTTAATTATTAGTTAATACATATTAGTTGATAGGATTTAATGATTTTTCTTTGTTTATTTTGATGCAGCAGCAAGAGCAGCTACCCTTGGTAAATTTAAATTATGAGCAGTGTTAACTTGTGAATTGATAGATGAATGAATGATGATCACTAATTAAATTTCTAGCACTTGCATATTTTTGCTTTGTAACTTGTGAATTTGTGAATAATGATGTTTGGGGTTTGAACTTCATAGGATTATTATTCGATTTTGTAATTTAGAAGCATGTCTGATTATTGAGCAGGTCTATTGTGCAGGCTAAAGTACGAAAAAAATTGCTCAGACCCATTTGAAGTATGTCTGATTATTTAAGTGCTCATAAACTAGCTGTTATTTTGGAGTAGTGGAGCCGACACCATCAGTACTAAATTTATTTTGTTAATCCATTTCGCTATCAATGAAGATGGCTATTTGTTATTATTAAATAGCTGGCAGTGTAATCAATTTGAGGGCCGAAAAAGGAAAAAAAAAAGAAAAAAGAGGGAGAGGGGTAAAGTAGTGAAAAAAGGACATGAGGATGTAAATACTGAGGTGTGACAATATATGAAGAGAATGGCAAAAAGAAAAGACAATATCTGAAAAGAATGGGCCCGACAATGGCAAAAGGAAACTTAGGGTGGGGGTGGTCAGGTCATAAACGAGTTCATATAACCCATTTATGACTGCCCGTTTAACCCGTACCCATTTTGGTACGGGTTAAATGAGTTTATCTATGGATACGAGCTGCCCGTACCAGTATACTTAATATAGGCGGGCCACGGTTTTGCTAATATGTGCTTTTGTCACTAAAGCAATCAATTAAACTAGGTCCCAATTAATTATGCAATTTAGGGTCAACTTAGGTCATTCTCCCAAGGAGTAAGCTGTAATTTTTCTTTAGGATTGATTTTTAAGTGACAAGATTCAAATGAATAGACATAAACTAGAATGCAAGACACTATTACCTAATTACAATTAAACTAACTAAATATACTAATGCAATTGACTCCAAAACCTATATGAGAATGAGACTAATCAATATAAATTTTAATGCGATTTTTGGGGGGGTTTTGTAACACCCCAACTTTTTTTCGCCAATATACATTATAAATATATGGAAATATCCAATGAAAGGGAAGGGTGAATTTTTGAGGATGTGATTTTGTTGCCAGTGAAAATTCCCAATGAGCCAATGAGTTTTTCATGTAGTTTTGGATGAACAATTGATAAGTAGAAATTCTGAAATTTTATAGGCTGATAATAGACATCCTAAACTTTAATTTGATAGTTCATAGATGATTTTTGGAGCTATATACAAAAATGTTGTGATTTTTTTTAATTTAGCCTAGGAAAGCTGCCTATTTTTTTAGAATAGCGTCCAAAAACTTAAATTCTGGGAATTTTAAGCTTCTTTTTGGCTAAAGGCTATATTTTTTCTTAAAACTAGACTTAATAAGGGTTCTATAGCCTTTAGAATCACTCTAATTCGATCCCTAAAATTAAGTTATGATTTTTCAAAATTTTGGAAGAAAATCTGCAAGAATTGCCAAATAATCCGAAAATGGAGAAAAATTGTGAGGGCAACATTGTAATTTTAGGATAAACCTATCAACCCATTTTTTCTATTCTAATAGACACTTAGACGACATTTTGATGGGCCGAGAAGAGGGAAATATTTGTTACATGTTATGGTACAATTACATAAGGAAAAGTCCATGTACACAAAAGTTAAATTTTGTGAATTCTGGCAATGAATTAAAATGGAGAAAAAAAATAGGATATTATTAAACACATTTCCCTTCATCTCCTTTCTCCATTTCCATCACCCTTTTGAGAAAGAAGAGAGAGTGAGTGAGTGAGTGAGTTTTGATTTCTAGAGAGAAGGAGAGTAAAAGATCACAAAGATAAGTGATATAATGGGTGATTTGGATTTCAACTTGCTGAATCCTCTCCCTAAGCTTGCTTTCTACATGATCCATGGTGTTTAGGAAGCAAAAATCAAAAGGTTGGTGGAGTTAGGTTTTCGGCCAAAGAAGAAAGAGGAAGAAGGAAGCTAAGGTGACTTCCTAAACTTTAATCTTTGGTTGTTCTGGCTGTTGTGGTTAGTTTCATTGGTAAATGTCTGGTTGTTTTGCTATGATTGTAAAATTTGGGAAATGTTGAACGCTAGACATTATGCTACCCAAATGTAGTCTAAAATTTGTCTATAATGTAATTAAATAGTTAATAAAGTAATTAGGAGTAGAAAGGAATAAGTTTGCGGAGTCAAAATTGGAAAACCCCAAATTTTCCTGGAGAATTCTGGGTTTTGGCAAGCTCTAGTTTAAGGGGTTAAAGTTGGATTTTTGATGATTTGATGATTACATTGCGTTTAGGAGGGACAATTAGATGGGGTTACAGTTAATCACTTTTCCAGAAAAGCCTTAAAAGCATAATGACCAAAACGCCCATGAAACCCTAAGTTAGGGGATACCAGGGGTTTTCTAGTCTTTTGGTACTGAATTTGGTAATTATGAGGCCAGAAATGGATTCCTTGGGCAAAAATATGTCAAAATAGACTGAGTCAAAGTTTTAGGAAAAGTACGGTCAGACTGAGTAAGTTGGGGCCAGGCGAGGTCCCTGGGGGTATTTTGGTAAATTTTTAAAATAGACTCATTACCACTAGGAACATATTGGAAGTGCCTAAAGTAGTATATGAATGGGTTTTAACCTAATTCTTGTACATTTGACATTTTAGGACCAAGTTGAGAGCCCGAATGGTTGGCACACAGATTGAGGTACAAGTTTCGTGAAGAAAAAGACTTTAGGTAGTGACATTATCCTTCATATATGATGTCATAGTTCATATGATTTTGTGGTTGCTATTGTTTGGACACACATTAATCAACATGGTTTGCCGAGAAGGGGCAGCAAGTGCGAGAAGTGTACTTTACTTGGTTGTGGAGTAATGATCCAACCAAGGTACTCATAGAATGATGGTGAAGCCCTATCCCATATATACATGGGTTTATATTGTTCATTAATTGGTGTATACATGGTGCATATCAAATCTACTTCTCACATTTTATATGAACGATAATATGTTGCTACTGGGATTCCTTGGAATCTCATTCTTTTTCATAAACAAATATGTACCACTAGGAAATAGCCGATCTAGAGGCAAGGGTACAGACAAGAGGAATTGATGGGAACGAAACCTGAGGTGAAGTGGTTATATGTAGTTATTTTTGAATATTTTTGACAAAAGTGTAAATATTATCAAATTCTGCACTGTCAATTCCTGTATGTAAACAAATACTTTTATCAGTATATTTATACTGTTTCTATATGCTTATAGAACTATGCCTTATGACTCCGTGCATATCAAAGTGGAAACCAGTGTTAACATTTTTTATATTAAAGCCCAAGCGATTCTGACAAGCTTTAAAGCAGTTCTGGTATTATTAGAATGATATACTGATATGGTTTTGTTTGCAAGGCGATAGGATATTATGAGCAATTTGAATGAGTCATATAAGTAGTCAAAGGAGTTCGTTAACCAGAGCCCGCCGGAGTAATAAATTCCGAATAGATAGCAGTACATGGAGTATTACCTACTGGATGGTCTGATGATGTGGAAGACTACCCGAAAGAGCGTCCCAATACAATAAGTATACAGACCCAAGCCAAGACCAACATCATTGGCCGGATCAGTGTATGGTGAGATAAGATAATCGCCAGAGGAAGACTCAGAGGAAGACCCGGAGGAGGAACCGAGGGATTGTGAATCCCGGGCAAGCACAGTGGTGGCAGAGTATGACTAACAGCTGGACCTGGAGCTGTGGGACTATATCTAGGGCTGATATCGTAGGGCGCTCCGAGCTTAGAAAACTCTTGTAGGACATTACCTCACGTTCATGACTGGTATCCAGTCCTTATATGAGATTTGGGACAAGCTGGAGGTGGACTTGACTGATGAGTTCTGGGTATACACGATAATGGATTTCTTCTTAGACTCCGCCTTCTGGAACCGGCAGAAGATCAACATTATTGATTAGGGCCCAAATGGGAACATATATGAGTTCCTAGAGTATATGATTGACCAGTATAAAGATTTATGTACGATGGTTGATGTGGGACCCAAGCAGTATATTTTGGTGACTGGAGGTGACCGACACGTATTTTGAGTCAAGGGCAATCATGTGGAACCTACGAATAGAAGATAGAGTTAGAGTCGATGCTTTGGGAGGTACATAGAAAGTTAATCATGCTCAACTTAGGGAAATCCTAGGATGGCTAAGCCCTTGGGAAGTTGCATGAACTTAGAATTTTGAAATCTAAAAATGACCAATATGTCATGTATAGTAGTTAATGTATGCTATATATGACATATATGACATATCTGTGTACCCTAACTTTTATGAAATGACGAAAATTCCCTTACTATTATATGAAATATAATTTTTCTCTATTTTCATGTAGTTTGAAATATAGAGATGGTTCAACCTGGTAGACCACGAGCGGGACACAATAATGCTGCACCTGAGCCAAGACCTGATCCGATACAGCAACAGATTTTGGCTATGCTAACACAACAACAAACTACTATAAATTAAATAAGGGATGAACTTTGGGAGCTACAACAAAGGCAAAGTCGCCTGGAGGAATATGTGAGGGGTAATGATGAAGAAATACTACTGAAAGGCCCTCAACCAAAGGATATCCCATTAGAGCCCAAAGCGAACATCCAAACCTGGGTAGGCAGGTTCAGCAAGCAATAGCCTCCATCTTTCAGGGAAAGTTTGACCCATAGATTGTGGAGGATTGGTTGGCACATTTGGAGAAAATTTTTAATATACTGCTATGTCTGGATGAGATAAAAGTTCTACTAGCTATCTACCAGTTGGAAGGTGATGTAGACCAGTGGTGGAAAAATATAGAGCTCAATTTGAGGGGAAGGAACATTCCAATCACTTGGGAATTATTCCAAAAATAGTTTAATGAAAAATATTTTCCCTTTCCGTCAGACAAGAAAAAGAGAAGGAGTTTTTGAGCAACCAACAACAGGACCGAGAAAGCTTTGATGATTATATGGCTCGGTATATTCGATTGTCTCAATATTCGGCATACCTCAAGCTTCACGATAATAAAGAATGAAGTGTTGATATGATGATTAAGGGGCTGAGACCAGAGTTGAAAGAGAAACTGGTTTCATAGCATTTCACTGAGTTCAACAAAGCAGAGGAAGAATGCCATTGCATCGAAAAACACATGTTGAGCTGGGTTACTAAAGACGGCAACAAGGGTATGTTTGGTAGTGGTAGCTTATCTAAAAACTGAAAAGAACCAAGTGAACCACCTAGGATCGGTGATAAGAAGCCATATTAGGTTGGTAGTCGCAATAAGCAAAATGATGGTGAGTCTTACACCGCTGGACAACGCATGTGTTATAACTGCCAGAAGCCGGGTCATTTTGCTAAAGATTGCCCACAAGAGCTGATAGAGCCTCGATCTAGGCGTCAGGGCAGAGCAACTGACATGACTTATGAGAAAGAATAGAAGTCACCCGAGATGACCCAAGGCACAACCTAACTGAGCTATTATGTTGTGCAAGCATTAATAGGTTCTGGTACTAGCCATATCTATATTGTATCTAACTATGTGAGACACTTAAGAAAATTTGTAAAATGGTATGATATGTGTAAGAGATAAAACCCTATGATAGCTTTGCTCTGTGAATGGCTCCATAAACTCAAAGTGGTACTAAAAGTTGAATGGTTAACATCAAAGCATGTGTTGTTACATAATGGAAATAAGAGAATCATATAACCTACTCCGCAAGTGATTTCAGTTATCTTTTAATGACTTAAGCTAGGAAGTGTTACATAAAGGTACTTTGTTTTCTTTAGTATAGGCAAAGCTAAAATGGCAACTGAAAGTATACCTATGGCTAGGAAATTTCCTATTGTCTTAGTATTGATATTTTGATCTACTCAAGAAGTTGAGGAGAATGTGATAAGCACCTAGGAGTGGTGTTGGGAGTCACAAATAAGCGATGGTTTCCAAAAATTAATCCACTATATGATGACTTATATGGTCTGCTGTGTGATAACCTATGTGGTCTACTATGTGATGACATGTATGGTCTGCTGTGTGACAACCTGTGTTGTGTACTGTTTTATAACCTATGTGGTATACTGTGTGATGACCTGTGTAGTCTGCTGTGTGATGACCTGTGTGGTCTGCTGTGTAATTGCCACTAAGGCGAACGGTGTGGTCTGTAAAGTGGTGATATGTGTGGCTGTGTGGTTTATAATGATGCAACCTATGAGGTTTGCAGTAATATGAATTGTGTAGTCATTAGTGTATTATGCAGGCAAAGGTTTAAAACGAGCCCTAGTGTACCAGGGTACCATAATGGCGGATGGAATAGTGATAAAGGCAGTAAAACCCTGTGTGCAAGATTGCATGGGCAGTAGCCCTACTAAAATCTAAGCAAATGTAGGATTTGGCTTTCAGAAGTTAGAGTTCTGGGCTATATAATCTCACAGCAAGAAGTCCTAGTAGACCCTAGTAAAGTGGAAGCAATACTGAACTAGAAAAGTCAGAGACTATGATTGTGATATGTAGTGTTCTGGATCTTGTTGATTATTATAAGGGATTTAAGTAAGCTTCCACAGAAAACTCAACATTATATGTGGGATAATAATTGTGATAGGGGCTTCGTAGAGCTAAGATGGAAAATTATTATGGCATCAGTGTTGATAATCCCATATCCACAATAGACCTTTATTGTCTTTACTCTTGCCAGTTGGCATGGATTGGGAAGTGTATTGGATCCCATATGTGAGTAGGCAGGGATTGAGATATAAATTGATGCAAGCCGAGTGAGGGAGTATGCATCTTGCTAACTAGAGCTTCAAGAATTGAACTGTCCCACCCATAATCTTGAATTGGTGATAATAGTGCTTGTATGGAATCAGGAAATATTGCCTTTATTATGTAATTGTAGAGTTGTACTACGACCGCAAATGCTTAAAATGTTTATGTGAATGGAAAGAGCGAAATATGAGAAAATGCTACTCAGAATTTATGGCTATATAGGTGTAGCAAATTTTGAAGACAAAATTTATTTAAGGGGGGAGAAATATAACATCCCAACTTTATTCGCTTATATACATTGTAAATATGTGGAAATATCCAATAAAAGGGAATGGTGAATTTTGGAGGATGTGATTTTGTAGCCAGTGAAAATTCTTGATAAGACAGTGATTTTGTCATGTGGTTTTAGATTACCAAATGATGAGCAGAAATTATAAAATTTTATAGGATGGGAATACACATCCTAAAATTTAATTTAACAAGTCATGGGTAATTTTTGCAGCTGTATACAAAAAGTTGTGAATTTTTGAATTTAGCCCAGGAAAACTGCCTATTTTATAAAACAGTGTCCAAAAACTTAAAATCTGGGAATTTTTAGCTTCTCTTTGGCTAAAGGATGTATTTTTCCTTCAAACTATACTCAATAAGGGTTTTATAGCCTTTAGAATCATTCCAATTCGATCCCTACAAATTTAGTTATGGTTTTTCAAAATTTTGGAAGAAAATCTAAATGAATTGCCAAATAATCCGAAAATGGAAAAAAATTTTGAGGGCAACATTGTAATTTTGGGATAAACCCAGTAGCCCCTTTTTGTTGTTCTAATGGACCCTTAGACATCATTTTGATGGGCCAAGAAGAAGGAAATATTTGTTACATGTTATGGTACAATTACATAGGGAAAAGTTCATGTACACAAAAGTCAAATTTTGTGAATTGTGGCAATGAATTAAAATGGAGAAAAAATAGGATATTATAAAAAACATTTCCCTTCCTCTCCTTTCTCCATTTCTGTCATCCATTTCAGAAAGAAGACAGAGAGCATCAGTTTTGATTTCTAGAAAGAAGGAGAGCAAAAGATCACAAAGGTAAGTGATATAATGGTTGATTTGGATTTCAATTTGCTTAATCCTCTCCCTAAGCTTGCTTTCTACTTGATCCATGGTGTTTAGGAAGCAAAAATCCTAAGGTTAGTGGAGTTAGGTTTTCGGTCAAAGAGGAAAGAGGAAGAAGAAAGCTAAGGTGACTTCCTAAACTTCAATCTTTGGTTGTTCTGGCTGTTATGGTTAGTTTAATCGGTAAATTTCTAGTTGTTTTGCTATAATTGTAAAATTTGGGAAACGTTAAACCCTAGACGTTACGATACCTGAATTTAGTCTAAATGGTGTTTATAACGTAATTAAATAGTTCATAAAGTAATTAGGAGTAGAAAGGAGCAAGTCTGCAAAGTCAGAATTGGAAAACCCCAATTTTGCCCTGCGAATCCTGGGTTTCAGCAAGCTCTATTTTAGGGGTCTAAATTTGGATTTTTGATGATCTGATAATTCCATTGCATTCAAGAGGGAAAATTAGGTAGGGTTACAGTTGATCACTTTTCCAGAAAGCCTTAAAAAGCATAATGACCAAAACACCCCTAAAACCCTAAGTTAGGGGCTGCTATGGGCATTCTGGCCTTTTGGCAATGAATTTGGTAATTCAGAGGCAGGAAATGGATTCCTTGGGCAAAACCATGTCAAAATAGCCTAGGTTAAAGTTTTGGAGAAAGAACGGTCGGACCAGGTAAGTCGAGGTCAGGCTGTGTCCCTAGGGGTATTTTGGTAAATTTTCAAAATAAACTCATTTAACCACTAAGAACATATTGAAAGTACCTAAAATAGTGCATGAATGGGTTTTAACCTAATTCTTGTACATTTGTCATTTTAGGACCAAGTTGAGAGCCTGAAGGGTTGGCATGCAAATCAAGGCACACGTTTCGAGAAGAAAAAGACTTGAGGTAGTGACATTGTCTCTCATACATCATGCCATAGTTTATATGATTGTGTGGTTGCCATTGTTTGGACACGCATTAATCAACATGGTTTGTTAAGAAAGGGCAGTCTACCTAGAAGGGGCAGCAAGTACGAGAAGCGCACTTTACCTGGTTTTGGAGTAACGATCCAACCAAGATACTCAGATAGTGATGGTAAAGCCCTATCCCATGTATACATGCATTTATATGGTTCATTAATTTGTGCATACATGGGGCATATCATATCTACTTCCCGCATTTTATATGAAGATAGTATGTTGCTACTAGGATTCCATGGAAACTCATTCTTTTCCATAAACAAAAATGTGCTAGCGAGAAATAGCAAATCCAAAGGCAAGGGTGTAGATACGGTGAATTGACTAGCATGGATCCTGAGGTAAGGATGAGTGATTATATGTAGTTATTTTTGAATATTTTGGGCAAAATTGTAAACATTATCAAATTCTTCACTGTCAATTCCTATATGTAAACAAATGCTTTTATCAGTATATTTGTACTCTTTCTGTATGCATGTGGAACTATGCCTTATCACTCTATGCGTATCAAAGTGAAAACCGGTGTTGACAGTTTTTTTATGGAAGTAGAATTAAATCCTAAGAAAAAGGCTAATGAAAAGCAAGACAAACAACAAAGATTGAGTTCAGTTATGATGATGAAGGGAATAACTTATGATTCATATAGAGTTAACTTTTTTAGGCCAAATTAATTAATTAGACCAAAGGGAGGTTGATGAAAGTTTGAAATTAATAGAATTAATCAACTAATTGAAATGGGAAACCCTTGAGTTCAATAACACCTAATCCACAAGAAAACTCATAAGGGAAAAAAGCGCTAGTTAATTAAATCCATTAAAAGCCAATCACAATTAATTTCAAAATAACTTTCGAAATCTTGTTTACAGTTGTCCAATTGAACAACTAGACAATTTATCAATCCAATTAAACAATCAAGAGGACAAACCAAATTTGACAATTAAATGAATAATGAAAACTCAATTAATAATTCAATTGACAATCCAAAGGTTTGCAAACAAAAATTCTAGCAAATGTCTTAAGCACAAAAGATTTCAAAATATCAATCCAATCCAAAAGAGATATGTCTACAATCTAAAGCTAGATTGTTCTCAATTATTGCAACTCAAAATCATTTAAAACTAAATAATCTCATGTCTTGAATTAAAAAGATAAAAGGAAAGACACTCATTTGTGGTCTTCAAGTGTAAGCTCCTAGGCTTTAGCTTCCTCCATGCTCCTCCCAAATTGCCTCCCAACTAGCTTAAGCTGCCATAAATTGATTCTCTCCACGCTTCAACTTAGTCACGGCCATCGGGTGGATGATAAATCGGAGATAATGATTGAAGGAACTTCAATCACTTGATCAGTAATTGGAGAAAAGGGAATGAAATAAAGTATGTGATGCGAATTGTAAGTGTGGGCCCGAGAATTGAAGAAGATCAATTAATCTATAGTCATTGTTCTTTGTATGTGAATTGGTGAAACCCTTGGGTGAATATTCGCTTGTGCGTAAGTGCGTCCCTCCAGATAATTGCAAAGTTTCCCTTTTTATAGTAGCCGTGGTTAGGCCAATTAATGGGAGGAAGAGAGCTTTGAGGTCCAAACTTAAGCCTATTAAAACTTAATAGCCTAAAAAAATCCAATCAGTAGATTCTCTTTTAGCTTCCAATAAAAATTTTGCATAATAGGATCTTCTATTTGCTTTTCCTTGCCCTGCAAGAATTAAATAAAATCGTGATCTATAATACATTTGAAAAATTATCCAATCATAAGATAGTAATAAAAATATTAACAATTTAAGCCCAATAATATCATAAACAATTTAGATTTATGTTATTTTCTAAAATTCGCTAATAATCCAAATATTATCTAATAAATCCAAATTAACCCAAAATAGTCCCCAAATTAAATGTATAAGGTGGGATAAAATATATTAAATTTGGGATTTATCATTTGCCCATGGGGCAACCCCGCCCGCCCATTACTCACCCTTAATTATACAAATAACCAAGAAAATAAACTAATCCTGCTCGCCACCTTCTCAATTATCAGTGATAATTACTCCCTTGCCCTTCGAGCTACTTGTCTTAGCTGTATGTCATTTAATGGAAAGGGTGAGATTCCTGAGAATCTCAGTAGTAACAATAGACTATCCTAATATATACAAGTTCACGAAGTAATCAAAATAAACCATCAAAGAATAAACATTTAGCAATCAAGATGCAGCACAATTAGCAATCACGAGACACAACAGTCCAATACAACACAGTCGGTATATCAAGTCTTTCAACCCAGGAATACACCCGATGCAAAAATGCATATTAGGACTTACGGCCTCACATTGAATACATATCAAGTCTTACAGCCCAGGGATACACCCCATGCCAAATAAATGCACATCGAGACTTACAGCCTTGGGACACACAGTCCAATAATCAAACCATATATATTCATGAAACGAATATAATCGATGGTACAAACAAACATTCAGAATAATTACACAATATATGAGAGAAATAGTTACTACCTGTCGACCTTTCCTACAATTTTCCTTCACCAATTAGCTTTTTCTTCGAGCTCGGGCAGATATCAAATCCTATAATTTGAAATTCATGTATAGATGAGTCATTACTTATTCCAATCTTATTAACATAATTCAAATTATTTTATTCTTGACCATCTCATAACTCTTATCCTTTGATTTGAAATAGTTAGTTATCTTTATTAAACTTTTGTACTCAAGTTATTATGTATCTAATTAAGACATATTGAATGTCTTTTTCCCCTGTAATTTAGACACTTAATTTAATCAAGTTAACCCCTTAAACTTGTCCCCAACATTCTCAAACCATCACTAATTATTTTTTAGGGAACTTTAAAAAATCATAACTTCAGCTAGAGAACTCCAAATGAGGTGGTTGAAGTTCATACTTAAAGCACTTTCACTCCTCTATGAGGGAAAAACAATATCTAGTGTAATATCATGGACCTACTATCCTAATTCCCACATGGAAACTAATTGTCCCTTTGGTAAGTCATGATATTCCAGATTTTCTACCCAAATTTTGAAAATTCATAACTCACAGTATACACATCTTATTTCTATGTTCTAGTACTTAATTTAAATCTCTATAAGTCTATTTTGAAGGAAAAATAATCACAGTGAAAAATCACAAAAGTAACTTCGTATAATTTTCATATTTACTCACTGCCTAAAATCTGAAAAACAGATGTTTCCAGTTTTCTGTTCAAACTTCCAAAAATCACAACTTTTCCTCTAGGCATCAAATTAACATGTTCTGGGACTAATTTTAAAGCTTAGGATGTGTACTATTTCCTTACCAAATTTTACAGACAAATGACACAATTTTCCTATCAAAACCATGACTGATTCTAATTGCCTCACTAACTCAACAGAATTGACACCCTGTCGCAAAACCTCAAAAACACCACATATCTCTTCCTATTGTGAATTATTCTTGGTTCTATCTTCCAAAGGACATGTTTAACTCTTCAGACCTCAAAGAAACCAAACCCACTCAAAACTTCAAGTTTTAGTTCTACAAACACATACATGTGCACTTTGTTTCAGCAATGGAAGATCAAGAAGGAAAAATGGACATTCAACCCCAAATCATTGCTTAATACTCCAAGAATTTTGACTCTACACACTAAATAAATACTTTGTTTTAGAGCTCAGTTTACAGAACCAAAGAACCAAAAAACTCACCTTAAATTCAACATGCATGTGCATAACTCAAGCTTTCTTACTGACAGAATTTGTTTCCCAACATTCTCAACTTTCAGTAACCAAATAAACCCAAAGAAAACACCAAATCAAATGAAAGAAGTTAGGAATAGGTAGAATAGACTCATTTAAGTCTAAATCAAAGGTTGTATGTGGCTTCGTCCAGTTACTTCTTCCTCTTTCTGGCGACACTCTAGCTCTTGGCTCCTTTTTCCTCTCTCAACTTCTCAACCCCCTCTCTCTCTTTTCTCTTTTTCTCTTCTGTCCTAATGGCTAAATGAAATGAGAGGGTGAGGGAGTAGCTGGTGTTTTTATTTAAGTGAGTGTGTGTGTGTCATATATGCATGTGAGTGCTAGTGTGTGTGTGTGTGTGTATTTGTGCATACACGTGTATGTGTGTGTGTGTGTGTGTGTATGTATGGGTGTGTTTTTATTCTATTGAACATACTCACAAGGTTTGAAATTTCCTAAATTGTCTAATTTGGAATCCCTTAAATCTTTTAGGCTCCATAATTTGGCCTAACTTTAGCCCAATTCCGATTTTCGGGTCCAAACAATAAAATTACTCAGTTCCCCCTTTTCTATATCGGTATTGGCTTACCATATAACTTTCATAAATTAATAATTAATACTTTATAAGGATTGTTTCCCTCAATTAGCTTCTTTAGGCCATAAAGTAATTTTACTGAAAATTTTAAGCCGAATTATAACCTCTAACTATTTTACCTTCAATTTTTAGGAAAATAGGCTTTTAATTCCCAGAATTTAACTTTAAAATTATTTATTTCAATTTTTGGAAAATTAATCCTCTTAATAATTTTCAAGATGTTACATTGAGTGTTACATGAATGTTGTTGTTCATATCTATTTTTATTATATGATTGTTGTAGTTAGAGGCTTTCCTGTTATATGGATTTTGCTGGTGCTTTAGGATGTTTTGCATATACAAAAAGAATTCATTTTCTCATTTGGGTGCATGTGAGAAACAAAAAATTCCTAGTTCAAAGCAATTTCCAACAATTCTCCTCAACTAGAGTCTCCTACTATGACTCTAACGAATGAAGATCCCTCTCAAGTTCTTAAAAGGATCCATAATTTGAGTTGTTAGATTTCTCCAATTGGTAAGTATTATATTCATATTATTTGTGGAAATTCTAATTTCATTCCTTTCGATATAGGTTGAGATTCAAGGACATATCTTTTCAAAGAGGGAGAGCATGATAGCCTATAATATTTCAAATTTTGGGATTAGAGGCTTGAGAATAAGCCTGAATCAAGTGGACTGCTAAGCCTTAGTTTAACAAGAGTCCTAGGAAAGTAAACCTTGCTTCCAATGTATTTTTCTTGCGTGGCAGTCTAATTGTGTGACATTTTTAAATGGGAAAATGATGTCCAATGCCTATGAAAGTTTTCAAAATGAAAGTAGACTTATCAAGCTTTAATTTGATAGTTCATTTGAAGCTGTACACAAAGAGTTATATATTTTTCAAGTTAGCCAACTAAAACTGGCAATTTTCTATGACATCGTCCAACAAATGGTGATTTTGGAATTCTGAGTGTTCAGTTGGCTAAAGGTTATATTTTTCCTTAAAAATAGATTTAATAAGGGTCACATAGCTTTTGGAAGCACTTCAATTGGACATCCATAAATAAAGATCTGGAATTTCCAAGTTTGATGAAAATTCTGCCAGCTTTGTGCAAAAATCACAAAAATGTTAGGACAAAATAGTAATTTGCCATAAAAGCAAGAGGCAATCAATTTCACCAATTTATTTGGACATTTTTGGTCAAAAAGAGAGATGAAGAGGGAACATTAATTAAATGGTGAGTAAATGTTCATTTGGAGCAATTTTTAGGTATATGGTCAAAAAGTGATGATGAGAAAGTCAAATATTGCAACTCTAATAAATTTGTGTGGGGGAGTATAATTGTCATAATTGAAGAAGCCAATATTCATCCCTCCAAAACACATTTTCGGCCAAGTGAATTAGAGAAAGAGAAAAGATGATCACCTTAAGTTAAATAGCATGTGTTTATTGGCATTAAAATAAAAATAAGAAAGGAGGTGAATGAAGATATTATAAGAGACTTTATCTTTCCTTTAAGATTCATTTTCGGTCATATTGGACACAGAGAGAGAGAGAGAGAGAGGTGATGATGAGAACTTGAAGAGCAAGAGGAAGAGAGAGCACAAGGGGTGAAGATTAGGGTAAGTAGGTTGAAAACTTGGTATCTATGTCTTCTAGTTCATGCAAGATAACTTATAACCTCTTCTCCTCCATGAATATCATGGTTAGAAAGCTAAATAGAGAGAGAGGGTAGTGGCATTTTAGAGAGATAAAGTGAGCAATCAATAGGTAATCTCCAAAACTTTGATCCTCTTGTATTATATTATGTTGTTGTGGAATTTCGTGTGGTTTTGGTTGGTTTTGTGAAATTTGGATGATGAAACCTTAAGATGTTATGTTGCCAAAATTTCCATGAATCATGTTTGTTTAGTGTTTAAGTAGTTAATCTTGTGATTATAAATGAAAAGGAAGTGGTTAATTAAGAGAAATCAAGAAAACACAACTTCCTTCCTAAGAACCTAAGTTTCAGCTAGAAGTAGAACATAAGGGAGGAGTTCGAATCTTGTAATTTTGATGATTCCATTGGATTTAGAAGGGAAAATTGCATAGGAATACATGTGTTCATGATTTTTTGATGTTGGTATGCAAATTTGGAAATTTATGAAGTTAAAGGGAGGTGCTGTTTGATTTGTTTTATTGGAAGCAGTCTGATTGTGCAATGAATTTCGTTTGTCAAACCAAGACCAAATATTATGAAATTTGGCAAGATTAAAGTAGACATGTAGAGCTTTAATTTGGAGGGTAGAACATGATTTTTGGATGAGTAGATTAAGAGATATGATTTTTCAAAGTTGTACCCTATTTCTGGAATGCAATATGGAATAGGGGAAGTTTGGTGAATTTATGGGAAAAATGTAATAATAGTGACCAGCCTTGGGTATTTTTCCATGAAAATAAATTTAAGAAGCTTCACATAGGCTTTGGAATCAGTCAAATTGGATTTTCCTAAAATTAATTACTCCCTCCGGTCCTAATTATAGGACATAGTTAGCTAATTTTGGAGAAATTAAGGATAGTAGTTAAATTAGTTAATCATATTTATCTTCCAAAAATACCCTTACTTAATATTTAAAATACTATCATCAATTTTATCTCTAGGAAACCAACACCAGGACATGAGAGTTCCTTGACGCTAATTAAATAATTTTAAACAGAAGCTCAAAATCCTTAATTCTCTATGTTATGCATATTAGAAGAAGAAAAGCATTAGCCAAGACTTCTTCAATCTCTATTTAAACTAATCCTACTTAATGTTTCAAATAACCATTATACATCACTCAAAGAAAAATATTTTCTATCAAATTAATATTCGGTTATTTTTAGGAAAAAATCAATCGCTTTGGACGAATAGTTACAGGAATATATTTTTAAAAAAATCTTTAAATTATTTCATTTAAAAATAAAAAAAAGAAAGTAGAATCTCTCACGTGGTTGAATATAAGCGTGTTATTAAATTAATTATTGTGGAGGAAGTATTAGTAGGGGTGATTTAGCAAAAATATGACAAAAAGTGCTCATAGGTGTATTATTAAATTATTATTGTGTTTAATTATTATTGAGAAAATATCAATAGGGGGTATTTTGGGAAGAAATTAACAAAAATTAGAACTTTGTCCTATAATTAGGACCAAGATCAACTCCCAAATGTTATCCTATAATTAGGACCGGAGGGAGTATGATTTTTCAAAGTTTACTGAAAATCAACTAGTTTTCTAGAAAATAGTGAAACTGTACTGTGTTGAATTGTACTATGCAGAAATCGTTAAAACTATGATAGATAACTAACAAAATGTGATTAAAGGCAGTAATAACTAGTTACTTGTTAACTTTAATTTATAGGAATCAATAATAGCCCGAGCCAGATCAAAGGTATTGAGCAGATAGCAGAGCAGGAAAGGGCAATTCCAGGTAGAAACTCTTTATTTCTTGCACCATGTGATTATTGTATGTTTGTGTATGTCATCTTCTGTAACATGAGCATAGTGTCTTGGACACACATATTAGCTTAGTTGTGGTCTAGGAGCCAACAAAGGCGCAAAGTTAAGCCAGGGTTGAAAATAGTCATTTGGCCTTGGACAGTGTGCACACAACATTCTATCATTTCACATAACAAGGTGTATGGCATAATTATTTTCACATCGTATATGTTTGATTGTATGTTACTACTAAGATTCTTTGAATCTCACCCTTTCCATAAATGTAAAAAGTTTTCAACAACAGATAGCGGCTCAGAGGGCAGAATCATAATTACCGGCAATAGAAGGTTCCGGACTACCAAAAGAGGAGATATCGGTTATCTGAAGACCTTTCATTGTTTTAAGGAATGTAATTATTATGTACGAAGCCCTGTAGGGAAAGACCTGTAATATAATCAAGCAATATTGTTTCAATAACATTAGTATATTTTTGCTATTTTTGTGTGTCCATCGAACTATGTAGTTGCTACTTTGATTAATATCGATAATAAGTGGTATGTAAAGCGGGGCATACCAGGAGGCGGTCAACATAGAAGCCATCAAGCCCAAGAAAAGTTCATCCAGTTTGAGGCCCAACAAGCCTTCTTAGGTTTTCAAGGAGACTATCAAGTCTTGAAAATGTTTATATAGAGGCAGACATGGATTATTACTTGGATGATGACATGGACAATTACATATGCGGCACTTGACGTGACATGTGATACGGCACCCCTGAAGCCACCATGGCAAGTGAGTCAATGGCATTTGCACACTTGGATGTTAAGAAAGACCAAATCATGTTTTAAGGCCCAAAGAATGGTGATCACATGGTTAGAAGCCCGACAATATGATGTACAAGGCCCATGTGAGTCCAGATAATGTTTATGAATGAAACACAAACCATCATATTAAAAGCTTAAGTTGGTAGCAGAGGCACACTCTAATTCCTTTAATCTAGTTTAGATATAGGCCCCCAATCTCCACCTACTTTAGGTGCCAGCTAACCGAACCTAGTCCACACCTCCTAGACTCGAGATGTATCACCGGCTAACAGTCCGGCCAGTTCGATCGTCAGGTTCAGTCCAGGTTCAAAATCATTGGTCGTGAGCCCATTCACCTAATCTTTTTTTTTTAATTTTCATACTTTATTATTTTTCTTTCTTTTGAAATGCCCCTTTTTTTTTTACTACGTACCAACCACTATCAGTTGCCTTTTCTAGATCTTATTACTAGGTATTTGAGCCATGAATTACTCTGGGATCCTATTACTAGCACAAGGGTCTCCTCTGGTACTCAAACTCGAGACTCCAAAGTAGGATCTAGCAGGGCCTTAAATCGCTAGACAATATTTTCTTTTGTTTTATTTTCTCTTTCTTTTGTTTATTTTATTTTTCCATTCATTTATTCATTTAATTTCTTCTGCTTTTATAGTGATAAATATCCCAAATATTTTTTACTTAATCCCAATTAACCTATGTATCCTCTTTTACGTAAAAATCAATGTTAATAAATTTTTACTATATTTAATTTATTTTCTTCAAATGATTATTGAATTATAATTAAATCTCAAATACCTAAATTCAAATTCTCCACAATATCAAATCCCCACATTAATTTAATATTCTAATTATTTAAATATTATAATTAAGATTTTGGATGTTACACTAAAAATAGACAAATTGTTTAACAACTCAAGACTGTAAAAATTTCATAAACTTCCAAAACTAGTTACATACCCAAGCACATTCACAATAAAGCAATGAATATTATCCCCGATGTATCAAAGTTCTCCCGAATCATGTGGGTTTAAAAATCTTTCCATTTGCATTCCATTTCAAACCTTGACATTAAACAAATCTCAACATTTTCATGAATTTACAAAATTTCTCATTTCTTTCTTTATAAGAAGGAAAATCATTAGGTTGTTAAGTTGATCAGTGATTTTTTTGTCAAATTTTAAGGCTCTAATTTTTTTTGTTTCATAGGGTACAATATTTTGATATATGGCCAAATTGACCACAATATTTGTGACGGGATGTTAGTCAATAAATTTCCTGGATGTAGGTTCACCACATTTATTGATAGAAACATATGAATATGGATCACCAACAGGGGTTAGGTCTAGCGGACGGGGCTAGTTCCTCATAACATGATATACCCAAGTTCGAATCCCACCTAGAAGAGGTGCCCACATTTAGTGTCCGACAGCGCTTCAAAGAAAATTGCTTCCAAAAAGAGGATATATGTGACTAGGAAAAAAAATGCCACCCTACACACTTTCTACACTTGTTTCTTTTTAATCAGCTGGTAGAAAAAATAATTTTATGTTAAAAAATGAGTCATGAAATTTTAATTTCAGTCATACCATCAACAAAATAGGTATGGGCACATTTTTGTCTTATATTAGTTTCTATGAAATTTATAATATTTACTTTTTATTCATGCATCTAATATGCTAACTTCATGCCCCTTACATGACAACCACATATTTATACACATCTTTTTTATCATAAAATTTGTATATCATTCCCGTAAAAAATATTATCTACAAAGTTGATCAAGATCGCCACAAAAAAAAAACACCAAAAACAAGCTACAACCATAAACCGACAATTATGAAACAAAACTAAGATCAGAAACCAAAAGCAACAAAACACCGATGTCTCAAAACCAAAGCGAAATAAACTCAAACCATATACTTCTCAACCATACACCAATTCTCACCAAGATCATTGCTAAAGGAGAAGGGGTTTTAACACCCATGTTTCAACCACTTCTTCGATGAAGCTATTCGAGCACACCACTTAGCAACACCTCGATTGCATCTTCTTGATACCCACTCAAACACAACATATCTAAAAGCTTTGTCAAGATTAAGAATTACCTCCACCAGTAAACTTAAACTTTCCTACTTATGGCATATTATATCATGTTTCAACATTTGCTTAATTAAACCAACTCCCCAAATTGAAAGGTTATCACTTCTTCCATTAAAAAAACAATAGCCAACTAACATAAAATACCCATACAAATGTTATACTTTCATTCCTCAAATCACTTGTTTGAATCATCAATTTCACACACAAAGACTTTTGTAATAATCTATTCCTACCGATAAATGTAATTTTGAAATTTATATATTTTAGTAATTTTGAGAATTTTGATACTTTGTAATTATTTATAAAGAAAATTTAAACATTTAACATCATTCACATCCAATTCCATCTCAACAGAAAGCAAAGGAAATAATTTATTAATTACTTGTATAACAAGATAAATTTAAGGCTATTATTAATAGCATTGTTTTACGTAGTAAGAAAATATTTGAAATGGATCCAAACTATACTATTATGCATGGGGAAGTGATGGTTAGAAAACACGGAAGTCATGAACACTGCACTAGAATCTGACAGTGCTTTGAATAAGAATATACACATATGCCTATAAAAAAATGATTATTTACAAAAAAAATTGGGGGTGTTACATAGTGTGGTTTCATATTGATTTTATATTATATATTGCTATATTGAGCAATATTAGACATATTACAAATAAAATAAACATTGAAAAATATAACATAAACAAATAAAACACACCACCCAAAACAAACAACACACACCACTTAAAAAAAGGAAGTATATAATGACTTTGTTAGGGATTCAAAGAGTCTCAAAGATCTACTACAAAAAAAAGGCCTTTAGACTGTCACATCTAGACCTTTTATATGAGGAGACGGTTTAAAAACTATGACCGGCAGCATTTTTTGTAGATATTTATACAACTTAAAACCAGTCATACTTCTGTAGAGTCTAATTAATATTTTCTAAACCGGTTATATGGTAATGCGGTGTCAATAAAGATTAAATATTTTGAAATCTTAAATTTAAGTACTTCTTAGACCGGTCGCTCATACAACCAGTCTAAACATCCTTTTAGAGACCGATGTTGCTTTATGACTGGTCTTAAGTGTTATAGAATTTCTATCATTTCAGCTTCCAAAGTAAACTTCCCAACGTATCTCTTCAAAATCTAAAGCTACTGCAATCAATGTACTATCTAGTCATGTCTACTTAAACTCCTCCAACCCTTTTGTTTGTTCAAACATGTGTTTCAAGCTCCCTCCTATCTCCCATTGATCAACGTAATAGTGAGATGGTACTAAAGTCTGTTAATCTATCCTCCCTTTTCTCCTCCACGTGCACTAACTCCACAACTACTTTCAATACGGCAAGTTTGCAAGGAGCTCCATGCAAGGGCCAAACGCATGGAGCAAAGCCTTTCAAGAATCGCGACTCTAATGCACCTTATCAACAAAAAGATGAATTTTATACTTAACAACAATGACATCGAATATCATCTATCTTCTTACCCCTCTGCTCCTTCCTCTTCTTCCTCCCCTCATTTTGGTGATAAGGAGGAAGGATGAGGAGTTTGTGTGTGTGTGTGTGTGTGTGTGTAATGATGTGTTTTTTAAGATGCATGTAATTTGCTGCCTCTGAGCACCTAAACAATTATTAATAAAAAAAAGTCTATTTCTAATCTTGATCTTGATCTTGGTCTTGAACGTCTCTTGTTTCTATATGCAGTTGTTGTTTTACTGTCTCTAGCTTGAAAAGTTAATCTATTTCTATATTATAATTATATATGATATATATATATATATTCATAAATTATATTATCTGAGTATTATTAATTATAATTTTTTTTTGATATTTAGACAAGTTGTAATGGCACAAAGTCTAAATATGTTTATCTGAAGCGCCTTTTAACTCTTGACTAGTCTAAATGCCATTTAATCTTCCAACGTACACTTTTAATTTAGACTAGTTAAGATGTATACCCAATCTAAGTATTATTATAAGACCCCATTTAAGAAGATCTAGTCTCAATACTTAACGTTTCAACTTCCAACACATCATCATATATCATCATTATCTGAAGTTTTTGACCATCAATCTCGATTATAAATACCAATGCACCTTTAGTTTTGAAGTTCAAATTCCAAAGTCCATTTCTAAATTTCTCTTTCTTCTTAGCGCGACAACTTTCCAACAACCAACGTTATGGCAAGATCAAAGAGGCAACATTCTCCCTCTTTGACGCCGGTAGCAGCGACCTCTTCTCATTCCACCTCTGACCTTGGAACTACAAAAAAATTAAGATTTAGTAGCGGTTAAAAATAAGCATTTGTAGCGGTTTTAATCGCTATAAATGAAATTAGTAGTAGTTGACAAAACCACTACAAAATCCACTATTGCAAACGGTTTTGTAGCAGTTATAAATAACCGCTACTCAAGTAACAAATCGCTACTATATTTATAGCGGTTTATTCCAACCACTACGAGATTCTCATGTTAATAACACATTATTTATCAAAATTGCAGCGGTTTTATAATAGCTACAAATGTTGGTGCCACAATTTTGTGTGGCGAGAAATGACAAATGAAAATTTAGCTCCTTTTTTGTAGCAGTTATAAAACCACTACTAAATTGAAATAGTACACTACTACACAAAACACAAGTTACAGCGCTTAATTTAAAGAACACTATGGTGCTTAAAAAGTGCCGTAGCTTCCAATATCACTAAAATAAGCTACGACACTTCTTGAATATATGGAAGCGTTATAGCTTGATTATTTAATTTTTTTAAATATAAAGCTACAGTGCTTTCTTGGGGAAGCGCCATAGGAAGGTAGCACTTCCTATGGGGACTTCCAATGGCACTTCCTTGGAGAAGCGCCATAGGAATTTTTTTAAAATAATTAATGACTTCCAATGGCACTTCCTTAGAGAAGCATTGTAGGAAGTTTTTTTTAAAAATAATTTTTTGTAATTATTTTATATTCCTGATGGAAACATCCATTTACAATTCAAAATCCATAGCAATTTATAATATAATTCACAAAAAAAAAGAAATAACATAGCACGTATCGTTTGCAATATTGCGTTTTCACGTATCAAGCATAAAAGAACTCCAGCATTTAAGTTGCTTAAACTTGAGTCATATGTGTTACTTCTACGGAGGATTAAACTAAGTATTATTATATTTGTAAGCTCAAAAATTAAAAAACTTTCAATGTATAGAAAGTTCAAGAAGACAGAGTTGACACTTCAAATAAATACTTGAAAAGAAAATTTAGAGCACACATATAAGATTCATGACAGATTTTAATTAAAAAGAAAGATGAACCAAATGCTGAAAAAAAACACTTTCACGTTATGGAGCTTCTGAAGGAGATCGAGACAAGAAAAAAAACATATGGGAGAAGAAGCTTTGTGCTGCGATGGAGTTCTAGAAAATGATGAAGCTAGAGGAAACACGGGAAGATGAAATAAAAATAAGAACAGCGGGTTGTAAAAATTAAATAGCACCTTATACAAGGTGGGAGCAGTTGCGGCACTTTTCATCAAAGCGTCGTAACTTCCCAATCTTAAAAAAAAGACTATATCTAAAACACCAGACATAACTATGCCTTGAATATATATTCAAGGCACTGCGCCTTGAATATAAGGCTCCTTGGACGGCGTTTTCCCTACCAAGTGCCATCCAAGGCCCTTAAATATATATTTAAGGCAGTGCCTTGGACGGCGCTTGGCAAGCAAAGCACCATCTAAGGTAGGTGTTGTATTAAAAAACATTAATAGGGGTGATTTATCTTTTTGACCTCTTGTATGACGCTTTCTCTGGAAAGTGCCATACAAGATATTAGACAGCTATAGGTGCCACATTTTTTTTAAAAAAAAATAGAATATCCTTCAGTACTTGTTTGTACAAGAGATTTATTTTTTAAAAAAATAAAAGCCTTTTACTCAAGGGATTTATTTTTAAAAAAAAAATTGCACCGAGCTACCACAATAATTTTTTATAATTCTTTTATTTTCCTGTTAGAAACCTCCATTTACAATCCAAAATCCACAGCAATTTACAATACAATCCATAGCAAAATGAAATAACATAGCATGTATCTTTTAAAATTTCCAAATCTTAAAAAAAATTAAAATTGTTTTTAAAAAAACTCCCCCGACCTTACAAATTCAAGACCCCAGTACCTTAAATATTTAAGGCACTGTTGTTTAAAACATTGAGCATGCAGATATGTCATTGTGTGAACATTAATTATGTAATGCAAGCATGTCATGCATTAAGCACTTATCTTGCATGCATATTGCTATTGTTTTCCTACTGAGATTCTCTCGAATCTCACCCTCCCCTACCAACAATTAAGACAAGTGAAGACAAAAGCTATGCTGAGAGCAGCGAAGAGAACCGTATGAGCGGAATGCCGTGGTGGAATAAAGACTGGAAGATGTCTCCATTTTCCCTGAGACGGGTTTGACACCCACATAGCAATGCAAGGCTATAATAATTGTATTTATCAAGTACGAACCCCCATAGGGAATTTCCATAATCGTGCACATAATATCAGTATATTTATGTTATTCCTGTGTTGCCCACCAAACTTCGTATCGTTTTCCGTAAATACTCTGAAATAGGTGAAAATAAGATAAGGGTGTGACATTTTGGTATCAGAGCCCAAAACGGTTCTGGAGGAGCTTAAGTGATTCTAATAGAGTGGCAGTTCTGGCAACAGGATAGTATACTGATATGGTTTGTTTGCATAGTGATAGGAACCATGAGCAGTTTTAGTTTAAGTAGTTTGAGTGAGGAATAAGAGGGATCACTCTCGTTGGTGAACCAGGGTACCCCTAGCCAAAGTATTTCTGAGGGGCAATAGTCTGTGCGAACAAGGACACCAGGGGAGCAGGTTCATGACAAAGCAGTATCAGGGCATTTAGAGGTGATATCAGTACCCAGATGGAAGTATCAGTGGTACTGATGCTCCTGAAGATCGTATCAATTGTATCAGGATAGTATCAGTGGTATCAGGACATCATGAGCAATTCGAGTGAGCCTGTGATCGTGATTAGCAGTGACAGTAAAATGATAGTGAACCAATGTGTTTCAAACAGAGGGCTGATGATCCATTACTTCAGGCACAGCGGTATGCGTATGCGCTCCACAACATGGAAGAGCATGCCGAGATTGCTAGTATGCGGTCCAAAGCTGAGGCTGACATTCCCAGGAGTGACAGATGTAGGGGAGATCAGAGATGTGTCAGAGGAGTGGGATTTTGACTATGAATCAGAGGAGATTCTATTGGATGAGACGAGTGACCAGGAGTTTCAGGTAGATCCGGTATAGCAGCGAATACTGGATATACTGGAACAACAACAACAAACTAAGAATGAAATAAGGGTTGACCTCCAGGGAGTACAACAAAGGCAGGATCATCTGGAGAATAGTCTGGATGAATTTATGAGAGTTAACGATGAAGAGATACTGGAGGAACAGCAACCAGAGGATATACCACCAGAGCCTAAGGTAGATATTCAAGTTTGGCTGAGCAGATTCAGCAAACAACAGCTACCTATGTTCAAGGGGAAGTTTGATCCTCAGATGGTGGAAGACTGGTTGGCTTGATTGGACAAGATATTCAATTTGCTGTAATGTCCAGATGAGGTGAAAGCCCGGTTAGCCATATACAAGTTAGAAGGCGATGCTAATCGCTGGTGGAAGGGCATAAATCTCACCTTGAGGGGAGGAAATGTTCCTATCACAGGGGAATTACTTCAGGAGAAGTTCAACGAGAAGTAATTTCCCCCAACTATGAGAAAAGAAAAGGAAAAAGAGTTCATATGTATTAAACAACCAGACTGGGAGAGCTTTGATGATTATTTAGCCCGATATATTCGACTATCGCAATACTCGTCATACCACAAACTGAATGATAATGAAAAGTGGAATGTATATATGATGATTGAAGGGCTGAGACTCAAATTCAAAGAAAAATTGATTCCTTAAATTTTATTGAGTTTAGCAAAGTGGCAAAAGAGTGCCGATATATTAAGAAATGTATGTTGAGCTTGGCTACCAAAAACAACATTAAAGATGCATCTGGCAGTGGGAATTCTTTCTAGAAATGTAAGAATCAGGAAGTTTCCTCTGGGGGGCAATGACAAAAAACAGTATCAGGCTAATAGCAGTAGCAAGCAGAGATCTTCTACAAATAAGATGTGTTGGTGTTATGGCCAGCCATATGGTGAGGAACCATGTCCTTTAGGCCTGGATTAGGCTTACCGACAAGGGGTGGACTTTACCGAAATTGATGAATCCGAATCCATATCCCTTAGGCCTAGTTGGGCTTATCGATAGGGAATGGACTTACCGAAATTGATGAATCAAGAACCATGTCCCTTAGGCCTAGATTAGGCTTACCGATAGGGGGTGGACTAACTGAAATTGATGAATCTAGAACCATGTCCCTTAGGCCTGGATTGGCCTTACCGACAAGGGGTGGACTTATCGAAATTGATGAATCTGGACCATGTCTCTTGGGCCTTGATTGGGCTTACCGATAGGGGGTGGACTTACCGAAACTGATAAATCCGGAACCATGTCCCTTGGGCTTGGATTGGGCTTATCGATAGTGGGTGGACTTACCGAAACTGATGAACCATGTCCCTTGGGCTTGGATTGGGCTTATCGATAGTGGGTGGACTTACCGAAACTGATGACCCATATCCTTTGGGCTTGGATTAGGCTTACTAATAAGGGGTGACTTACCAAAACTGATGAACATAATGTTAGATCCTAAGTTTTGATGATAACAAAAAGTCAATTGTGTACAAATCATGTTTTTATAAGTCTAAGAAATGTTTACAAAGTTACCAAATGCATATAGCAAGGTTTTCTGGTGTCTGCTGTCAAAATGAACTGGAGTGCTCGAGCATAAGCTTTGCACTCGAGCATGGATCCCTTCTGTGCTTGAGCAGGTGCGAGTGATAGCCAGAAAGTGTTTACCCGAGAGGCATACCACTGTTATATTCACTGATTCACTCGAGCACTGGAGACAGCACTCGAGCAGAAGAGCCTTTCTTACTCCAGCACATGCGAGTGAAGATCTGCGAGTGCTTGGCCGAGAGCAAGTATTATCATTCTTCCTTGATGCACTCGAGCAGAGACATCAATGCTCGAGCATGAGCATTCTGTACTTGAGCAAGGTACTGTGAGTGTCTGGCTGAGAGTCATGAAGTTCAGAGAAGCGCAAGTGTGCTCGAGCATAACCTCATATGCTCGAGTGACAAATCAGCACTTGCGAGTGAAAAATCTATCCCTCTCCAAACCTGATGCGAGTGCTTGTATAAACGGTATATTACTTGAGAATATTCTTCTCACTCGAGCAGGAGTCTGTGTGCTCGAGTGAGGGCCCACATCACCTGCGAGTGATAAATCAATCCCTCTCAAATCCTGATGTGAGTATTAATATTCTTACGAAAGAATGGGAAGCGAAGGTGACAGCTATCGAAGAAGCTAAAGGAGAATCTATGAGATCAGTAGCTGGTCTCTTTGGGAGTCTTTCAGAGTATGAAGGAAAGTTGAGGTTCAAAAAGGAACTTGAAGAGTTCGATGCTAAGAAGAAAAAGGGAGTTGCACTTAAAGCTATCAAAGAGGAAGAAGAATCTTCCGAGAATGAAGATGTCCCTAATGATGATGAAATGGGAATGATCGTGAGAAAATTCAAGAGATTCTACAGAAGAGGTCAAAAGAACTTCAAAAATTATCAAGGTGGACCAAGCAAGAGAGAAAATAAAGAACAACAGATAGTATGCTATGAATATGGGAAACCTGGACACATCAAATCTGAATGCTTCAAGAACAAAGACAAAAAGAAGCAGAAAAAGAAAGCATATATATCATCTATATGGGGTGATAGTTCGTCAGACGAAGAAAGTGACAATGACGAAGTAGCAAATCTGTGCTTAGTAGCCAAGGAAGAAGAATCAGACTCTGAGGTAAGTGATTCTGAACCTACTTATGATGAATTGTTATCTGAATATAATGCATTGCATACAGAGTTCATCAAAGTTGCTAAAGAAATGGTTAGCTATAAGAAGAAAGTAAAAGAATTAGAAGGTACTGTCATATCATCATGTGAAATGTGTAAAGAGAAAGATAAGAAAATAAGTGATTTAACAAAAATTGTTGAAAAATTTACTAAGGGAAGTGAAACTCTTAAAGTTATTTTAAATTCTCAAAAAGTATCATTTGATAAATCTGGAATTGGATATAATACTGTTCATAATAAGAATAAAGGATATAAGAAGAATAGTAGTAGAACGTATCTTAAATATTTTAGGAATTCTGTGCATACATCAAATCCCTTTGCATCATGTAGTTATTGTAACAGAAAGGGACATTATACTTCATCATGTTATTTCAAAAAGGGACAAGTTATTGGAACATATAAATGGGTTCCGAAAGGGACACATATATCATATACTAACCACAAAAGACCCAAGAAAGAGTGGGTACCTAAAACTTGATCACCTTATTTTAGGTATGTCTCAAAGCATCTCGAGCGAACAAATGGTATATTGATAGTGGATGTTCGAGACACATTACTGGTGACAAAAATAAGTTTACCATGCTGGAAACCAGAGAAGGAGGAAAGGTGACATTTGGAGGTAATCAATCTGGACATATTGCTGGAATTGGTGAAGTGGGAAAATCCGATGGTGTTCAAATCAGCGAAGTATATTATGTTGAGGGATTATGCCACAATCTCCTCAGTGTAAGTCAAAGCACTGACAAAGATAAATGGGTGATTTTTGACTCAAAAGAATTCTTGATAGTGAACAAGAAAGATCTGCCACTAAACAAAGAATCTATCAAGCAAAGATCCGAGCTCAAAGGGACGGTAATTGTTATACTATTGATTTAAATTCAAATTCTTCTGAAAATTGTTTTCTTAGTCGATCAGAGGAAAGTTGGTTATGGCATAAGCGTCTGGCTCATGTCAACATGAATCAACTTGACAAATTGATTAGAAAACATTTAGTTGTTGGTCATCCCAAACTCAAATTCAAAGATAATATGATTTGTGAAGCTTGTCAGAAAGGTAAACAAACTAAATCCTCTTTTAAAACAAAGTATGAGATTTCTACTTCAAAACCTTTACAATTACTTCATATGGATTTGGTAGGACCTGCAAGAGTAAAAAGTTTTGGAGGAAATTTATATACGTTAGTAATTGTTGATGATTTTACAAGATTTGCATGGACTATATTTATTGCTTCAAAAGATGAAACTTTTGCTGAATTTATTATGTTTGCCAAAAAGGTTCAAAATGAGAAAGGTATATCTATTGTTTTTATTAGGACAGGTTATGGAGGAGAATTTGATAATCAACTATTTCAAAACTACTGCAATAACGAAGGAATAGATCATAACTTCTCTGCTCCTAGAACACCTCAACAAAATGGAGTAGTGGAAAGAAAGAACAGAGTTCTTACAGAAATGGCAAGAGCATTACTTAATGAAAAGGAAATGTCACAAGTATTCTAGGCAGATGCAATGAGTACTGCATGCTACATCTCAAACCGAGCATATATTCACAAATCACTTGGAAAGACGCCATATGAACTTTACAAAGGAAGAAAGCCAAATCTTGCTCATCTACATATCTTCGGGTGTAAGTGTTTCATTCACAACAATGGTAAAGAAAACTTAGGTAAATTTGATTCAAAATATGATGAAGGTATATTTCTAGGATATTCTAATAGAAGTAAGGCTTATAGAGTTTTCAATAAAAGAACATGTACTGTTGAAGAATCTATTCATGTTGTGTTTGATGAAATTGAATCTCAGACAAAACTTATTGATGAAGAAGAAATGGATTCAATCAAGAAAAACAAATCTATTTCAAAACAAGATGACTTTGAAACAAATGATTTTCAAAATTTAGAAGATGTCGATGATCATGCTCAACCAAAAGCATGGAGACATATGAAGGATCATCCAATTGATCAAGTTATAGGAGATATTTATGAAGGTGTCAAAACCAGAAATAGAATCCTCAATGAGGTAACCTTCTCTGCTTTTATTTCTGAAATTGAACCTTCTAATATAGAAGAAGCTTTATCTGACAATAATTGGGTGATTGCTATGCAAGAAGAACTAAATCAGTTTCAAAGAAATCAAGTTTGGGATTTGGTTCCTCGACCTAAAGACCATACGGTTATAGGGACCAAATGGGTTTTCAAAAACAAACTTGATGAATTAGCAATCATTGTGAGAAACAAAGCAAGATTGGTTGCCAAAGGCTATAATCAAGAAGAAGGTATTGATTATGAGGAAACATATGCTCCAGTGGCAAGATTGGAAGCAATACGAGTACTCCTAGCCTTTGCTTGCATTAAAGGTTTTAAACTTTATCAAATGGATGTGAAAAGTGCTTTTCTAAATGGTTATATTATGGAGGAAGTATATGTAGAACAACCTCCTGGTTTTGAAGATGAAACAAAACCTGACCATGTCTTCAAACTTAAGAAAGCACTATATGGTTTGAAACAAGCACCTAGAGCTTGGTATGAAAGACTAAGCAAATTTCTTCTTGATCAAAGTTTTGTCAGAGGAAAAGTTGATACAACTCTATTCATCAAACATAACAAAAATGATATTCTAATTGTTCAAATTTATGTTGATAATATTATTTTTGGTGCTACTAACGAATCTATGTGTCAAGAATTCTCTAAGATTATGCAGGGAGAGTTTGAAATGTCCATGATGGGAGAATTGAACTTCTTTCTTGGACTTCAAATCAAACAAAAGAAGAATGGTATATTTGTATCTCAGACAAAGTATTTGAAAGAGTTGTTAAAGAAATATGTATTAGATAATGCTAATGGAGCTGATACTCCAATGAGTTCTACAACACTGTTGGATGCTGATGTAAAAGGACCTAGCTTCAACATCACTAAGTATAGAGGAATGATTGGCTCATTACTCTATCTCACAGCAAACAGGCCAGATATTCAGTTCAGCGTGGGAATGTGTGCAAGATATCAATCCGCTCCCAAGGTATCACATGCAGAGACAGTAAAAAGAATCTTCAAATATCTAGGAGATACTTCAGAGCTTGGTCTTTGGTATCCGAAAAGAGGGAACGAGTATTTATTGGCATATTCAGATTCAGATCACGGAGGATATAAAACTGACAGAAAGAGTACCAGTGGTCAATGCCAATTTTTGGGAGGCTCTCTAGTATCATGGTTCAGCAAGAAGCAGAACACAGTTTCATTATCCTTGACTAAGCTGAATATATAGCTGTGGCAAATTGTTGTTCTCAAGTGTTATGGTTGAAACAACAACTTCAAGATTTGGGAATTTATTTAAAAGAGATTCCAATTTATTGTGATAACACTAGTACGATAAGCTTGGCCAAGAATCCTGTACAACATTCAAGGACCAAACACATAGACATTCGACATCACTTCATTCGAGATCATGTTCAAAAGAAGGATGTCAAAGTGGAATTCATACCAACTCATCTTCAACTTGCGGATATTTTCACAAAGCCAATTGCAAAAGATCAATTCCTATATATTCAAAGAGAATTGGGAATGGTTAATCCCAATGAGTTGTAAGTTTTCTTGTTAAATATCTTAATTAAATGTTCCTTTTGATGATAACGATACTGACTTTAGCATCGGAGTATTAAAAATCATTTTGCAGGTCTGTCACTCGAGCACAGAGGGTGTCACTTGAGTGATAAGCTGCTTCACTCGAGCACAAGTAGCTCTGCTCGAGCACAACACTGTTAAAAATACTCTGCTTCTTAATGTGTAAAACAGAGGTTAACAGAGGAAATTAGAATACCAAGAGTCTATCTCAAAAGCAACAGTGAGAGTTGAGCTCACTCGAGCATGAAGGACTCTCACTCGAGCATGATATGAACATGCTTGAAGTGAAGAGTGTATGCTCGAGTGGAAAGAAAGAATTTTTGTTCAGAAGCTATTCAAATCATGGTTACTCAAATGATTTTGGAGGATTTGAGTACAAAGATACAAAATATGGCAAGAAATTCATAATCCAGGTACGTTTTTTTTCATGTTTATTAAATTCTCCAGATTATCACTCGAGCACAGTATAAACATCACTCGAGCACTAGGGTTTATGCTCGAGCACTGTCACTTATACCAGTTACACTGAAGATCAGAACGTCACACTTTCTGTTCTCACTCGAGGTGTCTCATCACTCGAAGGGCGCAACTCTTCATCTTCAACCGTTTTCCTTCAATCAATCGCGTCCATTTGCTTCAAATCATCGTTACAACTCTTCAATCTTCTATAAAAGGTGATTCTTACTCTCTGCATTTCACATTCGGTCCCTAATCCTTGTTTGCTCTTCTCTTCACTCTCAAAAAGCCTGTGAGTTCTTGCTTTTCTTTCTCTTATTCTTCAATGGCAAGAACCAAAATGCCCTTTATTTCTCAAAGATCTCACTCTCCTTCTCCTACTCATTCTGCTGCCAGTGCGTCTGGTACTCCAGAACCAACACCTCCATCTCCCAAAATGTCTTCCTCACCGTCACCTCCTCCTAAACCCAAGACCAAAAAGAGGACTCCGGCTAAGAAACCTCACCCAAAGCCTCAAATTGCAAAGAAAGTCCAACCACCTCAAAAGAAACCAAAGGGTGTGGTGTTCAAGGAACCTATAGTTACCCGGTCTCAATCCAAAGAAGTTCAAGGAAAAGGGAAGAAAAAGGAGACTGAACAACCATCCTCTTCCTCTGATGATTCATTCAACAGACAACTCCGGGAAGCAATGGAGAAATCCAAACTTGATAAGATAGTTGGAAAGATTGCTTCACAAGCTGGTGTTTCAAGTTCACACCATATTGGCCAATCAAGTGCCTCTGCTTCAGGAGCACCCTCTGCCTCACAAGCACCAGTGGATGATCACATTACAAGTCCTCCAGAGGGATTCATTGTTGAAGAGCTAAAGGCATTGTCTCAGAAGGTATTTGATGATGAATATATTCATAGGCATTTCTGTCCAGTTGTGTATGTGGATTTAGATTATTTGAAGAAGAATTGCCATTTGGACTTATATCCTTACCTTTAATACTATGCTCCCTGGTTAAATATCCATATGCCATATTCACCCACTGTCGTGAAAACTTTTTATTGTAACATGAAGATCCATAACATTGTGTCTAGGTCTGGTGAATTGATTGAGGAAGCAGTGTCCACTATTGTTAGAGGAAAATTTATTATGATATCTGCTAAGATCATAAATGACCTACTTGGATATGTTGCACCTCCTCCTGATCCACCTTCCTTCTCTGCCAATGAAGCCTTCCAGATTTTGAGACCAAAAGATCCAATAGGTCCCCTCAATTGTAAACCTATTGATATGCCTGACTCCCACAGAATCCTTCACTATATATATTCCCGGAGCATAGTCAATAAGTCTAAGAACTTTACCCATTTTGCTTAAAAGGACTATTATATGTTGGCATCTTTCCTAGCCGGGCAACACAGAAATGTTGGGGAAATTATCTTTAATGAGATGAGAAGATTTCGATTTTCTTCATCAAAATCCGCAACCATACCATACCCTCAGATTGTATCCCTCATCTTAATGAAAAACAAGGTATGGTATTTGGAAGAAACTGAAAGGGTGCTTATTTCAAGGTTTGGTAAGACTCAGTTAACTCACATGGGTATCAATCTTCCGGTGAGTCAAACCAAAGTCACATCTCAGAGGAAAGCCACTCCATCCAGAGGGGATGAGGCCCAATCTTCTGCTCAAAGTCCTATTCCTCCTCCTTCCTTCCTCAATGCTTCTCTTTCCAACCACTTGACTGAGGTAATCAATCAAGCAGTATCCAGCCTGAAGAAGGAATTAGTGACTGAGTATGAGAAGCCTGTGGAAATGATGGAGTCACAGGACATCAAGTTGGTAGACAAAGCCAATATCAATTTTGACTTGATGTTCAAGACTCAGGATGAGATGTCACAGAGGATTACTGATATGGAGACCTTCTTGCGCTCTCATTTCCCATCTTCATCTTCAGAGGTACCTCCTGAGACCACTCATACCTCACCTCCTCATCCACAGACACATGTACTCTTCATCGATCTAGATTCTAATGTTGATATCACCTATGATCGGTCACCTTCATTACCTCCCTCATCCTCTGTACCACAGCCATCATCTCCACCTATTGAGCCTATTGACCCTCTCACTGCTATGGTGCCCTTTGTCCCACCTTCTGATATCACTTTTCCTCAACCCCCTTCTTATGCTGACAAAACGGGGGAGAAGAATGTGTGATGATTTCTGAGCTGAGATTTTGTGGGATGTATTGGGTGTTTGAGTAGATTTTCTGTATGGGGTAGGTTTTTATGTTATTTTGTTTATGTTTGGGATAATTTGTTATCAAGTTTAATATTAATGACTATTTCTATGTTTCAAGTTATTCTGATCAAATGAGTTATCAAGTTATTTGCCTCATACTATGATTATCTTGGTTGTTAAGTGTCCAGAGGAAGTATTGCAGGAAAACTTGAACTTGAAACTAAAACTTGATATGCATTTGGAAACATTGAAGTATTTCAAAATTCTCAATCTTAATCAATTTTTCTTAACTTCTATCACAAAGGTTTTGTCATCATCAAAAAGGGGGAGAATGTTAGATCCCAAGTTTTGATGATAACAAAAAGTCAATTGTGTACAAATCATGTTTTTATAAGTCTAAGAAATGTTTACAAAGTTACCAAATGCATATAGCAAGGTTTTCTGGTGTCTGCTGTCAAAATGAACTGGAGTGCTCGAGCATAAGCTTTTCACTCGAGCATGGATCCCTTCTGTGCTCGAGCAGGTGCGAGTGATAGCCAGAAAGTGTTTACCCGAGAGGCATACCACTGTTATATTCACTGATTCACTCGAGCACTGGAGACAGTACTCGAGCAGAAGAGCCTTTCTCACTCGAGCACATGCGAGTGAAGATCTGCGAGTGCTTGGCCGAGAGCAAGTATTATCATTCTTCCTTGATGCACTCGAGCAGAGACATCAATGCTCGAGCATGAGCATTCTGTACTTGAGCAAGGTACTACGAGTGTCTGGCCGAGAGCCATGAAGTTCAGAAAAGCGTAAGTGTGCTCGAGCACAGTCTCATATGCTTGAGTGATACATCAGCACTTGCGAGTGAAAAATCTATCCCTCTCCAAACCTGATGCGAGTGCTTGTATAAACGGTATATTACTTGAGAATATTCTTCTCACTCGAGCAGGAGTCTGTGTGCTCGAGTGAGGGCCCACATCACCTGCGAGTGATAAATCTATCCCTCTCAAATCCTGATGCGAGTGTTGGTATTAAGGGTATAATTCTTGAGAATATTCGTTTCACTCGAGCAGGGGTATGTGTGCTCGAGTGAGGGACCACATCACCCGCGAGTACAAAATCTCACTCTTGCTAAAATGATATGCGAGTGTTGACCCGAGAAGAAACTCCCAGTGGAAAATGCAAGGTCACTCGAGCAGAAGGAGTTGTGCTCGAGTGAGACCCCACATCACTCGCGAGTGAGAATTTTGTCTCTCTGAAATTCTATGCAAGCCCAACCCGATAAGTGAAGCAAAAAGAGGAAAATAGGAAGATCACTCGAGTGAGCCCTTTCATGCTCAAGTGATGCTCTGCCAGATCACCAAAAACACCAAGTCTCACAACGTTCAATCTGAATATGGTTTAATGTTATTTATTTATGTCATCATTACTTATTATCATTACTTAACATCATTTTGAATGTATTGTAAGTGTGATACAGGAAGATAAACGTTTGAAATAAGTCGACACGGAGAAAGTCAAATAATGGCAGACAACATCATTACAAGCATGCTCGTACCTACCGCAATCAGAATATTCAAACATGCGAGTGTCATTCCACAGTTGCAAAGCCCTGCTCCTCAAACTATGTTTACTCAAACGGGCAAAAACCAACCATCTATATATACAGAGATTCAGAGATAGTCAACTACAACGAAGCACAAGAATTCACAAGCTTATACACGAGTCTCTGCTATTCATCATTTTCTCTGTATACACATTGATCTTCAGTGTTTACTTATTTGCTCTGTAAGAAAGTCTTCATACAATTCAAATTCTATGCTTTTTTGATCTCAAGGTATTGGGACCTTGAGAGGGTAGATTTCCTTACGAGAGAAGCAGTTGAGAGAATTCCTTGTTAAGCCTTTCACTTATAAGTCTTATAAGATACAAGCATAAGAGAACGTTGCTGCTCGTAAGACTTACAGTGGTGTAAGCAGGAGAGAACGTTGCTGCTCATAAGTCTTGTATACATAAGCAAGTGAGAAGGGTCATAGGTTGTTTTTCTGCACGTAAGACTTGTCGTAAGGGGGAGAGAAATTTCTTAGTGAGAGAATATTTCTGCTCGTAGTCCTTTCAAGGACAATTGTTGTTTTGTGGCGTTCTGAGAGCCCATTGAATCTTGGAGGTATAGTGAAAAGCTCAGTAGGTCTTGATCTCTGAGGACTGGACGTAGGCCTGGTTGTTAGGCCGAACCAGTATAACTCTCTCTGTTCAAATCTTCTCAACTCTACTCTATCTACTATATTTTTCATATCACCACATCAAGCAAAAAATTTATAACATCACCCAATTCACCCCCCCTCTTGGGTGAAGCTTGCCTCTTTCACATAATGCCTACGAGTACATTGTACATAGTGCCTATAGGTACACTGAGCATGGTGCCTATAGGTATATTTATTCGAATTATAGAACAAGTAGGGGTTGCAACAGTTGTTGGTCCTAAACGCTTCCAACCTAACTGAATTATGGAACAAGGGTTACTAGGAGGTCCAGTGGGATCCAACTGAGGAAGAAAGATAAGTGTGGGCAGACAGTGTAGTCCCACCTATAATGTATTAGATAGAATAAACCATCAGAGTGGCACAGCAGAAGCATGATAATTGTATGTGCTTGGCCCTAAGACCTAGTAGACCAGCATGTCCATAGGGTGGCAGATGAATTCAGAAATGTGACGGGTAGTGACCCGAGGAGTGGGAGTAGTGACCCTCGGCTATATGGTCAATATGTTGCACGATTTGTGAGCCTGCACATGAAAAAGGGATGGATTGAGTGATGCGAAGTGATTCCCAAGTTGTAAACGTTCAAATTTCGAGGATGAAATTTATTGAATAGGGGGAGAAATGTAATACCCCAAATTTTGGGATTTGAGGCTAGTAAATAAGCTTGAAATAAGTGGACTGCCAAAGCCCAGTTTAGTAGGAGCCCCAAATTTATTTCCTAATGTTTCTTATATCTTTAAGGCAGTATGGAAAATAAAATGGTGAATTTCGAAGAAAGTGATTATGCTTCCAGTGAAATTTCTTATGAGGAAGTGAGCTTGTCATGTGGTTTTAGAAGAACAAATGATGAACAAAAATTATGAAATTTTATAGCTTGAAAGTAGACATCCTAAGGTTTAATTTAATAGGTCTTATGAATCATTTGAAGCTATATGCAAAAAGATATGAAATTTTGAATTTAGCCCAGAAAAACTGAAAAGTTTCTGGAGCAGCGGTCAAAAAAATTAAATTTGGGAATTATATGCTTCCAACTAGCTAAAATCCATATTTTTCCTTGAAATTAGACTCAATAAGGGTTCCATATCCTTTAGAATCGCTCTAAAATGATCTCTACAAAATTAGTTATGATTTTTCAAAATTAGAGAAAAAAATCTGCCAGAATTGGCATTAATCCGAAAATTGAAAATAAAATGTGTTAGAAATTGATTAATGCAATTAAAATATGAGAAGTGTCATTATCCTATGAAATGAGATTAGTTCATAATTTATTTTCCAAGAGCACATGTCTAATTGCTACAAGAACATAGTCATGATGATAATGGTACACTACTTGAATGCAAGGTTGAGTGTACACTACATGAAGGCATGGTTGAATGCATGATGGCAATTAGATGGAGTAAACTCAATTTACTACTTGATTCCATAGTTGAGTGCAAGAATGGTATAGTTGGAAGAATATGAGATCAATTGTCATGTGTCAACACAAGGTTGCATCTTGAAATCAAGGGCTAGAATGAAAGAAGAGAGATTTCATAAAACACATTTCCCTTTCCTCTTCCCTTAACATTTCGGCCAAGAGACAAGAAAGAAGAGCGAGAGCTTGAAGAGCTCTTGAGTTCTAGAGAGAAGGAAGAAGGGAAATATTAAGGCAAGAGTCAGTTTCTTAAGCAATTCCTTGTAGCATTCCATAGATCATTCTCTAAACCTTTCTTCTTCATGGAATATATGATTTTGATGACACATTTTGAGCTCAAGGAAAGAGAGAGGATTCAAGAGAAGTAACCTCACAAACCTTAGATCCATTCTTGTATGAAGTTGTTGTTGAGGTTTGTGTTTGGTTTTTTTTATTTTTGTCAAGTTTGTGAATTTGTAAAGCCCTAACCCTAAGGGGTTATGCTACCCAAATTTCTTTAAATTAAGATTAGAATGTGTTTAAATAAATTAATAAAGGATTAGAAGTGGAAAAGTACAAGGTTTGGAAGCTAAAACACAAAACAACAATTTTTCCTTTTTCTTGACCAAACTTTTGGCCAAGGTCAGATCTAAGGGTAGGAGTTATATTTTCATGAAATAGATTGTTCCATTAGATTCAATGGGCAAAAATAGGTAGGGTTACAGTTGGTCACTGTTTCGAAAAAAGCCGGAAAAGCGTAATTACGAAAACGCCCCTAAAACCCTAAATCGGGGCTGTCAATGGTATTTTTGTAATTTGACCCTGAATTTGGTACTTGCAAGCCCGAAAATGAATTCCTTGTGCAAAAATATGTTAGGATAGCCCTAGTCAAAATTCAAAAAAAGTACGGTCGGATCGGGTACGGTGGGGCCAGGTCAGGTTCCCAGGGGCATTTTTGTCATTTTTCATTATAGACTCATATAACCGCCAGAAACAATATGGAAATGTCTAAACTATACATTTGACATTTTAGGAATGAGTAGAGAGCCCGAGGGGTTGGAACGCAATCGAGGCACGTTATTCAAGGATCAGGGAAGGGCAATTAAGTAGGGAAATTACCTCTCCTGCATGTATTTGATATTTGTATTGGTGTATTGATGTATGTTATTGCTTTGCTTGATTATGTGAAACGTATATGAATAATTGAAGCACTATTTTTGTTTATGCTATGGCCATACGTATGTTGTTTGAAACATTGAGCACGCAGATATGTCGTTGTTGAACATGAATTATGTAATGCAAGCATGTCATGCATAAGCACTTATCTTGCATGCATATTGGTATTGTTTTCCTACTGATATTCTCTTGAATCTCACCCTCCCCTACTAAGAATTTAGACAGGTGAAGATAGAAGCTATGCTGAGAGCAGCGAAAAGAACCGTATGAGGGGAACGCCGTGGTGAAACAAAGACTGGAAGATGTCTCCTTTTTCCCTGGGACGGGTTTAGACACCCATGTAGCGGTGCGAGGCTATATTAATTGTAATTATCAAGTACGAACCCTTATGGGGAATTTTCATAATCATGCACATAATATCAGTACATTTATGCTATTCCTATGTTGCCCACTGAACTGCGTATCGTTTTCTGCAAATACTCTGAAATAGGTGAAAATAAGATAAGAGTGTGACATAGTGGTTAATGTTATGGGTTTTGTAGCGGTTGATTTTTGTAGCAGTTATTGTGACATTCTTTGTAGCGGTTGTTACATTTGTAGCGGTTTTGGTTGATTTTGTAGTGATGTAACGGTTATATAACCACTACAAATATTGTTCTGATTTTTTTTAAATATATATACACATTAAGGTTTATAAGAACAAAAACATAATTTGTTTAATCATTCTTTATCGCCATCCTTACAAAAATTGTGAGAAGAAATTGTTAGTGTGGTATTATTTTGTACAAAAATCAAATTTAAATGATGTAAAGTTGAAAAAACACACTAAACTATAGATAAATTGCCATCGACTTCAGGGAAGAACTTTTCAAAATTGGCAAGCTGAAATGACTCAGTCTCGTACGCGATATTATCACCATCACCTATATCTTAAAGGTCTTGAGGCTTTAAATGAACCACCATATGCCAATCCCTATGCCTCTTGTCCTTGCCATAATAAACCTAGTGTGCCTCTGAGGCAAGAATATATAGGTCATCATTTTCAAAATGACCAGTGTGAATTGGCCATGAGAAATTTATCAATGTGATGCCTAAGTCATCAGTTGTGAGTCCTGGGGAAGTAGTGGTATTTGCCTACAAATACTTGAGCAGCATTATGGTGAAACGGCCTTAGTAATTTAGTTCAACAACATCAAGAAGCTTTCCATAGTAAGGGATGCCTCTAAACTGCATGTTGGCATCATTGCTGCTTGCATAACTCCTTGTCCCAAAGGTGCCATAAACACCCGAATTTTGAGTTTGCAATCCTTGATCTCATGAAACTATGCAAAACTTGAAATCATTGACATTATATGCCATAAACCTCTTTGCATGGTCAAGAGGGTTGATTGCTAGAGCTCTGAAATCTGGGGAGTGTGGGTTATGGTCATTTAGTATTCTATGAGCAAACCAACTTGGGAATTCTCTATAGACCTTTTGTCAACTTCAGAGGATGTTTGTATATGGATCCTGAGTTGATGCTTCACATGACTTCTGAATTCCCTATAATTAATCATGAGAAGGCGATCATGAAATGTAAGTACAAAATGTTAGGAAAGATATAGAAAAATATATGAGTGTACAATTCTTACTAAAGGAAAGGTTCAACTTGAGTGTAATTAATCAAGACATGTCTATATACTTGTAACTTCTCAGTTGCCATTAGTTTGAAGTTCTTAGTTCCTCCAACTGGTTTACCAACACGAGGGATTAACAACTCTCCTGATTTTGGAGCAGGTTCGGGACAATCGTCTACAAGAGGCGGTCGGTTGAAAGCCATCTTAATGTCATCAAAGTTCCTTAAACAAAAATACTAGACCTTATCACCTATATAACCTTCAGATATAGAACCTTATGGCCACACCTTGTTCCTTACATAAGATTTCAATTTCCCAAGAAACCTATAAAGTAAAGAAGGAAAAATGATACTAAATGCTAAAAAGGGCAGCTAGCAAACATAGGAACTAATAATGAGTACCACACAATAGGATACATCCATCGATATTGAACTGGACCAACGAGCTTTGTTTCATGAACAAGGTAGACTGTAAGGTGAACCATCATCGTGAAAAAGGATAGAGGAAAGATCATCTCTAAATGATAAAGCATAAGAATGATTTTGGATTGCAACTAATCGAGCTCCACAATGATCAAAACCTTGGAACACAACTTTCGAAAGAAAGAATAAAGCTCCACCAAAATGATGGACACATCGAGCGAAAGTGCATTCATTATAGCCAGTGGAAGTAATTGTTGCATAAGAACATGTGAGTCATGACTCTTCAGGCCAACAACGTTTTGAGCCTGCATGTCAATACATCGTGAAATGTTGCTTGAATACCTATCAGGAACTTTTATTTTCGTCAATGTCGTGAGGCACAGAAAATGCTTATCTTCCTCCATTGCTGAGGCATAGAAGCAGAAGTCATGTCCATCTTTTGCCCTTCTTTTATTGCATCTTCACTTTTTTTGAACTCAAATTCAACATCCTCAAGCTATAGTAAGATATATGTACCAGATAAAGTTTAAGGTGGTCCTCTTTTTCTAGTTTCCCATTGAAGCAATTCCGTTACAATCCAAACTTGTTCTTTGCATCAAGAAGCCTCCGATACCCCATGAAGCACCACTTTTAGCTGTAGGGAAGGTGCACTGTATCAAAGTAAAAATTGCAAGATGGACATATTGACCCAGTATGCATATTCAACTTGGATACTATTCCCAAGCCAGGAAAGTCACTAATTGTCCACATCAAGGCTACACATAAGTTGAACAATGTCTTCTCATACGCATCATATGTCTCAATGCCGACATTTCACATGTCAAGCAATTCTACAATAACTGATTGGAGATACACATCGATCTCATTAACCGATGCCTTTGTACCTGGAATGATCATATACAAAATGAAGGAGCTTTATTTCATACAAATCTAGGGGTTAAGTTGCAGGGAACTACAACAAGTGGCTAAATACTGTAGCTTATGCTAAGATTCACAAATAGATTTAAACTATCGATCACCATAGCAAGCCGAACAATTTTGGGGTCAACCATGAAAGATGGAAAGTCTTTGTCAAATGTTTTCCAGTCGTCTACATCTCGAGGATGTCTTAATTTACCATCTTCATTTTTATCAACCTCATGCCACCTCATGTGCTCCGTTGCTTTAGACAGTATAAACAATCTTTGTAACCATGGCTTCAAAGGAAACTACTTGAGAATCTTTCCAGGTTTCTTCTTCTGCTTTTTCCCCTTCTGAATTGTCTTATACCTCGATATGTGACATTACTTACAAGTCTCCCTACTAGCATCGTCTCCCCAATACAGCATATAATCATTAGGGCATGCACCAATTTTTTGGTTGTTTAAGCCCAATCTGTTAATAATCTTCTTGGCCTCATAGAATGTTGTAGGAATCTCCGTGTTGGGGAATGCATCTTGTAATAATTCTAGCAACATCGATATTCCCTTATCTGTGATTCCACACAAGCACTTGATATGATACAACTTGATCAAGAAAGATAATTTAGAGTATTTTCGACAACCATATTATAAAGGATGATCTGCTTCATCCATTAAGCTAAAAAAATCTTAAGCTACTTCATTCCTCAATAACACCAGCTCTGAATCCTGCACTTCTTTGTTCAAGTTGTCATCTTGAAAACAAACGCATCAGACACAGCATCATTAATAGGATCATCTTCATCTACTTGAACTCTTACTTGTGAACTTTGAGGAAGAACATCATGATATCTCATACTGGCCTTCTCACCATGAACTACCCAGAATGTATAGTCTTCTGAGAAAGGTGTCACAAGCAATGTTCCTTAACAACTTGTCGTGCATACCACTTCTTGAACTTGCATCTCCGACACTGACAGACGATCTTGCCATTATAGCTGTCGTGAGAGTATGCAAAAACCAAGAAATTGTTTAATCTGTACAAATATTCTGGAGAATTGCATGGCAACCTAATCCATGACTTATCCATAGCTAGTGAAAAATTCAGTAAAGAAGATGAGTGAATAGAGATGACGGGTGCCTGGAAGCTTATATTCAAATTCTCCAACATTTAACAATTTGTAGCAGTTATAAAACGGCTACCATAACCGCTAGTAAATTCACATTTGTAGCGGTTATACTCTAGACAACTGCTACAAATGTTTACAACCATTGGCAGGATATGAAATTGAAATTTCAAATGTTTTTAACTTTGTAGCGGTTATGTCAGAAAAACCGCTACAAAATTTCATGACCATCCATTAAACAAATTTTGTTTTGCACTTTGTAGTGGTTTTTGTACATAAACTGCTACAAATGAGCAAGAAACTTTACAGCAGTTTAATTGACGAACTGCTACAAGGCTCCATGGGCGGGATTTGAAAAATTCAAATTTCAAATTTATAGTTTATAGCAGTTGTTGTTGTTGTTAAAACTGCTACAAAGTGTCATGACTGATGGTTATATTTCAAAGTTTTTATTTTGCAATTTGTAGCAGTTATCATTAATGCAACCGCTACAAAGGTTCATTACAATTTGTAGCCGTTATAACCTAGAACCACTACAAAGTTATGTGCAATTGCTATTTGTAACGGTTGAATAGGCTTAACTGCTACAAATCTTCATTCTTTTCATAGTTTATAGTGGTTCTTATAATAAAAGTGCTACAATTAAAATTTTTATTTTTATTTTCTTGATTTTTTTTGTTTGTTCTAAATGAAAGAAGAATTTAATGAGGCTCTAAACATATAAATGTCCAAGATTTTGTATAGATGTTTGAAAGAAAAATATAACTATCCTAAAGTTAACTAATTAAAAACATGAACTAACTATCCGGAGGATGATGATAAGGTGCTCTCTCAGGAAAGGAAGGATCACAACACTGATCAACAGGTACTCCCTCAGGTGGCTATATCATGATGCTAAACAGAGTTAATAGCACCATCATCATCGGTAGTAGGAGGCGGCTAGACGACGAACCAAGGGATAGGGGTAACCTGTGGATGCTCCTCATCAGGGAACAAGCAACTCTACAACTGTGATAACATATAGTTTATAGAAAAAATTAGCTTGCTAGTGCATCTGCTACATCTGATGGGGCATCATGGTATGTGTTCTTGCAACCTTTAAACCGAGCTCCTTAATAAAGTCATCCAACGGACGTCTGACACCGGACGTCCGTGCTCAAGAGCTGCCAGCCTCAGAGGTGCCGCTCCTGCTGTAGACCATGCTAGGTCTGGCGCCTATCCAAATACCCCTCACGTGTCCAAGGTGCTCAACTGGACCCAGACCCGCTTTCAATGGTGTAGTGGGGTCCACAAACCAGTGTGACTCCTGGGTCTGGGTCGCTCGCAGCTCATCCTGTGACTGTTGCATCTGCTCCAACCATTTTATGAAATAATAAATTATTATTATTCACAATAAAATAGTTTTATAAACAATATAACAATAAATTATTATTATAAAATAATAAATTAACTTACAATGGCCTCCTCTACCTGCTGATAGTGAATAACTCCCTGTAGTTCGTCTGGCAGTTCTCCTCTACGCCTTCCTCTCCTAAAATTATTAAAAAATTAAATTAGTATTATGAACAATAAAACACTAAATTTATAATATGAAATAACCATCTAAAAGTAATTGACATTGTAAAAAATTACCAGCTCACTTTAAGTGACAGTAAATGTCTTCGATCCTACCGTGTGGTGGATCCTGTACTGCCCTTGGCACCTAGTATTCCTTTAACAAAGAGGCTGCATAAAAAATAATATTAAAAGTATAAAAAAATTTATAATTATTAAAAAAATAAAATTTATGAAAATTATATTAAAATAATTATTATAAATAAATTACCTACCTCTTTGCGCTCCTCCTGAACTGAACAAAACTCGCCTAGTCATTCGGTGGGATGCCGTCAGGGACGCTGTCGATTTGCTACTATAGAGGAATCATCTCATCCTTATTCATACTATGGAAGAGACGATTCCTCCTGTTCCTCCAGCCATCGCCCATCTTTATTAGCGTATACCTTTTCATGTTGACGACAAACCTATCCTGTAATACAGTAAAAAAACTAATTCAATATGATTATTTACAAATCAAAAAATTAATAAATAATAATTAAATACAATTAATTAGAAATTAAATAATTTAATATAATTAAATACAATTAATTACCTTCACCGTCTCGTCCCATGCCAGATCCTTCGGCCATTTTGAAACCTTCTTCCACGTCCTGAAGTGAAGGGAGAACAACATCCAATTTAAGCTCAGCTGCTTCACGTAGCGGTTGAACAGGTGACCCCCACTGTTGATGGGCTGGTCCGTGGCCTCATTCCACAGAACTACAACTCGTAGTGTCCGATTCAAGCTATTCAGACTGGTCACATCCAACTTCCTCATAGAAATGTTCCCTTACTCATCTGTACAATTTACGATATACGTTAGTTAAATTTAAATTCACATTTAACAAGTAGAGTTTAAATATTTAATTTATTAAATAAAAAATTAAATTTACCTTTAACCTGCTCCTCAAACCCAAACGACGGGGAAGATGATCGTCGTGGGTTGTTTTGGTCCTGTGCCTCCTCCTCATCCAGGAACCACTTCACATCACTGATCGGAATCCAAATGTCAAACTCCTCATTCTCATTATAGTGCTTAGACTCATATTAGCTCCCTCTCCCTGAATAGTAGGAGGCACCTATGGTACAATAGCCTCCTATAGAGCCGTCTCCTGTGGCTGTGGTGGGACCGACTCCTATGGCTGTCGTGGGGCCATCTGCTATGGCACGGTCGCCCTCCCTCTGCACTGCTGCCTCCTATTGCCCCCTCCTCTACTACTACGCCACCCTACAGAAGTGGTTTAAGGGGAAGCTCGGCCTCCTTCCCTTCCCCTTGTCCCTCCCTGAAGCCATATGAATTGCAAAATTTTAAAAAATGAAAAAAATTAGTCACATTTATATTTAAAATATAATAATAATAATAATAATAATAATAAGAGGAAAGAAAATATGTAACTTTCATACCTCAAGTGTGAAAAAAGTAAAATGCTACAATAAAACGCTTAGAGAGATGTCAGAAAGCTAAGATCTAAAGGAAAACTCTCAAGAGATGTTAGAAAACAAAATGGTCAAATGAGACAAATGAAGGGTCAATCGGTATTTATATCACTGAATTTTGTAGCGGTTATTGAGAAGACCTCTACATAAACCGCTACAAACTCACCTCGGGCAATGGAACAATTAGTAGCGATTACCACTAACCGCTACAAATATACAGACCCTTGACATTTTGTGGTGGTTCTATCCAAAAACTGCTACAAATATCGTGACATTTGTAGCTATTTTTTGTAACTGCTACAAGGAGGCAACCATTTGCATTCCGTAGCGGTTCATGTCAACATAACTGCTATAAAATAACTACCACAATTGTCACGCCTGCTTAACGCCTATTGGCTCCAAGCTGGCACCACATTTGTAGTAGTTTCCATCACATAATCTCCACAAATGAGCCGCTTCAAGTTATAGAGGGAAAGCAGTACCAAAATTGTAGCAATTTGCTTTTTTTAACGACTATAAATAATGTTGGCTTACCAGAGTAACCACTACAAAGGCACCGCTACGAAATGTCATTTTTTTGTAGTGTGGACTAACTTGTAGAGGCAATTTTTTGTTTCTAGGGCACTATTTTGGAGCACATAGAGAATCAAAATTGCTTTACTCAATAACTAGAGGACCTACATGAGAAAGTGGACAAAATCCTAGACCATTTAGACTACGAGGTATCTACAAGAATGATGATGACCATCTAGCCTGGGTTTCAAACTCTTTTATTTTTATATTTTGAAGTACTTTTTATTTATTTTGTGATCGATCATCAACACATAGTATTTATGTATTGCCGCCTCCAAGCCAAAAAAATTAACAAAAAATTTTCTATATTTTTATTTCTTTTGATAGTTCCTTTTATTTGCTGTTGATAATCTTGATCAGATCGTGTTATATGATCAATCAGATAGTTTATGTTCTTGTTTTGTAATTTTTTGTTAGATTTTATTTCACTATTTTTAAAAAATTCATATTGGATCTGTTGTTTTTAAAGGCATTCTAGTTATTATTATAAATATAATATTTAAATATTAGACTGGGTGTAAGGAGGAAAAGTCTAGAAAAGCTTGTCTTAGTATTTATACTCACTTTCATGTTCAAACTTCATCTATCACCTTGCAAAGTTGTGCGTGCTCTTTCTTTCTTAGTAACCTCCAGCCATTGTGCTCCCTCTCCCCCTCCCCTGGGCCGCCATGGGGATGACTTCATCTTCATTTCTATCGGGCTCTCCCTATATGTTGTCACGATGTGCTTCATGTTTGGCAACCATTGTTGGCTTTCACAAACCCTCGCTAGCCCTCTGATGTAAGTGTTTTCCTTTCTTGTCTTTTCTTGCATAGATGTTTTAATTGATTGTAATTATGCTTACTTCTTTTCATTCTTTGTCGAAACCCTGAGTATGTACTTGCTGAGGAAAGATAACGGTAGACATGACATTGATGAGGTGGGTTTTCTTGTTGAGACTTTCAATGATCCAGCTGTGGCTTCAGCATCAACATGGAACTTATTTATGGTACCTTTTCTTCCCTCCATATTTTTTGTTCATGCTACACAGCTTATGATACATGAAAGTTTAGATTTTTTGTTGTCTTACATCTGCATAAATGACAGAAATGTTGCCTGATTTTATGTTCACTTAAGTATGAAATGATTTTCCACTTGCTCGATATTCTCTATGATTGTTGAAGTTATTATTGGAAATTGTGCCCTAAGGGCCAATCATTATACTTTGAACATTATTATTTTAATGAAATTTCTTCTGTTATCATATTATTTGCATGTTAACTATGATAATTGTATCCTTGGATAATACATGAAGATTGTCCTAAAATATCCCTGGTGCTCATCTATGCGGGAGCACAGATGAAACAAGACCATTTTGACTTTGATAAGATATAGAGATACGAATCAAAGTCTTAGGCACTTGTAAGAGTACAAGGTGCTGGACCGACCCACTATGAGAAAGCTACATGGATCAAGTCATAAGCTTTTCTCATGTCTAACCACGTCACAATGCCCTTAGACCTGAGGTCATCATGGATTCTTACACGAGAGTTGCTAAGCTTTGAACTAGTCAAAAAACACTTTTGACCAGGTGATGAAAAAGGCTACGATCGGGCTTGATGGTTTTTCATGCAGAGGAATATGAATGATCAAGATGGAATGTGTCCCTCACATTAGTAGAGAGATATTAGTGGGCCCCTCGATGAGTGACTCTGAGAAATGTATGGCCATACTACAATAGAAAGGAGTTTCCATTTCTATTGTCGGGGTACTCAGGAATCGAGAAAGTAATGGTTAGAAACAAGAGGGTGACATTATCCATGCCTTATCCTTGATCGATGTATCGTGTGACAAAAGGGACGTGACATGGTTGTATGACAGATTGCATCGTGATAACGATCCTCATATGAATTGGGTAGTCGTAATGTCTTCCTAGAGGCCGCTTGCGACTTTTGGGTTAGTATAGTTATTGGCCTATTGCCAACTTCATATGGGCCTACGGGGTCGCACACAAGAATGACCCAACACGAGATAATGTTTAATTTAGGGTGGACGAACTTTATATTTATATTTTTATATATATATATATATATAATATAAAATTCATTAATAATATTATATAGATATATATTTTTGAAATAGATATCTTATATATATGTATATATATTATATGATATTATTATATTGTGTTAGTTTTAAATTTAATTTATTAAGATATATTAAATTTAATAACTAACATGATAGAGATATAGTATCTCAGATTTAATTTATGAAGATAAATTAAATCTAATGGCTCTTTATTTGGATTAAATAAATATATTAAAATTAAAAATGTTGGACAGATTTAATTTAAACTGAATTTATTTAATTAACTCATCAAGATAATTAATTGTTGATCAATTTGGAAATTAATGATGATTAATTTTGAAATTTGAATATAGCCCTCATAGGTTATAAACTTGATAGAGCAGATATACTCATACGCGCATGAGAACTCAGAGTCGTAAGGGAAACCCTAGGAGACATTAGAGGCGCTAGCACGCAGTCTCTGTTGGAGAACATTAGTGTGGATACCGATAGAGGGAGCAAACCTGAGGTGTTGGCTCCTAGAGATCGTAAAAACCCTAAGTTGAAAAGGTATGAATCTTTCTAACTTAATTTAAACGCCGTTGATAGATCCTTGATTAGGATCGGTAAAATTTTAAAATTCTTCCGTTGTGCCTGCCGATCTTAACAGTGGCATCAGAGTCAGATCAATTGTGCGTTTAAATTGAGTTTAAGTTCTTATACATGTGATATATATTGGATATATATGTGTGGTAATAAGAAAACATCTGAATATGTTAATAAGAAACGGAATATCTTCAACGTTATTGTGTGTTTTCAGATAGATCTGTGTGTTTATGCGATCTAGTGAAATTGTTTCGATTACATGTGTTATGTTCTATTTTCAATTCCGCCACTGGCATCGTAATTTCTATTCTGAATAGGCTTGCATGAAATCGGGTAGGGTACATGAGATCATAGTTGGCGTCAATCCAATCGGGTATAAGTTCGGATATCTATTCGGGTAATAGGGATTCGAACTATGGGGAAGACAATATGGATCAGAAGCGTTCTGGGCCATTGTTGTTTTTTTGAAACAGGGCCGAAATCCGTTAAGAATTGGACTAAACGAATTTTTTGAAAAATTGGGTCCAAAATTTTAAAATTTCCAAATATTTCTTTTAAAATGAATGTGCCCTTTTTCAATCCAAGTGGGACCGCCGTGGCTACCTTTGCATAGCGCAATATAATCTGATCACGATATTTATTGCTATTCATATTGTATGAATTATTGTTGTGGTTTATTACTTATACTTGTTTGGGAATGGTGAACAACATGGCTTTAGAATTTTACAAAGGGTTGTAATATTTAAATACGGCCTGCGTGATGTGCCTTCCTCTAAATACTCTCAATATACATTCTCTTCTCATCTCACTCCCCTTGAATGTTTAAACGAGGTTTCTCTCAATGTATTTCTTTTCTTATTTAGAGAAGCCCTCTCATTGGCTTAGGAGGATTTTAGGTTAGGTAAGCCATGTTGTGTCACGTTTAAATTATGCTTTTGATAAGATCATTGCATGAATACTTTTACGTTTATATGTATTTATCTGTATGAGAAACGACCACGATTGCATTCATATAAACAAGACTAATTAATTGAGTCCTCTGAATCAAATCTTAAGTCATAATGCCATCAATTAATGAATAATTGTAAAAACCTAGATCGCTCAATTATAGAAACCACCAAAGTGGATGCACTTGAGTTATCTTGATAAGACAAGCTTGAGTAATGGTGCTGCTCATAATATTCATTATTGTTTTGACTTAATTGAGATTAACAAAATGGTTTTGAATCTCAAGGCATTAGATGGGGTTAAACATGCCGGATCATATGATGATTAAATCCTATAAAGATCTAAGAGTTACATGTGATGTAATTGGTAAAAGGTTACCTACCTAAATAACTTGAATTTAAGAGTCTTGCCAAAGAAGATTTAAGTTTAAGCCAAATATGGATCTTAGCCCACTAATTATTACTTTAAGGGTTCTTAATTTAGTGGGAGATTACTAACTAACTTTGCATATTTTAATTGTAGAATCATGTCAACTAGTAATACTGCTACACTATCGTTGCGATCGGTCCTTGAGAAGGACAAACTCAATGGGACAAACTTTCTTGACTGGTTCAGGAACTTGAGAATTGTTCTCAAGCAGGAAAGAAAGGCTTATTTCCTAGATCAACCCATTCCTGAGGAGCCTGCAGCCAATGCTCCAAGAGCTTAGAGAGATGCTTACACAAAGCATAAGGATGACTATGTGGATGTAGGTTGCCTGATGCTTGCTACTATAGTTCCAAAGCTCCAAAGAGATCTGGAACTTATGGAGGCTCATGAGATGATTGTCCATCTCAAGGAAATGTTCTAACAACAGGCAAGGCAAGAAAGGTATGAGACCACAAAGGCCTTACATTCCTGCAAGATGGCTGAAGGTGCATCAGTTAGTACTCATGTGTTAAAGATGAAAGGCTATATTGATCACCTTAAAAGGCTTGGATTTCCCATAAGCCAGGATTTAGCTACGGATTTGATCCTGAACTCACTTTCGGAGAGTTATGACTAGTTTGTCATGAACTACAATATGAACAACATGGAGAAATCAATTTCTAAGCTGCATGGGATGCTCAAAACTGCTGAGCAAAGTATTAAGAAAAAGCCCAATATAGTTTTGATGCTTTAGAAAGGAAGGGTATGAAAAAGAAAGGCAAAGGCAAATGGAAGGGTAATGACTCAGGTGGTAAGACCAAAGAGTCAGACAAGCCCGAAACCAAGCTTGCACCCAAGAAGGCAAAGACTCCAAAGGAAGGAGTCTGCTACTTCTGTAATGAACCCGGTCATTGGATGAGGAATTGCAAACTCTACCTGGAAGATCTGAAAAAGAATAAGAAGAATAGCGGGGCTATCTCTTCAGGTATTTATGTTATAGACATTAATTTTTCTACTTCCTCTACATGGTTATTAGATACTGCATGTGGTTCTCACATTTGTACAAATGTACAGGGTCTAAAGGATAGTATAAAGCTAAAGAAGGGTGAGGTAGACCTACGAGTTGGAAACAGAGCAAAAGTTGTTACTTTAGCCGTAGGCACTTATGAATTAGTTCTACCCAGTGGGCTTTTGTTAGTTTTGAATAATTGCTATTATGTTCCTACTTTGAGTAGTAACATTGTTTCTCTTTCTTATTTGGATAAGGAAGGTTATACTTCCATTACTAGGAATGGTAAATGTTCTATTTATCGTAATGACATTTTCTATGCTGATGGTGATTTGCCTGTTCGTCATTATATATTAAATTTGGAACATCCTAATAATGGGAATATCTATAACGTAACTATTAAAAGGATAAAATCAAACGATTTGAATCTGACCTACCTATGGCATTGTCGTCTAGGCCATATAAATGAGAAATGCTTTTCCAAACTCCATCTAGATGGATTTCTTAACTCATTTGACTTTGAATCATATGATACATGCAAATGTTGCTTATTAGGAAAGATGACAAAGGCACCTTTTACTGGGCATAGTGAGAGGGCCACTGAATTATTGGGCTTCATACATACAGATATATGTGGACCATTAAATACAGCTGCCAGAGGAGGTTATGTCTACTTCATTACATTTATAGATGACTTTAGTAGATATAGCTATGTCTATCTAATGAAACATAAATCTGAATCTTTTGAAATGTTCAAAATATTCCAAAATGAAGTACAAAACCAACTTGGCAAAACAATTAAAGCACTTTGATCTGATCGAGGTGGTGAATATTTGAGCCAAGAGTTCATTGACTATCTTAGGAGTTGTGGGATAATCTCACAATTAACTCCTCCAGGAACACCACAATGGAATGGCGTTTCTGAATGGAGGAATCGAGCACTATTAGATATGGTTCGATCTATGATGAGTTAAACATATCTTCCACCATCATTTTAGGGACATGCACTAGAGACAGCTACTTTCACACTAAATCGTGTTCCATCTAAGGCAATTGAAAAGACACCATATGAGATATGGACTGGAAAGAAACCAAGTTTATCTTTTCTTAAGATCTGGGGATGTGAGGTCTATGTTAAGCAACAAGCCTCTGATAAATTAGCGACCAGATCATCAAAGTGCCTTTTCGTGGGGTATCCTAAAGAAACGAAAGGATACTATGTCTACAATCCCACCGATAACAAAGTGTTTGTTATTCGAAATGGTAAGTTTCTAGAAAGAGAGTTTGTCTCTAAAATAACTAGTGGGAGCAAGGTATATCTCAAAGAAATTCGAGAGTCACAAGATAATACAGAACCACAGATGGAAATTAGAGAAAACTCACAACAAGTTGCTGAGCCTCCTCAAGTAACACAAGGTCCACGAAGATCTGATAGGACACGACATTAGCCTCAGAGATATGGATTTCTAATTACTGTAGGCCGTGATGTGTTGCTCTTTGAGCAGAATGAGCTAACCACCTATCGAGAAGCCATAGTGGGACCAAACTCCGAGAAATGGCTAAATGCCATAAAGTATGAAATGCAATCCATGTACGACAATCAGGTATGGACCTTAGTTGATCCACCTGAAGGTGTAAAAACTATCAGGTGCAAATGGGTTTTCAAGGAGAAAACTGACATAGATGGCAAAGTAAATGTCTTCAAGGCACGACTGGTTACAAAAGGATTCACTCAAACTCATGGTGTAGACTATGATGAAACCTTTTCCCCAGTTACAATGGCCAAATCAATCAGAATCCTTCTTGCCATTGCAGCATATTATGACTATGAAATATGGCAAATAGATGTCAAAACATCCTTCCTTAATGGAAAGCTGCTTGAGGATGTGTACATGACACAACCTGAAGGTTTATGTGTCCAGAGGACTCTAGTAAAATTTACAAGCTTCAAAGATCCATTTATGGATTGAAGCAAGCATCTCGGAGCTGGAATCATCATTTTGATGAAGTAGTCAAAGAGTTTGGATTCATTCAAAACATCGACGAACCTTGTGTTTACAAGAAGGTTAGTGGGAGCATAGTTGTATTTCTAGTGCTTTATGTAGATGACATCCTACTCATTGGGAATGACATTCCTACCTTGCAGAGTGTCAAGTCTTGGTTAGGAAAGTCCTTTTCAATGAAAGACTTAGATGAAGCCACTTACATCCTAGGGATTAAGATCTATAGGGATAAATCTAAAAGACTAATAGGCCTAAGTCAGAGCACATATATAGACAAGATACTGTATAGGTTCAGTATACAGCATTCAAAAAGGGGTTATATGCCCATGTCTCATGGCATCCATCTTAGCAAGGATCTGTGTCCTAGCACACCTGATCAGCGAGATGCATGAGTAAAGTTCTATATGCCTCGGCCATTGGATCCATCATTATGCCATGTTATGTACTCGACCGGATGTCTCATTTGCCTTAAGTATGACTAGCAGATATCAACAAGATCCTGGTGAAGGTCATTGGACTGCGGTCAAGAATATCCTAAAGTACTTAAAAAGGAGTAAGGACTTATTTTTGGTCTATGGTGGATTGGATGATGAGCTCTGTGTAACTGGTTACACAGATGCAGTTTCTAAACTGACCAAGACGACCTTAAATCGCAATCTGGATATGTATTCCTCCTAAATGGTGGAGAAATAAGCTGGAAGAGCTCCAAGCATAGCACTATAGCAGATTCTGCAATAGAAGCTGAGTATATAGCAGCATCAGATGCAGCTAAATAAGCCATTTGAATCAGGAAGTTCATTACTGAACTAGGGGTGGTGCCTACCATATCAAATCCAATAGATTTGTTCTGTGACAATAGCGGTGCTATTGCACAGTCCAAGAAGCCTAGCTCACATCAAAGGACCAAGCATATACTCAGGCGATTTCATCTTATTAGAGAAATCAATTATAGAGGTGATATAAAGATATGCAAAGTAGCAGGAGAAGATAATGTTGCTAATCCTCTTACTAAGCCACTTGCACAGGCAAAGCATGAGCGTCATGTTAGGGCAATGGGAATTAGGAAAATTAATACTTGTACCTAGGGCAAGTGGGAGGATGTTGGAAATTATGCCCTAAGGGCCAATTATTGTACTTTGAACATTATTATTTTAATGAAATTTCTCCATTATGTTATCATATTATTTACATGTTAACAGTGACAATTGTATCCTTGGATAATTCTTGAAGATTGTCCTAAAATGTCCCTGGTGCTCATCTATGCGGGAGCACAGATGAAACAATACCAGTTTGACTTTGATAAGATATGGAGATAGAAATAAAAGTCTTAGGCACTTGTAAGAGTACAAGGTGCTGGACTGACCCACTATGAGAAAGCTACATGGATCAAGTCATAAGCTTTTCTCATGTATAACCACGTCACAATGCCCTTAGACCAAGTTAGGTCATCATGGATTCCTACATGAGAGTTGCTAAGCTTTGAACTAGTCAAAAGTCACTTTTGACCGGGTGATGATAAAGGCTACGATCGGGCTTGGTGGTTTTTCATGCAGAGGAATATGAATGATCAAGATGGAATTTGTCCCTCACATTAGTAGAGAAATATTACTGGGCCCCTCGATGAGTGACTCTGAGAAATGTATGGCCATACTACAATGGAAAGGAGTTTCTATTTCTATTGTCAAGCTACTCAGGAATCGTGAAAGTAATGGTCAGAAACAAGAGGATGACATTATCCATACCTTATCCTTGATCGATGTATCGTGTGACAAAAGGGACGTGACATGATTGTGTGATAGGTTGCATCATGATAACGATCCTCATATGAATTGGGTAGTCGTAATATCTTGCTAGAGTCCGCTTGCGACTTTTGGGTTAGTACAATTATTGGCCCATTGCCAACTTCGTATGGGCCTACGGGGTCGCACACAAGAATGGCCCAACACGAGATAATGTTTAATTTAGGGTGAATGAATTTTATATTTATATATATATATATATATATTATAAAATTCGTTAATAATATTATTTAGATATATATTTTTGAAATATAGATCTTATATATATATTATATATATGTATATATATTATATGATATTATTATATTGTGTTAGTTTTAAATTTAATTTATTAAGATATATTAAATTTAATAACTAACATGATAGAGATATAGTATCTCAAATTTAATTTATGAAGATAAATTAAATCTAATGGCTCTTTATTTGGATTAAATAAATAGATTAAAATTAAAACTGTTGGATAGATTTAATTTAAATTGAATTTATTTAATGAGCTCATCAAGATAATTAATTGTTGATCAATTTTGAAATTAATGATGGTTAATTTTGAAATTTGAATATAGCCCTCATAGGTTATAAACTTGATAGAGCAATATACTCATACGCGCATGAGAATTCAGAGCCGCAAGGGAAACCCTAGGAGACATTGGAGGCGCTAGCACGCAGTCTCTGTTGGAGAGCATTCGTGTGGATACCGGTAGAGGGAGCGGACCTGAGGTGTTGTCTCCTAGAGATTGTGAAAACCCTAAGTTGAAAAGGTATGAATTTTTCTAACTCAATTTAAACGTCGTTGATAGATCCTCGATTAGGATCGGTAAAATTTTAAAATTCTTCCACTGTGCCTGCTGATCCTAATAGTTATTATATGCAAATTTTTGTCCACAAAATTAGGTTTCATTGGATTTGTGACAATGAAATTGTATCATTCTCATGATGACAAGTTTCACAAATCCAATTATCAAAATTACATGGACAAAAACTTTTATGTAGTATATGTTCACTTGAGTATGAAAAATTTATCTGCTTGCCTGATATAATTGATTATTTGGTTCATTGAAGCTTGTTATTTGTTAGTTAATTTAATTTTGCATATATGCTGTATGTGTGTGTGTATAATTAAATATGTGATGCAGGTAATGGGTATTTCTTATTGATGATTCAAATATGATAGCCTTATTTGAATCATCGACAAGATATCTATTAATTACATATGCATATCTTATTTATGTATACACATTTATATATATGCACACACCAACACATGTATGTGGTTGTTTAGCTAAATATTGGTTGCCATGCCTTTGTTCTCTTCCAAATTTCTTTTGTTTGGATGCCCCACCTTGAAATGGCTTAGATGATTATTAAGTGTTGGACGGGTGTGTCTATTGTAATTATAACCTTCACGTCTACGAACTGTTGATGCATGGTTCATATCACAAGCTATCCTTAAATTCAAATACCGTAACTCTTGGGTTTGGGGCCAAGTTAATTAGTCTTAGACATTTGTATCCTTTTAGAATAAAATATGGCTCTAGGCTACCTCAGTTTTAGGTGACAAAGGTGAAGCCTCTTATTTATTGGTGCTGAGTCTAACATAGTTCATATATAAATTTGAGAACTCTATTTTGTATGGTTGAATATGATTGTGTAATGAGGTATTGGTTGATAAGGAAGTCAAAGTGAAGGACAATATTAAGCAGCTACTCGATTAGGTGGGGTTACTAGTGATGAGTTGATCATTAAGATGTCTAAATTAGATAATGAAAAAGATAGGGCTTGTGATCTAGTCTTGGAAGGAAAAATTCGTTGAACTAGATTATCGAGTGATGATTGGGAAAATCACTTATTGAATGAGTGAACATAGATGTAAATTTATGAACATACATCATGCATCAACATTCACTCATTCAAATGGAAGAATTGTTACAATCAATGCCCGGTCATCTAGGTCAACAAATTTGTCATTCCCATGGAACAAAAAACCGGACCGGGCAATGAACTGGTTATGATACAGGTTCAAGGGTTAATGGGTCAACCGGGGTCTAACCGGAGGTCGAACCGGACATATTAAAATATCATAATTTAATTGAAAATAACAACATAATAATATTAACCATCAAGTTATCCCTCATCACTAACATTAAAATAGTCAAAACACCTAATTAATTAAATTCATTAATTAATAATAATCGAACTTATAAAACATTAGATATATTGATAAATCACACACATATTAATCTAATCATTCTAGTGATGAATAGTGCCTACTAGTTAAACTTAATTAAATTAAACTATATTTTATTTTATTAACTATTTTATATTTAATATTAGGTTTTGGGCCTTTTACGTTTTGTCATTTTGTGCACATGTGGGGGACAATTTGTCTACTTTATAGCTAGCCTTTTTAATATTTTATTAGGATTTATTTGCTTTCTTCAGCTAGTTGCCGACATCATTTAGAGACTGGAGAGAGAATTAATTTCACAATTGTAAAGAAGAGGTAGACGCGAGGGAAGGAGCGGACGTCTTTGGAGGCCGCCTTTGTTCAGAACTTCATCATCTTCAAGAGTCGAGAGAGGGACGTTGCTTCTTACCATTTGCGGCTCACCTTCGTCGTTCAGTCGCTCGTCGTTCATGCAACTGGCCTCGCCGTTCGTCGCTAATCGGGGAGGGAGGGAGTTCGACTTGGACATACGTCTCAGCCTCAAGCTCTCAGCATCTATGTTTCTCACTTTCTCCTATCTTTCACTCTTTCTGGACCGATCGATTGAGACACATTTTTTTTTAAGTGATTTGCTGAAATTAAACTGATTCGGGAAAACCGCCTGACTCGGCGGTTTTCCTGAGTCAAATGCAAACCGGGCGAGTCGACTCGGTTTTGACCGAGTCGACTTCCACCCCTTTAAAGTAGCAAACCGGACCGGACAAGGGGCCGGTTCACCGATTTTCCGGTCTGACCGGCCGGTCCGGTCCGGTTTTTCGTTCAATGGTCATTCCAAGTCTAGATTATCATCTCTATGTTTTCCATCCTCCAATTTAGAGTTATTAATCTCATCTCACCACTAGTATTTCCACATAGTCGGTTACTTTCTTAATGTTGGCCTTCAACTTGGTTTTATTCTCAAGCAAGACCTCCTCACATGATCATATATTCACACATATAAAATTTAGTTCTTATATTTTTATATTAACTTGTGTTATACTTTTCTCCATTAAATAAGAATATTCTCCTTTACCACCTAAGACTAGGGCAGAATAGAGCCTTGTTTCATATTTAAAGTATAAAAAGATCAAAATGCATAAGCATAGTACTCTAGCACCAAGGCCAAGGATTGCTGCATTCGACTTTAATGAGTCTCGTAATATGAATCATGCATCAACGACATGCAAATGGCAGGCCTAAAATTGCATCCACTAGCCAACACTCAAAAATCATCTAACTCCTTTGGATGTAGGGAAAATGCAAGAAAAAGAAAAGTAAACCTTGAAAAATAAATACCAGAACTAATATTTAATTAATATTATTGGCAACATTCATGTGTTAGTTATAATTATTTTTTATATCGATTGCATTTGGATTTTTAGAGCTGTATGTTGAATTTATATTGCATAATATAGCTTTTAGATATAATAATCTAACTAAGCTTATGTGAGAAAAATATAACATATATTTTTTTTAAAAACAATTTGCCTACTTTTTATATCGGATATGAAATTTCCAAGTCTAAAAGGTGAGCATTTTTTATTTTAAATTGATACTTTTTAATACCAATCGATAAAACAACCAGTATTAAAAAGTAACTTTTTAGACCGGTTGTAGGACCGGTCTAAAAAATGACAAACTTTTTAAACCGGTTGATATAAGACCTAACATGAACTCGGTCTGAAAAGCCAATTTCAACCGGTCCAAAAAAACCTTTTTTTAGTAGTGATCAACAATATTCGACTTCAATGTATAAAAAAAACAATATTTGACTTCATGTCAATCCAATATTTAGCCCTAATTTATATGTTTTTTTAAACCAACTCGCACTTCCCCCAACAAATTTACATTCTCTGGTGTGACTATCTATATTAAACACATGATATTCTTATGACATAGATGACGATAGTTTTGCATTAATTAGAGAAATGCATATTATATTTTTTTTCAAGTGCAAATATCCTCTTATTGGGTTTAAGACACTATCAAGTACTAAACGTAAACACCTCTCACATAGAGATTCAAATTTTGATTAACCATATTGTGAGGGACTAGTCCCTTACGCTAGACTTAATCCCATTGATAATGCATATTGTATATATTTAGTGTGTGTGTGTGAGAGAGAGAGTGAGAGAGAGAGAGAGAGAGAAGTGGGAGCGTGTTGGGCTTAAAATGCTCCAACATGATTGGCCCTGAGATAAAAATGAAATCTAATGATAAAGAATGGCCTAATGGGGGGACACAAATGCTCATATCCATAGGATGGGGCTAGTCCCTCACTACTGGGAGAGATGCCCACATTTAGTGCCCGACAGTGCCTCAAACAGGATTACCTCAAATGGGAAAGTACATGTGCCTAGACAACATTGTTGAGTCTAATTTAAAAATCCTGGTTGACATGCTTTATGGAAAAGCTTATTCCAGTGCGTGTCAATGTTATTAAACCCAGACCGGCTGGTTAGGCTCAGAAACCGATGAACCAGGCCCTAATCCGGTCCTGGTGAGGCACCAAATTGGGTTCATCCTGATTTTTAAAAAAATTCAAAAATTGAAAAAGCATTCAACGTCTCTTCCTCTCAATTTCACATTCACCGTCTTAAGTCCTAATCTCCTCACCTTGATGGTTTTGCTTGCAAGGTCTAAGCTTTGGGTTGATTCTTCACCGCTGGATGCTGATTGTCATTGTTCTTGAGGTGTTTTTGAGGGTTGCAAAGGGAGATGCAGGGTTGGTCCCCAATAAAGAAGGTGAAGAAGGTGACGATGGTGCCTCATATATTCACCGATTAAAGAGCGAACTACATGTGGCTTCTTAAGAAAGAATAAGGAAAGGAAAAGTGGATCCCTGAGTCTAACATATGAAGCTGTCAAAATCCGACCCTAAATTTTCTATCAAAACACTGTCACTTTGGGGTGCACCATTCTGGCATTTTTCAAATTCATGGTCCTAAAGTTTCATTTCAAAAATTCAAGCCCAAAACTTAAATTTTCAAAATTGCCTTTTTGTTGTTGATTGAAGGGTTTTGGTTTGTTAATGGAGGGAAATAATGAAGCATTTGAGAATGCTACTATCCCCAATCCTAAGTCTATCAAGCCTCATATTGTTTATTCATCACCGGTCTAGTCCAGGTTTGACTCTAGTCTGACTCACTGACCCTTAACCCAGTACCTCTATCGGTTCAAAGGCTGGCCCGGATTTAATAACCTTAATACGTGTAGCCTAGTGCACATGGAAATTCAAAACATGTTGAGGTTCACATGGGAATGGAAGATTAGTTAGCTAAAGATGGGCTCTCCAAATCAATACTTATGGATAGAGCCAGTAATATGGGTTTAAACTATAGGCCGAACCCGCCCAACCCGAAAAAATTTGTGGGTTGGGTTGTGAGAAATAGTGACCATTTTGATGTGCGTCTTTTTGGCCCAAACTCATATAGGCCCAACCCGCAGAGGGTTAGCCCGCCTAGGTTGGCGGTTTAGCCCATTTTTAAAAAAAAAAATTACTAAATATCTATCCTTATCCGTACATGAGTTCTCACAATGTATAGAAATTCTCTTCTTCCTTATAATGTTCAAGCTCTTATTTGTACGCCTAATTGGATGCCTAGTTTCCCATGGAGGATGATATTGATGATGGTAATATAATTATATTTAGTCATTTATCTCATTGTCATTTACTCATTTATGCAAAATTAAGATAGTATTATCTTTCACTTTGTTTTATTATTTGTGGCAGATTTACCTCAACAAAAGGAACGTGCTCGAGCTCAAGAAAATCTTACAGCTTCACATCATGCTTCAAATTTGAACATCATTAATATTGATCAGTTTTTGATTGTATTGAATGTTAATGACGGATTTTGGATTTTTATTTAAGTTGTAATATGTGGACTTGTGATGCATGCTTAATTTGTAATGTTTGAAACTTTGAATTTGATGTTTTATCATCATTTTATGATTTTGTAATGTATTTTTAATTTTTTTTATGGTTTAGATTTGTAGGAAAAAAAAAGTTCAATATATTGTTTAAAAAATAGTTTGAAAAACACATTATAAAAAAAATTAAAAAAGAAAAGAAAAGAAAAAGGGTTGGGATGACTAACCCGCCAACTTAGAGGTTGTGGTTTTTGTTAGCTAATGTCAACTCATATTGATACAAGTTTTTTTTGGCCTGAACCTATATGGGCCCAACCCATGGCAGGCTAGCTCGAACCCGGTGAGCCGGCCCATATTACAAACTCTACTTATGGATGCATATCCGTTATACCTAGGAACATTAGTTACCAAAGACTGTATGAGATTAAATTCCCCAACTGTTTAATTTCCTTGAGTTTTAGGGGTTAAGCCCCCTTTGTACCCCAAAAAAAAAAAAAAATACAACCCAGTCCAAGAACTAGTGAAACGCAACAATTTAGGGACCGTTCTATAGTTACGAAGAACTGCTCACTACCTTGAAGATCTGGAAAACTAAAAGGAATTGGGAGATACCAATAAGGATTGGGTCTAGGAAGGTATTAATCTCTCATGGCTAAAATAAGAAATAAGAACAAAGAAAGCAAGACAGAAACGGAGGGGGAAAAAAAGCATAACTCTATAATTTAACGCTTTTTTTTTTTTTTTTATGCTTACTGTCCAAACCAATCATGAGCAAGTGAAAGACAGGTGTCTTCACTAATTTCTCTTTCTACTTCCTCTTCACTCAATATCTCAACTGTTAGATCATGTTTTAAAGGGTGAGATTTAATGTTGTGTAAAAAATATTATTATATAACATATAATGAAAATTTACAATTATAATATTATTATTTAGTATTAAATCTTACCCATTAAAACATAACCCAATATGGTTATTATATTAAGGAGAGAGAAGTTAGTGGAGATGAGCCCCTGCAAAACTGGTATTTTAATAACGGATAAAAAAAATACACATTCATTTAAAGACAAAAAACTAGGAAAATTTATATTAATAAATTTGTTAGGTTAAATGCCCTTTTGCGCAATTTTGTTCATTTTCTTTTTTGGCCAGAATGTTTATTTATTTTGTTGGTCTGACTGCGTTGCTGTTTATACAAAGTGACATTGTATTCTAGATTAAATTTTCCCCATTATTTAAGTTATATATTCCTCTACGTAATAATTGGTAATAATTAATGAAAAACATAATGATTTGTAGCGAATTTTTATATGAAATAAAAGAGGATTAAGTTACAATATTATTTATGTATTTATTTATTATTATAAATATGATAAGTCCCTGTCGCAAAGAGACCAGGTCAAAGAGGGAATTCATTAAGGTAAAACCACGGAATCGTAATAGGGCAAATAGAAATTCCCCTCAAATTGAGGATAAGGATAGATCAAAAAGACTTTTGGGATGAACCAAATTGACCATCTCTGTTTTTTTTACATTTACTGAAATTAACAATGGCTTACATTGAAAGGCTAATTAAGAACAGAGTTTAAAATAAGTAAAAAAAAAAAAAACATAACTATGAAGCATCGGTGAGATTTAAAAACAAGAAAAAAAATTATTAGTGATCTTCATCTTCTTCTTCATCATCTTCATCTTCATAATTCAGAGGAAGAATCAAAAGGAAAAAAATGGATTCAGGGTTGTCCTGGGCAGATCAATGGGATAACCACCCTGATCCACCACCCTCTGATAAAGAAGACAAGAAGAAGAAGGTTGCATCTGCTAAGCTCAAGAGCATCCTCAACCTCAAGTGGATGAAAGACCTGGGCAACAAGAAATGTCAGAACTAATCATCACCAACATTAATACCATAGAAAAAATTTAGATCTTCTCAAATATTAATATATGAATGTATAAAATTATATGTATCTTGTTTAGGTGTGAGGCTTTTGTGAGTTATACTATTCATTCGACTTGAGAAGATTTGAATATTTTGTTTTTCTTACAGGGTATTGTTTAGCTCTTGCCCAGAAACAATGTGTTATTTATTGTTCAATTTGTTAAATACAACAAACAAGGTCTTTGCTTGATTAATGTAATGTCATGTTACTCTCTCTTGTCTTAAATATAAAAGTTATATGGTAACTAATTTGCATATATATATATATATATATATTAAGGAAATTGATTATAAGTTAGTTATTTACAAGGGATGTGTGTTGATTTCCCTAAATTACGGTCATTCAATCATTTGCATTGGAAACTACCACATTGATGGAAAGATCTTTAATATGTGTAATTAATAGGAATTGTTTGAAGAAAAACTTATAAGGCTTGTTTGGATTAACTCGTTTAGTAAAGTGACTTTTCTCCTAATTGTATTTTGCTAACTGAAATTGGGGTAAAAGTCAATTAATGTATTGTACGAAAAAAAATTCAATTAGTGCAATAATGTGATTTATGTTTAGATAGGCTTTTATTAAAAAAAAAAAAAAAAGATAATTTGATGGAAACTTATTAAGATGATATATTTAAAAGTCAGTTTCAAAAAATTTAAATATAAAGAAAAGTTGAAAGAAAAAAATTCGCTTTAACTTTAACATGACCTTTAAGTAAAACATCATTTACCCTCCCAAGCCATGCCAAACATCACTTAAATTGACTGTTGGAATTAAGAAGTCAGTTTTGATTAGGCTAAAGTCATGCCAAACAGCTATACATTTGGGAGCCAAAAAGTCTATCGAAGCCTAACACAGAAAATGCCTTAACTAGCTACAGTATTATATTTAGGACTAGAACAAATAAAAGATGCTTTTTATTGAGCTTTTGGTGGTTGGTTCTGTAACATCCCAAAATTCACATAAGGGTTAAATAATCCCCAATAATCTCTTAACTCTTAATATTCCGTAAAGATGAAGAGATGAGAGGATAAGAATTTAAGAAAAAGGAAAAGAGGCAGACATCTGCCTAATATTGCATATCATCTCATCCTATTCTCTCACTCTCATTTCGGCCAATACATGAGGAATAAGAGAAGAAGAGCTTAGTTAATATATTCCCTCCCCATTTAAGTCAAGAAGGACGGCCATGAGGAAAAGTGAGAGAGGGAGTTGGTCCACATGACAACATCACACTGTCTCCACTCTCTTTAATTTCGGTCAAGACAAAGGGGAGAGAGAGAGATAGCTCAAATAATGCAACTCTTCATCTTTTGGTGCAAAAAGGACGTCCAAATTGAGAATAAAAGGAGGGAGTGCACCACTTTCATTAATTTATTTCAAGATGATAAGGTACCACTTAGTCATAAATGCTAAAATACTTATCTTTTCTCTCCCAACTTTCTCAACTTTCGGCCAAGCATTCAAAGTGGTGGAAGATTAATAAAATAATGTACACTCTCATTCCTCACTCAAACTGTCGGCCAACACTTGGAAGAATGGGAATAAATGTTTAATCCATTCATTTCCTCATTTACACACTCACAAGTCGGCTAGAATCATAGGAAAAGAGAAAGAACCGAAACTTGAAGAGCAAAGGAACAAGAAACAAAGGTAAGTCATTTTCACTCTCTAAATCATTTTTCTAGCACTTAAGAGTGTTCATAAACATTGTTTCTCTTGATGAGAGATTCAATTCTATGGTCTCAGATTTCTCATCTGAGGTGTTTTATCTCAGTTAGTTAGCCGGAGTGCCGCCGGAATACTAAACCACTTGTAGAAATGCGAAGAGGTAAACGTAGGTTTCATTTTGAACCGATTACTTCGTGTTTTCGTTGAGTCTTTCCTTGTTCTTGAATCAACCACGTAATTCAACCAAGGGGCGTTTTTGAAGACTAAAGATGTTTTAAATCATATATAAGGTGATATATGATTATTAATGAAGTATTAGACTTGTTGGGGTTAAAAAACGCAAACTTGATTTTTGTTGTTTTGGGAGGCAGATTTCAGTTGGGGGCTAAATCTAGTAGAAATAATTTGATTTTGGTATTTTTGAGCTTTCCATTGGATTTTACACAAAAAATTGTGTGGGAATAGGCCCTGGTTATAATTTTTGACAGACTAGTTTAAAGATTCAAAAATTGGAAATTAAGTCTGCTTGTGCAACAAAGTTGCCAGTGTGCGTTTTTGTCTGGCAGTTTTGTTGTGGCAAAACTTTCACTGTCCAAACTTCATCTGTTGATGATGATATTTTTCAGAATTAAAGTACACTTATAGACCTTTAATTTGATAGGTATTATGAAGGATTTCGATAAGTATACTAGGAGTTATGAATGTTTGAAGTAGACCATTAAAACTGGTAAGATTTTCTGGCAGCAAGGAGAAAAAGAAAAACTGGGAAGTGTGCGTAGTCAGACGGCTACTGAAAGTATTTTTCCCTTAAATTAGACTTAATAAGGGTTATATAGAATTTTGGATCACCTCAATTCGATTTTTCTAGAATTAGTTATGATTTTTCAAAGTTCAGTGAAAAATCTATCAGTTTTTGGTAAATGTGCGAAAATTCAAAGTTAAGAGTTTTGTAATAGAATTGGACCTTTAAGAATTGAGTTAAGCCTTTGGAGTAGCTTGAGCTCATTAGCTTCATATTGGGCCTAATGTAGTGACCCTAATGGTAACCAACATAAGAGAATAATTTATGAAGAGTTAGACTAAGAAATAACTCATTGCCCGTAAATTATAGGACTTGACACTTGCCCAGGATGTTCAAAGCACGTCAATCAAGATCAAGATTTGGAAAAATTGTCAGGTAGTAAATTATCCCTCACATACTATGTGATATGTTATATGCATGTTTGTACCATTATGAATTTAAAACATTCAGATGAGAAGGGCTAAGGCCCATTAGAATTTCCCAGCTGTGGCAAGGGACGGTTGTCCTTGAATTGGTAACTTTATGCTTTCTGCATATTGTGAATTTATCTCTGAATGTTGAATATGTTGATTGTACTATAACTTTGGTTGACATGGCATGATATATGTGCATTTTATATGAGTGATATATGTTACTACTGAGATTCATTGAATTTCACCCTATTTTTCCAAAACAAATTTTCAGCTCGGGCAAGTAGTTCCTCAGGCAAGAAGGTAAACACGGGCGAATGAAGCAAAGGACTTAGAATTTAATTTTCCGTTGGTTATCTATTTGGAGTTGTATTTAATTTGTATTTAAGTGTGGTCAGTCTCATACTGACAAGACCGTAGACACGTAAATAAGTGCCTATGTATAAGCAAACACAAAGTGACATCCGAACCAGTAGTGGACAGCTGTTCATTTAGGGCCATTAATTTATTATAGTAGTTTCGGTTCCAACAAAGAATTTATTAGTAAAAACTCTGATATGAAAAAATGAACCTAAAACGGATGGCTTGAAATGAATCATAAAATAAAATGAGACCAAATTTGAAAACGATTTTTGAAAAACCCACTCAACACACTGTTTGAAAATGGAACTTCCGCTGTTTACAAAAGATTATCGGTCTCCTTATTAAAAATAATACTGCACTTCAGCCGTCCATACGCTTTGAAAACATGGGTGTTATAGGTTCTTTAACCGTTTAACTGTCTTACGCCAAAATCATACATATGCTTTATTTGCCTTGGTGGAAGAACATAGAGACATAGCTTTGGGGAACCGAAACGTAAAGAAACGTATAGAACCCTTTTATTTTTGCTGTGGATAAACTCCTCCGTTTCCTTTGGCACAAGGAAGCTGCATATATAGCTTTGAAAGCAAGTTTCACATATGTTGTAATGTGAGTGAGCAGTGAGTTTTTTCTTGTGATCAAAACCAACTTAGTAATTTCAACCATCCTCATTTATACCACTTGAATACGACTAAGAATTACTTTCTCTCATCTTTATTATAAGGAATAACTATCAAAATCACGTTATTCAAAATGTTAGTTAAAAACAATAAATATATAATATATATATTTTCCTTTCCAATTATACCCTTAATTATAAAGGGGTACATGAGATATAAAGAGTGAAAAATTGTTGGAGAGAGATCATGAGTGATATATATTTAATGGGGCAAAACTGAAAAAGACTAGTTTAAAGTTTCAAATAAGAGGAATTTATTCTTTATATTAAAAACACCCTTATAGAAGAAAATGTTCCTTATAAAAAGGAACGAGAGGTATATTTTAACTTGTCGCAGCCCTTTAATGTAACCCCCAAATGATACCCGTCCTAATTGATGATAGTAGCATCATCAATGCTGAAAAACTTGCTCTGTTTGTTCATTAAAAATGCAGTTTAACATCGGGAGAGGGGGCCTCTCCACTTCCCTTACCATCCACTTCCCTCCACTTCTTTATTCTCACCATTAGATTAACTCTAAACGGTTGAGATTTAATATCCTATACAAATTAAAAATTATACATAAAATACTTTAACAAAAGTATAAAGATACGAACAGTTATATCAAATTTTAATGATTTAAATTTATTTATATACATTTTTGTTATTTAATATTATAATAATATTTTTATAGAATATTAAATCTCAACCATTCAGAGTTAATCTGACGGTGAGAATAAAGAAGTGGAGGGAAGTGGATGGTAAGGGAAATGGAGAGGCCCCTCTCCCTTTAACATCATGGTTTCAGGCAGCAAAGCACATTCAGAATCCATGTCTACCACTATTTCTAGATATCAAGTCCTGATATTATATTCCCTCCTGTCTTTAATGTAAAAGCTAGATAATTAATTTATGGATATTAAGAAAATTGGTTAAATTAGTTATTTATAATAAATATGTGTTGATTTTCTTAAAATACTATTTTTAATCATGTTTAATGAAACTAGCGCCTAATGAAAACCCCTAAATATATGCAATTAATAGGTGCAATGAATAGGATACTCTAGAGAAAAAATATAAAGTTGGAAGGTGAAGTAGATTGCGTTCTTGCATTTAGAGTTCAAACAAACCCCATGTTTAATTCCTATATTCTGAAAAGAAGGTAGTATGAATTATAGATAACATTCCTCGATCCTTAAGACAAGAAAAAAACAAAACTTATTATCTCATATTTGTAACTAGGATACACTATTATCTCCTATCTTTAGTTACTTGTGGCTTGATTCTTATCCATATATTAATCTGCTCTTAAATATAAATCACTCACAACCAATTAATAGGTGACAAAACATAAAATTCACATAAATTCAAATTATTTTCAAAATTAATTTCATCACATTAATTTCTATTATCACTCATTATCCTTATTAAGGAAAAAAAAAATTTAATACTCCTTAAAACTACCTCATACTTTATAAAAAGCATCAAGAATACCTATATTTTCTTATATTTTAGATTCAATTTAAAAAGCTAGCGACAAAGTTTTAGATAAAGAAGTACACAGTAGTAAATATAGGGGGACATCACATTTTTACCACGTCTGAACCAAAAGACAAGCATTCCATAGTCCAGACTGTCCCATCCTATCGAGGGACCGAAACGTGGCCTACATAACCTATGAACAAGAAACGGGGCAAACACTAATAATACATGACTAACTAGCGAAACATTCTAATTAAAGAAATCTGGCAAAACAGAAAAGCCTATTCAACCTGAAGTATATAACATAGGCACAATGAAGATAATTGAGTAGCACATTATTGTCAAACGACATTCCTCAGCAAATATACATATAACAGATTCTAGAGTTCCATTTTATTTTATTTCACCTGACACTGACACACGTATCTAAAGACACTGGAGTTGAAAGGGCTATAAAATAAAAAGCCTGTTTCACTTGATACAACAACAAATCCTTATCCTACTAGTGGGGTCAGTTACATTGATCACCACAAAGCCTGTTTCACTTGATAACCCCCCCCCCCCCCCCCCCCTCTCATTATTATTATGTCCCCTCCTCTGTAAACATGGAAGAAGAGAATCAACAAATACATAAACCAGAACACAGCGAATTGTGTGAAAACAGCTAATCATGAAGGTCCAATGGCAGCCAAAAAAACCCTCAAATCGAAGCATCCGTAGCCTCTACTGCCACGTAACCAGAAAAAATGTCCACTCATTACAACAATGGTGAGGTGATCGATAACCATAGCAGCACAATGAAACCAATGGCCTCCAAGCAACTACTGATACAATAGAGCTTTTCCAAACGTGCAGAATGTCAAAACTGAAACCAATTCCGCTTCTCCACGGTATGGAAACTCTGCCGCAGTGAATGCAACAAACCTCCAGGTCCAGGAAGGATAAAAAGAATGGCACTTGAGTCCCAACACAACCCGACATTTCTCATGTCTTCATGAGACTTTATTCTTGATAAGGACTTCCGTAAATAATCTGTTTCCAAGGAGTAAGCAGCCATCTCTAAAATATTCTCCCCCTTTTTAAGAGTTACATTACATCTGTAAATACTCTCTTGTTTTTTTTTTTCTTCAGCCTCTTTTTTTGTAATTTTTTTCTTCAGCAAGACAAACCTCAAGTGTGATGATAGAAATAGCAAGCCATGACAGCAGAAGTTCTCAAACAGGTGAACCCTGTGACAATAATTCAGAGGTTCCTAACATAAGGCGTATTTTACATAATCCTAGATTTTTGCTTGATTTTTGAATCATGAGTAATTCTCTTCCTCATCAGAAAAATAAACTTATCACACTCACACATGTAATTTACCTTCAGCCCCTACCCTCATAAAAGCCATAACCCTGTTTGAGAAAAAACAGAAGCCTTCCCTATCTGGTTCGCTCAGCTGGCACTGGACAATCTGCACAATCAGCACAAAGTAGTTCCAGACAAAATGTTTCTTCATATTCGTTGTCATTAATGCACTGCCCACACTGACTACAGCGGGCTATGCAAAGAGTGCATGCCCGGCACACCTGAGCAGCATGCCCCATCCCTTGGCAACCCTCCGCTGGACAATCATAAACCAGCTTGAAATTCTGACATCTTGGACACATCTCAATATCTATGGCACAGTCGTCGTCATCAGACAAATACAGGTTTCCCCTATGATAAAAATGTGGTTTGCGAGACTGCTGCAACATCTGGCTATCAGTGCCCAACAAAAGCATCAATTCTTCAAAATGCTCTTCTGTGACACCATAAAGGCCGCCTATGCGCAAGTGCTTCACTCCATGGGTACCAATAGACTTGAAATCCTTAAGGATATTCACAATACACTCAACATTGAGTCTTGTACATCCTGGAACACTCAACTGAGAAGCAAGGAAAACAATTTAGCAGCTTGTCAATTTATGAATCTTGCCTAAACCTAAAGCATTCAACGCTCAGAGTAGATACAATAAGAGTTAAGAAAAGGCAGGAGTCAGCAAACAGATCCATATGAACTCACAAGAAAGAAGCTTTCACAAATACCACCTATGCTACTTCAAGGTGCCCAGAGCTGTGAAAGGTATGAACCATTAACTTATATGCATCAAAAAACTAAACTTGCATACATCATCAATGTAGACAGTTGAACAATTATCTAATTTCAGATGGGACTATCATCAACTGAATTTAATCACACAATCAAAGTTTGGTTGCACTTTCCTCCAAACTAGAAAGGAAAATACCACATTTTCGACCAAAAGTACAAATGTGAAAACACATTGCATGCAACAAAATTTGGTCAGGAGATTTTTGAGTCCAAAATATACAGCGGTAACCACCCATATGTCATCTAAAACCTAAGAAGAAAATGCATGCTTTTCCTACGTAGATGGCCATCCCGTCCATAAAAGTCCAGTCAATAATAAATATTAAAGTGCATTCCAAAAGCCATATCCAGAATAGCAATTTTTTTTTTAAATTTTGAAACAGATGAAGGACGAGAAAGAGAGAAAAAAATTCATGCAACAAATTATATACATACAAAGAAAGGTAACAGCTCAAGAGGATTGAGATACATAGTGTAAACATTAGATGTTAACAATCAAGGCAACAATATTCAAACTAAGCGCATAAAATCCAAATAAACATGCTGCATGTTCAGGCCAAATAGGACAAAAATGATGTACATGAACTGCCAACTTATATAATATCCAATTTAAAATTTACAGCATTTTACCCTAATTCATGCTCAGCTGCTCACCTTGGTTAAATTGGGATTGCCTTCAAGAACCTGCTTCAGACCATCATCTGTTATCCTTGTACACTCCACAAGGCTTAGGCTCTGAAGATTTCCTTGTGCTCTTTTAGCTAGTTGCAAAAGAAGGTCATCAGTAATCTTCTCATTGATAGGTTGGTCTATGTGGATACTCTTCCACAGAAGAGGATCTTCTCGGACCACAGAATTCAGAGACTTGCATACTCTCTCAACAGCAAGAAGATCACGCACACCCAGATGAACGAGAGCAAAACCTAAGGCAGGATGATGAGCTAGTTCAACTTCTGGGTGATTCCCATCATTCATGCACGTGTCAGGGGACCAACAATCAATCCCTGAATCTTTATAGCCAAAGCTCAGCATGTCACCCGTGCTACAAGAAGATCCAAAGTCATCATTGCTCGAATCAACTCCAGCTTCTTTCTGAAAACAGTCACCAAAATCACTTGCCATATGTGGGTTGTTCTCAACGCACAAGCTGCCAGGAAACGCATGGAGCCTCATGGCATTGTTCCAAATTAAATTCAATCCAGCAACGAGCTGATAATTACCATCACTTGCCCCAACGTCCTTCCCTCTGTAGCCAACGTAATCAGCTTCCAAATCCTCTAGCCATCCTGTGATGGCCGTGACGGTAGAACTGATATCCATGCCAAACGGATCCGATGGCAAAAGGTCAAGAATGTCCTTCGAGACAGACTCCTGTGAGCCAGGCCTATCACATCTATCCCTTCCATAATCGAAGCAATTGTCAACATCGTGAGCCGCAAAGATGGGTCGATGCGAGAAGTTCAAGGTCATCTCATCTATCTACGGACGCCCCAACTAAAAGATAATCCGCAAACCCTAATTTTTTTATGTGTTTTTTCTCTGTGAAGGTGAACAATGAGTGGGAGATGTAGAGCGGAAAACAAAAGGAGAACTAAAGAGAAGGTTCTGGACGATCTAAGAAGAAAACCCTCGAATTCGGATGGCAAACTAAAACAACGCCCCAAAATTTTCACCGAGTTTCCTGAGAAGAACTTGGGGGGGGGAAAATAAAATAGCGAAAAATCAATCAGAAGAATCCCAATAGCAAATCAAATTGCTCTTATTTTTTCGGGTCCAACCCCATAAGCACTTGGGTTTGACAATAATAGAAGAACAAGGCCAGAAAAAAAAATCTAATGGCACAATATACAGATCAAAAGAGGATAAAAACGGAATATAGCAAAAAGAATAATAGTGTACAGGCAGAGAAAAATCAAACCTAAACAAATCGAGATGATGACGATGACAAAAGAACGAGAGAAACCCTAAATTTCCCCGATGCAGACACAATCGAGGAGCGAAAGCAAAATCTCCCGGTATCGAATCCTAATAACAAGATTGGATTCCCTTATTCATTTAGATTTGGGTGAGAATAAGCAACGGAAGGCAAACGAATTTTTCTCTTTTTTTTTTTTTTAATAAATTGTTGGGGGTTCCCTCACTGGTAGAGAATTCGATCCGAAGAGAGAAGCCTGCGAGAGAGAGCTCACGACGGAAACACAGAGAACGAGAAAGAAAGGAAAGGACGAGAGAAAATATATTAAAACCAATAAATAAATGTTTTTTTAAATAAACTAAAACACAATTAAGAAATTAGTGTTGGGTAACGGCGAATTCTGCATTGCCCAATTTTGGAGAGACGGGTAGGGGGAGGTGGACACCTGGCACCATGACATTAAACCTGCATATTCTTCGCAACTTGATGTGGCAGGAGACTGAGGGCTTATTTGATTCTATTTTTTATTTTTTGTTTTTAGAAATGATTTTATAAAATATTTTTTAAAAATAAGTTTTAAAAAGAATGTTCGAATAGTTGTTTTGAAAAATATGTTTTTGAATTGATGTGACGATACCGTCGTTGATAATGACGTGGTAATGGTCATCACTGATAATGTAATATCAATAATGGATAAGTTGCAGCATCAAAAAATTAAAAATAAGAAAATAAAAATAAAAAAATAATTAAAAACGGTTTTTGTTTTTTAGTTTTTAAAAACTACTTTTTATCTTTTTTTTAAATAATTTTTTAAAACAGTTTTACTAGATAGGTTTTATTATTTTATTGTTTTTAAAAACTGTTTTTTATTTTTAAAACAAAATCAAACAGCCCCTGAATTAGAGCCTGTAATTCAGGTTGGCCCGGCCAAAATAAACAGGTTAAAGCTGCCGTTTAAATTTGGGCGTTTAACCCGTAGGCTAGCCCATATAATTTATTTATTTATTTATTTTTTCTCAAATGCCCTTAGTCTCCCTTATCTCCTTTCCTTTAATGATATGTTTAATTAATTACCCATACTTTTTATTTGACATTTATTTTCATATTATATTTATTTATTCTACTATTATTAAATTTAAAAGAGATGTGTTTATATAGTTTTGTAATGTGAATAGATGAAGAAAAAGGAAAGTAAGAATGAAATTGACTTTATAACACAAATGTATAAAAGAAAAGAAGTGTTACATGAGCAGGTGAAAGAGAAAGAAAGTAATTTTACACTGAATATAATTTTTATAAAACTCATATCCTTTTTGATAATTTTACATTCATAACTGTTTTAAATAAATGAAATCTAAACATAACCACAATTCTTAAAGTCAGTTGTAAAAAAAAATATCCAAACAGAAACCACAATTGACTGACCCCGCACTTTTAACTTATGTAACTTATACAAATCACAATCACAATTGTCTGCTGCTAATCCAAAAGGGATAAATTTGACCTAATAAATACAAGCAATTTAATATAACTTTTGTCTTTTATTTGGTTTTTTTTTTTTTTGATACAAGTCTTTTATTTGGTTAAAATGCCCTTATTTTGCACTAACTTCTTTACTTTACTTCCTACAAATGGATGCGTATTGAAAAACCACACGTGATTTCAGTATCCTTCATTAAAAAAAGTAACTATGTCCCTTAATGACAAAATACTTGCTATATATTATATAAAAAAATGTGTCTTATTTGTTTGTTTGGGGTATTCTTTTAAACCATAGAGATAATATGAGCAGCATCATAAATAAGGGTTTGACTATCATTCTTTATTTTTGTCGTTCTCTTTCCTTCTACTATTCATCTCAACCTTTTTATTGAAATTTGAGTAGCCTAAATTTAACATTTTATAGAAATATTCTTTTTTAATATTTTTTATTACAATTTTAAATTATCATAACTAAAATTTAGCCGTTATTGAATTTATTTATTTAATAATTTGATATTTTATTAATATTTTTATAAAAGTTAAATTTGAACCATTCAAATTTCAATTTCAAGGCTAAGATGAATAGTGGAGTGGTAGAGAACCAAAAGAAAATGATAAGAATAGAGGATGGGAGCCAATCCCCATAATTAAGACCATTTATCACTCACGAAAAGAATTAATAGTCCTTCTCGACTTTATGCAATTGACCCTCACATACTTAAGTCGTCATCTCCCCCGTTGCCTGACATCAACCTTCTCCTTTATTCACATCCCGTCGATCCGGAACTGATTGAAAGAAAGTTTAATTAAAGTAGGCATTTGAAAGTTTTCCTGGTTCATACTTCGTGTTTCTTATTAGTTCCTTGTTGGCAAAACAATACAAGTTTAGTTGAAGCAACTTCAAATGTTTATGCTACTGGTTTCTTCACTTGAAGGAAAACAATCTCTTCTCCTTAACATATTTACTCTCTCTTATTTTTTTTCTAAACAAAACTTAAATCAAGTGGCTTGCATTTAAGTCAAGTTCATAGGTGAGTTTACAAGTGTCCATATCAAAATTAACAAATCCTAATTTTAACAACTAACAATAGAAAAATAACAAAGGTCCATATGAAAATTTGCAAATCCTAATTAATTTTAACAACTAACCATATGAAAATTTGCAAATCATAATTTACATTATGGGAGCTAATATAAAATTTACAAGTGTTTATAGATGAATTTACAAGTGAACATACATATTTGAATAACTAACAATTAAAAAAATAATAGATGTGATTACAAAACTTGACCTAATAGGATATTAGTAAATTAACCCTAAGTAATAAACAAAAGGTAAATTGACCTTAAGTTTTGTCCTTTATTAAACTATCCTTGTTTTATCGTTTTTTTCATTTTCAAAAAAGTAAAAAAATTTTAAGGACTGCATTTTAATAGTCTTCCTAACACTACTATAGAAATCGTGATATATAACGGTTATTAACTGTCATACATTAGGTTCCAAATCATCATATATGCGGGCGCTATAAAAGCTCGGCGCAAATTGTTAGATTGAAAGTTTTGATGATAACAAATTTATGATTATTCAAATATGGATATATTATTTGGTTTAAAGAAATTCATGTTGTTTAGTATTGTAGATTATTCGAATAGTCAAATAGTTATTCGAATAGTCAAACTTGTTTTCAGTAAAGAGCTATTCGAAGAGCTCTCAGCCTACCCGAATAAGCAAAGTATTATTCGAATAATGAATATGCTATTCGAATAAGAATGCAATGTTGAAGAAAGGGAGTATTCAAATAGAAAAAATATTATTCCAATAGTAAGTCTTGACTAATTTTTTTAAATTGAGATAAGACAAAACCTATACAAATAGTTAAATTGTTATTCGAATAATAGTTTCACTTTTCAAGTTTGTCTCTAAAAAGGTTATTCGAATAATAAGTTAACTATTTGGATAGTGAGAATACTATTCAAATAGTGAGAATAGTATTCGAATAATAGTATTCTAAAAAGGCTAAAATGAATTCAAAGTTTAAAGGCATCGCTATTCGAATAGTGAGAATATTATTCAAATAAGATACACACTTATTTCAAAATCCAATTTTGAAAAGATTATTCAAATAGACTCTTTGTTATTCGAATAATCAAATATTGTATTAGAATAATTGCTGAGTTCTCAGATTATCTGAATAGAAAGAATTATATTTGAATACACATCATTATGAAAAATGTATTCAAATAACAATGTTTGTATTCAAATAAATCCATTTGGTTTTTAAAAGGAAATATTCGAAAAGTGGTCAGCTTATTCAAATAATCTTAGTGCAAACAGAGTAAATACTATTCGAATAGTGGGAAAACTATTCAAATAGTCTGCATCTAAAAAAGAGTCATTCTTTTTTTTCTTTTTTTTGGTAACAACAGGCAGATAGGGCCTTTGGCCCCCAAACCCGGATTCCCCCCGGTATCCGGCGCCTTTTCCTGAGTCCCTGGCCTTCTAATACTGGACCAGGTAACCCGGGGCAACCGACTAATCCGGAGCGAGGGATATTTTTAGGCACACCCCTATAAGGTGCTTTGCACCAAGGGTGGGTTCCCCCTCCCAACAGGTGCTTCTCCCAGGTTCGAACTCTCGTCCACCTGGGGGAGTGTCAGTTGCCTTACCACTGCACCCGGCACCTGTTGGTAAAAAGAGTCATTCTATTCGAATAGTAAGAAGAGTACCCAAATAGTCTACATCTGAAAAAGAGTCATTCTATTCGAATAGTAAGAAGAGTATACAAATAGTCTATAATTGAAAAAGGATCATTCTATTCGAATAGTAAGAAGAGTATTCGAATAGTTTGTTGATCTAGAAAATAGAGTATGAAACCAAATATTCAGGAAATCAAAGAAACTTTTGTTGAATGTAATATCCTGAATTTTGGGATTAGAAGCTTAAGAATAAACTCAAATCAAGTGGACTGCTAAGCCTCAATTCAGCAAGAGTCCTAGAAATGAGGATTTGCTGCTAGTGAAAATTTTCTGTGAGGTAGCAACATTGTTATATGGTTTTGGATGACCATATGATGTCCAAAAATTGTGAAATTTTATAGGATGAAAGTAGACATTTTGAGCTTTAATTTGATAGAAAATGGTTAATTTTTGGAGATGTATGCAAAAAATTATGAATTTTTAAAATTAACCCAGAACAATTAGCTATTTTCTAGAACAACTTCCAAAGATTTAAATTCTGGGAATTGTGAGCTTCTAGTTGGTTAAAAGTTATTTTTTTCCTGAAACTAGACTCAATAAGGATCACATAGCCTTTGGAATCACTCTAATTGAAGTTCTACAAATAAAGTTATGATTTTTCAAAGTTTGGTCAGAAAATCTGCCAAAATTGCCATTTGTTGTGAATTTGAAAAAGAAAAATGTAATGACAATTGTGTAAATTGTGGAATAAAGAAATAAGAGGCGAAATAATTATTATGAATCCTAAATGTGCCAAATGTCAATGTCTTAAAGCAAAGGATTAAATCAAAATTGTTAGATTATGAGCACATGTGAAATTGGATTAAAATGTAATTATCTTTGTACATGTAGTGGGATAAATGGTTGAAGCCCAACTTGGTGTTGGATGAAGGGCTCTTGGACGTCATTTTTATGGGCCAAGAGAGGAAAAAAAATTAGTTCCATTTTAATTAGAGTTTATGACACAATTTAGGAGAGGATAAGGTCAAAGTACCTTTATGTCATAAAATTCTAATTTTGGAATAATAATAAATAAGGGAAAATAGGAGATATTTATGAAACACTTACTTCAACTTTCCTATCTCATTTGGCCGACTAAGAGAGAGAGAGAGAGAGAGAGAGAGAGAGAGAGAGAGAGAAGGCTTAGGAAATTTTAGAGAGAATGAGGAGAAAATCTTGAGGTAAGTTGTGATTTCTCCTTGTGATTTAGCTTCTAGTTTGTGTAATTCCTTCTCTAAGCTTTTCTTCTCCATGGATTGACATGTTTAGCAAGCAAAATACTAAGGAAAAGAGAGGGGTGAGTTTGGCCTAGAGAGAGAAGAGAATCCAAGAGTAATTTCACAAACCTCAAATCTTTGATGTTGTTGTTGATGATTTGGTGTTGATTGGTGGTTTGATTTGTTGGTTTGTAAATTTGGGAAAGGTAAATCCTAAGGGGTTATACTGCTCAAATTTCCTCAAATCTTGTATATTAAGTGTTGAAGTGGTTAATCAAGTGATTAAGAGTGAAAAGAAGTAAGCTTTTGAGGTTGAAATTCAAAAACTTCATTTTCCCCTTTTTATATATATGTTTCGGCCAGCTCTAAATCAGGGGGTAGGAGATGTATTTTCAATAATTTGATAATTCCATGGTGTTCAGGAGGGAAAATTAGGTGGAGTTGATGTTGAACACTTTTTTAGAAAAGCCCTAAAAAGTGAAATGACCAAAATATCCCTGAAACCCTAAATAGGAGTTGTCAAGGACAAAACTGTCATTTAATAGTGATTTTACAAAAACTGAGGTCAGAAAAGTATTCCTTGGGAAAAAATACATTAGAATAGCCTGTGTCAAAATTTCAGAAAAAGTACGGTCGGACCAGGTAAATGGGGGCTGGATCGGGTCTCTAGGGGCATTTTGGTAATTTTTTAGTTTAGACTAATATAACCAACAAAAACACTTTGTAAGTGTCGAAAATAGTACATAAATGGGTTTTAACTTAATTCTTGTACATTTGGAATTTTAGACTGAATTAAGAGCCCGAGCCGTTGGCACGAATTTCAAGGAATGCTTTACGAGTTGAAAAGGGTTTAAGGTAGTAACTTTATCCTTCATACACTATATGAATGTTTATATGCTTTGTATATGCCATATTCTATAATATACATGATACACAGTGCCTACAAGTACACTAATATGCCCAGCCGAGGACTGAGGTACGAAATGTGTAGGGGTTGCAACATTGGTTGGCTCTGGACACATTTCTGACTGAATTGAGTTATGTGTTAGTATAATATTGCATTATCTGGTATTCGACATATTTATTTACCACATCTTCTATGAATGATTAGCTGTTACTATTGAGATTCGTTTGAATCTCACCCTTTTTCAAAAATAAATATTCCAGCAGAAGCTAGTAGCTCCAAGGGCAAAGCAATAAATACAGGAAATTGAAGGGTGCGGACTCCGAGGTCAGAGCTTTTTGGTTATATGTAGTCTAGTTTTGAATATTTTGGATATTTTCGGCAAAATTATATATATATATATATAATCAAACCACGAGGGGAAAACTTATAATGTAATCACGTACCATGCATCAATATATCAATATATTTACACTATTCCTGTGTTGCTCACCGAACTGCGCTCAAGTACTCTAATTAATATCAATGATAAGTGGTATGTAAAACGAGGTCTTACATTTTGGTATCAGAGCCCAGGCGGTTCTGGAAGAGCGGCGGTTCTGGTAACAGGATAGTATACTGATATGGTCTTGATTATATATTGACTGGACACATGCACTGACGGGGTATCAAAGGAGTGAAACAACCTAGTTGGTGAACTAGCTTTTGAGGATCAGCAAATATCCGAAGGGCAGCAAGTGGTGCAATACCAGATTAAGAATGGTCTAAGGACATTGTGAAACCTAAGGAAGAGGATACGTCCAAGCCAGTGTGCAGATCATACACAGTATTTAGTCAGCCAGAGGTAGTTGCACTATATTTGAGACGAGAGTAGTCTCAGGGTACAGGTGGTCAGGAGTAGACAGAGCCGTTATCTACATTTTGGCACGGGCACATGAAAGTTAAGTGTGCTCAACCCAAGGAAATCTTAGGATGGGTAAGCGATTGGGAAGTTAAGTGGCAAGGTCATGGAGACTTGATTATCTTAAGGTTTCTCTATGACTAATGCTCATCTTAATTAAATGATATGAAGAATGCTTTGAAGTATAGAGTAATGATATAAGTATTGATTTCAATATGAAACATTTTTGTTGCAGCGAGTATTGCCAAAAAGGTTTATTTGATGAGGTTATGGGAACTCTAGGCATAGTAAATGTTTTGAAGTTTCTCTGTGCTAGGTAATGATCCTTAGTAACACCATGGTGTTAAAAGGTATGTAGGTATGATATACGGTGATACATGATGCATGGTGATTATGCCGTATGTCGATCCTAGAGAATCCGATATGATGATACTGAAGGTTGGGATAGGCTTGAATTAGATCTAAGTTGAAATAGTGCTTAGGTCAAAATGCGAATCGGGTTGCACTATAGTTCTGAGACATGACAGAAGTTTGAACCTTGTGGATAGTATTGAACCTTATCTAATGTTTTGAGGATAATACCCAAATACCGTGGAGGTTAGAATAGGCGCTATTGATCTTGATTCTTAGCAAACCTATTGGGTATACTTAAGGAAAATGATTACCAATTTATATAATACTGAGGTTCTAGATTTCACGATAAACCTAAAAGTTGGGTAAGCTGTAAAAGCTTACATGTCGGATATGTTGTAATGGACCTACATGTCCAAAGGCCTTAAGACCTAGGGGACCAGTGTGTCCTTAGTGTTAGAACCGGCTGACACCCAAGAGGGGGGTGAATTGGGTGTAAGATAAAAATCTTAAGAACTTTGAAATTCTTTTTGCATCTTAGAGGAAGCAATAAATATGAAAGTAATGAATCATAAATCAACAGTTTATATATGCTGGAAATATAAGAGTTTAAGGAAGAGAGTGTGCAAACTGTGATTTATCCTGGTTTGGTCCAATCTGCGATGGCCTACGTCCAGTCCCCAGGCTCCTCCTGAGATTTTCAAATCCACTATCTTCTTGTTTAATCCAGGCACAAGAAAAGCCTTTACAACCCACAAGTTTAGCTGGCACTTGTGAAGCCGTTTACAAATCTCTCACCGAGTTACTCCCCTTACACACCGTAATGTTACAATTGAGTTACTCTCCTTACTCACCCCGTAAGGATACAACTTTGATGATGAAAGATTACAGTCAATCTTCTCTCTCAGAAGTGAATAGATGAATACTGAAGCACAATGAAAATAATCTCTCTCTCAAATATACATGATATAGAAAATGGATAAGAACAGAGAGTAGTTGGGTTGGAGTGGATGATTCATAATATAAGCATGTTTGCGTTGTTGTGTTCTCGTTGGTTGTTCTGAACTCTGAATGCTCTTCTATTTATAGTTGATGAAGGTTGATGACCGTTTGAGCATTTCAATATATCCGTTGGAGTGTGGCTTCTTCAATTTGAAAACTAGCCATTATAACATTGACGCTCCGCTTCCGTAAATTCACCTTTTGACTCTTCATATCATATCTTCATTGTATTCCTGGAGAAATACATTAAACACTAATACAATGAAGTGTTAGAGTGATTAGAAGCAAGAAGAATGAGTTATATGATCATTTCATTGATTTCCAGAATCTTCGGGACGTTGTTCTGTTTTCCTGGGAAGCATTACTCGAGTGCTCACTCAAATAAACATCAAGTTTCTTCACAGGTTACTCGAGTGGCTACTCGAGTGACCTTCCATTTTCTGCATAGCTTACTCGGGTAGTAACTTGAAGTTTTCTTCTAAATAATTCTGCATACCTGGGTAGTAACTTGAAGTTCGACTTGAGGTTCGGGTAGTAACTTGAAGTTCGACTTGAGGTTCGGGTAGTAACTTGAAGTTTGACTTGATGTTCGGGTAGTAACTTGAAGTTCGACTTGACGTTTGGGTACTAACTTGAAGTTCTCTTCTAAATAACTCTGCGTACTCGGGTAGTAACTTGAAGTTCGACTCTGGTTACTTCAAGTTTCTGTCTCTTTACTCGAGTAACATTGGCAGGCCGAGAGCAACTGGAAGTTTTCTATTTGATTACTCGAGTACCTACTCGAGTAACGTTGGCAGGCCGAGAGCAACTGGAAGTTTTCTATCTGATTACTCGAGTACTCACTCGAGTAAAGTCTTTTGTTATCAACTAGTTACTCGAGAGGTGGCTTCAAGTGAATTCTTGATTTTGACTCGAAACATGGTAAATTATATATCATCGGAAAGCCCTCATTATCTACATTCCAATGCAATAAGAATCAGCTCCAAACACGTTGTATACTGAAAGTTATTATCCAAAGAGTATCTACTGTTCTTAGACCATTTCTGAACTCACGAGCTATCACGAGCACCAACTTCCAGAAATCATAGCTCTTAGGATATAGCTTTAAATGTGACAAATTATATATCCATGGAAAGTTCTTTGAGTCTTCTTTCATATGGCACCAGTTTCGTTGCAATCCGATGTGTACTTTGGGAGTTATGTCCAAAATACCAAAGCTGTCCAGGAATATGACGCTGATTCATGTGTCGACTTTCGAAGCTTATATCTCTCTCATCTGAACTCCTTTGAATGTGATATAGGTGTCAAACGTTCGTGTTGGAAGTCTCGTTTCATATGCCACCAGTTTCAGTTCAATCCGACATGTGGTTGGAGAGATATCATCAAAATACCGAACCTCTGTTCTGCCGCGCGAAAACAGAGTGCCCATTACTTCAAGTTCCGCCTCGAGTGATTTATCAAGTAACCCGGCAGATTACTCGAGTAGCTACTCTAGTAATCACCTCCAAAATGAGGCAGTACCCTATTACTCGAGTGATTACTCGAGTAATCATCCCCGGAGGCATCATAACTTCTGTATACATCATTTTAGCTTCGTATTGACCCATTCCAATTTCCGTTTGACCATAGAAACCGCCGATATCACTTCTAATAGCTTGGATCTTGATATTCTCATGTGATCTTGCAAGTTCTTCTTTCTTTAATCTCTTTCTTCTTATTTTGCCACTTGATGATCATTCTTCATAACCCAACTAGATATCTTCTTGAATTGATGATCGTTCTTTATAAACCAACTAGATATCTTCTTGAATATCTTCAATCTTTGCTTGATATTCCTATTAGTTCTTGCAATGCCTTCTTTCTTCAATCCCTTGTCTCTTGATTTTCTTCTTGATAATCATTCTCCACATATGAGGCATTATAACATCAACCCACAATCGGGTTTATGACTAATCTACAAAATATGCAACATTAAATATAGTAGTTAGTCAATGTAGAAGATAATTATATCATATAAACTTTTTGCTCATATTTAACATCTATATTTGACATCATCAAAACTATTCATATCTAACATTCTCCCCCTTTTTGATGATGACAAATCCTTCAAGAAAAATATGTATGAGTTATAAAAACTAAGTAAGAACAATATATTTTTCTTGCCTTTCTCTCCCCCTATTTGACATCAGCAAAAAGTTTGAAGCATAGATAGGAAAGGAAGAAATGTTTGCATAGATATGAAAGTTTTCTTTCCCTCGATTTGAAGGTAATTTCATTTATAATTTGATGTAAATGAAAAATGGTTTTCATGAAACACATTTGAAACAATTTGGAAAGGTTTTCAAGAAAAACTTTCATAATCAAGGATAGGCAAAGTAAGCTCAAAATATAAAGAGAGGGTTTAGAAATGTTCATGTAGTTTTTGGAAAATGATGAAGTGCTCCATGAAGTTCGTTGCTTCCTTTTCTTGTTGTGTAGATCTATGATGTTGTGTTCACCATACTTTTGAAGCGCAACTCTGATGAATAAAGTTCATAGGAATGAACTATAGCTGGCTTTGTGGTAAACTCTGAAGTGTGCTCAATAGGAAGCTCAGGAATAGCCTTACTTAGAATGCTACCAAATCATCCTGATTTGTGCCTTTTGTTGCTTTGAGTGTTACAACCAATATTAAATCATCTTTCCTCAAAGTTGATATATTCACCTTTTAATGTGTTGAGGAATGATTTTGCATAGAGCCAATTCTCCTACTATAAAAACATTCTTGCAAAGAGAGTGGTTAGTGCAATCAAGTATCAAATTTATTGCATAAACCAAAGCCATCCTTTCTATATGATATGTTAAAAATTAAGATCATGAAAGGAAAATATAAGATTAACTCATCATCAAAACTAATTAAAAGATAGTGAATTCAGATGAGTATGTTAAAAGGATTTTCTTTCAATAAATGAGAAGAGCTTTTAAGATATAAAACACATGTGAATGTGAAGCTCCCCCTTAATGAATGCATGGCTTAAAAGAAAATCGTTGTGAATAATAAGTTAATAACTCTCCTAGATTTGTAAAATCATTAGAAATTTTGTAGAGAGAATAATTGTGAAAGTATGAAGATTTTGAGAGAAATTAAGTTTTGAAAATAATGATGCTATTCAGGGTTTTAAGGCTGTAACCCTATATTACTTGAGTCATTACTCAAGTGTTCACTTTGAGTGATGCAACTCAGAGAATTTGAATTAAAGAATACAATACCTCACTCGAGTAATCTCGTAATCACTCGAGCTATAATCCTCTGAAGTCTATTGTTGCATCGTTGGATACTCACTATATGATGATGTGATTAGTACTGAGAGATTCTGAAGTGAAGTCTTCTGTAAGCACTTTAGGATACCAAGATGAGCTCAGAATAAGGCCTTGAAGTTCCGGTTGATCAAATCACAGAGTCTTCTAATCTTGCCATTCACAGAAGTGATGAACTCAACATTGTTTGTAGCAAGTTCTGTGTGATTGTTGAGCTCCTTTCTCAGATAGCCTTGGACAGATGGACCAAAGAATGAAGGACCAGGGAGACCAGCTCTAGCAAAGTGTTGTCTCTCATTTATTCTTGAAGTCTCAGCTCTCATCCTCTATGCCTCTTGTGTTAACTTGGAGTGAGATTCAGACTTACTTGGAGTAATTGCGAATTACTTGAAGGTCTACTTGAAGTAATTGCTGATTACTTGAAGGTCTACTTGAAGTAATTGCAAATTACTTGGAGGTCTACTTGAAGTAATCTCATATTACTTGAAGTTCCAATCTTATGTAAACAATATTTGGAAGTTTTTGATATAGCACATAACTTCCTAACTTCACAACCTTGATGAGCTTTTCACCGGTAACATCAAATAAAGCTTAGTATGTTTGAATGGTTGAACCAATAAAAGAGTCTCCAGGTGATCTAGCTCCTTAACCATAGTAGTCCTCACAAGGGGTTTATTTGGCTCTAGGTACCATATCTTGTTGGCCTTGAGGAAAAGAGATACCAAATGAGGGTATGTCATTAGAATATGCCTTGTAAAAGTATATATGCACCTCTTGTTCTTTGAAAGACATGATCTCTCCGACGTTCCTCTCCTTCTCACTAATAATATAGGCTATTGTGTGATAATCCTTTCATGAAGCGATTGAATTGGCCTTGCTCACCATAGCTCTAGTATAGATATGTCATATAATTTTGTGAAAACATAGAGCTAGGATTGTAGTTGAGAATCCTCATAGGCTCACCAAGCTTGATGATTCTGTGCATCTCAGCATCTCCTCTAAACATCTTTTGATCACCTTGGAACGATAAGGAAGGTGGGTAGGCAACAAAGATTCATATTGGCTATACTTGTTCTTGGCCTTGAGTTGCTTTGAGATGAATCTCATCTAGGTTCACTTAAGAGATTTTCCTCTTCTTTCTCTTTCTCTGGCTGCATCACCAGCTACTTACTTGTGGTGTCACTTGAACGATACCACATATTTTGCTTCTGCTCACATTGCAATACTGCCAGTCATGCCTTCTCTGTTAGCCTTTGATCTTTGTATCCAAAAGTAGAGCATTTTGATCAACTCCTGCAAAAGTATAAATAAATGCTCTTTGGTACCCAACTTTCTCTTGGGTCCATATTATATTAGACATTATAACTCTTATGCTCTTATATAATTGAATCATATGATATTTGAGCAAAGAGTATAATAATCAACAAATACCAAAATATAATTTTACCCAATTAAATAAATTCAAGCAATTGAATCATAAAGGGTAGCGAACTAAGAATGATGATTTTCAAAGATCAATGACAATTTGTAAATACACTTTAAAAGATATGTCATTGATAAGATTTTCATGCAAGGCATGTAAGTCAGATCAAAGAGAGTTGAAAATCTATTTATAATGACCAACTATTATGAAATGATAAATCATGAATGAAATCAAGTTTTTCAAGAATGATAATGAGATATGCAAATTGTTCAAATCTCAGATGTAGTTTCAAATCATAACAATGCATTGTAAAATTCAAATTTTGAATATATGCAAAACTCATCTTTGAAATATGTTTATAATCAATGTCCAAGTTGAAAATGGTGAAAGTCAATAGTTTAAATATACATATACCAGAAAGCTTCCTTTTTAGAGAACAACTAAGATAACATGTTAGACATTGGAGTTTAACATGTTTGAGAATTTTCCCAAGAGCAAAAGTCATATTGAAAATGAATTAGCCAAAAAGACTTAATTTCAAGGATGTATATAAACACAATGACTTTGCTATTGACCAAGAGATAAACTTGACTCTTAGAGATGTGTCTTGAAGAATAGGGATATTCAACTCAAGAATTTGAATAGAAAGCTATAGTAACTCAAAAAAATAGATGAATACAAATGGTAATGCATTTGAGCAACAATATGAGTATAACAATTTATGGATGATAAAGCACATACTCAATTATCCAAATGACTAGAGTTCTAGAATATTATCTTGGTAAGTTATTCCACAATAATGGTTAATGCATTAAGATTTAATGCACTAATATGAACATTCATAATGCTTGGAATAACGTGACCAACCAATGATTTATGCATTAGGCATAAAGCTTTCACATATTGGATTCTTTTCTAGGAAATACACTTGAAACTCATATAGATAGTTAACTTGTTAGACATAAGGTCTAACTTGTTAGAAAATAATGGTTGAGGAGCTCAAGCATTGGATAACACATTTAAGATCAATGATCAATATGTCAACGATGGGGAAATACTCTGATGGATGAATTTGAAGCATTTCTGATTTTCAGTATACATAAATATTAACTTCCAATTTTGAAATTGATTTAAATGCAAACAAGTTATGAATAATTTTCAAATAATATGTATGCATTTTTATAAACAAGATGAATTTGGAATCTAAGTACATTTTTGAAATGTGCATTTTGAAACTCAAATACATAGAAAGATTATGCACAATTTCACTTTCAGTCCATTTAGCAATCTAAAAACAATTTGATACCCATACATGATTGATTGCTAATGGTATGCAATAATGAGCAAGTTATTTATTACCCAAATAATTTATATAAGCATAATATCGGGTAAGAATAAATAAGACAGTACCGTGCTCAAGTAATCTCGTAATTACTTGAGAAATTATCCTTTGAAGTTCATTTGTGCATAATTCCTTGACTTTTACCTTCCAATCTTTCAGTTGGTGTTATCACTTGAACATTCACTCCCAGTTGTCACTCAGTGATGATGATCACTTGATTGGTTACTTGAGTGACACTTCATTGTGCATCTTTTCTTCCTTCATTGCTAGCTAGGCACTTGCAGTGTTGCCTCAAGTAATGCCTCCTTTTGTTTACACATTTAAGATGTAGCCTTAAGGTCCAACTTTACCAAGATTTGAGTGAAATCTTATGTAGTCATAATCTTGAGATGAAGCTCTTCATTTCTTCTTCCTACAAAACTTTATAGATATTTTTCTTCCTTTGGTATCCAATTTTACTTGGATCCACTCATGGTTATCTTGTCGGAATCATAATTCACATGCTCTAAGAATATAATTAATTTGAAATAATTGAGCATAATGAATTAAATATGTCTTTATGCATAAGAGAAATATTTTCTTTTCAAATCATTATACATGCATAAAGAATTAACCTGTTGAGCATTACAATCCCTTTATGAATAAATCTATTAAATGGCTTTTTAAGGGATGCAAAAACATAATTTCAAAATCATTTGCAATGCCCATTCCTAAGATTCCAAAATATAAAACCTCAATAAATATTACAGACAATAGCATAGGAGGTTTTATTGTATACCTTTACCTTAGATAGGAGGATTGCTTTTGCTTACCCATTGCATCTTTCTATAATGTTGATACTTTGAATATCTTGCTTTGGGTGCTGGAAACCTTCTCTCAAAATATATAGACTCCAGGAGTCTTTTATTTGATGCTTGAGAGATCCTCCTTTTCTTGTTCTCCTCAAGATAGTTGAATGGTATTCTATGGTAGTTCATTCTTGAGGTGGAACGTACTCCTTTTCTCCATTGCCTTTCTTTGTGGTTAAGCTTTGCAGTTCCAGCAATGGGTGATCCGAGAGTTCTCCTAATTGATGTGAATCTCCATTTAGGTGCATTAGGAACTCTTGGAATCTTCTTCATTTTCTCAGTACCCTTTTGTCCAATTTTTCTAGGATCAATCTGCACACATGAAACACCATATGGACATTTTGGTACCCACTTTGCTTTGGGTCCTTGAACATTAGTATTTGAACTCACTTGCGTTTTAGGAATCCAAGCAAATTTATTCCTCACATTAGAATTTCTTCTAATATAGCATGTGTGAGAAATATGACCTGATTTACCACAATAATTGCAAATAATATGATGATATGCATTATGAGATTTTATGCAAGTATTGTGTCGGTCAAGAGAGTAAAAACCTGAATAAATTTCATTTGAACATTCTTTCTTTCCAATAAACTTTCCAGCATGATTGAAAACATTTTTGCTTTTTAGAATATAATCAATACTTGGTTGAGAAACAATTTTATGCAAACTTTGAAAATCATTTTTCAAAATAACTCCAGAAGAATTGGAATTGTTTACCATATGTGCATCTTGAGCTCTAGAGGATGATCCATCAAATTCATCGGTAATGAGCTCTTCCTGGGAATCATCTTCCTCTTGTTCTTCTATGTTGACAGGATCATGGAAATGTTCTATGATTTCTCCTTTTTCATCATTGACTTCCAATTGTTCATGCACCATAGATATGCAACTTATAGTTTCACATGAACTGTCAATGCTTTCAACTTCAACACAATTATTAGAACTATAAATAGAATCAAGAGTATCCCAAATATCTCTAGCAGTAGAGCAAAATCTAATTTTCTCAAAATCATTTTCAGTTAAAACACTATACAAAATTTTCATTGCTATAATGTTTAACGAAAACATTTTCTTTTCTCTTTCTGTCCAATCCTTTATCGGTTTGAAATCAAAGACATTTGTAAAAACATTCCACATATCAAAATCAGATGCTTTTATAAAACTAGTCATTCTAACTTTCCAAAACTAAAAATCAATATCTTTCAACATAGGTGGAATTGTATAGTCAAAACCTTCAGAAAGCATATAAAACCCAAAATCAGCCATTATAAGCTCTTGAGACGGTTAAGTCCTTTAAACAAGAGTCCAGCTCTGATACCAAATGTTAGAACCGGCTGACACCCAAGAGGGTGGGTGAATTGGGTGTAAGATAAAATTCTTAAGAACTTTGAAATTCTTTTTGCATCTTAGAGGAAGCAATAAATATGAAAGTAATGAATCATAAATCAACAGTTTATATATGCTGGAAATATAAGAGTTTAAGGAAGAGAGTGTGCAAACTGTGATTTATCCGGGTTCGGTCCAATCTGCGATGGCCTACGTCCAGTCCCCAGGCTCCTCCTGAGATTTTCAAATCCACTATCTTCTTGTTTAATCCAGGCACAAGAAAAGCCTTTACAACCCACAAGTTTAGCTGGGCACTTGTGAAGCCGTTTACAAATCTCTTACCGAGTTACTCCCCCTTACACACCGTAAGGTTACAACTGAGTTACTCTCCTTACTCACCCCGTAAGGATACAACTTTGATGATGAAAGATTACAATCAATCTTCTCTCTCAGAAGTGAATAGATGAATACTGAAGCACAATGAAAATAATCTCTCTCTCAAATATACATGATATAGAAAATGGATAAGAACAGAGAGTAGTTGGGTTGGAGTGGATGATTCATAATATAAGAATGTTTGCGTTGTTGTGTTCTCGTTGGTTGTTCTGAACTCTGAATGCTCTTCTATTTATAGTTGATGAAGGTTGATGACCGTTTGAGCATTTCAATATATCCGTTGGAGTGTGGCTTCTTCAATTTGAAAACTAGCCGTTATAACGTTGACGCTCCGCTTTCGTAAATTCACCTTTTGACTCTTCATATCATATCTTTATTGTATTCCTGGAGAAATACATTAAACACTAATACAATGAAGTGTTAGAGTGATTAGAAGCAAGAAGATTGAGTTATATGATCATTTCATTGATTTCCAAAATCTTCAGGATGTTGTTCTGTTTTCCTAGGAAGCATTACTCGAGTGCTCACTCGAGTAAACATCAAGTTTCTTCACAGGTTACTCGAGTGGCTACTCGAGTGGCCTTCCATTTTCTGCATAGCTTACTCGGGTAGTAACTTGAAGTTCTCTTCTAAATAATTCTGCGTACCCGGGTAGTAACTTGAAGTTCGACTTGAGGTTCGGGTAGTAACTTGAAGTTCGACTTGACGTTCGGGTAGTAACTTGAAGTTTGACTTGAAGTTCGGGTAAAAACTTGAAGTTCGACTTGAAGTTCTCTTCTAAATAACTCTGCGTACTCGGGTAGTAACTTGAAGTTCGACTCTGGTTACTTCAAGTTTCTGTCTCTTTACTCGAGTACTGACTCGAGTAACGTTGGCAGGCCGAGAGCAACTGGAAGTTTCCTATTTGATTACTTGAGTAACGTTGGCAGGCCGAGAGCAACTGGAACTTTTCTATCTGATTACTCGAGTACTCACTTGAGTAAAGTCTTTTGTTATCAACTAGTTACTCGAGTGGTGCCTTCAAGTGAATTCTTGATTTTGACTCGAAACATGGTAAATATATATCATCGGAAAGCCCTCATTATCTACATTCCAATGCAACAAGAATCAGCTCCAAACACGTTGTAAACTGAAAGTTATGATCTAAAGAGTATCTACTGTTCTTAGACCATTTCTGAACTCACGAGCTATCGCGAGCACCAACTTCCAGAAATCATAGCTCTTAGGATATAGCTTCAAATGTGACACATTATATATCCATGGAAAGCTCTTTGAGTCTTCTTTCATATGGCACTGGTTTTGTTGCAATCCGATGTGTACTTTGGGAGTTATGTCCAAAATACCAAAGCTGTCCAGGAATATGACGCTGATTCATGTGTCGACTTTCGAAGCTTATATCTCTCTCATCTGAACTCCTTTGGATATTATATTGGTGTCAAACGTTCGTGTTGGAAGTCTAGTTTCATATGCCACTAGTTTCAGTTCAATACGACATGTGGTTGTTGAGATATAATCAAAATACCGAACCTCTGTTTTACCGCGCGAAAATAGAGTGCCCATTACTTCAAGTTCCGCCTCGAGTGATTTATCAAGTAACCCGGCAGATTACTCGAGTAGCTACTCGAGTAATCACCTCCAAAATGAGGCAGTACCCTATTACTCGAGTGATTACTCAAGTAATCATCCCCGGAGGCACCATAACTTTCGTATACATCATTTTAGCTTCGTATTGAGCAATTCCAATTTCCGTTTGACCATAGAAACCTCCGATATCACTTCTAATAGCTTGGATCTTGATATTCTCATGTGATCTTGCAAGTTCTTCTTTCTTTAATCTCTTTCTTCTTCTTTCTTCAATCTCTTTCTTCTTATTTTGCCACTTGATGATCATTCTTCATAACCCAACTAGATATCTTCTTGAATTGATGATCGTTCTTTATAAATCAACTAGATATCTTCTTGAATATCTTCAATCTTTGCTTGATATTCCTATTAGTTCTTGGAATGCCTTCTTTCTTCAATCCCTTGTCTCTTGATTTTCTTCTTGATAATCATTCTCCACATATGAGGCATTATAACATCAACCCATAATCGGGTTTATGACTAATCTACAAAATATGCAATATTAAATATAGTAGTTAGTCAATGTAGAAGATAATTATATCATACAAACTTTTTGCTCATATTTAACATCTATATTTGACATTACCAAAACTATTCATATCTAACACTTAGGCTAGCAGATGTATTCAAAATGGTGTTGGGTTAGTGATGATATGTGGAATGGAAGAACAAGATTCTTACGAACATGAATCCTTACAGAGGGGGATTTCAAAAGATTGCTATTTCTAAGCCTAGCATAGGGAAAGATTATGATCACAAAATATTCCCGTAAAGGATTGATTGAGGTGATAGCTCTTTGATGAATTGAGAGACAGAATTGATCTACTTGCTATTCCAGTAGCTTGAGGCTATACTAAGAGTTGATTGGTAGATGGCAAATAATGAGTTGAAAGGTATAGGTAGAGAAGGGTTACCAAACAATTTGTAACCCAGGAATCAATTATTAAGTTTTTATTCCACAAGAATTTGAAATGGCCCAGAATGATTTGAGTTGAAACGAGCCAAGAACTGGCACAGAGGAATTATAGGAGGTTCCTGTGGGACTCCTATTAAATCATCCTGACATTATTACAGCTCCCATGAGGAGATAGACATCAGAGTGGGAAGTGGAAGCATAGTTAATTTATGTGTAATAGTTAAGGATAATAGGGGAGGTTGATATTCACACCAATGTTGATAATCACAAGTCATGATTAGACTTGTATGGTCTATAGTGACATAGCCTGTATGGCATACAATACTTTGTCCTAGGTAGTTAGACTCGATATGTATTCAGCAAAGATGATGAATTGTATGTGCTTAGGCCATAAGACTTGATGGACAAGTAAGCCCTTTGGCCGGTAGAATATGATGTGTTTGAAAATGGTATCAAGCGGAGGCTCAAGGCGGTAAGACCCGATGTGCAAGTTTGAATAGGGCAGTGTCTCTGGGCTGTAAGACCTATGTGTTTAGCATTGTCGTTGATGCCTAGCATGATAACATTAGACCAGTGTGTCCAGGGTATGTCTTAAAGTAGGCAAAACATTCAGACTGTACCAAGTTGTAGTTGAGGCAGTGAGACTAGTGTAACCAAGTGCGGTGGTGTGGCTTGGGCATTGAGGTTCAGTGCTTGTTATGATTGTTGCCTGCGTAGTAAGGTCTAGTACTTGCTATGATTATTACTTGGGCAGTGAGGTCCAGTGCATGTTATGATTGCTGGGCAAGTTAGGTACAGTGATTGATATGATTGTGTGATCCGGGTGGAGTCCCAAAGAGGCTGGGAGGCCTAAGGCACTAACCGCTGTGGGAATGGACCAATGAGTCCTGTGTTTGATTGCACGTTACATACTGTGTACGGAATGAACGATGAATGTTGAATACTATATGAGATCTTTGATGAGAATATGATTATTGTGTTGCATGCTTGTTGAGCTTGCATATAAATGAGATAGATTGAATATGATCATTATGTTGCACGGTTTGTGAGCCTACACATGCAAAAAGGGATGGATTGAGTGATAAGGATTGTTCCCTAAGTTAAAGACGTTCAAATTTTGAGGACAAAATTTATTGAATGGGCAGAGAAATATAATATCCAGAATTTTGGGATTAGAGGCTTGAGAATAAGCCTGAATCAAGTGGACTGCCAAACCCTAGTTTAGCAAGAGTAATAGGAATGAGGATTTGCTGCCAGTGAAAATTTCCTGTGAGGCAGCATCATTGTTATATGGTTTTAGATGACCAAATGATGTCCAAAAATTATGAAGTTTTATTGGATGAAAGTAGACATTCGGGGCTTTAATTTGATAGGTAATGGGTAATTTTTGGAGCTATATGCAAAAAGTTATGATTTTTTGAAGTTAGCCCAGGAAAACTGGTTATTTTCTAGAACATCGTCCAAAGATTTAAATTCTAAGAATTGTGAGCTTCTAGTTGGCTAAATGCTATATTTTTCCCAGAAACTAGACTTAATAAGGGTCACATGGCCTTTGGAATCACTCCAATTGATGTTCTACAAATAAAGTTATGATTTTTCAAATTTGGTCATAAAATCTGCCAAAATTGCCAATTGTTGTGAATTTGAAAATGAAAGATTTACTGGTAATTGTGTAAATTGTGGAATAAAGAAATAGGTGGGGAAATAATTGTTTTGAATCCTAAATGTGCCAAGTGTCAATATCTTAAGGCAAATGATTAAATTATAATTGTTAGATTATGAGCACATGTGGAATTGGATTAAAATGTAATTATCTTTGTACATGTAGTGGGATAAATGGTTGAAGCCCAACTTGGTGTTGGATGAAAGGCTCTTGGACGTCATTTTTATGGGCCAAGAGAGGAAAAAATTAGCTCCATTTTAATTAGAGTTTATGACACAATTTAGGAGAGGATAAGGTCAAGGTACCTTTATGTCAAAAAATTCTAATTTTGGAATAATAATAAATAAAGGAAAATAGGAGATATTTATGAAATACTTCCTTCATCTTTCTTATCTCATTTGGCTGACTAAGAGCAAGCAATAGAGGGAGAGAGAAGGCGTAGGAAATCTTAGAGAGAAGGAGGAGAAAATCTTGAGGTAAGTTGTGATTTCTTCTTGTGATTTAGATTCTAGTTTGTGTAATTCCTTCCCTAAGCTTCCCTTCTCCATGGATTGACATATTTAGCAAGCAAAATACTAAGGAAAAGATAGGGGTGAGCTCGACCTAGAGAGAGAAAGAAGAAGAGGATCCAAAGGTAATTTCACAAACCTCAAATCTTTAATGTTGTTGTTGATGGTGGTGATTTGGTGTTGATTGGTGGTTTGATTTGTTGATTTGTAAATTTGGGAAAGGGAAATCCTATAGGGTTATACTGTGCAAATTTCCTCAAATCTTATGTATTAAATGTTGAAATGGTTAATCAAGTGATTAGTTGTGAAAATGAGTAAGCTTTTGAGGTTGAAATTCAAAAACTTCATTTTCCCCTTTTTATATACATGTTTTGGCCAGCTCTAAATCAGGGGGAAGGAACTGGATTTTCAATAATTTGATAATTCTATGGTGTTCAAGAGGGAAAATTAGGTAGGGTTGATGTTGAACACTTTTTCATAAAAGCCATAGAAAGTGAAATACCCAAAACACCCCTAACCCTAAATAGGAGTTGTTAAGGGCAAAACTATTATTTGTTAGTGATTTTATGAAAACTGAGGCCAAAAATGGATTCCTTAGACGAAAATATGTCAGAATAGCCCAGGTCAAACTTTTGGGAAAAGTACGGTTGGACCAGGTAAATCAGGGTTGGATCAGGTCCCAGGGGCATTTTTGTAATTTTTCAGTTAGATTAATATAACCAATAAAAACACTTTGGAAGTGTCTAAAATTGTACATGAATAAGTTTTAACCTAATTCTTGTACATTTGAAATTTTAGGACCAAATTAAGAGCCCAAGTCATTGGCACGAATTTTGTGGAACGTTTTACGAGTTGAAAAGGTTTAAGATAGTAATTGTATCCTTCATACACTATGTGAATGTGTATATCTTTGTATATGCTATCTTCTGTAATATGTATGATATATAGTGCCTAATGGTACACTGATGAATAGTCCCTATGGGTACACTAATATGCCTAGTCGAAGATTGAGGTACGGAATGTGTAGGGGTTGCAACAATGGTTGGCTCTGAACACATTTTTGAGGAATTGAGTTATGTGTTAGTATAATATTGCATTATCTGGTATTCTTCATATTTATTTATTGCATCTTCTATGAATGATTATTTGTTACTACTGAGATTCATTTGAATATCACCCTTTTTCAAATAAATAAATATTCCAGCAGAAGCTAGCGGCTCTAAGGGCAAAGCAGTAAATAAGCGCAATTGAAGTGTGTGGATTTCGAGGTCAGAGTTGTTTGGTTATATATAGTCTATTTTTGAATATTTTGGGCAAAATTGTATATATATATATATTATATCAAACCTTGAGGGGAAAACTTATAATGTAATCAAGTACTATGGATCAATATATCAATATATTTGTGCTATTTCTGTGTTACTCACCGAACTGAGCTTAAGTACTTTGATTAATATCAATAATAAGTGGTATATAAGATGGGGTCTTACATTGAAACCTTTAATCTTGCTTATTTTTTTTTTTTGCATAATTAACATCTTTCTAAGAAAGTTTCAGGGAATTTCTTCATCAAAAGTTTGAATACCAAGAAAAGCAGAGTTTGTGTATGAAGCATTAAATGCTAACCAGAACTTCAACTAACACATTCTCTCTGCTCCAACGGCTATATTCCAAAACACAAGAAATGTCTAGAGAAGCATTAGCACTGTAACATACAAATGGAATGCTCACAACGGTCATTAAATGTTGGAAATTGTGCCTTAGGTGCCAATCATTATACTTTGAACATCGTTATTCAATGAATTTCTCTATTTTTGTTATCATATTATTTGTATGTTCACTATGATGACTATTCTTGGATAAATCATAATGATTGTCCTAAATGTCCGTGGTCGATCATCTATGCGGGAGCAAAGTCCTAGGATGGAGATACGACCAGTATGACTTTGAAGAGGTATGGAGATACGAATCAAAGTCCTAAGCAGTTGTAAGATTCAAGGTGCTGAACCGACCCATTATGAGAAAGCTGCATGGATCAAGTCATAAGCTTATCTCATGTATAACCACGTCACTATGCCCTTTTGACATAAGATTATAATGGATTCCTACATGAGAGTCGCTTAGCTTTGACCTAGTCAAAAGTCACCTTTAACCGGGTGATGATAAGGCTATCTTCGGGCTTGGTGGTTTTCATGCAGAGGTATGTGAATGGTCAAGATGGAATTTGTCCCTCACATTAGTAGAGAGATATTACTAGGCCCCTTGATGAGTGAGTCTAAGAAATATATAGCCATATTACAATGGAAAGGAGTTTCCATTTCTATAGTCAGACTACTCAGGGATCGAGAAAGTAACGGTCAAGAATGGGAGGATGACATTTTCTATGCCTCATCCTTGACCGAAATATTATGTGACAAATGGGACATGATATGGTTGTATGATAGGTAGCATCAGCTTATCGATCCTCATGTGAATTGGGTAGTCGTAATGTCTTGCTAGAGACCTCTTATGACTTGTGGGTTAGTATAGTCATTGGCCCACTGCCAATTTCATATGGGCTTACAGGGTCGCACATAAAAATAGCCCAACACAAGCTATAATGTCCAGATTCATTGAATCTAAGATATGTCTAGATTTAATGAATGTAATGGTTAACCAGGGCGGACAAATATATATTATACATATTCGAAAAGAAAATTAATAGTATTCTATATGCTTATATGTATTTTCGAAATACATATATATATATATATATGTGTGTGTGTGTGTGTGTGTGTTTGTGTGTGTATTATATGATAATATTATTATATTGTGTTAGTTTTAAATTTAAATTTATTTGATAAATTAAATTTAATAACTAATACAACAAAGATATAATATCTTGGATTTAATTTATAAAGATAAATTAAATCTATTTCCATTAGCTTTTTATTTAGATTAAATAAATAGGCTAAATTAAAGCTGTTGGATAAATTTAATTAAACCATATTTATTTAATTTGCTTAACAAAAGATAATTAAGTGTTAATTGATATGATATGGATTTTGAAATTAATTAAGATTAATTTGAAAAAAAAATCCAATATCCATTATAAAATAGAAAGTATTGGCTAGTTATTTAAAAATGGTGAGCTAGGGTTTTCTACATGTAATAAAAAAGATAGATAGAGAGTCGTGAGAAAAGAAAACTCTAGAGAGGGATGTTGGTGGTGCCAGGACGCTATTCATGTTGGATTCCTATTCTTGTGGATACCGGTAGAGGGAGCTGATATGAGTAGTTAGCTCCTTGAGATAAAAAAGAAAGACTGAACATATAAGAAAGACACATTTCTCTACTACTTGATTTAAACATCGTTGAAAGATCCACAGTCGGGATTGGAAAAATTTTTGCATTTTAATTTTCCACTGTGCCTACTAATTCCAACATTAAATTCATTCCAACTATAGATACGAAAGCATTTAAAGCGGAGCAACTACCGAACTGTGAAACATTTAAGTCTGCTATTAGTGTTCTGTTTATTTCATCATTTTTATCTGTGTTCTATACTTCAGTGTTTATTCATACACTCTATAAGAGAGATTTATTTCAAACACTCAATACCTCTTATTGAGATAACCTAAGGTTGTGGAACCTTAAGAAGGGTATTTGTTTAGATAGTGTAAAGGGGAGCGAGTGTCCGGAGTAGAAACTTGCTGTGTATTAAGGTGCTAAGAACCCATTGAATCTTAGAAGGTATAGTGAAAAGCTCAGAGGCAATTTGAGGACTGGACGTAGGTCAATTAAGTTGTGATCAAACGAGTATAAATCTCTGATGTACACTTTGGTGATCTTTCTCCATCTCTTAACTTCAGTTTTATTTTATTCAATTCCTTTTAAATTGGTACTTTTTATTAAATTTTTATTATCACCCAATTCACCTCACTCTTGGGTGAAACGCTTGCACTAACATTTGGTATGAGAGCGATGCCTTCTTATTCATGTATAACAACCTAAGAAGGATCCAATGGCAAGCATAGGTGAAAGAATAATTCCAGACGGAGCCTCTATTGCAATACCACAAGGTTTTAGTGGAGAACACTTTTCATTCTGGAAGGCAAAGTTTAGAGTGTTCGTTATGGCTACAAAATACGGCCTCTGGGAAGTTATTCGAAACGGGAATTACATACCTGTAAAAATCGTAGAAGGTCAACCAATTCCCAAGTCACCAGAAGAATATGATGACAACGACAAAAAGCTGGTGACCCTCAATAGCAAAGTAATCGTGATGATTTAAAGTGCCTCAAGTCAAAGGAAGTATTTCAGGATTTGCACACTTCCAACAGCTAAGGAAATGTGTCAAGCCCTGGAAATAGCACACGAAGGAACTTCGGGCATTAAAGAAAATTGGATCAATACTCTCGTTTCAGAGTTTGATTTTCTTTACATGAAGTTAGGAGATCAATAGCTGATTTTGAACTTAGATATACTCATCTCGTAAATCAACTTAGGGCACTTGAATTCTATGATCAGAACAACTAAGCAAGGAAATACTAAATATTTTCTCCAAGGAGTGGGAGGCCAAAGTCATAGCAATAGAAGAAGCCAAAAGGGAGTCAATGTGATTAGTGGCATCTCTATTTGGAAGTCTGTCAGAATATGTGTCAAACCCCTTAACATTTCAATATTTGCCAGAGTAATAAATGCATAGTTCCACATGCATACAAAAATAGCATAAATATATTGATACTGAGTACTTGTTTATAATACAGGAATTTCCCAAGGATTTGAAAAATATATACAAATTGTCCCAAAACTATCAAAATAAACTACGATAACCAACAACTACATCTTCTTGATCTAGAATCCTCAACTGTCAGTATTTATCGTTTTCCCCTGGAGCCACTAGCTTTTGCTGGAATATTTTTAAATTTGAAAAAGGGATGGGATTCAAACAAATCTCAGTAGTAACATGCAATTAGTCATATAAAATGTGATAGATAAATATGCCATATACCATGTAATGCAACATAACACAAACAACACGGCATGTGCACATGAGTCGGGGCTACTTCCCCACTATCTATAAACCTTTATAAATGTGCCTACTCACACAATACCCTACTCGGGAATATAGTATTTATATTATAGAAGATGATATACATAAAAGATATAAACATTCACATATTTTATGAAAGATAGAGTTACTACCTGACTCCCTTTTCAATTCCTCGATCGGTCCTAAACTTTGGTTTCGACTTGGGCTATTTCCAGTTCCTATAAAAATTAGAGTTACAAGTAACTGATTATTACTTTTATTATTACTACCTTTAAATCAAATTCTACTGGTTATCTAATGTAGTTATAATAGTTTTTGCATAGTATAATTCTGTACAGTACAGTTTCACTGTTTTTTAGAAAACTGTCATATTTTTAGTCAACTTTGTAAAATCATAATTAATTTTAGAGAATTCCTAATTGACCAGTTCTAAAGCCTATGTACAGCTCTCTAAGTGTAGTTTCATAGAAAAATACCCAAGTCTGGTCAATGTTATCAAATTGGTCCCAGAAATTCACCAAACTTCCCCTGTTCTGCATTGCATTCTAGAAAAAGGGCACAACTTTGAAAATTCATATATTTTAGTATAGTAGTCCAAAAATTATGATGTACCTATCAAATTAAATCTTTACATCTCTACTTTAATCCTACCAAATTTCATAATATTTGGACTAGGTTTGACTAGAAAAATTCATTGCACAATCAGATTGCCTCCAGAGAAACAAATCAAACAACATTTCCTTTCAATTTAAAAAATATCCAAATTTGCATACCAACATCCAAAAATCATGAACACATGTATTCCTACACAATTTTCTCTTCTAAATCCAATGGAATCATCAGAATTTTGAAATTCCAGCTCTACCCTTAGGTTATACATTTGGCCGAAACTTAGGTTCTTAGAAGGAAAGTTGTGTTTTCTTGATTTCTCTTGATTAACTACTTCCTTTTCACTTATAATCACAAGATTAACTACTTAAACACTAAACAAACATGATTCATGGAATTTTGACAGCATTTCCCCTTAGTATAAAATCAACAACAACAATCACAAAAACATCATATAAGGCAAGAGGATCAAAGTTTTGGAGATTACCTCTTGATTTCCTCACTTTCTCTCTCTAGGGCGTCAGCCTTCTCTCTCTCTTCTCTTGAAATTTTACTTGCTATACATGGCATTCAGGAAGGAGAAGGGATTAGAAGAGGTGTTACAAGAATTAGAAGGCAAGAGCTCTTGAATTTTCATCACCTACCTTGGATTTTGCACTTAAACCCTAGGCTCCTCTTCTCTTGCTCTTTGCTCCTTCCGTCCAACTCTCCCTTTCTCTTGATCTAACTTGATCGAAAATATGCTTCTTGAAAGGGGTAAGAAGCATTTAAAGTATCTCTCTTTCTTTCCTCTTAAAATACTATGTTTTAATGTATCTATCACATGACAATTTATTAGCATCATCTTTTCTCTTTCCCTGTGGCTTTTTTACCATAAATGACTCTTGAAATGGAAAGAGGAAAGCTCTTGCATTAACTTCATTCATTCCCTTGCAATTTGCATGTAAGAGGCTCTTCTTTATGACACTTACTTTTTTGACTTTTCAACTTTTAATTTTACTTGGCTATAAATCATCCCTTCTTGATTCATTTTAAGCCAAGCTTTTATTTCTCTATTTTTTCCCCTTATTTGACTGAAATATAAAGGGAAAAGGAGAAATAATTATTGCTTCTCGGATTATTGACAAATTACCATTTTGCCCTTATATTTTGTGATTTTTGTATTAAATCATGTCTTCCTTCCTTTCTCCTTATTTTGGCCAAAATTGGGACAATATAATTGGGCCAATATTTGTGTTCTTTCATGCTCCAATTTGGGTTACAATATTAGGCCTTTAAGTAGACAAAAGTTGCACCTTTGTGTCTTAGCTTAGCCAATTGAATGTAACTATTGATTGTAGTTTTTCCATCATTTTATGTACATCACAATTCTCCATTTTATTCCATTAAATGTATCTATTACATACAAGGAATATTGGTGACTAAAAATGGGATGTTACAATATGAAAGCAAGTTAAAGTTCAATCGTGAACTTGAAGAAATTGATGACAAGAAGAAGAAAGGAGTAGCATTGAATGTTATCAAAGAAGAAATGCCATAGAAAGTAGTAGAAGAAGAAATTGAAGATGATGAAATAGGAATGATCATAAGGAGATTCAAGAAATTTTATAATAAGGGTCTAGGATTCAAAAATTTCAACAAAGGAAGAACTAGCAGCAGAAGAGAGATGAAAGAGCAAATCATTTGCTATGAATGTGGGAAGTCATGACATATTAAATCTGAATGCTCTGAATACTTAAAGAATAAAGAAAGGAAGAAGAAAAAGTTTGCTAAGAAGAAAGCCTATGTCTCAGCAATCTAGGGTGACAGTTCTTCTGATGAAGAAGAAAGTGACGATAAAAAAGTGGCCAATATCTGCCTCATGGCTCAAGAATAATCAGAGGAAGATGAGGTAACTGAAAATCCTAACTATGGTGAACTACATGATAAGTATAATGCTTTGCATATTGAATTTATGAAAATAGTTAAAGAACTTATGAGACACAAAAAGAGGGTGAAAGTACTCGAGGAACAACTCAAGGAACCAAAACCATTTTTTTTGTGATACCTGTCACTTTTTACAAAAGAAAAACAATGATCTTACCAAAACTCTTGAAAGGTTTACCAAGCGAAGCGAAATGCTCAAAGTGATTTTGAAAACTCAAGAATTCACCAATGACAAATTTGGAATCCGATATGATCCAAAGTCAGATAAGTCAAAAGGGAAGAAGTTTGGTAAACAAACTTATTTGAATTTTTTTCAAAAATCAGTACATGTATCTAATCCTTTTGCTCATTGCAATTTTTGTAGTAAAAAGGGACATTATACTTCATCTGGTTATCACAGGAAAGAAAAAACTATGGGAACTTACAAATGGGTGCCTAAAGACTCATATTTGCCTCAAATAGTTCAAACTAACCATAAAGGACCCAAGAAGGTGTGGGTACCTAAAACTTGATGGGATAGGTGAAGTTGGAGTTAGTGGGATACAAATCAAAGATGTCCATTACGTAGAAGGATTAATGGACAATATGTTAAGTGTAAGGCAAAGTTCTGATAAAGATAATTGGGTCATCTTGACTTCAAAGAATGCCTTATAGTCAGTAAGAAGGACTGCCTATTAAGAAAGACAAACTTAAGGTAAAAATCAAAGCCACAAGGGAAGGTAACTATTATACTCTTGATATCAACAATCATATATCTGAAAACTATTTTCTCAATAATACTGATGATAGCTGGTTGTGGCACAAAAGACTAGCAACATGTAAATATTCACTAGTTAGATAAGTTTATAAAAAAGGATTTGGTGATAGGTTTACCTAAACTAGATTTTAAAAACATAGTGGTTAGGAAATATCAACTTTAGTATGTGACTCCTGTCAAAAAGGGAAACAAACTAATTCCTCTTTCAAAACTAAGAAGGAAATATCAACTAAACGACCATTACAACTATTCCACATAGATCTAGTTGGACCAGCAAGAGTTAAAAGTCTTGGTGGAAATCTATATACCTTGGACATTGTTGATGATTGCTTAAATTTACATGGACTATCTTTTTACCGTCAAGAGATGAAACTTTTACTGAATTCATTATTTTTGCCAAGAAAGTGTAAAATGAGAAAGGTACGTCTATTGCAGCAATTAGAACAGATCATGGAGGAGAGTTTAAAAACCAAGCATTTAGAGACTACTATGATACGAACAACATTGAACACAATTTATCAGCACCAAGGACTCCTCAACCAAATGGTGTTGTAGAAAGGAAGAATAGATTCCTCACTGAAATGGCTAGAGCAATGCTTAATAAGAAAGAAGTCTCACAAGTTTTTGGGCTGACGCAATGAGTACTGCCAGCTACATCTCCAACAGAGCTTATATCCGATCGAAGCTAGGAAAAACACTGTATGAGCTTTACATGGGAAAGAAGCCAAGCCTTAGTCATCTACACATATTTGGATATAAGTGGTTCATTCACAATAATGATAAGGATAATCTAAGGAAATTTGAGGCCAAAGCTGATGAAGGTATATTCTTAGGCTATTCTAATAGAAGTAAAGTGTATAGTGTATTTAATAAACGAACTTGTGTTGTTGAAGAATCAATTCATGTTATGTTTGCTGAAGTAGATCCTCCTGTCAAACCATTAGATGATAAGCTAGAATTGACTAGTTCTAAGGAAAGGCCATCTATTTAAAAAACTACTTCTAAGACTATTGTGTTGGAAATTGTGCCCTAAGGGCCAATCATTGTACTTTGAACATTATTATTTCAATGAAATTTCTCCAATCATTGTACTTTGAACATAAAGGCCTTACATTCCTGCAAAATGGCTGAAGGTGCATCAGTTAGTACTCATGTGTTAAAGATGAAAGGCTATATTGATCACCTTGAGGGCTTGGATTTCCCATGAGCTAAGAGTTAGCTACAGATTTGATCCTCAACTCACTTCCAGAGAGTTATGACCAGTTTGTTATGAACTACAACATGAACAACATGGAGAAATCAATTTCTGCACTGCATGGGATGATCAAAACTGCTGAGCAAAGCATTAAGAAAAAGCCTAGCACAGTTTTGATGGTTCAGAAAGGAAAGGGAAGGGCAAATGGAAGGGTAATGGCTCAGGTGGTAAGACCAAAGAGTCAAACAAGCCCGAAACCAAGCATGCACCCAAGAAGGCAAAGCCTCCAAAGGAAGGAGTCTGCTACTTCTGCAATGAACCCGATTATTGGAAGAGGAATTGTAAACTCTACCTAGAAGATCTAAAAAAGAACAAGAAGGATAGCGAGGCCATCGTTTCAGGTATTTATGTTATAGACATTCATTTTTCTACTTCCTCTACATGGGTATTAGATACTACATGTGGTTCTCACATTTGTACAAATGTACAGGGTCTGAAGGACAGTAGAAAGCTGAAGAAGGGTGAGGTGGACCTACAAGTTGGAAATAGAGCAAGAGTTGATGCTTTAGCCGTAGACACTTATGAATTAGTTCTACTCAGTGGGCTTTTGTTAGTTTTGAACAATTGCTATTATGTTCCTGCTTTGAGTAGTAACATTGTTTCTCTTTCCTATTTGGATAAGGAAGGTTATACTTCCATTACTAGGAATGGTAAATGTTCTATTTATCGTAATGACATTTTCTATGCTGATGGTGATTTGCATGTTGGTCATTATATATTAAATTTGGAACATCCTAATAATGGGAATATCTATAACGTAACTACTAAGAGGATAAAATCAAACGATTTGAATCCGACCTACCTATGGCATTGTTGTCTAGGCTACATAAATGAGAAATGCATTTCTAAACTCCATCAAGATGGATTTCTAAACTCATTTGATTTTGAATCATATGATACATGCAAATCTTGCTTATTAGGAAAGATGACTAAGGCACCTTTTACTGGGCACAGTGAGAGGGCCACTGAATTATTGGGCCTCATACATACAGATGTATATGGACCATTAAATATAGCTGCCAGAGGAGGTTATCTCTACTTCATTACATTTATAGATGACTTTAGTAGATATGGCTATATCTATCTAATGAAACATAAATCTGAATCTTTTGAAATGTTCAAAATATTCCAAAATGAAGTACAAAACCAACTTGATAAAACAATTAAAGCACTTCGATTTGATCGAGGTGGTGAATATTTTAGCCAAGAATTCATTGACCATCTTAGGAGTTGTGGGATAATCTCACAATTGACTCCTTCAGGAACACCACAAGGGAATGGCATTTCTAAATGGAGGAATCAAACACTATTAGATATGGTTCGATCTATGATGAGTCAAACAGATCTTCCACTGTCCTTTTGGGGACATGCCCTAGAGACAACTGCGTTCACACTAAATCGTGTTCCATCTAAGGAAATTGAAAAAACACCATATGAGATATGGACTGGAAAGAAACCAAGTTTATCTTTTCTCAAGATCTGGGGATGTGAGGTATATGTTAAGCAACAAGCCTCTGATAAATTAGCGCCCAGATCCACAAAGTGCCTTTTCGTGGGGTATCCTAAAGAAACGAAAGGATACTATGTCTACAATCCCACCGATAACAAAGTGTTTGTTATTCGAAATGACAAGTTTCTAGAAAGAGAGTTTGTCTCTAAAACAACCAGTGGGAGCGACGTACATCTCAAAGAAATTTGAGAGCCACAAGATGGTACAGAACCACAGATGGAAATTAGAGAAGACTCACAACAAGTTGCTGAGCCTCCTCAAGTAACACAAGGTCCACGAAGATCTGATAGGACACGGCATCAGCCTTAGATATATGAATTTCTGATTACTCAAGGCCGTGATGTGTTGCTCATTGAGCAAAATGAGCCCACCACCTATCGAGAAACCACAGTGGGATCAAACTCTGAGAAATGGCTAAAAGCCATGAAGTCTGAAATGCAATCCATGTATGACAATCAGGTATGGACCTTAGTCAATCCACCTAAAGGTGTAAAAACCATTGAGTGCAAATGGGTTTTCAAGGAGAAAACTGACATGGATGGCAATGTAAATGTCTTCAAGGCACGACTAGTTGCAAAAGGATTCACTCAAACTCATGGTGTAGACTATAATGAAACCTTTTCCCCAGTTGTAATGGCCAAATCAATCAGAATCCTTCTTGCCATTGGAGCATATTATGACTATGAAATATGGCAGATGGATGTCAAAACAGCCTTCCTTAATGGAAAGCTGCTTGAGGATGTGTACATGACACAACCTGAAGGTTTTGTGCGTCCAGAGGACTCTGGTAAAATTTGCAAGCTTCAAAGATCCATTTATGGATTGAAGCAAGCATCTTGGAGCTGGAATCATCATTTTGATAAAGTAGTCAAAGAGTTTGGATTCATTCAAAACATCGATTGAACCTTGGCTTTACAAGAAGGTTAGTGGGAGCATAGTTGTATTTCTAGTACTTTATGTAGATGACATCCTACTCATTGGGAATGATATTCCTACCTTGTAGAGTGTCAAGTCTTGGTTAGGAAAGTCCTTTTCAATAAAATACTTAGGTGAAGCCACCTATATCCTAGGGATTAGGATCTATAGGGATAAATCTAAAAGACTAATAGGCCTAAGTCAGAGCACATACATACATAAGATACTGTATAGGTTCAGTATGCATGATTCAAAAAGGGGTTACATGCCCATGTCTCATGGCATCCATCTTAGCAAGGATCTGTGTCCTAGTACACCTGATCAGCGAGATCGCATGAGTAAGGTTCTATATGCCTCGGCCATTGGATCCATCATGTATGCCATGTTATGTACTCGACCGGATGTCTTGTTTGCCTTAAGTATGACCAACAGATACCAACAAGATCCTGGTGAGGGTTATTAGACTGCCGTTAAGAATATCCTAAAGTACTTAAGAAGGACTAAGGACTTATTTTTGGTCTATGGTGGATTGGATGATGAGCTTTGCGTAACCGGTTACACAGATGCAAGTTTCCAAACTGACCAAGACGACCTTAAATCACAATCTGGATATGTATTCCTCCTGAATGGTGGAGCAGTAAGCTGGAAGAGCTCCAAGTAGAGCACTATAGCAGATTCTGCAACAGAAGCTGAGTATATAGCAGCATCAGATACAGCTAAAGAAGCCATTTAGATCAGAAAGTTCATTACTGAACTAGGGGTGGTGCCTACCATCTCAAATCTAATAGATTTATTCTGTGACAATAGCGGTGCTATTGCACAGGCTAAGGAGCCTAGGTCACATCAAAGGACCAAGCATATACTCAGGCGATTTCATCTTATTAGAGAAATCAATGATAGAGGTGATATAAAGATATGCAAAGTAGCAAGAGAAGATAATGTTGCTGATCCTCTTACTAAGCAACTTACACAGGCAAAGCATGAGCGTCATGTTAAGGCAATGGGAATTAGGCAAATTAATGATTGCACCTAGGGCAAGTGAGAGGATGTTGGAAATTGTGTCCTAAGGGCCAATCATTATACTTTAAACATTATTATTTCAATGAAATTTCTCCATTCTGTTATCATATTATTTGCATGTTAACTGTGATAATTGTATCCTTGGATAATTCATAAAGATTGTCCTAAAATGTCCCTGGTCGGTCATCTATACGGGAGCAGAGATGAAACAAGATCAGTATGACTTTTATAAGATATGGAGATACGAATCAAAGTCTTAGGCACTTGTAAGAGTACAAGGTGCTGGACCGACCTACTATGAGAAAGCTACATGGATCAAGTCATAAGCTTTTCTCATGTATAACCACGTCACAATGCCCTTAGACCTGAGGTCATCATGGATTCCTACAGGAGAGTTGCTAAGCTTTGAACTAGTCAAAACTCACTTTTGACCGGGTGATGATAAAGGCTATGATCGGGCTTGGTGGTTTTTCATGCAGAGGAATATGAATGATCAAGATAGAATTTGTCCCTCACATTAGTAGAGAGATATTACTGGGCCCCTCAATATGTAAGTCTGAGAAATGTATGGCCATACTATGATGAAAGGAGTTTCTGTCTCTGTTATCAGGCTACTCAGGGATCGAGAAAGTAATGGTCAGGAAAAGAGGATGACATTATCCATGCCTTATCCTTGATGGATATATCGTGTGACAAAAGGGACGTGACATGGTTGTATGACAGGTTGCATCGTGATAACGATCCTCATATGAATTGGGCAGTCATAATGTCTTGCTAGAGGCCGCTTGCGACTTTTGGGTTAGTATAGTTATTGGCCCACTACCAACTTCATATGGGCCTACAGCGTCGCACACAAGAATGGCCCAACACGAGATAATGTTTAATTTAGGGTGGACGAATTTTATATTTATAATATAAAATTCTTTAATAATATTATATAGATATATATATTTTTGAAATATATATGTATATATATATTATATGATATTATTATATTGTGTTAGTTTTAAATTTAATTTATTAAGATATATTAAATTTAATAACTAACATGATAGAGATATAGTATCTCAGATTTAATTTATGAAGATAAATTAAATCTAATGGCTCTTTATTTGGATTAAATAAATAGGTTAAATTAAAACTGTTGGACAATTTAATTTAAACTGAATTTATTTAATTAGCTCATCAAGATAATTAATTGTTAATTAATTTCGAAATTAATGATGATTAATTTTGAAATTTGAAAATAGCCCTCATAGGTTATAAACTTGATAGAGCAGATATATTGATACGCACATGAGAATTGAGAGCCGCAAGTGAAACCCTAGGAGACATTAGAGGCGCTAGCACGCAGTCTCGGTTGGAGAGCATTCGTGTGGATACCGGTAGAGGGAGCGGACCTGACGTGTTGGCTCCTAGAGATCGTGAAAACTCTGAATCATCAAAAGGTATGAATCCTTCCAACTTGGTTTAAACGCCGTTAATAGATCCTCGATTAGGATCGGTGAAAATTTTTAAAATTCTTCCGCTGTGCCTACCGATTCTAACACATTGAACTAGAAGAAAATCAAAATCAATCTTCTTCTTCTCTCAATCAACCAAAAGCCTAGAAATTTAATAGAAATAATCCCATAGACCAGGTCATAGGAAATGTTGAAGAAGGTGTAAAGACTAGAAATAGGATTCTTAATGAATTAACCTTTTCAGCCTTTATTTTAGGACTAGAACCTTCCAATATTGATGAAGCCTTATCAGAAAATGATTGAGTTATCGCAATGCAAGAAGAACTCAATCAATTTGAGGGAAATCATTTTTGGGACTTAGAACCCTAGCTTAAGGATCATCCGGTCATTGGCACTAAATGGATATTTAAGAACAAAATTGATGAATCGGCAATCATTATTAGAAACAAGGTAAGATTGGTAGCCAAATGCTATAATCAAGAAGAAGGAATTGGTTATAAGGAAACATATGCTCCAGTGGCAATATTGGAAGCAATACGTGTACTTTAGCCTTTACGTGCATCAAAGCATTCAAACTCTATCAAATGGAAGTAAAATGTGCTTTCCTTAATGGTTACATAATGGAGGAAGTTTATGTTAAACAACCCCTAGTTTTAAAGATTTTTCTAATCAAATCATGTTTATAGACTAAAGAAAGCTCTTTATGGCCTTAAGCAAGCTCCAAGAGCTTGGTATGAAAGGCTAAGCAATTTTCTCATTGATTATAGGTTTGACAGAGGAAGAGTAGACACTACTCTATTTAGCAAACATAAGAAAAATGATATGTTAATTGTACAAATATATGTTGATGATATTATTTTTGGAGCTACCAATGGTTCTCTATGCAAGGAATTTGATATAATGAAAGGAGAATTTGAGATGCCTATGATGGGAGAATTGACATTCTTCTTAGGCTTGCAAATCAAGTAAAGAAAGAATGAAATATTCATATCTCAAACTAAATATCTCAAAGAACTCCTCAAGTGGTATGGAATGGATCAAGCCAATGGAGTTGATACTCCCATGAGTTCAACAACGTTACTAGATGTAGTTGTGAAGGGAGCTAAATTTAATATAACAAAGTATCGAGGAATGATTGGATCATTACTCTATATTACTACTAGCACACTAGATATTTAATTCTGTGTCAGAATGTGTGCTAGATACCAATCATATCCCAAGGAATCTCATGCTGAAATTGTGAAAAGAATTTTTAGATACCATACTGACACAGTGGAATTAGGGATATGGTATCCGAAGGGAGGTAATGAGTTTTTAAGTGCATACTTAGACTCTGATCATGGTGGCTATAAGACTGATAGAAAAAGTACAAGTGGACAATGCCAATTTCTTAGAGGAGCAATTGTTTCTTGGTAGAGTAAGAAAAAAACACAGTGTCATTGTCCTCAACAGAAGCTCAATATGTAGCAGCTTTAAGTTGCTGTGCTTCAGTGTTATGGTTAAAGCAGCAATTACAATATCTTGGCATTCATCTCAAAGAAATTATTAACACCCCAAATTTTATTCACCAATATGCCTTGTAATTATTTGTGGCATTTAATGAAATGGAAGGGTGAATTTTGGAGAATTTGGTTATGCTGCCAGTGAAAATTTCTCATAAGGTGGTGAATTTGTTATGTAGTTTTGGATGATCACATGATGTCCAAAAACTATGAAATTTTCTAGAATGAAAGTAGACATTCCAAGCTTTAATTTGATAGGTCATAGAGATTATTTGGAGCTATACACAGAGTTATGAATTGTTGAAGTTTACTTAGTGAAACTGGCTACTTTCTAGGGTAGCGTCCAAAGATTTAAATTCTAGGAATGTTGAGTATGTAGTTGGCTAAAGGCTATATTTTTTCTTGAAACTAGACTCAATAAGAGTTAAGTAGCCTTTGGAAGCACCTTAATTGAATGTCTACAAATAAAGATATAAATTTTCAAAGTTGAATGAAATTGTTGCCAGCTTTGGGCGAAAATCACAAAATATATGGGCAAAATGGCAATTTGCGATATTAAGCCAAAGAAAATTATTTTCTTTAGTACACACACTCATTTTCATCCAAATGGGCTAGAAATGAAGGGGAAAATATTTCTTTGATATTAATGATCATATTTTGGATAAAGGTTTGAAAAGTCAAAGGTAAAGTTGTAATTAAATGACCAATTACATGGTAATTTCAAGAGATGGATGGTAGTAATTGAAGAAAGCCCATTTTGGTCATGAAGGACACCTAAATGACGTCTTCTTGGGCCAAAGAGAAGGAAAAGAAATTAGTCCAAAATCAAAGGGAATGCTTATAACAACTTGGATGAAGATAAGCTTTAACTAAACACATGTCATAAACTTAATAAAGTATCATATCTCAAAGTAGGTGTAAGAGATATTTTAAATCACCACCATCTCTTTCTTCATCTTCATTCACATCATTCATCACCAACAAAAAAAAGAAGCATTTATGTTCAGTGATAAGGGATAAAGCCATATGGAGAAATTGTGACCAAGTGAAAAATTGAAAAGTCAAATATTGTGGCTAAGCTTTAATTAATATACTTGTTTCATCTACATTCATATTGGACATCCACAATGGAGAGAGGGGGAGAGAAAATGAATATTTGGGCATAAATTATGTCATATAGAAGCCCTTTAAACCAAGTTCAAAAAGATGAGAAGAAAAGTCAAGAATGGTAGGCAAATAACTACAATTAAAGTTAATATTTGAAGAGGAAAAATAGGGATAATTCAAGAAGCCCTTTTGGTTGTTTCCAAGGGTCATATTCGTATAGCACAAATGGAGAAAGAGAAAATATGAAGATGTGAATTATTTTAGCACATGTTAATAGCAATTAAATAATATAAATTGAGGAGGTGGAACTTGATATTCTTAAAGAGCTTTTATCTATTTCTCAAGGCCATATTTTGGCCAACTCAAGGAAAATATAGAGAGAGAGAGAGAGAGTGCTTCAATAACCTAAAGAGGAAGAGAGAAGCAAAAGGGATCAAGAGCAAAAATTAAGGTAGGTTGGGTATGAAATTCAAGAGTTTATGCTTCAAAATTCATGGCAAACCCTCCCTAACCTCTATGCCTTCTCAAAATACATGTTTAGCAAGCTCAAAGTGAAGAGGAAGAGAGAGGAAGTGGGATGGTATTAGAGAGAGAAAGAGGAGAACAAAAGGTAAATCATGAAACCTTGCCTAACATGTTGATTTATGTTTGTTATTGGTGGTTGGGTTGGTTATTGTCTTGGTTTTCATGAGTTTGTGATTTTGGGAAGCTCAAACCCTAAGGGAAGGTGCTACCCAAATTTGATTAAGCATGTGGGAAGTGAAATTAAGTGGTTAAACAAGTGATTTAGGGTGAAAAGAAGGTGTTAAGTTAATTAGAATCAAGAAGCTACTTTTTCCCTAATTTTCTCTAATTTTCATCCAGACCTATTTTGGATGTGCTTGGACTGCATTTTGGTGGTTTTGATGATTCCATTGTGTTGAGAAGGGAAAATTGTGTGGGGTTTATGTCGATCATGATGTGTGAAAAGCCTTGAAATGTGAAATGGCAAAATTACCCCTAAAACCCTAAATAGGAGTTGCCAAGGGAATTTTTATCTATTGACAGTGAATTTGGTAATTTTGAGGTCAAAAATGGATCCTTGGGTGAAATTATGCTGGAATAGACTGGGTCAATTTTTGGAAAAGTAGAGTTAGACTGGGTCCTTAGGGGTATTTTGGTAATTTTGCAGTTTTGAGCAAAGATAACCAACAAAGTGAGTTTAAAAGAGTTTGGAGTAGTACATGAATGGGTATTAACCCAATTCTTGTACATTTAGAAATTTAGGACTAGATAGTTGTGGCCGAACCGGATCAAGACAGTTAGACGATTAGACTGGAAAGGGTTATTTCATGTAGTAACTCTATCTTTTATACACTATGTCAATATTTATATATTTGTGTATGCCATCTTCTGTGATATAATTAATGAACATGGTTTTGCCGAGGAGGGCAATTTGTTTGTGGAGGCACACTTACCTGGTTGTTGAGCAAGAACCCAACCGAGGTGTACGGATAGTGGGTGAATGATCCCTAACTCATGTATACATGTCGTGATATTGTTGTTAATTTGATGCATAACGTGGAGGATGACATATTTAATTTTTCGCATTTTATATGATCGATTATATGTTATTGTTGAAATTCTCTTGAATCTCGCCCTTTCCATAAATGTATAAAGTTTGTAGCACCAGGAAATGGCTATGAGGGCATGATTGTATTTACCAGCAATTAAAGGTTCCAGTCAAGATTGAGTAAAGATTTTGGTTATCCGAAGAACTTAAATTATTTTTAAGGTCAGCAATTTATTGTACAATAGCATATATGGGAATTTCTATATATATAATCAAGTCCATTATATCATTAATATCAGTATATCTATGCTTTTCCTGTGTGCTTGCTAAACCGCGCATTGCAACTTTGATTAAGATCAATGGTAAGTGGTATGTAAGATAGGGTCTTACAAATTCCTATCTACTGTGACAACACTAGCACCATTAGGTTGGACAAGAATCTAGTACAATATTCAAGAATTAAGCACATTGATTTGAGACATCATTTCATCAGAGATCATGTTGAAAAGAAAGATGTCAAAGTTGTATTTATCCCCACACATCTGCAATTGGCTGACATATTCACCAAACCTCTAGCTAAGAATCAATTTCTATATATAAGAAGGGAATTAGGAATGGTAAATCCCAATGAATTGTGAGTAAATTTACATATTCTTCATTCCTTTAATTATGTTTTGACGATAAAAGTTACTAACTTAAGCATCGGAGTATCTAGATATGTGTTTTGCAGGATTGTCCATAAAAGGGAAGCTCTAACAAAAGAGGTTTTATTTGAACACTAACTACTATATTCGAATACTCAGATAAGTTTATAAAAGGAATTTATTTGAATACAAACTATTTATTCGAATATAAGCATTACTATCTCAATTTGATTATTGACAACTATTCGAATAATAGGGTAACTATTAGAATACAAAAGAAAGTTTTTGCAAGAGCGCTATTCGAATAAACATCAATCTATTCGAATAGGAGAGATTTTCCAGAAAACCATTTGAATACAGAAGAAAGTTTTTATAACAACATTATTTGAATAAGGCTAGGCTATTCGAATAAACTCAAAAATTTCACGAAGTGTGGAAAAGTCTATTCAAATACCAAAGCTTTTATTCGAATACTAAAGCATGTTTTTTGCAAAAATACTATTCGAATAGTAGGAATGGTATTTGAATAATAGAGTGATTTCACAAAGCATAGAGAAACCTATTCAAATAACAAAGTCACTATTCGAATACACAAACAGATTTTACATAGAAAGTATTCGAATAGCATATTTATTATTCAAATAAAAAGAAATTTTTCAAGAAACCTATTTGAATAACAAATTGGTATTCGAATAATGGAAGGCTACAAATAAGGTTTCAAATTTGTTTTACTTAAAACTATTCGAATAGAATTCAACTTATCCGAATAGGCATAATGTTTTTTCTGAGAAAAACTATCCAATACATTTAGAGCTATTCGAATAGAGATTGTTTCAAAAATGGTATTCGAATAAAGAAGCCTCTAATCGAATAAACTCAATTAACATCATAAAAAGTCTATTCGAATAACCAGTAATCTATTCGAATAAATTAACTATTTGATACTTTACTTGTGTATGTTAGGATTGGCAGGTACAACGGAAGTTTAAAATTTTGTCAATCCCAATTGTGGATCTATCAATAGCATTAAACTGAGTTAGAAAGAAGGTACCTTTTCGAATTTAGGGTTTTCTATCTCTAAGAACCAACACCTCCGATGGGCTCCCTCTACTGGTATCCACATGAATGTTACTCCAACACGACTGCGTGCTAGCGCCTCCAGCGTTTGCTAGGTTTTTTTTTCACAGCTTTGAATTCTCATCCGTACATGAGTTTTTCTACTCTATCATTTTTATAACCCATAAGGGCTATACTTGAATTTCAAAATTAATATTGATTAATTTTGAAATTAATTAACTCTTAATTATCTTGATGAGCTAATTAAATAAATTCGGTTAAATTAAATCTGTCATACAGTTTTAATTTAACCTATTTATTTAATCCGAATAAAGAGCCAATGGATTTAATTTATCCTTATAAATTAAATCTGAGATATTATATCTCTATCATGTTAGTTATTAAATTTAATTTATCTAATAAAATTAAATTTAAAACTAATTTAATAGATAATAATATTATCATATATATATATATATATGTATTTCGAAAATACATATATATATATATATATATATAATATTATTAATTTTTTCCTCAAATTTTATATTATATATATAAATATAAAATTCACTCACCTTAGATTAAACATTGTCTTGTGTTGGGCCATTCTTATGTGCGACCTTGTAGGCCCATATGAAGTAGGCAGTGGGCCAATAACTATACTAACTGTTAGGATCGACAAGCACAGCGGAAAAATTTTAAAATTTTCGCCGATCCTAATTGAGGATCTATCAATGGTGTTTAAAGCGAGTTAGAAAAATTCGTACCTTTTTCAAATCAGGGTTTTCAATCTCTAAGAGCCAACACGTCAGGTCCGCTCCCTCTATCGGTATCCACACGAATGCTCTCCAACATAGACTATAAGCTAGCGACTCCAATGTCTCCTAGGGTTTCCCTTGCAGATCTAAATTCTCATCCGAGTATGTGTATATCTGTTCTATCAAATTTATAATCTATGAGGGCTATATTCAAATTTCAAAATTAATCTTTATTAATTTTGAAATTAATTAACGATTAATTATTTTAATGAGCTAATTAAATAAATTCATTTTAAATTAAATATGTCCAACAGTTTTAATTTAACGTATTTATTTAATCCAAATAAAGAGAAATTAGATTTAATTTATCTTCATAAATTAAATCTGAGATATTATATCTCTATCATGTTAGTCATTAAATCTAATTTATCTTAATAAAATTAAATTTAAAACTAACACAATATAATAATATAATATATATATATATAATATGTATTTCGAAATTACATATATATATATATATAATATTATTAACGAATTTTTTATATTATATATATAAATATAAAATTCATCCACCCTAGATTAAACAATATCTCGTGTTGGGCCATTCTTGTGTGCGACCTTGTAGGCCTATACGAAGTTGGCAGTGGGCCAATAACTGTACTAACCCACAAGTCGCAAGCGGTTTCTAGCAAGACATTACGACTACCCAATTCATATAAGGATCGTTAACACGATGCAACCTGTCATACAACCATGTCACGTCCCTTTTGCCACATGATATATCGGTCAAGGATGAGGCATGGATAATGTCATCCTCTTGTTCCTGACCATTACTTTCTCGATTCCTAAGTAGTCTGCCTATAGAAATGGAAACTCCTTTCCATCATAGTATGGCCATACATTTCTCAGAATCACTCATCGAGGGGCCCATTAATATCTCTCTACTAATGTGAGGGACAAATTCCATCTTGATCATTCATATTCCTCTGCATGAAAAACCACCATAGCCCGATCTAGCCTTTATCATCACCCGGTCAGAAGTAACTTTTGACTATTTCAAAGCTTATCAACTCTTATGTAGGAATCCATGATGATCTCAGGTTAAAGGGCATTATGACGTGGTTGTACATGAGAAAAGCTTATGAATTGATCCATGTAGCTTTCTCATAGTGGGTTGGTCTAGCACCTTGTGCTCTTTCAAGTGCCTAAGACTTTGATTCATATCTCCATATATATCAAAGTCATACTAGTCTTGTTTCATCTCTGCTCCCGCATTGATGACCGACCAGGGACATTTTAGGACAATCTTTATGATTTATCCAAGGATACAATTATCACATTTAACATGCAAATAATATGATAACAAAATGGAGAAATTTCATTAAATTAATAATGTTCAAAGTATAATGATTGGCCTTTAGGGCACAATTTCCAACACTAACCCACAAGTCGCAAGTGGCCTCTAGCAAGACATTATGACTACCCAATTCATATGAGGATCATTTACACGATGCAACCTGTCATACAACCATGTCACGTCCCTTCTGTCACATGATATTTTGGTCAAGGATGAGGCATGGATGATGTCAACCTCCTATTCTTAACCATTACTTTCCCGATTCTTGAGTTGTCTAATAATAGAAATGGAAACTCATTTCCATTGTAATATGGCCATCCATTTCTCAGACTCGCCCATCAAGGGGACCAGTAATATCTCTCTACTAATTTGAGGACCAAATTCCATCTTGACCATTCATATTCCTCTACATGAAAAACCACCAAGCCCAATCGTAGCCTTTATCATCACTCGGTCAAAGGTGACTTTTGACTAGTTCAAAGCTTAGCAATTCTCATGTAGGAATCCATGATGGCCTCAGGTCGAAGGGCATTGTAACGTGGTTGTATATGAGTAAGCTTATGACTTAATCCACGCAGCTTTCTCATTGCGGGTTGGTCCAGCTCCTTGTACTCTTACAAGTACCTAAGACTTTGATTCGTATCTCTATATCTTATCAAAGTTATACTATCTTGTTTCATCTTTGCTCCGACATAAATGACAGACTAGGGACATTTAAGACAATCTTTATGATTTATCCAATGATACAGTCATCATAGTGAACATGCGAATAATATGATAACATAATGGAGAAAATTCATTAAATTTAATAATGTTCAAAGTACAACGATTGGCCCCTAGGGCACAATTTCCAACAGTGTATACAGGAAGGGAAGACTATTAGAATGCCATACCAACTATTCAAATAGAATATGGAGCCAAAGATAAAAGAATATTTGAATAATGGTTTCCTTATTTGAATAGAACAAGTAGTTGTACAAGGAAAGTGAGGAATGTAATACCCCGAATTCTGAGACTTGAGGCTAGAGAATAAGCCTGAGATTAGTGGACTGCTAAGCCCTGGTTTAGCAGGATCCCAAATTGCGATTAAGAGATAATGACTCCAAAAGTGGAGGTGGTTAGTGATAAATAAACCCTTTTGGAGATTATGGTGTGATTTGGCACCCGATGTGATTCGTATGTGTTGTGAGCAGCGCCAAAACCCTGTATTTAAGCTCAATTATGGATTAACATCTAAATTGACTTAAAATAGAGGGGAGGGCGCATTGTGGAAGAAAAGGAATGATATGGTGTGTTTGGTGGTGATTCAAGAGGAATTTCCGTAATCAGGGGCAAAACGGTAAAGTTACCGACCAATTGGTCAGTTACCGAAGAGGAAACTCATTGGTAACTTCAAGATCAATGGTTGAGATTGATTTGTACAATAGATCAAGGGGTGGAATTCCATGTGGTGTGCCTATGTGAGCCCATGGTTGGTGTGATAAGATTGTGACAAGTGTCACAATATGAGCCCTTGATCTTGGTCAACATTTCAAATACTCATATCTCTCTTCTCTCTTTTTCTAGTCGGCTAAAGGTCCTTCAATTGCCCAAAATTCTGCATAATATCATCTCATCTTCCTCTCTCTTCAAGTCCATTGGCGTCCAACTTCAAGGTGGAAAGAGAAAAGAAAAAGGTAAGATTTGCCTTGTTTCTTGTCCTCTATTGCTAAAACACCCTTCTATAATGTTGTTCATAGTGATGAGAGCTTCATCTCTATGGTTTTAGATTCTTGATTCGTGGTGTTTGATAGCTTGAGGAAAATTGGAAGTATGAAGAATCAAGGAATTGATTTGGGAAAGAGGAAGATGTGAGTATTTGAAGCCTTTTGACCTAAGTTTTGTGACTTTTGGTTAAGTATTGTGATTTGTGAATTTTGCCCTGATTTTATGGTATTTTCGTGTGGAATGTGAATGGTGGAATTGGATGTTGTTTTGTGTTGAAAATGGTGTCATGTTGTGGTATTTAATCATTGGAATTGGTTTGAATTGGATTGGACACAATGGTTGCAAAACTGGAAATTCTGTCCAGTGAGAATTCTGTCTGGGCAGTCTGTTTGTGTTGCCGTTTTGAATGGGAAAATGATGTTAGAAAATTCTGAAACTTTCCAGTCTTAAATTTCACTTCGCAAGCTTCAAAATGGACATACATTTTGTGTCATTTCGCTTTCTGAGCTGGGAGTTTGAACTGTCCAAAGTTTGGCATAAAAACTGGACCCTGTTTTGGTACAATGTTAGGTTTTTGGTAAATCTGGACTTTTGTGGTGATTTATAGTTGTGGCCAATATTTTTCCTTGAAATAGGACTTGAATAGCTTTCATTTGGCGTTGGGATCACCTCATTTCGATTTTTGTGGAATTAGTTATGATTTTTGGAAGTTCAGCCAAGAAACTGGATTTTCTGGGCCACGGCCAGCGGATTCTGGGCCGCAGCCCAAATGTTTCTGAGCGTTTCTGAGCAGTTTTAGGCCGCAGTCCGTGGATTCTGGGCCACAGCCCAAATGTTTCTGAGCATTTCTGGGCAGTTTTGAGCCGCAGCCAGTGGATTGTGGGCCGCGGCCCACCCCCAAAAATCAGCATTTTGGACTTTTAATAGGTGATCTTTGGTCAAGTGTTTCCCAAGCCTTTAGGCATATGTTTAGGCTTTGATTAGCCACCTAAAGGTGTTAAATGATAACCAACATTAAGTGTTTGAGAGTTAAGGAATTGGAAAAGGGATTAACCCTATGTCCTTGCTTTGATTATATGGTTGATGTTCGCCCTGAACGTGGTTTGGTATTCGTTCTGATCGTGAGTAAGCGGAGCTGGAGCATACGTGGAAAGAGTGTAGGGACTTACCTCTTTTGCATGCTTTGATATTTGTGTTTGTGTTTTGATGCATGTATTGCTTTGCTTGATTATGTGAAACATGTATGAATGATTGTAGCTCTGTTTCTAGTTATGCTATGGCCATGAGTATGTTGTTGAAACATTGAGCACGCAGATATGTCATTATGTGAACATGAGATATGTATTGCAAGCATGTCATGCATTAAACACATATCATACATGCATTTAGGTATTTGTTTCCTACTGAGATTCTCTCGAATCTCACCCTCCCCTATCAACCATTTCAGACAGGGCAGGTGGATCGAGGATGGAGTAAGCAGTCAAGGGCGGCTAGGGCTCCCATTGGAGTTTGGTTGTGATAATTGGTTATCATAAATGGGATTATTTGTATTCGTATTTGGATAAAGGTTGTATATATATTGTGGAACATATGTTTGAATATATGTTTGGATGAGAATATTTGATTATGTATTCGGAATGAGTTCTTGGATATTGGTATATGCATTTAAGAGGATTTGTGTAATCCCCATATGAGGGCTTGTAATGGGCAAATGTGCCCTATAAAGCTTGAGTTAATAAATGGAAACCGGGATTGCCGGGATTATTATATCACGTACTCTGATATATTTAAATGTGATTTATCTTTGTGTAGTAATTGTATTCGGAATGTGAATGTGAGACCAAGTTATGAATAATTTTGAAAGGTATTTATGAAAACCCCGTCTGGTAGATGGGTTTGTAAAATGTAGTTTTGTTTTTTATTGGTCTCTATTTCACTTTAATCGCATATTTCGGATATTAATTACGGCAGGGGGTTACAAGGAAACTATTCAAATACAGGAACTTGTACTCAAATAAAAAGTCATCTATTCAAAGAAGATTATTCAAATACAATATCAACTATTCGAGTACATGATGAAGTAGGGGACAAAGCTATTCAAATACACTGAAGCCCATCCGAATACAGGTACACACACTTTCTTATTGACTATTCAAATATGTTCATCACTATTCGAATAGTCCCCCTACTATCCGAATACTCATGAACTTATTTGAATAAACTATGTCTCAATATTAAGGAACAAAACTCACTCTATGCTCATTATTCAAATACTAATCTATTTCTACTCCATATACAAATATCTCCCATTACTTTTGCCTTCATCTTTGGATTAAAACCTTATGAAAAATTCTTTATTTCATCATCTGTATACTCTCAATCCTTCAATCTCCCAGAAAACCTAACTCTTGACAAACTCTTTGAAACTCTCAAATGAGGATCAAATGAGCAAATGTTGAGAAAGGTGAAGCTCCTCCACCATCCAAACAGCCATCCAAGAAGACTCCAAGCCATAAAACCCCTAGGAAGTTCAAACCAAAGGTCACTTATACCCCTTTTAAAGCTCCTTCTCGAGCTAAAGCCATTGTGATCAGTGAACTCATGGAGACTGGGTCTGTCTCCAAGACCACTACAACCATATCGAAGAACAAATATAAATATACCGTAAGCTTATCCTCACATGATCCATCTACTAAAAGTGACAGTCTGGATAGGATTGTGAGAAATGTGGTTAAAGTGATGGTCAACGAAATTGAAACTGGGCCTAGCAGAATGTCTTAGGGTCAAGGGAGTCTGCAAGATCAACCACGGCCTTTATTGAGAAAGGAAGTAACAGAACCACCTTCTAATTTTAATTCCAGAGCATTACTGCAACCAGATGAGAAGAAGAGGCACAAGGATTTATTTTCTTTTAGGCCTATTTGCCCTATGGTTTATGTAGATTTGCCTTTTTTGAGAGACAATCTAGGCTTCAACCTATATGGTTATTTGGAGCTGTGCTAGAGGTAGTTCCAAGTAGATCTTTTATATAGCCCCTCTGTAGTTAGAAGCTTTTACTGTAACCTATACTCTATAAAGATCAAAGGCAACAAAAAGGAGGTAATTGAAGAAAGACTAGAGACCACAGTAAGAAGGCAGAAGATTCATCTTTCACCCTCTATCATCAATACTTACCTAGGCTATAATGAAAAAGAGTTTATTGATGATGTAGTGGAATACAGTGAAGAAGAAATAATGAAGATCATAAAGCTAGTAAGGAAAACTTAGAAAATTTCTTCCATGTCTCTAAATGATGATCAAAGGATCTTGTGGTACATCTACACTAGATCCTTTGTTAGCAAATTCTAGGATTTCAACTTCTTCACAAGTAGAGATTCCAATTTACTGGCCTGTCTCATCTCTGGAGTTAAGCTGAATGTAGGAGAATTCATATACCAAGAAATCAATAGGTACATATTGACCTCAAACAAGACCACTCCTACACCTTATCCTCAGCTAGTCTCCCTTATCCTCAAGCTAAACAATACTTGGTATCTGGAAGGAGAGACAGAGAAACTGACCAAATTTGGGGTCACACATTTCAAGACAATGAAGATCCCTTTTCCACAAGATCTATCTAAGCATTCACAAGAAAAAAGATAAAGAGTAGAGCTAGAGACTTCAAAAGTGGATGATGCTCACTCTTCTAAAGCTGTCTCTCCCTCTCCCTCTTTGTTTGGTGCCTCAATTTGACTGCAAATACAAGAAGCTCTTAAACCTGTGATAGAGTAAGTCCTAAAGTCCAATCAACTCCTAGTGAAAGATGTCCAGAATCAAGTTAGAGAAGTCATTGGAGGGGTCAATGGCAACTTCAAATCTCTTTATAGCCTTCAAGCAAATTATCTGTAGCAGATTAGAGAAATTAGACATAGGCTTGATTGCTTAGAGACAATCATTACTAGATCTTTATTGACTTTGGCCTCTACACTTGAAGTACCTACTTATACAAACTTGCCTACAGTTGCCTCTACTAGGTCATCTGAAACCACCTCTACCACACGTCCTGTACGCTCAAATGTCTTATTCACTATACCAGACACCACCACTGCCTGCTTAGTCCACATCACTCTTGATCCAGTTCTTTAGCCAGTTACTTTACCTTCATAGACCATTCCTCAGCTTGCCTTCAGTTCCTCTGGGGATACTCAAGAAGTCCCTAATCTAGAAAACATTAAGGAACCCCAATCTTTAGAACCTCCTTTCATTATCTCTCTTTAACCTATCTCAGTAGTTGCACCTATCCTGAATCACCACATAGTCATTCTCAGCTATCCTCTCCTAGCTTTGCCATTGGACCTACTCCCATTACCTTACCTTTTAATCCCTTTCATACTCCTTTTGATTCTCACCTAGTTTCTTCCTCCACTTGTCTTCCAGCTTTTCTTAGAGAACCTCCTTCATCTCCTACTGACTTCTCTCTTCCTACTCCCCCAACCTTGTTGATGATGTAAAAAAGGGAGAGAGCTAAGTCCCTGATTCATAAGCATTGGGTAGTTTTGAATCTGAAAGACATTTGAGATCGCGTTTCTCTTTTTAGTCTTTAACTTCTATTTAAGCTCATGTTTAATATCTTTAAGCTTCTGTTTACTGATATGTTGAATTTCAATTTGAATTATCTTGATCCACAAGTATCTGTTATGTTTTACTTGCTTTACCATTTTTTGTTTGAATATGCTAAGTTTTGTTATCATCAAAAAGAGGAAGAATGTTAGATTTAGAGTTTTGATGATAACAAAATTAAGGATTATTCGAATAAGGAAATATTATTTGGTTTAAAGAAATTCATGTTGTTTAGTATTGTGGATTATTCGAATAGTCAAATTGTTATTCGAATAGTTAAACTAGTTTTCAATAAAGAGCTATTCGACTAGCTCTCAGCCTTCTCGCATAAGCAAGGTATTATTCAAATAATGAATATGCTATTCAAATAAGAATGCAATGTTAAATAAAGGGAGTATTTGAATAGAAATAACATTATTCAAATAGAACGTCTTGACTAATTTTTTCAAATTGACATAAGGCAAGACCTATTCAAATAGTCAAATTGTTATTCTAATAAGTTTGTCTCTAAAAAGGTTATTAGAATAATAAGTTAACTATTCGAATAGTGAGAGTACTATTCGAATAGTGAGAATAGTATTCGAATAATAGTATTCTAAAAAGGCTGAGATGAATTCAAAGTTTAAAGGTATGGCTATTAAAATAGTGAGAGTACTATTCGAATAAGATACACACTTATTTCAAAATCTAATTTCAAAAGCTTATTCAAATAGACTATGTGTTATTTGAATAATCAAATATTGTATTGGAATAATTGCTGAGGTCTCATATTATCTGAATAGAAAGAATTATATTCGAATACACATTATTATGAAAAAGTATTCAAATAGCAATATTTGTATTCAAATAAATCCATTTAGTTTTTAAAAGGAACTATTCGAATAGTGGTCGGCTTATTCAAGTAATCTTAGTGTAAATAGAGTAAATACTATTTGAATAGTAGGAAGACTATTCAAATAGACTACATATGAAAAAGAGTCATTTTATTCGAATAGTAAGAAGAGTATTCAAATAGTCTATAACTGAAAAAGGATAATTCTATTCGAATAGTAAAAAGAGTATTCAAATAGTTCATTGATCCAGAAAATAGAGCATGAAACCAAAGATTCAGGAAATCAAAGAAACTTTTGTTGAAACATTTAATCTTGCTTATTATTATTCTTTTGCATGATTAACATCTTTTTAAGCAAGTTTTAGGGAATTTCTTCATCAAAAGTTTGAATTCCAAGAAAAGCAGAGTTTGTGTCAAAAGCATTAAATGCTAACCAAAACTTTAAACCAACACATTCTTTTTGCTTTAATGGCTATATTCCAAAACACAAGGAATGTCCAAGAGCATTAACATTATAACAGACACATGGAATGCTCACAACGGTTATTAAATTCATTCCAACTTAAATATGAAAGCATTCAAAGCGGAGCACCTATCGAAATGTGAAACATTTAAGTCTGTTATTAGTGCTTTGTTTAATTTATCATTTTTATCTATATTCTATACTCTAATGTTTAATCATACACTCTATAAGAGAAATTTATTTTAAACACTCAATACTTCTTATTGAGATAACTTAAGGTTATGGAACCTTAGTAAGGGTATTTGTTTACATTGTGTATAGGGGAGCGAGTGTTCGGAGTAGGAACTTGCTGTGTATTGAGGTGCCAAGAACCCACTGAATCTTGGAAGGTATAGTGAAAAGCTCTGAGGCAATCTAAGAATTGGATGTAGGTCAGTGAAGTTGTGACTGAACAAGTATAAATCTCCGATATATACTTCGGTGATATTTCTCCATCTCTTAACTTCAATTTTATTTTATTCAATTCCTTTTAAATTGTTATTTTTCATTAAATTTTTATTATCACCCAATTCATCCTCCTCTTGGGTGAAACACTTGTACTAACACTAATAAATTACAGTTATGAACTGCTATTTATTTCAAACCTATTATAATGGTTGTAATATAACATCTGTTACATATTGAGATGTGGTGAGGCTATGATGTGCATAATGTTGTCATAATAAATAATGATCTCAAGTAAACAACCATTATAAAACTCTGTAACATACATACCGATGCTTTCAAAATAACCATTATATAAAAGTTTAGCATACATAACGGTCGTTATATAGAAACCATTTTTTATTTGCTATAACGAGTTTAATGAAATAACTATCATATATAGTGTATAAATATATAATGGTTCTTATTTAATAATTGTTAACTTTTAAGGCAACCTGTTTTAAAAAATGGGGATTCCCTTTCATCCCTACATGCAGAACGAAACTGTACACAAATTTGTATATTACATAAGCTTACAAATTTATATGGCATTCTATAAATCTAATCTCTCCTTCTCTATCATGTCATGCTCGAGGCTGCATACCCCTTAAGCCCTTTATATTAGGAAGTTCTATTAAGCCTAGCCACAAAGCCGCGAATGTCTTAATCCATCCAAAATTACATGGCTATACTCGATGTGTGGGCTTCTATTCTATTATATAGTCAAATCTAACAAACAAAGCTAAAGTAGAAACTCTAGCTAATGCGCATATATATATATATATATATTTATTTATATAATACATTTTTTATTATAGATGGTATGACAATATATAAGGTGGTCAAGCCAACTAACAAGTTCAAGCACACAACACACAGTTACTATAAGGTGGTCATTATATAGAAACCATCTTTTATTTGCTATAAGTATTCTGTGGCAGACACTAAAAGAACTAACTTGGATCGATAGCATCCTTTAGCTCTCTAGGCCAACATGATTCTGAGGGAGAGGTGAGTTATGAATTGTGTTATCCCCCTGTAGGTTATAATGAGCACAAAGTGATTAATAATTAGCATGACTTAGGTCAAAACCTAGATACAAAACATAAAGTGAATAATATTGGAGAATGTAGGATGAAGAAGTGAAGTCATACCTCCATATGATCAGAATGACCACGCAAAAAAATGTGACATGGCTAGGATTGAAAAATAAAAACGCGAGATATGAATGAGAACACGTGTTAGGGCTTGCATAGCAACTCGAGTAGCTGTTGCTAAAAAGCATGGAGAAGGCTTTGTGGATGGTTTGGGTCGACTAAAAATGATGGTCGATGGCTGGAATAGATGACCAAAGTAGTGGGGTTTCGAGGTTGGAGGGTTAGGTGTTTACATTTGACTTAAGAGGCTAAGACAAGTATGCTAATGAATGAAATGGAGAAGTGGAGAGACATTTAAATAGAAGGGAAAGTTTAACTTTATAATGGTTCAAATATATCACCCGTAATGTATTGCTCTATTGTTACATATATAACGGTTATTGTAAGAAACCGTTAGGTAATTTCAAAACCTATATTACGATTTATAGCTAGTAACTGTTAAATATTTGCAACATTTGTTTCTAAAATTTGGGGGTACTATTCTCAATTTCTACTTGCGTTCATAAACAACACATAAGCAAATACCAATGTAATAGACCATCTATAAAAACATAAAAATTAACCTAGCCCAGCAATAGGAAAACAACAATACACATTCAAAACACAGAAATTAAGTGCCTTTTTTTCTTTTCCTAGTTTTAACTTTTTGTAAATAACTTTTTTTAGCTTGAATTATTCTCTTCTTGTCAAGTAATAATTTTTCCTCTTTGAAATCCAAATGCCTTCATTATGATTGTGCATGACAAACAAAGCATCTTCTTCATCCAAATTTAATGGTTTAAGTGACTTCTTGTTGAATGGATCATCCTCAACTCCATCATCCATCTCCTCATTGATCACTTTATTTGTCAACAAAATAATAGACCATCCATGTTTGGAAGGATAAAAATTTTAGAACACTTGTTTAGCCTGAGAAGCCAAAATGAAAGGCTCTATTTTCTACCCTTGTTCAAATTCAGTTTTATCAAGTCTAAGTCATCAATTCTCAAATCTAACCTAGATGTGGTCAATCAACCCAAAGTAGATAGGATTTTATCTTTGAAACTCAATACATGCATAGTGTTAGCTACAAGAGTTACACCACTATTTTGCATTTTGCTTCAATTATCTTATTCTTTGGTGTATAAGGTGAACCTATTGTTGATGTAGCTTGGATAAGATGTCACTTGATTGCTTGGACCGTATGCTGAGAAGTTCAATTTGCTAAAAACTGATTTTAGATCAGCTTTATACTTGTGAAGGAGTTGATCTTTAAACGATATTGTAAAATCACTTTATGGATTCATGGCCCATGTTTTGCCATGTGTCCATTGTATGGGACCTAATCTCTTTCTTGACTATCCACTTTATCAGGGGAAGCGAAGAGTCTTCTGATATTTCCTGACCATATGCTAGGTGTTGCCTCCAGAGAGTGCCAACGTAAAAGTCACTTTATAAATCTCATAGTGAAGGGACAAGTGTCACTTTCTTGTAGTGCCAACCCAAAAGTTGGCTCATCATTACTACTTTATTAAAGCTACTTTAATAAAGTTACTTTAATAAAGCTACTTTAATAATGCTACTTTATCGGTGTTTGTTCGAGACTCTTTTTAGGTTTTTACTCGGGACTTACTTGGGATTATGTCACGCGTATTGGAGCTTTTAAGATGATGCCAGGTCGGAGTATATGTGTGGGGCTCACATGGTGCCGTATACTGGTGTCTTCTTTCAAAAATGAAGGGTACATATGTCTACCTTGAAAATGTCATGTGCACACTTATACCGGTATATTTTGCTCGACCAATCAGTCCCTTACCTTATGACATAGATAGGAGGCATCTTCTACCAACCCAATGGCACCGTATATGTGTCTTATGCACATCTGCACTGACACTTTGATCTTACTATCTACGCATACTGTGTTGCCTAGTAGGGCCGGATTATTTAGCCCTCAAGAGTCTTTCTATATCTCGACATTCTTTAGAACCTTCCCAAACTGTGCTTAGTATTTTGCTTGATATAGGTATATCCTTAAGTCTCTAGGCCTAAAATTCAGGATATTACAGTTACTATGCTCACTTTGGTTCTAGCTTGGAGCATTGCTAGGCTTGCTCTAATGAACACTAGCTGGCTCCAGAGCATATACACTAGGATGCCTCAGATCCTTCATTTTCCTATTAAGACAACAAAAAAACGTAAATCCTTAAATTATAACATGAAATTAACTATATACAAAATTCAAATATAATTCATAATGATAATTACTTTAGCTAGCTAACTTTCAAAGTAGTTTTATAAAGGGATAGCCTCCCATATCCCTTAATGATGATCATTTCTTGTTCCATGTTCATTATCTACTTCATCTTCTTTGTTCAATTCTGGTGAACCCTTAGAAAAAGAAGGAGTCTCAAGAAGATCATACTTTGAACGACTTTCCTCATCAATATCAAGGACTCTTTTTTCTTGGAGAGCTACAGACCACATTTTATTTGCCTAACTGGTAATATAGAACATTTGTTTTGCATGATCTACCATAATAAAAGGTTCATCTCTAAAACTTCTACTATTTAGATAAACTAATGTAAATCCTAACTGATCGATCTTCACACCATTATTGACATCAACCTAGTTGCATTTGAAAATGGAAATTTTAATTTTAACATAGTCAAACACCTAAATCTCTTCAATAACCCCATAATAAGGTATGACTGCCAATTTAGGGTTCTTATCTTTCAAACTAGAGAAGTGCATATATTCAACCACTAACATTGTTAGATTCAGAGTTTTGATGATAACAAACTTAGAATTATTCGAATAAGGATTTATTATTTGGTTAAAGAGATTCATGTTGTTTAATACTGTGGATTATTCGAATAGTCAAATTGTTATTCAAATAGTAAAACTTGTTTTCAGTTAAGAGCTATTCGAATAACACTTAGTGTATTCGAATAAGCAAAGTATTATTCGAATAATAAATATGCTATTCAAATAAGAATGCATAGTTGAAGAAAGAGAGTATTTGAATACATATAACCTTATTTGAATAGTAGCCTTGGCTAGTTTTCTAAATTGACATATAACAAGACCTTTTCAAATAGTCAAAATATTATTCGAATAACTACTTCACTTTTCAAGTTTGTTTCTAAAAAGGTTATTCAAATAAGGCTGAGATAGATTTAAAGATTAAAGGCATGCCTATTCAAATAGTGAGATAGTATTTGAATAAGAAACTCACCTATTTCAAAATCCAATTTCAAAAGTTTATTCGAATAGACTCTGTGTTATTCGAATAAGGTTTCCCAATAAGCTTATTCGAATAACCAAATGTTGTATCAGAATAATTGTTGAGGTTTTAGAAACTTTATTCGAATGGAAAGAATTGTATTCAAATACACCTTATTATGAAAGTGTATTCCAATAACGATGTTTGTATTTGAATAAATTCATTTGGGTTTTAAAAGGGACTTTTAAAAAAAAGATCATCTTATTTAAATAAACTTAGTGCAAATAGACTAAATGTTATTCATATACTAAGAAGAGTATTCAAAAAGGTTATGGTTGAAAAGAGTCATTTTATTAAAAAACAAGTGATTATATTTGAATAATTCATTGTTCCAGAAAACAAAGCATGAAACCAAAGATTCAGGAAAACAAAGAAACTTTTGTTGAAGTCTTTAATATTGCTTGTTATTATTCTTTTGCATAATTAACATATTTTTAAGCAAGTTGGAGGGAATTTCTTCTTCAAAAGTTTCAATACGAAGAAAAGCATAGTTTTTGTCAGAGCATTAAATGCTAAGCAGAACTTCAACCAACATATTCTTTTTGCTCCAAGGGCTATATTCCAAAACATAAGGAATGTATAGAGAAGCATTAGTATTGTAATGGACAAATGGAATGCTCACTGTGGTCATTAAATTCACTCCAACTATAAATATGGAAGATTAAAAGAGGGGAAACAAACGAAATTGTGAAACATTTAAGTTTTCTATTAGTGCTCTTTTTATCTCATCATTCTATCTGTATTCTGTACTTTAATATTTATTCATTTACTTTGAGAGAGAGTCACTTCAAATACTCAATACTTCTTATTGAGATAACTTAAGGATGAGGAACCTTAAGTAGGGTATTTGTAGACATTGTATAAGGGGGAGCGAGTGTCCAGAGTAGGAACTTGCAGTGTATTGAGATACCAAGAACCCATTGAATATTGGAAGATAGAGTGAAAAGCTCAGAGGTATTATGAGGAATGGACGTAGGTCAGTTAAGTTATAACTGAACCAATATAAATCTCCGGTGTACACTTCAGTGATATTTCTCCATCTCTGAACTTCAGTTTGATTTTATTTAATTCCTTTTAAATTGGTATTTTTCATTAAATTTTTACTATCGCCCAATTCACCCCCTCTTGGGTGAAATGCTTACACTAATATTTGGTAGTAGAGCGATGCTTTCTTATTCAGGTATAACAACTTAAGAAGGATCCAATGGTAAGCATAAGTGAAGGAATACTTCCTGACGGAGCCTTAATTACAAGACCTCAATGTTTTAATAGAGAACACGTTTCATTCTGAATGGCAAAGTTCAGAGTGTTCATTGTGGCCACAGAATATGGGCTTTGGGAAGTTATTTAAAATGGGAATTACATACCCATAAAAATCATAGAAGCCTAGCTAGTTCCCAAGTCACCAGAAGAATATGATGACAAAGACAAAAAGGTCATGACTCTCAACAGTAAAGCAATTTTGATGTTCCAAAGTACCTTAAGCCAAAAGGAGTATTTTAGGATTTGTGTACTTCCAACAGAAAAGGAAATGTGGCAAGCCCTGGAAATAGCACACTAAGGAACTTCGAGGATTAAAGAAAAGAGGATCAATACTCTTGTTACAAAGTTTGATCTACTCCACATGAAGTCAGGAGAATCAATAGTTGAGTTTGAACTCATATATACTCATCTCGTAAATCAACTTGGAGCTCTTGGAAAATTCTATGATCAAGGAAGATATTAAATATTCTCTCCAAGGAGTGAGAAGCCAAAGTCACAGCAATAGAGGAAGCCAAATGTGAGTCAATGCAATAAGTGGCTTCTCTATTTGGAAGTCTATCAGAATATGAAAGCAAGTTAAAGTTCAAACGTGAACTTGAAGAAATTGATGACAAAAAGAAGAAAGGAGTAGAACTGAATGTCATCAAAGAAGAAAAGCCATTTAAAGTAGAAGAAGAAGAAATTTAAGATGATGAAATAGGAATGATCGTAGGGAGATTCAAGAAATTTTATAAGAAGGGTCAAGGATTCAAAAATTTCAATAAAGGAGGGACTATCAGCACAAGAGAGACAAAAGAACAAATCATTTGCTATGACTGTGGGAAGCCAGGACACATTTAATCTTAATGCTTTGAGTACTTAAAGAACAAAGAAATGAAGAAGAACAAGTTTGCTAAGAAGAAAGCCTATATGTCATCAATTTGGGTGATAGCTCTTCTAATGAAGAAGAAAGTGATAATGAAGAAGTAGCCAACATCTGCCTCATGGCTCAAGAACAATTAGAGGAAGATGAGGTAATTCAAAATCCTACTTATGATGAACTACATGATGAAAATTATGCTTTGCATACTGAATTCATGAAAATAGTAAGGGAACTTATGAAACACAAAAAAGGGTGAAAGTGCTCGAGGAACAACTCGAGAAACCAAAATCATTTTTTTGTGACACTTGTCAGTTTTTAGAAAAGAAAAATAATAATCTTACTAAAACTCTTGAAAAGTTTACTAAGGGAAGTGAAATGCTCAAAGTGATTTTAAAAACCCAAAAATTCACCAATGAAAAATTTGGAATTGGATATGATCCAAAGTCAGATAAGTCAAAAGAGAAGAAGTTTGGTAAACAAACGTGTTTGAATTATTTTCAAAAATCAGTATATGTTTCTAACCCTTTTGCTTATTACAAATTTTGCAATAGAAATGACATTATACTTCATCATCTTATCACAAGAAAGAAGGAACTATGGGAACCTACAACTGGGTGCCTAAAGGCTTATAGTTGCCCAAGATAGTTCAAACTAACCATAAAGGACCCAAGATGGTATGGGTACCTAAAACTTTATCATTCTTTCTCTGTAGGTATGTTTCAAGGCATCCAAAGGAAATAAATGGTACATCGATGTGGCGTTTTACCTCCATATATCCAAAAGAAAGAGGCAGAGTCAAGTTTGGTGGAAATCAATATGGAAAAATCACTGGGATTGGAGAAGTAAGAGTTGAAAACGTGATACAAATCAAAGATGTCTGCTATGTCGAAGGATTAATGCACAACCTACTGAGTGTAAGTCAAAGTAATGATAAAGATAACTGGGTCATCTTTGACTCTGAGGAATGTCTTATAGTCAGCAAGAAGGACTTGCCTATCAAGAAAGATGAGCTTAAGGTAAAAATCAAAGCCACAAGGGAAGGTAACTGTTATATTCTTGGTATGAACAACCATATTTCAAAAAACTTTAACATCCCAAAATTTTAGAATTAGAGGCTTGAGAAAAAGCTTGAATCAGAGAACTGCTAGCCCCTGGTTATGAATTTTAGATCATTAGAACAATTTGCAAAGTTACAATTTGCTACCAGTGTGTTTTCTTGCATGGCAGTGAGATTGTCACGTGCTCTTAGATAACCAAATGATGTCCAATGAATGTGAAATTTTCCAAAATAAAAGTCAACATATCAAGCTTTAATTTGATAAGTTATATAAGTCATTTGGACCTGTACACAAAGAGTTATGTTTTTTTTAATTTAGCCCAGTGAAACTGGCAAGTTTTTGTGACAGCATCCAAATATGGAAATTATGGGAATTATGAGCTTTTAGTTGGCTAAAGGCTATATTTTTCCCTAAAAATAGACCTACTAAGGGTCACAAAGCCTTTAGAACAATGCTAATTGAATATCTGTACAATTAGATATGAAGTTTCAAAGTTTGATGAAAATTCTATCAAATTTTTAGTAAGGTATGAAAATGGGAAAAAATGTATTGGCAAAATGGTCATTTGACCAATCAAACAAGAAGCCATTATTTTCCCCTTTTCTTGGTGAACAATTCAGTCAAAATGGAAAGAGAAAAGAAACTGGACGATTGAAATTCAATTGAATAGCAACTTGGTAATTCTTACCCAAACCAAGGGTAATTTTGGAAATTAAAAAATTTACTTTTCCGCTCCCCATTAAAATTCCAGCAGCCTTAGAAAAATCAGAAAAAATTTCCAAAAATCATGCACAAATCGAAAGATGAAAGAAGGCGATGAATAGTAAAAAACTCTAGGGAAAATTTGTCGCTTTCACTACCGAATTGTAGCTTTTGCCCGGTAAGTCCTTTACAAACCTTCTTCTCCTCACCATGATTTTCAATTCTATGGTTTCAGATTGGAGTTTGGTGTCATCTACTCAAGGTAGGTACTAGTGGAATCAAGAATCGGTTTCAGAATCGTGCCAAGGTAAGCGTAAGCTTCGATTTGAGCCAAATATGAATGCCCTAATTTTCAAACACCATGAAAAAATGAAGCTTAATGGTCTTTTAATCATGAGAAATGGGTTAAAGAAGGTTTAATGATGTTAGATTATAAGTCTTGAAGCTTAATTTGCAAAACTGGATTTTTGGGGAAAAAGGGGGTTCTGTTCGGTTCTGTACATAATCCAAGGAAGGAGCTGGATTTTGATGTTTTTGATGATTTCATTGTATTTAGAAGTGAAAAGAGTATGGAGATATATGTGTTCATGATTTTTGAAAATTTGTATACGAATATGGAATTTATTGAAGTTTAGGGTAAATGCTGTTTGATTTGCTTCACTGGAGGCTGTATTGTTATGAAATAAATTTCGTTAGCCAAACCTAATCCAAAAATTATGAAACTTTACAAGATTAAAGTAGAGATGTATAACTTTAATTTGGTGGGTAGAACAATATTTTTGGATGAGTAGATTAAAAGATATGATTTTTCAAAGTTGAGCCCTGTTTCTGGAATACAATCTGGAACAGAAGTTTGGTGACTTTCTGGGAAAAATGTTATAAAAGTTACCAACCTTGGGTATTTTTCCATGAAACTACACTTAGAGAGCTATACATAGGCTTTGGAACCAGTTAATTTGGAATTTTACTAGAATTAATTTTTTTTTCCAAAAGCGATTGAAAATTTGCCAATTTTCTGGAAAACTTTGAAATTACACTGTGTAGAGTTGTCCTGTGCAGAAATTGTTGAACTATGATAGATAACCAACAAACTATGATTAAAGGCAGTAATAGTTCAAATAATAGCCATTTACTTGTAACTCTAATTTTATAGGAATTAGAAATAGCTCGAGCCGGAACAAGAATTTAGGAGAGATAGTGGAACAAGAAAAGGACTTAAGTAGTAACTCTTTCTTTTGTGCACTATGTGATTATTGTATGTTGGTGTATGCCATCTTCTGTAGTATGAGCACAATTTCTTAGACAAGCATATTAGCTTAGTTGTGGTCTGGGGCCCAATGGAGGAGCAGAGTTAAGCCAGGGTAGCAAATAGTCGTTTGGCCTTAGACAGTACGTACTAGCATTCTATCATTTTACATAACAAGGTGTATGACATATTTATTTTTACATCATATATGTATGATTGTATGTTACTACTAAGATTCTTTGAATCTTACCCTTTCCATAAACATTTAAAGTTTTTAGCTTAAGTAAACGACTAGGAAGGTAGAATCATAATTACCGGCAATGGAAGGTTCTGGACCAGCACATGGAGATGTTGGTTATTTGCCATAAGGTATATGGACTTTTTATCACAGAAACCTGGTTCTGTGTGGAAAAAATTTATGATCTTTTCTTGTTTTGCCACAAATGTGGTTTGTGCCTGCTTTTGTTGGGAAGATAAAACTAATTCTTTTGATGAAGAACTAGCTTTAGTAATCTCTTGGGATTTAGTTTTTATTGCTAAGGCAAGAGCCTTAGATTCTTCTTCATATGCTATGTCAGCCCAACTTTTGTTTGGTAATTTTGCCAAAGATTGGTTGGATTCAAAAGCCAAAAGGGTTTCAATCCTTCAGATTTATTTTGATGCTTGAGGTTTTGCGAGCAGATTGCTCTGGGTTTTGAGTCCAGGATGAAGACCCCTTTTGTTGGGTGGATGACTCAGTTATTGATTATATAGTTCTTGACTACTTGATTTTTTTCTTTTGTGATCTTCTTTTAATCATCTTCTTTGGGGGCTATTACTATGCCATTTCCTCTCTCTTTCTCATTTTTAAACATTTGGTCAACTTTATTTCCCCAGCAAAAATTCTCTAGTTAGAAAATTAGGCAGAGAGTTTGAAGAGCCTTTGAGAAATTCAATTTCAAAATCAAAGACACTCAAGATTGCTTGACATCTAGCAAAAATTTGTTTTGATGCTAAATTTGTAACATCTTTTTGCAAGACATATTTTGCAGATTTGCAATCAACTCTGATTAAAAATTTTTGGTTTAACAAATCGCTTTAAAATTTATTTATACATAAAGCAAATGCTAAAATTTCTTTTTTAATAGTGTAATAGTTTCGTTGAGCCCTATTCCAATGTTTTAAGGTAAATGTAATGCAATGCTCTTTACCGTCAATTTTTTGTTTGAGAATGCCACCATAACCTATGTCATAGGCATCGTTTCAATAATTTTGAATGCTTGTGGATTTGGAAGACACAAGCATGGAAGATGTTGAACACGGGACTTGATTTGTTTGACCACACTAGTATGATCATCTAACCATGGAGGAAGACTTTTCTTAAGACGCTCATGGAGAGGCTTAATGATATTGTTTAGGTTGGGAATGAATTCTCTTATGTAATTCAAACAACCTAAGAATCTTTAAAGTTGGTTTTTATCCAGGATTTGATCTGGAAATTTATCGATAAACTGAATTTCCCTATCGATAGGAATGACGATTCTTTGATGAATAGATGACCAAGAAACCTAATTTTGGTTTGGAACAAAATAATTTTGGTTTTTGAAACTACAAGACCATTGTGCTTAACAATTTCTATGAAGACACTTACATGATTGAAATGTTGGTCAATTGAATCTGAATATAGAAAAACATCATTAATATAAATAATGATAAATTTAGTATAAGAATTAAATATTTCATTCATTATTCTCTGAAATTCAAATGGAGCCTTTTTTAGTCCAAAAAGCATTACATTCCATTCATACTGCCCGAAAGGAACAATAAATGCAGTTTTGTAGTGATCTTTTTGATGATTTGAATTTGCCAAAATCCTGATTTCATAGCAAAATTTGAAAAGTTTTTGGCCTGATGAAGACGATTTAAAAGATCTTTTTCGTTAGGAATAGGATACCTAATCCATTGAAGGGGTTGATTGAGGGGCTTGTAGTTGATAACAAGCCTAGGAGTGCTTATTTCAAGTTTAGCATTTTTGTTGACATAAAAAGCTGCACAAGACCAAGGGCTTTAGGTTTTTTTGAAGACAATTTTTGAAAGCAAATCTGTGATTTCATTTTGACTGTGTTTCAGGAGTTCTTGGTTCATCTGTATTGGGCGAGCTTTGGTTGGAGTAGCTCTTTTATTGAAGTCTTTCTTATAAGGGAGATCAACTACATGTCTTTTTCTTTCCCAAAAAGTACTAGGAAGATCAGAACAGATTCTATTTTGAATATTTCTCAAAATGTAAGGCCCGTCTTACATACCACTTATTGATATTAATCAGAGTACTTAAGCGCAATTCGGTGAGCAACACAAGAATAGCAAGAATATACTGATAAAATGTATGTGATCATTTTACAATATTTTCCCTACAGGGTGTGTTTATTAGCAATTACAGACCTGGAAATAATAAAATGGTCCTCAGATAACCAATGTCATTACTCGATCTTGACCGGAACCTTCATCTGTCGGTAACTACAATCACACCTTCAAAGCCATTTTTTGCTCCTGTAAACTTTATATATTTTTGGAAAGGGTGAGATTCAAGAGAATCTCAGTAGTAACATACAGTCAATCATAGAAAATGCAGTAACACATATTCCATGTTACCATATACAACAATATTATAACAACACACAATTCTGTTCGATCGGAAGTGTTCAGAGCAAACCAATATTTCAACCCCTACTCATTCCGTATCTCAGCTGGGCTCAAGACCACAGACTTGGCATAATTTAGTGTACCCGTAGGCACAATGTTTGGTCATGTTCGGTGTACCTGTAGGCACTATGTTCGGTGTACCCGTAGGCACTATACAACATACATATTATAGAAGATGTGATACACAAAGAATAAAAACATTGACATAATGTATGGAAGATAGAGTTACTGCCTTAAACCCTTTTAACCCTGAATAACGTACCTCGTAAACCGTGCCAATGACTCGGGTCTCAATTAGGTCCTAAAATTGCAAATGTACAAGAATTAGGTTAAAACTAATTTACGTTCTAGTTTAGACGCCTCTATAGTGTTTCTAGTGGTTATGATTCTATATTGAAAAATTACCAAAATGCCCTTGGGGACCCAGCCCGGCCCGACCATGTTGTACCCGGTCCGATCGTACTTTTCCTGAAATTTTGACCAAAGCTATTCTGACATATTTTTTGCTCAAAGAATCTATTTCTAGCCTCGAAATTACCAAATTCACTGCAAAAGACAAAAATGCCCTTGGTAGCGCCTAACTTAGGGTTTCGGGGGCGTTTTAGTTATTTCTCTTTTGAGGGCTTTTTAGGAAAAGTGATCAATTGTAATACACCAAATTTTATTCCTCCATATGGTTTATAAGTATTTGTGGCATTTAATGAAATGGAAGGGTGAATTTTGAAGAATTTGATTATGCTGCTAGTGAAAATTCCCTACAAGGCAGCAAGTTTGTCATGTGGTTTTGGATGACCAAATGATGACCAAAAGTTATGGCATTTTAGAGGATGAAAGTAGATATCCTAAGCTTTAATTTGATAGGTAATGGGTAGTTTTTGGAGCTGCATGCAAAACGTTATGAATTTTTTAAATTAGCCCAGGAAAACTGGCTATTTTCTGGAACAACGTCCAAAAACTTAAATTCTGGGAATTCTGTGCTTCGAGTTGACTAAAGGCTATATTTTTTTCTTGAAACTAGACTCAATAAAGTTTTTATAGCTTTTGGAATTACTCTAATACAATGTCTACAAATTTAGTTATAATTTATTAAAATTTGGGCAGAAAATATGCCAGAATTGACACAGATTCAAAAATGGGGAAAATTTTTCTGATGGCGACAAGGTAATTTTAGGATAAACTCGTCAGCCTATTTGGTTGATCTAAAGGACCCTAGGACGTGTTTTTGGATGGACCAAGGAAGGGAAATATTAGTTGAATTATAATGGGCTTCATGAAACTTTTATTTAGGGATAGAGACTAATTACTTTAAGCCTTAAAAGTCAACATTTTGGTAATTAAATAAGTAGGAGATATTTTTCAGAGTGCTTGCGCGTAGTTTGGTGAGCAACATAGGAATAGTGTAAATATACTGATATATTGGTGCAATGTTTGTGATTACAAAGCCTTAAAAGTCAACATTTTGGTAATTAAATATGTAGGATATATTTTTCAGAGTGCTTGCGCGTAGTTTGGTTAGCAACACAGGAATAGTGTAAATATACTGATATATTGGTACAATGTTTGTGATTACATTACCGGTTTTCTCCCAAAATATCCAAAAATAAACTACATATAACCACCATCTTTGTCTCGGGATCTATACCCGTCAGTTTCTTGTGTCTACCACCGTGCCTTTAGAGCTGCTGGTTCCCATTGGTACTTTTTTATTTATGAAAAAGGGCAAGATTCCGAGAAATCTTAGTAATAACAAACAATCAATCATAGAAAATGCAATAATAAATATGCCAAATACCACATACAGTAATATTATAATAACACATAATTTAGTTCGTTCAGGAACATTAGAGCCAACCACTGTTGCAACCCCTACTCAACCACTGTAGAAGTAGTACTAAAATGAAAAAGTCCAAAAACTATTTCTGAGATACGTAGTTTTCTGGGTCTTACCGAATATTACCGAAAAATTTATACCGAATTTCTCCAGAATAGATTTACCTCTGACAAAGTTAAACAAAAAAAAAAGCAAACTCAACATTATCTGTGGGAGCATAATTGTGAAGGGAAATTTATCAAGCTGAAATGTAAACCAATGCCAGCATTGATACCGATAATCCCAGATCCACTGTAGACCTTCATTGTCCTAACTGATGCCAGTAGGCATGGTTTGGGAAGCATTTTAATGCAGCATATCCGTGTATGGGCTTATGCAATTAGAGAATGAAAAAGCTCACTGACATTCTTATCCCACACATGATCTTGAGTTAGCAGTCATTCTGTTGCAGTGAAATTTGGAGACGTTTCCTTTATGGTGCGACTGTAGCTTTGTACTGGGACTACCATGATTTAAAGTATTGGTATAATCACAAAGAATTGAATATGAGGAAGCGTGACTCGGAATTTATGGCTGTACAGGTGTAGCAAATTTTGAGGACGAAATTTATTTAAGTAGGGGAGAACTATAACAACCAAAATTTTATTCCCCAATATGCCTTGTAAAAATTTGTGGCATTTAATGAAATGGAAGGGTGAATTTTAGAGAATTTCATTATGCTGCCAGTGAAAAACTTCCGTTGAGGTAGTAAGTTTGTCATGCCATTTTGGATGACCAAATGATGATAAAAAATTGTGAAATTTTGCAAGGTGACAATAGACATCATAAGCTTTAATTTGATAGGTCTTGGGTAACTTTTGGAGCTGTGTATAAAAGTTATGGATTTTTGAATTTTAACAAGTGAAACTAGAAAGTTTTTGAAACAGCGTACAAAGATTTGAATTCTAGGAATTTTGTGCTTATAATTAGGAAAAGGCTATATTTTTTCTTGAAACTAGACTCAATAAGGGATCTATAGCCTTTAGAATGACTCTAATTCAATATCTACAAATTTAGTTATGATTTTTTGAAGTTTGGGCAGAAAATCTGCTGTAATTTACATAAATTTGAAAATGGGGAAAATTGATGACAATTTTGCAATTTATGGGATAACCCATCAGCCTATTTTTGCTGACTGAAAGGACCCTTTGGACTTCACTTTGTGGGCCAATTAAGGGAAGGAAATTGTTCATTTATCATGGAATTTTATGACATAAAAAGTCAATTTTTTGGATTTATGCTTAATTAAATAATGAGAGGTAAAATGGGATATTTTTAAAAAGCAATTCCCATAATCTTTTCCTCCATTTTCGTAGTGCAAGCTCAAGCATAGAGAGAGAGAGAGAGAGAGAGAGTTTTGATTTCTAGAGAGAAGGAGGAGCAAATTTACGAGGTAAGCTTGATTTCTTCAGTGATTTAACTCATAACTTGTGTAATCCTTCCTCTAAGCTATTCGTCTATGTGATTTAAGGTGTTTGTGAAACAAAATTTCAGTGTTGAGAGGGCTAGGGTTTCGGTGAAAGAGGAAAGAGCAAGAAGGAAGTAAAGGTGACTTCCTAAACCTCAATTTATGGTTGTTATGGCTGTTGTGGTTAGTTTAATCGGTGAGTTTCGGGTTGATTTGCTGTGATTGTTAAATTTGGGAAATGCTTAACCCTAACCATTATGCTACCCAAATTCAGTCTGAATCTTATTAGGAATGTAATTAAGTATTTAATAAAGTGATTAGGAGTAGAAAGGAGCAAGGTTTTGAAGTCCAAATTTGAAAACCCCAATTTTTCTTAGAGTATCTTAAGTTTTAGGCAGGCTAAGAACAGGGGGTTAGGGCTAGAATTTTGATAATCTGATGGTTCCATTGTGTTCAGGAGGGAAAACTAGGTAGGGTTACTGTTGATCACTTTTTCAGAAAAGCCCTAAAAAGCATAATGACCAAAACACCCTTAAAATCCTAAGTTAGGGGTTGCCAAGGGTATTTTTGTCTTTTGGTAGTGAATTTGGTAATTTTGAGGTTGGAAATGGATTCCTTAGGTAAAAATATGTCAGAATAGCATGAGTCAAAATTTTGGGAAAGATACGGTTGGACCGAGTAAGTCGAGCCCAGGCCGGGTCCCTAAGGCCATTTTGGTAATTTTTCACTATAGACTCATATAACCACAAAAAACACTTTGGAAGAATATTAAGTGGTACATGCATGAGTTTTAACCTAATTCTCGTACATTGCAATTTTAGGACCAAGTTGAGAGCCCGAGTCATTAGCATGAACTTCGAGGCATGTTTTATGAGGTGAAAAAGGTTTAAGGTAGTAACTCCATATTTCATGCATTATGTCAATGTTTATATGCTTTGTAAATGCCATCTTCTATAATATGTATGATACACTGAGCATGACCAAACATAGTGCCTACGGGTACACTGAGTATGACCAAACATAATGCTTACAGGCATACTGAACATGACCGAATATAGTGCCTACGGGTGCACTGAACATGGCCGAATATAGTACCCCGTGTACATCGATATGCTCAGTGGTGGTCACGAGCCAGTTGAGGTATGGAATGAGTAGAGGTTGCAACAATGGTTGGCTCTGAATCTTCCTGACCAAACCGAATTGTTTATTATTATAATATTGCTATTTGTGGTATTTGGCATATTTATTATTGCATTTTATATAATCGATTGTCTGTTACTATTGATATTCATTTAAATCTCACCCTTTTTCATAAATAATAAATATTCCAGCAGGAACCAGCGACTCTAAGGGTAAAGTAGTATACACGGGCAACTGAGGTGCGGATCCCGAGACAACGATGGTGGTTATATGTAGTTTATTTTTGGATATTTTGGGGGAAAACTGATAATGTAATCAAATACATTGTATCAATATATCAATAGATTTACGCTATTCCTATGTTGCTCATCGAACTGCATATAAGCCCTCTGAAAAATGTGAAAATAAGGTAAGGGCGGGTTACGATTTACTTGGTAACCCTTCTACTCATACCTTTCAACACAAACTGCACCATCCACCAATCAACTCTTAGTATAGCCTCAAGTTAGTGGAATAGCAGGAAAATCAATTCTGTCTTTTATTCCATCCTCAGTCAATCCTTTAAAGGAATATTTTATGATCATGATCTTTCCCTATGCTAGGCTTAACATCTAGCAATTTGTCAAAATCCCCCTCTGCGAGGATTCGTGTCCCTATGAGAATCTTGTTCCTCGATTCCACAGATCATCACTAACCTAACATGAGACCGAATAACTTTGCCAGCCTAAGGACCCACTGGTCTATTAGATCTTAGGGCCTCTAGATACACAGGTCCACTAAAACATAATTGGCATGTAGGATTTTACAGCCTAGGGTCTCTAACCCAACTTTTAAGTTCATCATGAAATCTAGAACCTTAACATCACATAGATCGGAAATGATTTTCCTCAATTATATACAATAGGTTTCACTAAGAATTAGGCTCAAAATCACCTATTCTAACCTTCACGGTATTTGGGTAATATCCTCAAAACATAACTGAAGGTTCAACACTATCTATAAGGTTCACAAGGTTCAAACTTCCATCATGGAACAAAATCATAGTACAACCAATTCATATTTCGACCTAAGCACTATTTTCAGCTTAGATATGATTCAAGCCTATCTCAACCTTTAGTATTGTCAGTTCAGATCCTCTAGGATTGATAAAAGGCATAATCATAATGCATCATGTATCACTATATATCATTCCTACATAACTTTAACACCACGGCGTTACTAAGGATCATCACTTAGCATGGAGAAACCTCAAAACATTTGCTACACCTCGAGTTTCCTATCACCAGATCAAATCAACTTTTCTGCGTAGTACTTACTGCAACAGAAATGGTTCGAATTAAGATTGATACTTACATCATCTACATCTCTATGCTTCTAAATATCATTTACATACTCTAATTATGATAATCATTAGTTATGGAGAAATCTCAAGGCAATCACTATTGCTCAAGTCTCCTTAACCCTATCAACTTACTTCCCGGGGGATCACCCATTCTAAGATTTCCCTGGATTGAGCACGCTTAAATTTTATGTAGCTATGCCAAAACACAAATACCAGCTCAATCTTTTTTGTCCACCGGTACCCTGTGACTACCCTCGCCTCAAAAGACGTATCGGCTATCTCCATCACCAAAATATTGGGTGTAGACCCTCACACGCTGTCGTACATGTACTTCACTACGGATGGTATCATGTGCTCCTGAGACTTGATAAAATGATCATTTGGCTCCGTTCCCTTGATGTTTGTGACATCCTTATATCACCTTTGGATCGGTATGGTAATACTAGTTGTCCTCAGGTATTCGCCATTTCTTTGGGGCTGCTTCTCAGAAAAGGGGGTAATTCACTTCCCTAGTGCCCCATTCTGTGCATATCTACTTTTACTATATAATCAAGACCTTCTCAGTATACTATCCTGTTGCCAGAACTACTTGCTTTTCAAGAACTGCTTGGGCTCTAATACCAAAAATGTCTCTGTAGCGTCCATATGTCGTGGCAACATAAGGTACCTCAGCACACATGTTTTACACCCAGCATCTCGACGGCAAGCAACCAGTACGGCGCAACCCTCCTGCCATGTCGGGGTAAGAGCCAATATTTGGCCATAGATCTTACAGTAAGAACCCTCGATCATGGATTGATTAGTCGCATATTTAACATGCTCTGATACCAAAAATGTAAGATCCCATCTTACATACTCAAAGTATTTGAGCACAATTCGGTGAGTAACACAAGAATAGCAAGACTATACTGATAAAATGTACATGATCATTTTACAGAATTTCCCTTACAGGGTGTGTTTATAGCAATTACAAACCTGGAAATAATAAAATGGTCCTCAGATAACAAACGTCATTACTCGCTTTTGACTAGAATCTTCATCTGCCTATAACTACAATCACGCCTTCAAAGCCATTTTCTGCTGCTGTAAACTTTATATATTTATGGAAAGGGTGAGATTTGAGAGAATCTCAGTAGTAACATACAATCAATCATAGAAAATGTAATAATAAATATGCCATGTACCATATACAGCAATATTATAACAACACACAATTCAGTTCGGTCGGAAGAGTTCAGAGCTAACTACTGTTGCAACCCCTACTCATTGCGTACCTC